>CATNEN010000013.1:0-600000 GCA_950097015.1 Macrostomum hystrix
CGCCGCCGCTACACGACTGCGACGCGCCGGGCCCAGCGAAGAGGCTCGGGCCCCACTAGCTGGTACCCTCTACCGCCTGCTGGACTTGTCAACCTACTTCACCATGTTCTACGAGGGCCGGCACTCGGCCGCCCTGCAGCTCCTGGATCATCTGCGCCTGCTGCCCTCCCGCCTAGACGCTGTTGACGCCCGGGTGCGCGCCTTTGAATCGTCTGGTTCCGACGAGCTGCGCCGCTGCCTTCCAGACCTGCTGCTGACGTGCATGCGCCTGCTGCAGCTGCTCCATCGGGCCGCTGTGGACGCCTCCGCCCGGCCTGCTGGCGGCGGTGGACTGTCCGACCCGGCGCCGCCGGCGGCCGCTGAGATGCGCGAGCGCGCCCAGGCTCTGGTGGCGTTCGCCGGCAAGCTGCCGTTTCGCCTGCCATCCAGTGTCTACGCCAGGCTAACCCAGCTCGAAGTGCAGATTGTCTGAGGCCTTGGATTTCAAGCCTAGTTTTAATCCTTCGAACCCTCTTCAACCCTCCCGGTTACAATCTGGGCATTGTGCGACCTTGGTGTGCTTAGTATCTTATAGGCAATGTTATTTTCGAATTTAGCAGTTTGCTGCTATGCATTTTTCTAGTAATTAGCCATGTTATAATGAACTTTTCCTATTTCATCTGCAACTTATTATTCTGATGTGTTTTCAAGTCAGGTTTGCCAATTGACTATTTGAATTTAATTATAGATTTGGGAGCTAATGCTTTGTTAGATCTAAATTTCTTAATTATAATTAATCAATAAATTCAAAATATAGGACGGTGCTGCAAAAATCTTACAACAAATACCATCCCTGTGTTTGTTGGCTTCGAACTGGCTGTTTCTAGACACCTTACGCAGAATTTGTTTCTCTTTTGGTTAATTTTTTTAACAGTAATCAATAAATTAATCGATGAAGTTGATCAACACAGCTAAACATGTTTTAATCATGGAAAAGTGACCCTAAATATTTCGCGGTCATTTAAAAAAGACGGTCTATATTTTCTCTAATACAGTAAATTCAATAAACTTTGGTATTAAAAGTTACTCTCAGCGGTAGTTAAATCTAAAAAAACGGTAAGGCAATCATCGTGTTACGCATTCAGCAATAAAAAGCCTACAAAAATAAAGTGCAGTTTCAATCGTACTCCGTGCTTCATGCTTTCAACTATACTGATAGGAAAACTATGGAAAACTTCAAGGGCATCGTTAAAGTAGTCATTAGGTATCTCGATGTGAAAATGTATTACAATTCTTTCATTTTATTTTTCAATCTATATCAACTAGCTCGTATTTAAATGTTGAACTGTTTTTCAAGTGACTAAAGTTTTTTTAGCCCTTCGTTCTCCATAATTCCATGTTTCAATTACAGGTTGTTTAACAACGAACAATTGAGTTTATTAGATCAGTGCTTTTGTTCAGAGTCTCGATCACACCTGCAGCAGCAATGCCACACCGCCCAGCACCCACTTGGCCGGCTTCTCCTTGGTCTTGAGGTTGAATGTCCAAACGAAGGTCGGGCCGCGCGTCTTCGTCTTGTACACCGGGCAGGGGTACATGCTGCGCAGGTCCTGCCGGTCTACCGGGATGGCCTTGATGAAGATGACCGGCACCACAGGGGCCAGCTCCTTGAGACGGGCCTCCTGGATCATGCCAGTCTGCGTGTCCCAGCGCGCACCCTCCATGTACAGGCCGTGGATGTAGGCGCCCTCTCTGGGCGGGCCAGCCATGTCTTCGCGGGTCTTCTTGGTGACGTCGCACTGCAGGCACATGCGGTCCAGCGGCCATTCGTTCTTGCGCGCCATCTGCTGCATGATGGCTGTGAGGAACGACTGCGGGTTGAACAGGCCGCCCAGCCACACAGCTGCTGGCAGCTGGAAGTCTGATGTCCAGCTCTCAAGCTCCTTGACACGCTGAAGCAGGTCGGCGTACCAAACTGTCAAGCCGAACAGAGATGGATAGGCGCGGCGTTCCCAGCTCTCCGGCACCTGGTCGAGGAACATCGAGTTGCTGAGGGCTTCCATTGCCGGTGTGATTGTGAGCTCGCCCTTCAGGCCGAGATCCAGCTCCTTGAGAGTTCGCCGGATCTCTGAGAGCAGCATGTTCATTCGCTCGCACTCCTGGAAAGCTACGACCACGTAGGGAGTGCGCTCCTCTGGTGGCACCTTGGCCTGAATCTCCACGAGGTTGAACTCGTCCGGCAGCTTCTCCATGATCTCGTCCAGAATCTGCTTGATCTTCTCCTCCCTGGAGACTCCGCCGCCGCTGCCTGCGCCAGAGTCGCGCGGCTGCATTTCGAAGACTGTCTTGAATAGCTTCTCGCTGGTTGTTGTGAGGAACTCGATCTCGGCATTCGAGTGCAGGCCGTACAGATACGGGCTCTCGGGCGGCAGGCACTCATCAATGTACGCGTGGTAGCCTTTGAAATCTGAGTTCGGCGGGATTCGGAAACCTGGAGCCAAGTGAAGTTCACCGTCCAGCATTTCCGGTGCCAGGTACTCCTCCAGGTAGGTCTTGCACAATTTGCGATCCCAGTCATCGGTAATGTGACCGCCATACATAATGTCACCAAACAGGTAGCGCAGGTCCTCCCATGGAACCTTGGAATTGGCTTCCAGGTAGTTGTAAAGCACGTTGACTGAAATTACGAGATCTCCAGTATTGAATGGGTACACTCGGTTCCAGCCTTGAGGTCCAAACTTGCGTCGCTCCGACACGACAGCATGGAAATAGCCGAGAGCAAACAGGATTGTCTTGAACTCGTTCTCGCGAGCGCACATCTCCAGTGTGTCTTGTTGAAGTTGTTACTGCGCCTTATGAAGATGGCAAACATGCCAGTCGGTGGTTCGTTTGTTATCTTGATAGCGTTCTCAAGAATGCCCTGCGGAATGATGTGCGACTCTGCGCTGGATGGCGGCTCTGCCGACACGTAGATGCGGTAGTTTTCATGCGCCGACTCCGCATACTCCTCCAGCTTCTTCTCCAGAACACCAAGCCACTGTGCCACCAGATGCACGTTCTGCAGCACACCCAGTTTCCCTCCTGTGCAGCCAAATCCATTGCTCGCTCTCGACCACTTCCTGACCTTGGCCCAAGCTGATGTTGTGGAAATTCTTGTGGTCCGAGTCGAAACCTAGTGTTCGGCCACGCTTCTCGACATCCTTCAGCGGGTCAACTCCAGGAGACAGAATGAGAAGATTGGTGTTGCAGGACCCGACTCCTCATAGGGACTTGGCGAACTCAAGAGTCGTACCCTCGACGTACTTCTGGCCCAGCTTTTCAGCCACAAAGTCTGTTACAGCGTAGTCATGCGGTCAGGACGCAGGGCGCGCATCATGCACAGTCGCTGCAGCGCAGTTTTATTTTTCACTCCTGTGGGAACTTCCTCCTTCTCGGGGCACTCGCTCTCAACGAACTTCTTCCAGCGCTTTGCAGATCCTTCGATGTCGCGATCTAGGTTTCGGAACTCGTCCATGTTGGGAAAGCGCCTTCACGCCTCCCCAGCCATTGTTGGTCAAGAAGTCGACTGGCGTTGTGAGATTCGGTACGATTGGGAAGCGGAGCAGGAGTCCAGCTCACTCGGCTTGATCTCCTTGCTCATGAGGAGGATCTGGAAGGCCATCTGCGCGGTGAAGATGAGCTTGTCCCTTTCGAAAGAGAACCGCGGGTGGTGTAAACGTAGATTGAGTAAGTGATGGAGTCAATCATAGTTCTTCACACGCTCCTTCAGGTCCTCATTTGGCTCAGCGCGATCAATGCCCTTGTCGAAGACGACGCGGAACGGCCTTCAGGAGCAGAACTGGTACATCGGATTGATCTTGTTCAGATCATTGAGGCATGAAGTACAGCAGCGATGCCCGTCCTGCAGCAGATCGGTACCACTCGCGAGCCTCGTTGATCTCTACTTCTGTCACCTTGGCTTGCGCAACCTTCTCTTCGATTTCGATGGCGTTCGCTTGTTAGTTTCCAGGTTCTCCACCAGGGCATAGTCGCCCAAGAAGTGCCCTCCGCAGCAGAGAGACGCGCCAGTAGGGAGTCTTTCGAGGTTTCTTCAGTGTGATCTTGAACTCGTTCTGCTGCCTTGTGAGGTCCGATTTAAGCTGCTCCAGATCTGGACGCTCCTTGCACGACAGACGCCAGGAGCTGGTCCTCGAGTCCATCGCGAGTCACAGTGAAGTTGATCAGTGTCGTCTGTGCTTGCATCTCCGGTTTGTAATGAGGATTAGCTAGCTTTGGTCTGCAGGATCAGCTAAAGTCCGGGTTGTATTCCACCTCTTTGTCGCCTAGCTTGATTGCACGGCCCTTCTTAATTGTGTTACGGCCGAGCAGTGGGTCCAGGACCGGGTCCACATTCTCTTCGATCTGCTCCAGCAGGACTGTTGTCACCAGCGGAAACAGCGGCCTCGATCTTGTCCATGTAGCCTTTGTTGCCAGCCTAATGACCTCAGCGCATCTCCGTACCTGTTCTTGTCCACTTAATGCCTGTAGCTGGGGATCAATCATCAGCGGCCAGCGCTCGGCTTACTTGTCAGAATTGTGGCATTTTCGATTGACAGCGGTCACTGGGCAGACCCTCGTTATTCCAGGTGGCAATCTGAGCGTCATCTCCCAGCCATGGAGATTGGATCGATGTTCTCAGTGATTGGTACTCGCGTTTGGCAGACCCTTAAGGAATGGCAGCCCAGCTGGTCATAAGGTCCATACGGTACTGCTTTGTGAAGCAACGACGTAGGACAGGAAGGCGGCAGTGATGAGGACATCACCGGGCAGAGTCTTTTCCTGCTCCTTGTAGAGCTTAACTTGGTTGCCCAGCGAATGTTCTCTGAAGCCAGTCCACCGACAAGTCTGTTGGCCAAAACTCGATGGTCTTGTACGTGAGGTCGCTTCCTGCTGGCACTTCATCTTGTCAGCCGTAGCCTTCTCGAACTCGGCAGTAAGGATGCCCAGCTTGTTCTCCAACTCACGGATCTTTGGCACTGGATGCCCTCTAGCTTCTCAGTAGCCGCTCGCAGCTGCTCGTTGGCCTCATCGAGTGCATCGCGCTTGGGCTTACAAAAGTGTATAACCTCGTAGTAACTACGATGTGATTACCCAGGAGCACAGCCCAGAGGCGGGCCATCGACTTCGATCTTGATTAGCTCTGGCTCGAACTCCGGATCCTTGATTACCTGTCTACTTCTTTTAGGCAGTTCTCATGAATGTTGTCTTTATCGTAGTGAATCAGATTGTCCAGGAACTGATCGCCCTTGCCCAGTGATTCCCGCCTTGGTATTCTTCCAGCTGCGATCATTGACCTTGGGCACTTTGCCTGCCTGGTGCCAGTAGGCACATGACAGCGGCTGCCACCTTTACGACAGCCTCCGGAGGGGTACCGAACGACTTCATCTCAGTCAGATTGTTCTTGTTCAGTTGTGTTCAAGGGCGCTCCTGGGCAGCCTGCAGTGCGGGCTCAGCCTTGGCCAGATCTTCTTCGCATTCCTTCTGCTTGACTGTCACATTAGCCTTGATCTTCGACACCTTCTCCTCCTCCCTGATCGGCGAACGCCTTCTCTTTGCTGACCTTTCAGTCTCGGTGCCCACAATTCCAGCAGCTTGTTTGCATCCTCGTTCTTCTGGGCCAGCTCTACTTCCTGTGCTGCCAGCTTTGCCTTGAGATCGTCCACCTGCTGGGCCGTTGACTCCAGTTTTCTCTAGACCGTTCTCCAGACGGCTCAGTCTTTCCTAGAGAGATCCGAGTGCTGACGCTTTAGCATGTTTTGGTAGAGGTTGATCTGCTCGAGGAACGACTTCGGTGTGTGTAGTTGTAGCGTCGCTCGTTCAGTAGATATTCTGCGCTCTTCTCGTTCACCGATTTGTGCACAAAGCTCATGAACTGAGCCACAGTCTCTCTGGAGGCCTCGTCAGAAGCTCCACGTCCTGAAGGAAGCGCCTGGAAACCCCGAGATGAGAGCTTCTTTGGGCCATTCGTGGAACCCAATCAATTGCCGTGCAGTTGACAAACGGCTGGGAATTTGCGAGCGCGAACGCGTAGTGCAGTTCCGACCGGGCTGAAGCACAGAATCACCTTTAGGGTTTCGTCGGACCTTGCGATGAAGTACTTCCAGCAGTTCTCGCGGGTGTCCTGGAGGCCAACTCCTTTCACTTCGGAACGCATTCCGTTGATAACGTTCTCAACTTCATCGTCAGGCAGGAGGTCCGGGATTTCACCGGATGCCAGTAGATCGTTAACGAGCACGAGGAACTCTCGTCGGGCCACCTGTGCGTCGGTCATGAGGAAGACCATGCCGATGTTCTTCAGGCCTGCTTTGATATATAGCTGCGCAAGGTCAGCCTTGAGGTCTGGAATGCTGTAGCCCTTGCGTAAGGTGATCTGGAACACTTCCAGGCTGCTGATGAAGGCGGCGAGGCGAGACAGCGACTGCTTGCCGGAGCCGCCGACGCCAACCAGGAGGGCATTGCCACGCGGCGATTCCAGAATGCGGTTGATGCGCAGAATGTGCGCAATGGCGTCCTCGAATAGCACCAGGTTCATCGCTGCATTGATCTCGTTGTCAGTTGTCCAGAGCATCCAGCAGGATCTTGTTGATGTCTTGGAAACTTCTCGACTGGCATGTACTCGGCTCTCCGATGCCTGTGGCAAAGTGGCAGTACATGTTAGGCGATGCAAATACCCACTGCTCATCCACTGATCTTCGAATCCCTTCTTGACGATCTCCTTCACAATCTTCTTGTACGTCTCAATGTCGGCTTCCTCCGGTTCAGTTTGTCGCAGTAGACCCGCTCAGCCTCGTGCATGTACAGGCGGATGATGTCTGCTCGGCTGCTTCAGGCACTCAGGGAGGGTGAACAGCAGGCCCTGAAATATTTAGGTTATAAAATACATTTTGGATTTGAAAAAAATGCTGAAATTCTTCTGTGGAAGTTCATAAATTCTTAGTCTGTGACACGATTTTTTAACTAATAAGCTCTTTCGAAATACGTTAAAAATTTAGTAGGATGAATGGAAATTTTCTATAGAATCATTAGACAAATCAGTAGTTATTTTTACCTGGAAGATGTTGCTGAGGTCGCGGAGGTTGAACACGTAGTGGAACTTAATAGCCGTCGGCAGGAAGACCGAAGCCATCTTATTGTGCAGCGTGAGCGCTGTGTCGGTGACGCTGCCCAGCCATCTTCTGCACAATGGCCGGGAAGCTGTGGCATCTGCAAGTGCTGAGACAGGATGCTGTTGTAGATGGTGCGCACTGCGTCCTGACCAGGAAAGGACAGGGCGAACACGGCAAAGTGGCGCTGCAGACGCGGATTGATGGTGAAGCTGCCAGCTGTCGGGTTCATGCAGGCCACGTACTGCGTGTTGTGAATGTCCTTCAGGGTCAGCTTACCCCGGTCGTACCAGTGGCTGTAGTCCAGGTGCTGTCGGATGAGAGTGTGCGGCTGCACTGTGAAGTATTTGTCAACCTCGGGCATATTCATGTCGTCGATGAAGTAGATCAGCTTCTTGGTGCCTGGCGGACCAACAGTTCCTACCAGCCTTCTTCTCCAGCGGCTTCTCCAGCACGCGTTGCAACATCTCGGAGGTTGTGTAGAAGTTGAATGGCACATTGGCGATCATGTAGTCCTCGCCTAGGCCGCCGAGTTGTCGCCGAGCAGCACAGACTTGCCTGTGCCGGCGCCACCGATCAGCATGACCGGCCGCCTTCTTCTCGATCAGCAGGTCCAGGAAGTAGCGAATGCGCGTGGTCTCGGAAGTCGGCACCAGAGTGGCCTGTGAGTTTAAATGCATTGTTAAGTTTACACTTTTGTCAGAAAATTATTTCCATAGGAAAGCTTGTGAGATTTTTAACCAAAAACGGGCTAGAGTGAAGAGCTTTTTCATTACAATCAAAAAATGAAATATGCTTGTGAACTGTCTCAACTTTGTGTGAAAAGTAAAAACTCGTTTAAAGTATTGGCGACGACATCAAAGCAATGCTCGTGTGAGGTGCTAACATGACAACTACGCTCGTAGCTGTGACAACCTGTCTGGCGACCGTGAAAGCAGGCTATGCCAGACAGTTCACCTCATGCAGGTTGATCACCGGTCTCCGCGTCGGCTGCACCACCGAGACTGGTCGCTGCTTTGGGTCTGAATATGACTGCTGCTGCTGCTGTTGCTGCAACCTTAATGTGCCTTGCTGCTGCTGTTGTTGCTGCTGGTCCGTTGTGTGGCCTTGAGCCCCCGAATGCGAGGGCTGTGGTTTCTAATTTACGGATCAATTGTGTTTTCAGCTTTATTTCGTTCCTCAAATCGCTAATACTAGAACTAAAACGTTTCTTTCACCATGGTTAGTTTTAGTCAATATGTTAGTGCACTCAGAGACCAGATAAGTATTTTAAGTCATACCTGTAGCGGAATATCCGGATCCAGCTCAAACTTCTGCACGATCTTAGTCCATGGCTCAAACTTCTTGGTCTCATTGTCGATGAAGTAGTCGAAAACAGTGCCCTGCGCTGGGAACTTGACTGTCTTGAACTCGGTCACCCACCACTTGGTGAATTCAACTCTGTGATCCACCAGCTGGTCCTGGAACATTGAGCCGCCGAAGGCCCAGACGCAGCAGAAGACGAAGTAGACCTCGTACCACTCTTTCGGGCAATCTTGCGGACAGTTCTCCTGCGTAACGAGGCACTCTAGTAGGGCGCACAGCATCTGGATGTGCGCGATGTCGGCGATTGGCGTGATTTTCTTGAACCCTGTGGCGCAGCACGTCCAGGCAGGGTGGTACGTACTTCTCGAACAGGATCTGGAGGTTGGCCTGCTCAGCTTGCACCTCGCGCGTTGCAAGCCAGGACGTGACGTACGGGTTCCAGCCCAAGTCCGCCGGGTTCAAGTACAGAATACCGGCACGAGACACAGTGGCTGGCGTCGCAGTCTTCAGGTGGCTGATCTCGAACAGCAGGCGCATGGAAGGTGTTAGAGGAATTCGCTCGTTCGAGGCGAGTGTAAGAATCTTATTATCGTCCATGACAGTGTTTAGAGACTCAATCCACATCGGGTCAATGTCTCCGTCCAGAACAATCCACTTAGGCCCGTCGTGAGTGACGTTGGCAAGGTCGCGCATGATCACGGAGAAGAGTCCGTCCTTCCACTCGCGCGTCGCCGGATTGATGATGCCGAACAACTCGTCGTTCGTCACAGCCTTGGGGTTCAGGTCCACCGCCATCGGCTTCTTCTTCTGGTTTTGATAGGTCCTTGTTTAGGGCGCGCCACACCTTTGATTTACCAGTTCCGGCGTTACCAAGCACGAACACGGAGTGTCGCACGGCGAACAGTTCCTGCAGCTGCACAACCTTCAGGATGAAGTTGTCTTCTGGCTGAAGCTTGAGATCCAGTGTTGCAACTCGAACTTCTTTCTCGAAGTCGAGGTCGCGCTTCCTGGGCACGTCCAAGGCTGGGAACAGGTCTCCGATAAGGCCCATGAAGATGGGCAGGTCCATCGGTCACGATCTTGGGAATGTTGAAATCTCGCAGCGCACGCATGAGCACCTGATCCTCCGGTCTCTGTGGATCGCCTCGCTTCAGTGCACCGGCAACCACCAGCACGGACTTGATGGCTCTGAGACCCCAATCGTAGTGGTCTTGCTTGGACAGCAGCTCTCGGCAGAGCGAGTATAGTGTGATAAACTTTCTTGCCAGGAGACGAGCTTCGAGGAAGCCCTCGGCCACCATCATGATCTCAGCGATCAGCTCAAAGTCTGGCACCACCATGGCGCAGGGTCGGAACAGCGCCTTCAGGTTCTCAGGCAACTCAGTTCGGCCGGCGTAGCTGGAAATCGTAGGCATCCGTATTACGAGCTATCCGATCAAGTGACACAATTTAATGTAACAATCGAGCACATTAAGCACACACTTACCCAGGGTTCATTGTGATGAAAATGCCGACAGACGCCTCTAGGTTAATGTCCTCGCCAAGGAAGTCGAAGCGAGTCTTCTTGTACTTAATGGCGTCCTGGATGCACTTCACCTGCACTGCAACCACGGAGAGCACCTCGACGGAGATGCGGTTGAACTCGTCGAAGCAGCCCCAGGCGCCGGACTGGGCCAGACCCTTGTAGATGTTGCCGACAGACTTGTAGTCCATCTGCTCGGAGCAGTTAAACACATACACCATGATGCCCAGCGCTCGGCCGAGATCCTTTGTTGTCTCCGTCTTTCCAGTACCTGTAAATAGGATTTGTTGGGGGCAGTGTAAGCAAGTAAAACATTCGGTGCTCTGATACTTCATCAATGCTTGTTAGTTAGTTCAGCAGCTTACCGGCGGGTCCGGCAGGAGCGCCGCTCATGATGAGATGCAAAGACTGCGTTAAGGTGATGTAGCAGCGATCCGTCAGGGGCGTGATCACAAGGCGCGGTGTGTTGCCCAGGTATTCATGGGCGTACCGAAACTGAGCGTCGCAGATGTTGGTGAAACAGTCGCCCTTGATTCCACCCTTCTCGTCCTTTTCGTCCCAGCGATGGCGCAGCTGCGACAGCCAGGTGAAGGCTTGCGAGTTCTCAACCTTCTGTGTGATAAGCTTGCCAACGACGTCTCGGTTGTGCACATCGATGGTACAGATGGTCATGATTTTTCTGACGGTCCTGACCACTCAACTCACCGATCAGCATTGAATGAGCGCGTTCAGCTGTGCGATCTGCTTTTTGTTGTAGTCCTTCAGGGAGTTCTCGTAACCTTCCTCGAGGCGGGCAAAGGCGATGTTGACCTCGCTGGACCAGCCGATCTGGCTGCCTGCCAGGGCTACTTGCGCCGGATAGTCGAAAATCCACTGGTCGCGAGGCTTCTCCTCATAGGTGCCAACGGCATCGGCAAGTGACTTGCGGACGGTGTCCCGCATTTCATCGAGCACGCGATTCAACCACACCTCTACTTGGCCGTTCAAATCGATGGTCTTAGACAGCTTGACCTTCTCGCCATCCTTGGCGTACATGTCCGTCGCCATCTTTGTCTCTGTGCTACCTTCCTTCTTTAACTCAAGACGCGCAGTACTGTCAAACAGTTTGGTCAAATGCTTCATCACTGCTGGCGGCGAGTTGCCATTTGACAGGATGTCGAGCAGGTCAGCCGAGGACACGAAGTAGAATCGCGGGAAAGCCAGACGCTTGGTCTCCAGGTACTCCGCCAGAGCTTTTTCGCACAAAACTAGCTGGCCCTGAATAGCTTCGAGGCGCTCGTAGAGACGGGGTTTGCTGGTGGCCTCCACAACATTCTTCGTCACCTCCACCTCGGAGATTATCTCCTTGAAGTCTTTGTCCACTTGGTCGAAGCGCTCCGAGTCTTCTGGCAGCTGTTTGCGGATGTCCTCGGATCCGATGAAAATAGACTCCAGATGGGACCATGTCCTTTGCACTTCAAACCAGATCTGGATTACCTGATCAGCTGTGCTCAGCTTCTGCTGCCAAGAGTTAACCTCTGTGGCAAAGTGCGCGATGTACTTCGATGTAATCATGTTTTGAAGCTGCACCTGATTGTCTTCCAGTGTCTCGATCAGCTCCTCGCTTGCCTTCAACAGGGTCACCTGAGTCCGCGGATGCTTCTCGTGCTCAAACTCCATCTGCGCCCAGGTAACCTCAAGCTCTTTGAGTACCTTCTTCCATCGACATTTCCTTCACCGACTTGTCCACAATGTTGCGGACATCCTCCTCATACTTGTGCAAGTTGAGAGACAGCAGATCTGCCAGAGTGGTCTTTTCATTCATTGAAAACTTGACACCGGTTGCCTGCATTAGTTGCGCCCAGTGACGGTCTCGGATAGCCGGGTTCTGGAGTTCACTGACAGCTCGCAGGGATGTCATCATGTTCTTCACCTCCTCCTCAACGCCGGTGTACGCATCCCAAGCACGCATTTCTTTGTCCAGTGCGCGGATGTCTTTGGCAAAGCGCTTGCAGTCCAGGTCCATCTGTTCCACGTTGATCTCTCGCCAGGGCGTTGTCTTCCAGTCCTCAATGGAAAAGCGGACTACGAAGATGTAGTCCCAAAGCTGCTTCAGCTGCTTCAGCTCCTTGCGGCACTGCTTCAGTTGCTTGTAATCCGGCACGGGCACCTCAAACAGACTGGCTGACTCACTGAGCTTCGCCATGCGATTCTCCATGTCTCCAATTTCAAGGTTCTTTGCGTCCATCTCCTCGTACGACTTTGGACACGAGTATTGGAATGGCCCAATCTTTCGGAACTGCTCTCGGTAGGTGTGCTGCGAAACGTCGAACTCCGCCGCTGTGCGCTTGATCTTCTGGATCTCGTTAGTCTGCAGCGGGCCCACCTGCTGTTTCACAGTGATGGCAATCTTCTTAGTGTTGTTCCACTTCTCTGGCAGAACTTCCAGCTGGCGGTACACGGAGTCCTCCATCTCCTGATTGTAGGTCTTCAGGAGTTCGATCTTCTGCTTGAGTGGCTCAAACATCTCGTCTGTCTCAGCTTGGCGTTCCTTAACGCGCATCAGATAGTGCATGACCGCCACCAGTCCATCGTAGTCTCCCTCTTCCAGCTCCTTTGAAAGACCAGCGTCGGTCTCCTTAATGAACTGTTCAAGCTCGTCGAGCGCTCTCGTGACGCTGTCGATGAGGTGCTGCTTAAACATTAGGGACCACCGCTTGATCTCGTTCAGCAGCGCTTGCTTGAACTTGGACGAATCAATCCTGAACCAAGTCTCAAACACAACAGTCCGGTCGATCTTCTCGACCTCTTCGTAGATGGTCTCATAGTTGTCGATCTGCTCCTTGAACTGCTCCAGCGTCGGCTTGCTCTCCGGGACGCCATCCTCGGCATGCGCGTCGATCTCCTCGGGTGTGAGGACGTGGCCGTACTTAAGGAACTGGTTCTTGAACTCTTCGCGATCCTCGACCCACAAGTACGCGTAGGTGTCGAAGCTGCTCTTGTACTCCATGGCCTTCTGCATGATGCGCTCCACCCGTTCCATAATCTCGGTACGCACTGCCTGGAGCTCGTCATTGTCCTCCATTTCCTGTTGATAATGCTCGTGTCCTCTGTGTGCAGCCAGACGTGGGATGTATGACGCCTGGCGGTAGATGTCCGTTGTGATGCTGTCCATCAGTTCGAAGAAGCCGTCCGCTTGTTCCTTGTCCAGCGACGGGTCGAAGACCAGGTTGGGCCGCTTCAGCTCCATAAAGGCCATAAAGAGCGGCGTGTTGCCCTGCCTGTCGGCTGTCTGATCGCGCAGGAAGTTCAATGAGCACATGATGAGTGTGATGAACTCATCCAGAACCTTGTCGTCCACGTAGTCGACGTACGCTTTTCCACTCGTCACTGCCATCCGTGGCCTTGAACAGTTCGAGGTTCTCTTTGAGCAAGGCGTGAATCTTCTGTCCCTGTTCAGAGATCTCGTTCTTTCGCTTCTCCAGTCGATCTTTCCGGTCGTCCAAGTTCAGCAAAGTCTCATGCTTGCCCTCCTTGCGCTCGAACAGAGGTGACTTGTGCCAAGTGCTCATCAGCTTGACAATCTGCTCCACATTCTCCTTGGTGTGCACCACTCGCTTCTGAAGGTCGTGGACCATTTCCTTTACCTCTTCGATGTAAGCCTTGACTACAATGCGGAGAGATGCATGAAGCTTTGGGTTTGAATCGTAAATTTTCGTGGATTTTATTATCAAAAGTGAATGCACTAATGGCGATGCTTACTCTCGCCCTTCCAGTTCAGGCTGGTCTCAGCTTGTTGCAGCTTGGCATCGATTTCGGCCAGCTGGCCCTCAATTAGCGGCATCTCCACCTCGAGCGTGTTCTCGCGCACGTAGTTGTACCACTGCACCGTCATGTTCAGGTTGATGATGTGCTCACGGAGCATATCGTTCTTAGAGTAGAGGTCCTCGGCCGCCGCCGGCGCCACCTCATTCGGCTTATTGTCCTCTGGAGCCGTGTCGGAGCGCAGGTGCAGGTACTTCACCTCGCGCAGGACCGCAATAAGCTGCGAGAATTCATTTCGAGTTCAATTGCTTTCTTGCTCTAATAATATGAGAATTCTTCTGTTTGTCGGGTGAGCAGGCTTGATAGAAAAACTGACTTACCTTGGGGTCAAAATTAACAGCAATTAGCTTAGTCGCCTGGTCGCGAACAATCAGCGGCTGGCTGAGATTCTCAGCACAGTTCTGGTCCACACCGCTGACCCATTCCTGGAAGGCTCGGCTCTGGAACCTGTATTGCAGCATAGCAAGTAGTTAGTTGTGTGAAAATTCAAGGTCAAATTGAGCATGATCCTTTCGCTAAACCAACTCACTCGTCCAGAAGCTGCAGCAGCTGTTCGTACTTCTTCTTGATGAGCTGCGCATCCTCGCTTTCGATTGCCCTGCAATGATTGGTCACAGTAATTATCTAGTGATGCTGTTCAATTGGTTTCTGTATAGCGCTCAAAACGCAATGTGATAAATGTCTGTTTTATTTAGCATCTACATCAATGTGAACTTTGTAGTACATACAAAAATCACGGCACTCAAAAAAGTGAAAAAAAAGGAACACTTGGTGATCGTTCTTTGAAACTCGACATTCCGGTTTGAGCAGGCCAAGCTATGTGATTCGGAGCTATTCTGGTATCATGATAACATGAGCAATCTGGTGTGAGTTTCCCGCAGCAGACCTCTCCATTAGCCAGTGCTGGCAGTAGCGCACAGGCATGTGAATTTCGCTGGCAGACTGGTCCAGACTGCAATACAACAGTGCGCGTTGTCAGCTTTCAGAAATGTCCTTACAGCGTGCTAATTTCCGTGGGCTCAGCATGCAATAAGCGGGTCTGGGCTAGCTTGGTACGAGCGTAAATCAATATTAGGAAATTTGCCTGCCGATTGCAGTTAAACAAATCAATCATGCGCTAATGATTATTATGAATTGTATTCAAGAAGCTATTGTTAAAGCATCAGACTAGAATCCAGCGTTAGAAAATATGTTTAATTCGGCTAATGGTTAAACAGCTTTGGCTTAGGCTGCCTGTTTGGCTACTCACCGCTCCAGGGCACTGAAAGTGGAACAAAATTAAAACAAAATGTTGTGCGCACTGTTTCAAACAAAATATTCTAGGCTCGTAGAATGCATATTTGGGTTGGGTGCACTGAAGGCGCGTTTGGAAAAACTCACCAGAAAGAAAAAATCAAACAAAAAGTACAAAAATTTACGAGAAAAAGCCATAAAGTTTTTTCCCCTGAATTTTGAAATGTCATCTCAGGTGGGATGAAGATTCGACACTTCACGTAGCAAAATTGAAGGCTATTTAGCTTGATATAGTACATCGGATTTTGGTACTGACCCTCTAATGAAAAAGGTAATTAAAGGTATTTAGGCGAGAAAATGCAGCAAAACAAGCAAACAAATATAAGCCATTGATTCTCTATCAAATAACAAGCAGATAGCTGTAGCTCTTACTTAACGTAGTCACATTTGCAGTTCCTGAATAATATATAGACAGTTTATTCAATATGACCTTGGCTCAATATTTGTTTGGTTAGCAAACAAAAAAGGTCACTTAATTAAGAACTTAATTAATTATTACTGTTTGACATGACGGAGAAAGTTTAGCTGCCCAGTCCAATGCAAATATTTACTCACGGGTGCTCAACATGCTTCAGATTGTCCATGGGAGCCGTGATTCGCTGTCTGAGCTCGACAGCCCACTTCAGCCGGCCCGTGACCTGCGGCACATTCTTGTGCACCGTGGCAAAGCCCGTCTCCTCGATGCGCTTGATCTGCCAGTCGTAGATCTCCTTGGCGTTGTCCATCTCCTTGTCCAGCATCTTGATTAGCAGCGGGTACTTCTGATCGAACTCGGCCTTGATCAGCGGCCGCTCAACCAGAGTCGAGAGAATGTCGATCAGCTGAAATTTTTCAAACATTCCATTCGAATCAGCAATAGAAACGAAGATGCCTACTCACATCAGTAGTGTTCATCAAATCGAGTTTCAATTTTTAACGAGATTCGAAAGAAACAAACTCAAGACAGTGCATCCTTGCCGCTGCGACTCACCCTGAAGGCTGACTCTGGCCCTGAGCAGTCGTCAAAGGCCTGGCACACTATGGAGGCCAACCGTCTGTCGGTGTCCACAATCTGCTGGTGGAAGTGGTTGTAGTCGTCTAGGAACTCCTTGTTTAGAGGGTCCAGGACGTCGTAAGTCTTGTCACTGAACACCTTGTAGTGATTGTTGAACTCCTCGAAGATGTCTACAGTCAGCTTGCTGAGGCCACGGCCCTTCATGCCGCCATACTCGACCTTCTCGAGCTTCAGGAACTCGACCGCTGTGTCCATGATGTCGGCGACCATTGTGACGCGCTCCACAAAGGCGTCGTAGCGGGCAAACACCAGCGTGTTGGCAAAGTCCCACTCCATCGGCTCTCCCTCCTTGAAGTACTCCTTCACTTTTCCTCTGTACTCCTCGAATGTGTTCTTGAAAGTGCGCAGAATTGTCAGGGCCTTCTTAACTTTGTTGACCGTCTCTTCGACTTCACCTTTGAAGACTTCGCTCGGGTCCAGGAAATCACGACACTGGGAAGAGTTAAGTTATTTAGATCGTTTAAATTTAATACAAATTCGAGTATGACTCATGAGGAAAAAATCTACATAGCCATGGTGTTCGTACTTAATACTCGTCGCTATTCATCCATTCCCTTACCGTCTTGATGAAGAGGTTGCAGATCTCCTGCAGCAGGACGATAATTCTGGCCGGCACGCGGTAGTAGCGGCTGTTGGCCCAGATCAGGCACAGCACGTGGAACACCGGCCCAATCTGCTTCTGGCATTCGTCGAATTCCGCCTGCTCCAGGTCGGACAGGAAGTCGTTCAGTGGCTTCAGGTGCAGGCTAATATCCTGGGCCTCGTGAAGGGCCGCCACCACGCTGCGGAACATGTCTTTGAATGGCGGCGAGTACGAGCTGCTGACGGCCTCCAGGATGTGGCCCATCTTCTGCACTTTGCTGCTTGTCAGCTTGAATTTAGTAAACAGAAAGGCTTATGGTCGCTTCAACTCACGAATGCTTCGTGAAAGCAATTCAGAAGCAGAAAAAAAGTTTACCCACCTGCTCGTACACATACTCCAGATTCGAGGACTTCCTGCTCCAGAAGTTGATCTCCGTAGCCGGCAGGGGATTCTTTCCCTCCAGCAGCTCCTGCGCCGAGTCCTTTTTCAGGATCTCGTGAATCTGGTGTGTCCACTCGATCACCACCGTCTCGATGGCGTAGATCAAACTCCAGTCAATCTCTGACGCGGCCTTTGGTAGCCTGGAGGAAAGTAAGCAAAGTAAAGCATTCTAAGTATACTTGCATCTTGCCTAGATACCAACGATTCAATAACTTACTCTATATCGGCCTCTGGCTCGCCTTCCTCAGTAGGTGGGCCGGATTTTTTCAGCTTTTCGTTCACTTCGTCAATCTTTTCTCCTCCAACAGGCATTGGAAGGTGCGTCTTTCCTTGAGAATGGCCAAGAATCACTTCAGTGTGCTGTTTTAGCTGATGAATCTGCTTGATGATGTCTTGCGAGACAACATAGGGCCAGGCTCCGTTGTTTTTCTCGTTTGAAAGCACTGGGAGGAGAACCTGAGGGTGTCACGCCGGTGATAGTAAATATTTTAGAATACTGATGCTTGATAAAAGTGTTGAATACATTTAAACACGAAGGCAAAATTTTTTCGAGACTTGGAGCTTTATGAGTAAAAATATTGTTTTACGTCAGCAAGAACAAATAAAAAGCAAAAAATTAAATAGGCACAATACAGGATGGTGTTCTTTTTTTAAAGTAAAGATTTTTTTTTACTAAGTCTTACCTCATCAACAAAGCCAGCGAACTGGTCAAGTGGATTGTATGACAAATCGCCATAAGTCAGAACTTTCGCCATTTGAGCATCCTTTCCGATGGCTTCCTTTCCTTTCCTGAAGAAGAAGCAGCCTTTTGACTTGAGGAGGTTTGGGGTGCTGTATTGCGCTTGCAGTGCTCCCGAAGGAGTGGAGATAATAAAAAGCTGCATGTTGTCGTTCTTGTCCAAAAAGTCGTGGATTATGATGCGCTGATCCTCTAATTGATACATTTTCTGCCACCGGTCTCCCTTAGCCATACGTAGTGTTTTTAACACATAGTCAGCCAAGAACAAGACTCGTTTGTCTTCTATTTCAAGTTCACTCGCCATGTTTCACACTTGCTGGATAAAGGTGAAACGGCGAAAAGATGAGCAAAACTCCGAGTTTCGACTCGCAAAATTGTTTGGTTATGCGACTTTGAAAAATCGTAATATCTATAACAACACCATTGACAGCAAATGTTAAAACAAAACTGAATAGTTTGTTTTAAAAAATGTGGTCCTACATGCTATGGGCACAATTTTCGGAGAAACAAAACAAATTTTATAATTTTATAATTACTTAAGACTTATAATAAACTATCCGATTTCAACGATTGATTGCCTTTGACAACGAGAATTGTGTAGTGTTGAGTTGAACTACAGCCTAGTAATGAAAAGTTCTATTTTAAGCATAAGTCCTTAAGTGCTGTCTGACCTTATTTCAAAGTTTCAGTAAGCGTTGCACGGTGCTCTGGCTTGTATATGTATGTCAATCTGTTCAGGAATATAAAATATTCCTGCAGGCACAGTGGCTTGTGATACCTATCTTTATATATTTGTACTCACTTGTAGTGGTACTTAAATTAATAACATTTACAGTATGAATTTTATTAGCTTAAGCCTTCTGGCCCTGGTTTATATATATTGTCAAGAGACTATAAAAATATATGGAGCAGGTATGTTTGTCTTCATTTTTATAAATATTTATAGATTTTTTTAATTCTATCACTAGCTAGCTTTTGTCATTTGTCATTGTACTTAAAATCTGAACTCTGTCACGGTGACTGCACTGACTAGGCCACTGTGCGACCATAATTTAGTTTGAAGACCTTGCCTATTTGCCTCTTTAGTATCAGATTCATAATGAAAGAAGAGGTAATATTTAGTTTAATTAAATAAAATTAAATATCTTCAAATGTATTTATTTAGGCCTACTACTTTACCATTTAATATTTAATACCAGCTAGGCCTATAGGAAATTTACATATGTATAGCCTATAACCTGCAGTCCAAAGGAAGTAAAGCACCAGCTTATGATAAAAAGTATTTTTATAACCACTTCTCTATTCAACATTTGCCAAAATGGTCATTTGAATTTCTACATGTTTGTCTACTTTGATAATCTAGAAAGGCTCATATTGGCGATCTTTCGGTTTCCTGCTCTAAATTATTTAAACTCTTTTTTTCTAACTTTTCAAAGTTGTTCAGGTAAAGTTCAAGGTAAGTAAAATATTATGTTAATTATTAATTAGACTGGATAGTAGTGGGTGATTCAGTATCTCTAGGATGTTGCTAAAGTGATGTTCAGGGAAAGCTTGATGCCACATGAACTCCTGCAGGTAAGTTTCAAACAGGTTGTCGCTTGTTCCATGCATCGCTCAAAATTTGGCTTTACAATTCCCCCACATTCCCTCAACAGTATTTGTGTGAGCTGCTGGGTTGTTAGGGTCCCAGAAGTGCAATGACAGTCAGGTGATTGGCCAATGTGTTATAGGCAGCCCATTGGTCCATAATTATGCTTGTTCCTGAGAGCATGGTCTGGCTGATTATGGGCATAAGGCTGTTGGCTGAGCAATTGGGAACAACAGCCAATGAGCACATAACATGCGCAACCTCCCAAATCTTAGCTGGCCATGCGACTTAGTTTTTGCTCTATTCACAACTTAGTTTGCTCTCATTTGCGACTTAGTTCGTTTCATTGCTCTATTTACGACTTAGTTTGCTCTCATTTGCTCTCTTTTTCTCTCCCCTTTTTCCTTTTCTTCATGCCTTCCTTTTTTGTCCCTTGGTCCCCCCTTTGATTTTTTTGCGCTTGGTCAATTGGTTTTTGCGTCTTACCTTGATTGGCCCTCGTTTCACCCAGCTGGTTCAGCCGGGTCGGCTGGGTGTTGCGCATGTATGAATGAGCAGCAACCTGTACCTCTCTCAACCATTCCAAGCACCAATGACCTTCGTGGTACTGGCCCTGATGGTACTTGTGGTGTATAAATTTGGACTCATCAATTCATCAACTCATCAACCACCCAGCTACATTGGATGATCCAGCAGGTACATGGCGCAAATGTTGCGGATGAAATTCAGCCAATCTACCACAGTTTCACATCCGATTTGCACCTCTGTCCTAATGTCTTCAGCCCTCAAGATCTTTGACCAGAAATAGATGATGTCGATAATCTGGATCAGTGACAGATGGCTCCCTTCAAAAAAGGAGCCTTTTCGAATTGAATGGTGCCTCTTGCACTGCTTGCAGGACCAGCGCCAGCCATCGATGGAGTCCTCACCAAGATGTCACTGAAGTGACATAGCAATGTCACAGGTCTCGCAATTCTTGCTAGTCGCAAGCAGGTGGTGCCTCGCCATCCAACGCATCGCCTCATCAAAATTGGGCACCAATGCAACTAGTCCTCGATGTTTGACATCAATGTCACACAGAACTATGCTGTTGAGGACTTTGGCGACTGGGACAATGGTCTGTGGCGCAGGAGGTCGACCAGCCATTCTGGCAGTAGCTGAAAAGTAAAAAAAAGTGTTAAAAAATGTAGAGCTGGAAACCGAAAGATCGCCCTCATATTAGCTTCACATTTTGCCCCCTTTTTACTCTATCATTGTTCTATCATACATTAGCTTCTAAGCTACCAATAATGAAATTGTTATCTATAGACTGTTAGTCAACATTATTTTGCAAACAGATCTATTTGCTGTTATTCAAAGAAAAATAATGCTTTATTTGTCAACTGTGAAATTTAGTTTAATGGACTAAATAAATTTTAACAATGGGTTGAAAATTGTTTATAAACATAGCATATAGCTACTAATTTTGTTAATAAACAAAATTTCTACTCAATGGCTTGCATTTTATAGAGTTCTGTCTCTCTTTTATGTTTGCTTTCCTTTTTTCAATCTTTTTATTTGTTTGTATGGGTTATATTTAGTGTGTTATCTAATATGTTTTGGATTTGCCATTAATCTATATTTTTTGTTTAGGCAGGAAAAAACTGTTTTGTACACATGATTTAATTTTAAATAATACTAAAATTACACACTATTATTGACTTATAGAGTTTAATATAGCAGCTTGGCCTATATAGCTTAAATCAAGTTTTTACAAGTGATGGATTGGATAGCTTTTTGCTTAATGTAACTATTAAGAAGAATCTGTTTAAAATTCGACTGAAAGTATCATTATTTATTTGAGTTTGTAATATTTGCTTTCATTTGTACTAGAATAGCATTATAGTTTTCATTTCAATGGCATTATTGATATGACAAATATTATATTCCACCAAATTTCAGAGACCTGACTAGCTGCTATCTGCATTTTCATCAAATTCAAATCTCACTTCTCTGCTAAAGCTGTAAATTTAAATCAGCATTGTAAAATGTCCAGCTCCGCCTCGCCTCCCCGTCACTTCGTCCCCGGCCCACTGATTGAGCGGCAGTTGCGCCGCCTGGCCCAGCACGAGTACAGCGCCTCAGGCAGCTCCCTGATGGAGTTCATCATGCAGCCATTCTGGCGCCACTTGCTCAGCCTTGTACCAATGTGGGCTGCGCCAAATGCGCTGACTCTAACCGGATTGGCGCTCAATGCTAGCAGCGCCGGCCTCTTGCTGTGGTACTGCCCGGAGGCCAGGCAGAGCCCTCCAGCTTGGCTCTGTGTCTACGCCGCCGTGGCTCTGTTCAGCTACCAGACATTGGATGCGCTTGACGGCAAACAGGCTAGGAGGTAATTGCTAATGACAATGCGAATTCCTTAACCATAAGTATGATCTCTATGATCACCTTTAGATTCCCTCTGACCTCCAGAATAATAATACTCGTAATATAATATTTGCAGGAGGGTTGCGGACAATGGCACATAATTTCGTGACAGTTGACCCGCAGCCAGCGAGGAGGCAATTCTGCCCATTCCACTGAGTCCTGACCACACACGCACACAGATACTGTACGCAGGCACTCGCTCACACATGTGTGTACATCTGCCCTGACTTTCTCATCGTCAGACAGTGTACACGTTCGCAGTGGCTTGGAGGTTGGCCCTCAAGTGTGTCAATTGCAAGACAAGCCCCCAAGCCTTCTCTCCGCGGCTGCGCCATAAATGAATGCGGCCTCGCCGCGGAATCGAGCTCAGGGACCTTGGTGCGTGAGGCAAACGCGTTAAACGCTCTGCCACCAACCCCCTGACTTCCAGAATCTCCTTCATCACCTTGAGATTCTCTCTCTCCAGAATCTCCTTAAGCATTTTGTGGATTAAAAAATACAGAACATCTAGTCTCAGAGCATCTTGGGCCTTAAAATTAGCTCTCGGAAATAAACTTATACAGGACCAACACCGCTAATCCATTGGGCGAGCTCTTCGACCATGGCTGCGACGCGGCCAACACGCTGTTACTGTGCGTGTGTGTCTGCATCTCGGCTGGCTTTGGTCACGAGCCGCATCTGCTATTATTTATGGTCGGAGCACCGCAGACTGTGTTCTTTATGGCTCACTGGGTCGGCTACAACACTGGCCGGCTGCAATTCGGCTATGTTGACGTCACCGAAGCTCAGGCTGCAGCCATTGCTGTGTTTATAGTCACCGCCTGGGTGGGTATTGATATCTGGGCAGTGCAGCCGGCTGCCAACCTGCTGCCTTGGTTGCGAGTGCGACACTGCTTGGTAGGAGAATTTCCAGTGTTTTATTACCTCAGACGCTCATGAAATTCCCGCATTCCTCAGATGCTCAGGGTGAAATTCCCGCATTCCTCAGATGCTCAGGGTGAAATTCACGCATTCCTCAGATGCTCAGGGTGAAATACACGCATTCCTCAGATGCTCAGGGTGAAATTCCCGCATTCCTCAGATGCTCAGGGTGAAATTCCCGCATTCCTCAGATGCTCAGGGTGAAATTCACGCATTCCTCAGATGCTCAGTGTGACACTCATTCCTCAGATGCTCAGGGTGAAATACACACATTCCTCAGATGCTCAGGGTGAAATTCCCACATTCCTCAGATGCTCAGGGTGAAATACACACATTCCTCAGATGCTCAGGGTGAAATTCCCACATTCCTCAGATGCTCAGGGTGAAATTCCCGCATTCCTCAGATGCTCAGGGTGAAATTCCCGCATTCCTCAGATGCTCAGGGTGAAATACACACATTCCTCATAATGAGCACCTAAATGAGCATACTGAATTAATCTCGGCACACGTCTCACATCCTGTCAACAGCCAATCTTCACCGTGGTCGCCTCAGTTCCGCTCCTTATCCGCCTGTCGGTCTCCCTGCTTAGTCCCGCCGGTCGTCGCAGCGTTGCCGGCACTAGCCGCCTTGGTCCCGGCCTGTGCTGGTCGGCGCTAGCCATGCTGATCGGCTTGTCCGCCGGAGTGGCCGTTCTTAACGGTGCCCTGTATCGCCGACCCTGCCTGCTAGCTATCGCCCTAGGCCTGCCGGCTGTCAAGACTTGCCAACGTTTAATAGTCGCTCAGATGACCCGCTCGGCGATTCGTACCCTCGACCTAGGCCTAATCTGGCCTGTTCTACTAGCCGGCGGACTGCGTTTCGGATCTCTGATTGGTTTGGACGAAGGTCTGGCCGTGTGGATTGTCATCACTGGCGCCGCTGTCGATTGCCTAATTTATTCTAGCCGGGTTTGCAGGCAAATCGCCGCTTACCTTGGCATTCGAGTGCTGCGTATTTGAGTCGCATTGTTCGGCTTCTATTTACTGAAACTTCAGTATTTGAGATTCTCTTTCACTTGAACTTCTTAGTTTTTATTAGTTTTGAAATTTGCTTTTTTCTATGTTTCTTTAGTACGAGCACATAATTTGTCTGTCCTAGACAACTGTACTAGATGGATTGTGAGGTGGACACCTGTACTAGATGGATTGTGAGTTGGACACCTGTACTAGATGGATTGTGAGGTGGACACCTGTACTAGATGGATTGTGAGTTGGACACCTGTACTAGATGGATTGTGAGGTGGACACCTGTCCTAGATGGATTGTGAGTTGGACACCTGTCCTAGATGGATTGTGAGGTGGACACCTGTACTATATGGATTGTGAGGTGGACATCTGTACTAGATGGATTGTGAGTTGGACACCTGTACTAGATGGATTGTGAGGTGGACACCTGTACTAGATGGATTGTGAGGTGGACACCTGTACTAGATGGATTGTGAGGTGGACACCTGTACTAGATGGATTGTGAGGTGGACACCTGTACTAGATGGATTGTGAGGTGGACACCTGTACTAGATGGATTGTGAGGTGGACACCTGTACTAGATGGATTGTGAGGTGGACACCTGTCCTAGATGGATTGTGAGTTGGACACCTGTCCTAGATGGATTGTGAGGTGGACACCTGTACTATATGGATTGTGAGGTGGACATCTGTACTAGATGGATTGTGAGTTGGACACCTGTACTAGATGGATTGTGAGGTGGACACCTGTACTAGATGGATTGTGAGGTGGACACCTGTACTAGATGGATTGTGAGGTGGACACCTGTACTAGATGGATTGTGAGGTGGACACCTGTACTAGATGGATTGTGAGGTGGACACCTGTACTAGATGGATTGTGAGGTGGACACCTGTACTAGATGGATTGTGAGTCGGACACCTGTCCTAGATGGATTGTGAGGTGGACACCTGTACTAGATGGATTGTGAGGTGGACACCTGTACTAGATGGATTGTGAGGATGACACCTGTCCTAGATGGATTGTGAGGTGGACACCTGTCCTAGATGGATTATGAGGTGGACACCTGTACTAGATGGATTGTGAGGTGGACACCTGTCCTAGATGGATTGTGAGGTGGACACCTGTACTAGATGGATTGTGAGGATGCCACCTGTCCTAGATGGATTGTGAGGTGGACACCTGTCCTAGATGGATTGTGATGGATAAAAGAAAAATGTTAACATTTTGTGTTGATTTTAAATTGCTTTGTTGTAAATCAAAGATTATAATAATTTAAAGTTTTATTGCTGTTTAGTTATAAAGAGTTTAGGCAGTGTTGTGCCTCGTATTTTACATTATTGTGTTATTTTACAACAATAGAAATGTTATTCTGTGTTGTCTCCTAGCGTTGTTTTGCAATTGATCCTTATTTAGTTAATCCAGCTTACCACACGCTTATGTTTCTCATTGCGAGGCGGTATACTTAAATGAAAAAATAAAACTTTATGTTCCATAACCACACACTAATTTATTGACACCTGTTTTGTAAAAATATTTTTGTCTCTCAATCTACTCCTAGTAGTAAAAATAGCTGATTTTATCAGCCCGCTTGTTTTTTAATAATCGTCTTGAGCGTCAGTCACGATACTCGCAATACTTCATTTGCTTTTTTAGTCATTGGCTTTGGCTTGCATTTCTACTGGATTGTGAGTAGCTCATTTGGTTTTGGGGATTCCCCAACAGTATGTCGTTCAGTATATGGAAATTCCCCATCAGTATGCTATTTGGTTTTGGGGATTCCCCACCAGTCTGCGATGTTGTATTGCGGATTCCCCATCTGTATGAAATTTACTTTTGAGGATTCCCTATCTGTATAAAATGTAGTTTTGGGGATTCCGCATCTGTATGAAATTTAGTTTTGAGGATTCCCCCCCCTGTATGGAATGTAGTTTTAAGGATTCCCCATCTGCATGAAATGCAGTTTTGGGGATTCCTCATCTGTATGAAATTTTGTTTTGAGGATTCTCGATCAGTATGTCGTTCAGTGTATGAGTATAAAATTCGGTATTGGGGATTCCCCATCACTATGCAATTTAGTATTGGGGATTCCCTATCGGTACGCAATTTAGTATTGGGGATTCCCTATCGGTACGCAATTTAGTATTGGGGATTCCCTATCGGTATGCAATTCTGTATTGGGGATTCCCCATCGTTATGCAATTTAGTATTTGGGATTCCCTATTGGTATGCAATTCTGTATTGGGGATTCCCCATCGGTATGCAATTTAGTATTTGGGATTCCCTATTGGTATGCAATTCTGTATTGGGGGTTCCCCATCAGTATGCAATTCGGTATTGGGGGTTCCCCATCAGTATGCAATTATGTATTGGGGGTTCCCCATCAGTATGCAATTCGGTATTGGGGATTCCCCATCAGTATGCAATTCGGTATTGGGGATTCCCCATCAGTATGCAATTCGGTATTGGGGATTCCCCATCAGTATGCAATTCGGTATTGGGGATTCCCCATCAGTATGCAATTCGGTATTGGGGATTCCCCACCGGTATGCGGTTCTTAACTACCTATTATGAATTAAACAATGCATATTACAATCAGAGCCTGGCCTCTTTATTATTCTGGCATTCCCTAAATAAATTCAGGCCGGGGGGATGTGGTCAAGCTTTATTTTGTTCACAACGATAGCCACATTCAGTAAATCTTTTGGTATTGCTTTTATCATTAGCTTCCTACAGAACGCGCTACCAGTCTGTATTGAAGTTAGGTCACGCTTTTTTAGTTTGTCACAAAAGCTAGCTGGCTTTGTTTAATTAATGTACGAGGGGTGTTTCAAAAGTTTCCGGACTGACGTCACCATTTTGAGTTGAAATGGCCAAATCACTTGAAATTTGATATGCAATTGCAATAAGATTATTTTTATTATGTCCTAAAATTTCAGCGCAATCGGATTAACTGATCAAAAGTTGTAATGAATTTTGCATTAAACATCAAAAACAACAAATACGATTTTTGGATTTCAGTTTCAAGCGATCACTCCTAATCACTGTCAGAGTCACTGATACCGTCGGCTGTGTCGCGAGGCTGACAGCTTGCGCGCTCTACGTACTCGCCTTCGATGGAGATGCACTTCTTGTAGCGCTCAATTAGCGCGTCGAAGCCAGCCTCCCAGAATTCAGCCTTCAGCTGACTAAGCGACTGATTGGTGGCATTGATGACTTCGTCACGAGTTGAGAAGATCTGACCACGCAGAGGCATCTTCATCTTACCGAATAAATGAATCGATACTGATCGATACCGAGCTTACAAGTTTCTCTCGATGACACATGAGTTTTAGCCATAGACACATTAGACAACTGCGATGCGGCTTTAGCAGCTTAAAGCCGCATCAAAACGAAAAAGATTTTTAGCAGCCTACTACGCTCTACCGTTCTGAAATGAGTCGACCGACCAACTCCGCGGACTTTGGGTCAAAACACAGCCAGCGCCACTTCATCATTGCATGTCAACGTCAAGGCAAGACAGCGACGCATACGTTTGCAGAGGTATGCCAAGCATTCGGTGACTACGCGTTAGGTCGGTCGCAAGTGTTTGACCATCACCGACTTGCTGCTGGAGGTGCGACTAGTGTTGCTGATGCTCCACGATCAGGCCGTCCACGCTCCAGTACGGACGCCGGCACAGCCGCTGCTGTGCTGTCCTACCTGGAAGAGAATCCATCGGCAAAGCTACGTGAAATAGAGAGCAAGTTTGACATACCCTACGCTTCTGTCTGGCGCATTCTGAAACGCGAAGGATGGTCGAAGATCTGCGCCAAGTGGGTGCCACGTGACCTTACAGAAGAGCACAAGAAGGCAAGAGTGCGTTGCGCGCTGGAGAATCGGGCAGTGTGGGACGAGCTTGGAGACACCAAGTTCAAGGAGCTGACCATCACGATGGATGAGACTGTACTGCCCATGTTCCAGCCGTTAACCAAGCAGCAGACAATGCACTGGGGACCCAAGGGGCGCCATCCTCATCAGAAGGCAATGAAGTCATCCTGGACTCGAAATGTGATGTGCACTGTGTGGTTCGATGCTCGCGGAGTGCTGCTGGTTGACTATGTTCCACAAGGTCAGACTATCAACTCAGATTACGTAATGGATCAGCTGAATCGCCTGCGAAGTGCAGTTTTGAGCAAGCGCCGCATAATGCGTCAGAAACCGTTTATTCTTTGGGACAATGCGCGACCTCATGCTGCCGCTAGCACAAAGGCGAAGGTGGAGGAGCTCGGCTTTCGCCTGCTAAATCATCCTGCCTACAGTCCTGACCTCGCCATTGCTGACTTTCATTTATTCGGTAAGATGAAGATGCCTCTGCGTGGTCAGATCTTCTCAACTCGTGACGAAGTCATCAATGCCACCAATCAGTCGCTTAGTCAGCTGAAGGCTGAATTCTGGGAGGCTGGCTTCGACGCGCTAATTGAGCGCTACAAGAAGTGCATCTCCATCGAAGGCGAGTACGTAGAGCGCGCAAGCTGTCAGCCTCGCGACACAGCCGACGGTATCAGTGACTCTGACAGTGATTAGGAGTGATCGCTTGAAACTGAAATCCAAAAATCGTATTTGTTGTTTTTGATGTTTAATGCAAAATTCATTACAACTTTTGATCAGTTAATCCGATTGCGCTGAAATTTTAGGACATAATAAAAATAATCTTATTGCAATTGCATATCAAATTTCAAGTGATTTGGCCATTTCAACTCAAAATGGTGACGTCAGTCCGGAAACTTTTGAAACACCCCTCGTACTTAGATTTTACTTACTCGAAGATGCACAGCTTTTTTCTTTTGTTTTTTTTCGATACGCACGTACTTGGTTTTTGCAGTCATGCAGTTTTTGCAGTAAAATGTGTGCAATAACAAAAAAATAGATGTCTAATCTGTCATATCAGTATTGGGTAAATAATGTAAATAATTACTACCGATTGAATTAATCTGTAACAATCTATTGATAATATTAGAGTGGAATAAATTGATAATTGATCACACCCATTAAGGGATCATGTGGATTATCCAGATTATGCAAAATGGAATGTATTACAACACGCATTCACAAATAAAGTTGTTAAATGCAATCACAGAATTTTATGGTTAGTAAACCTAGTCAAAGCCTTCTTTGGTTTTAGACTGTGGCCTTTAGGGGGCCAGGAGTTGACTGAATTGCATTTTATGTGCAAGGCTTTGTTCACAACGCTAGCCACATTCAGTAAATCTTTTGGTATTCCCCATCTGTATCTTCCTTACTGAGCCTCATTTGGAGCGAGCTCTGAATACGATATTGGGGCATGCTTGTATTCACAGCCAATGCTCCTTTGTCTCTGGTAGAACCTTCGAGCACGCATCAAAGCAATAGCCCACAATCTGCACCATCTCAGGTCGGCAGCCTACCAAGTCTCATCCCGTGTCATATACACCCTGTTTCAACACTGCCCTGCCTCATCTCTCCCCTGCCTCATCTCTCCCCTGCCTCATCTCTCCCCTTCCTTATCTCTCCCCTGCCTCATCCCTCCCCTGCCTCATCCCTCCCCTGCCTCATCCCTTCCCTGCCTCATCCCTCCCCTGCCTCATCTCTCCCCTGCCTCATCTCTCCCCTGCCTCATCTCTCCCCTGCCTCATCCCTCCCCTGCCTCATCTCTCCCCTGCCTCATCCCTCCCCTGCCTCATCTCTCCCCTGCCTCATCCCTCCCCTGCCTCATCCCTCCCCTTCCTTATCTCTCCCCTGCCTCATCTCTCCCCTGCCTCATCTCTCCCCTGCCTCATCTCTCCCCTGTCTCATCTCTCCCCTGCCTCATCTCTCCCCTGCCTCATCCCTCCCCTGCCTCATCCCTCCCCTTCCTTATCTCTCCCCTGCCTCATCTCTCCCCTGCCTCATCCCTCCCCTTCCTTATCTCTCCCCTGCCTCATCCCTCCCCTGCCTCATCTCTCCCCTGCCTCATCCCTCCCCTTCCTTATCTCTCCCCTGCCTCATCTCTCCCCTGCCTCATCCCTCCCCTTCCTTATCTCTCCCCTGCCTCATCCCTCCCCTGCCTCATCTCTCCCCTGCCTCATCCCTCCCCTTCCTTATCTCTCCCCTGCCTCATCTCTCCCCTGCCTCATCCCTCCCCTTCCTTATCTCTCCCCTGCCTCATCCCTCCCCTGCCTCATCTCTCCCCTGCCTCATCTCTCCCCTGTCTCATCTCTCCCCTGCCTCATCTCTCCCCTGCCTCATCCCTCCCCTGCCTCATCCCTCCCTCTCCTTCCTTATCTCTCTCCTGCCTCACTCTTCTTACTTACAAAAATGCAATTATCCCTGAGTAAACCAGTATTAGAGGATTTTAATTAAACAGCATCTCTACTTGTATCTCTGGGCTTGATTTGCAATCTAAGAGAATAAAATATTCCAAAGTCATGTCAATCGAAACACAAGCTGTGTGTAGGCTGTCAAAGCAGCAGAAACTAAAAAAGAACTTTTTAAGTCGGAGTTCCTGATTTACTCCAAAATTTACTCATTTTACAATCGGATTAGATGAGCATTCCAGTAAAAAATACCTTGCTTCTGTGTTGTTTCTTTCAGCTGCACAATTTACTCGTGAGAAAAAGAAATTAACAATTTTGACCTTACGAGTAATTCAAAGTGTTCTTCTAAAACAGTGAACCACCGTTAAGTCCATTGGACTCTATGGAAATCTTTAGCAAGCTCACAGCATGTGGAGTCTTAGGAAGTGCCTCAGATTTTCGCAGCTGTCAATAAAGTCAATAAAGTCTTTTTTCTTGAAAAAATGAATATGCTCAGCAATAATTAAGATTTACAGTGCTGCGGTGGCAAGGCAGGTGGTTGGATTTGATATGGAGAGAGAATAGGAAGTCCGCAATTCGTGCTCAAGGAACAGCTGCGTGATTGTAGAGACAATGAGAGGCGACAGGCAATTATTGCCGCTGTCACCGGGGGTGAGTGTGCTCAAAGGTGACTCGGCTCCGGCCCCCCTTATAAAGAGTGATGCGAAATCAAAAGGAATTGCCAGTCAAAGCCATCTCGGGGAAATGGTCATTTTTCGCGCTAATAAAAAAGTCAAGAAGGAAGGCTGCTGAAGGAAAATTCGCGGCTCGCAGCAAAAGCCAACCGGATCAGATGCTCTCAGGTGTGCTCACAGGCATTGGCAGTGAGCAAGTTGATTTTTCAGCAGGCCTTAGACAAGCCTTTGAACTAGATGATAGAAAAGGTGAAAGCTGGAAATGCGTCTGGCGGGCAGCTCATTATCCGGCCGAGGCCTCGTTGCTGGGTCCTGATTATTCCATGCAGTCTGCAGCCTCTCTAATTGCATCGCTAAACTGAGGAAAGTCTGGCGAACGGCACAAATAATAATTCCCGAGTCGACAGAACGGCAGATGTGCACAATGGCCAGCCTCCCCTCAGTCCGCTTCGTCAGCACCCGCGGACTCAGCGTCCAGTGCGACTATTGAAGACGATGGCGGCTGATTCTGCAGCTCCGCTGTCACCAGCGCGTAGGAGACCGTGAGTGTTCGATGCGGCTGCGGCGATGGCGTCTGGGACGGCTGCGTCTGCTGCGGTGACTGCAGCTCCGCGGCGGCGTCTTCAGCGACTGTCGAATGCCACCAGCGATGCCTTCGTCCATAGCGTTGCCTCTGCTGCTGTTGCGCTTGGCGCTGGCCCCGCCAGACGCGGCCGAGGCAGTTGAGGACGCGCCGCCGAAAGCCGCTGCAGGAGGCGAAATAGGCCAAGAAGTTGGTGGCGTTGTTAGCGAACATCAGCGTCTTCAGGCCGTCCAGAGCTACTCGGCCGGCGTCCGTGCGAGGCAGCCAGTTTGTGACCTTCAACAGCTGGCCGACTGAGGCCGGCAGGGTGGTGCAGATGTGGATGACGGTCAGGACGGCGAGAAGGCGGGTGGCGCTCTCTCGATTGCGACTGGCCTCAGCGACCCGGCGCAGCTGCTGCTTCCGCTGGCCGGCGGAGCCACGATTGCACTTCCGCTGCTGCTGCTGCTGCTGCTGCTGCAGTTTTTTTCATCGTTTCAATGGATGTTGATGAAAATGCTGTGGTGACTGAAGCGGCCGCAGCGGTGGCACTCGAAGCCAGGGATCGTCGACGGCGCACGGCGGCATAGATGTAGAAGTTGCAGAGCAGCAGCACCGTGTACGGCACCACCAGGTAGGTGACAATGTCCAGCTTGGCAAACCAGCGTCCGAAATTACGATCGTAGGCGCAACGAGTCGGCAGGAGGCGAAAATTGTCGTAGGGCGACCGGCCCAGTTGCGACCAGTTGAGCCATTGCGGCGGCTGCTTCGGTCTCAGAAACAGCGGCGTCGTCTCCTGCTGGCCGGATGCTGCATCGTCTTCGTACGATGCCGATGTCCCGGCTCGCAGGATTCGCACGCAGCTGACGGTGAAGCGGTGAAACACGATGGGAAAATTCTTGACCACAATGCCACCGGAGAGGAGGCCGAACGCGATAGCGAAGGTGCGGCCGGTGATGTGGCGGACGGCCGCGTGCGGAAAGGCCACCAGGAGGAAGCGCTCGACGCCCAGAGCGCAGAGTGCGTACACGGCCAGGTCGCTGACTGTGGCGACGGCGGCCTGGTGTAGGCGGCACAGCGCCGGGTGCAGGTCGCGAATGTCCAGGCCGAGAGTCTCAATCAGCCAGTATCGCGTGACGGCCAGCAGAAGGACAGCGCAGTCGGCCAAGGCCAGGAACACCATCAGGAAGCGGGTGGTGTCCCGGTGGGTGCGTTCCGTAGCCTGCAGGTAGGCGGTCACGGAGTTGCCCACCACGCCGCCCACAATCAGCAGGCCGCACAAGATGCAGAGGATCCATTCGGCGAGGCGCACCGCGGCGCTGCTGGAGGCGTAGTCTATGGAACAAACCGCAACTGACTGCTCGCGCTCCGCGCGGCCAGCTTCCGACATCATGATACGCTGCACTTTTCAATGCCTAGAGAACTAGATTGGCAGCCCCTGGCTCACTAAAGTCAGTCGAACTTTAACCTGGCCTTAGTTTTATTGCTCCGCGGCTCCCTGTCAGACTCGTGGTTGGCCAGCATTCCGGCCAGCCAATCAGGTTCAGTCCTAGCCAGGGCTCAAACTGTGTCGCTGAAAATTTACTTAACAATCCCTCGTTTGTCTGAGTCCATCTGTTCCGCTAGTTCCTTATTGAATATTGTTCTTTAGTCTACTCAGTTAAGAAATGTACTTTAGAAGCTAGAGTTCAGGATTCACTTTAAGCTGTCAAGAAAAGTCGATCTTTGATCTCCCTGTCAGCACAGCTGAATAGCACCTGTGACCTGTCACATTTCATTTTCTGACAAACAATAGAAAAAATGTAACACTGGAAAAGTAACACCTAGCTTAAAAAGTAAAAAAAGTAATACAGCCATTATCTTACTTGTCAGTAGCTTTTTATTGCATGACTAAAAGACAGATTAAAACCATGTTAATCAAAAGAAGAAAATAATTCTGAAAGTCAATTATCACTCAGCAGATATTGCAGAAATCCGCGAATCGCAAAAATTGGCGAAATTGCCATAGAATATGAGTTGATAAGCAAATACAATTGGCTCCAATAGACGGAAAGTGACCAACAGCCTCACTGATGTCATTCTGGCACACCTGATGTCATTCTTGCACACCTGATGTCATTCTTGCACACCTGATGTCATTCTGGCACACCTGATGTCATTCTTGCACACCTGTTATCATTCTTGGATACCTGATGAGTCATTCTGGCACACCTGTTGTCATTCTTGGATACCTGATGAGTCATTCTGGCACACCTGATGTCATTCTTGCACACCTGATGTCATTCTTGCACACCTGTTATCATTCTTGGATACCTGATGAGTCATTCTGGCACACCTGTTGTCATTCTTGGATACCTGATGAGTCATTCTGGCACACCTGATGTCATTCTTGCACACCTGATGTCATTCTGGCACACCTGATGTCATTCTTGCACACCTGATGTCATTCTTGCACACCTGATGTAATTCTTGCACACCTGATGTCATTCTGGCACACCTGATGTCATTCTTGCACACCTGTTATCATTCTTGGATACCTGATGAGTCATTCTGGCACACCTGTTGTCATTCTTGGACACCTGATGTCATTCTTGCACACCTGATGACATTCTTGCACACCTGATGTCATTATTGCTTATCTGATGTCATTCTGATGCACAAAATAACATACCTGTTGTCATCCTGGCATACCCAAAGTCACTTTGGCACATCTTTTGTTTGGCTATTACAGTACTGAAAAGTACAAAATCTGATTACAATAATTAAAAAGGTACGATTATATGCAAAAATACTTTTAACCAATTGCACAATGCTCCGATAGCACCTATTTACGAGGACAAAAATGTAATAAAGAAAATATTACAGGTATCGATTTCGACTCAAGCAGTCAAGTTAGTCGAAATCGCACGGAATATTGCGGGTGAGAATATTGCATGCCCTGTAAATGATTCTCAATAAATTCAAGACAATTAAATTTCGGCATCATAAGGATCTTCAGTAATGCGAAGCTAAAGAATCTTAAAGGTTTCATTTAAGTATTTTAGGGATCATGAAATTTAGGAATGCTGATGAAGTTTAGGGATCCTGAAGTTTAGGAATGCTGATGAAGTTTAGGGATCATGAAGTTTAGGGATCCTGAAGTTTAGGAATGATGATGAAGTTTAGGGATCCTGAAGTTTAGGGATCCTGAAGTTTAGGGATCCTGAAGTTTAGGAATGATGATGAAGTTTAGGGATCCTGAAGTTTAGGGATCCTGAAGTTTAGGGATCATGAAGATTAGGGATCCTGAAGTTTAGGCAACGGTCCGAAGCTAAATACACGCATGATGTGGAGCAGTTTCAACTTCAACAATTGATAGATTCTTTTCTGTTGTCATCTCAGTCATTCTGTGGTCCTTTGCCTATTGAAACACGGTCGTAAAGAAGCTGAGCAAAAATTGAAGAAAAAAATGAGCCAAAAACATAAGGAAAAATCAAGAATAATTCCAGCCAATGAGGGCGTGGCAGACCAGCAGGTACAGCATGGCAACGGTCACCGTGCACACCATCATGGGGAAGCCGACACTGCAATGCGTGGAGGGTGGGTTTGGTGCCAGTGAAATGACAAATTGATTGCTAATAGGAGCTGCAAATAGCGCTTGAAAAGCTGAGAAGCCCGACTCAAAACTAACGAAAAGCTGACAGAGCGAAGGAAAAGTGCAAAACAGCGATAATGCCTCGGCCACCCTGGATTAGTAAACAAGCGGCCTCTTTAAACAGAAAAAACTGCGCAGGCAAACTCAGCTACGAAAGGCGCCCAAAATGCACACAGAAATCTAACAGCCACAGCGCCCTCTCGCCCAGAACAGGCCGAGCAAACTTCTTTTTCCCTTTTTTGCCTCATCGAATTACTTCGCTTTCGGGATGCACTCAGTGCAAAAAAAACAGCACATGTTGAAGAGATCGTGATTGAGACTATTTAGACCAGGGCTCGGAAAAACTTGGTCCCCTGCCTAGATACTGCCAGCACTGCTCCGGAATCCATCTCTCTACACCGCCTTATCTCTCCCCTGTCTAATCTCCCACGCGTCTCAGCTCTCCAGTGTCTCATCTCTCCCATGTCTCATCTCCTCCGTGTCTCATCTCTCCCGTATCTCATTTCTCCCGTGCATCATCTCCCCCGTGTCTCATCTCTCCCGAATATCATCTCTCCCGTGTCTCATCTCCCCCGTGTATCATCTCTCCCGTGTCTCATCTCCCCCGTGTCTCATCTCTCCCGTGTCTCATCTCCCCCGTGTCTCATCTCCCCCGTGTCTCATCTCTCCCGTGTCTCATTTCTCCCGTGCATCATCTCCCCCGTGTCTCATCTCTCCCGAATATCATCTCTCCCGTGTCTCATCTCCCCCGTGTATAATCTCTCCCGTGTCTCATCTCCCCCGTGTATCATCTCTCCCGTGTCTCATCTCCCCCGTGTCTCATCTCCCCCGTGTCTCATCTCTCCCGTGTCTCATCTCTCCCGTGTCTCATCTCTCCCGTGTCTCATCTCTCCCGTGTCTCATCTCTCCCGTGTATCATCTCTCCCGTGCATCATCTCCCCCGTGTCTCATCTCTCCCGAATATCATCTCTCCCGTGTCTCATCTCCCCCGTGTATCATCTCTCCCGTGTCTCATCTCCCCCGTGTCTCATCTCCCCCGTGTCTCATCTCTCCCGTGTCTCATCTCTCCCGTGTCTCATCTCTCCCGTGTCTCATCTCTCCCGTATATCATCTCTCCCGTATCTCATCTCCCCCGTGTCTCATCTCTCCCGTGTCTCATCTCTCCCGTGTCTCATCTCCCCCGTGTCTCATCTCTCCCGTGTCTCATCTCTCCCGTGTCTCATCTCTTTCGTGTCTCATCTCTCCCATGTCTCCTGTCCTTGGCCAGTGAGGCTAGCAGCTCGTTTTAGTTCCACCGACTCACTAATATAGGCCCTGTTATCCTGAGCTGCAAGACGCGGGGATTTTCAGATGAGATCCGCAGGCAACAATATAGAAACTGTACAGGACTGCAGAGGTTGCGCTAATGTCTTCCTACACTTTTATGAATGTTTCGGTGTCCTGATTTAGTCTTGAATATTCGCCCTACATCGTCTGTCTAATCCTCCCGGAGTAGAATTCCTGCGTAACACAGTTTTTGATGAGCCAGTTGCTGATCCTGCCTCAGCGTAATCCCAATGGGCCAACGTCCCAGCTAGCTTAGTGCCGTAAATTAACACCAAATTTTTGTTAGGCAAGGTGGTCCTCCGTGTCTTCTTGTTAGCTGTCCTGCAGGCTTTAGCAGTGATTTATTTGGCAGGCCACTTGCTCCTCGCGAATTTATAATGGCACAGACTGAGGGGGCCAGTCTGCGAATCTGTTTGCGAGATTAAGAGTAAAAGAGAAACGAAGCCAAGATAAAAGCGGGGAATAGTATCTCTAGAATTTACTTAAAAATATATTCTGAAATGGAATAGATAATGTTAAACAGCTGTCTGTGGGTGGATGTGATGAACACTGGTGGTCTGGGGTGGGTGTGATGTACACTGGAGTTCTGGGGTAAGTGTGATGTACGCTGGTGTTCTGAGGAGTGTGTTATGTACATTGGTGTTCTAGGGTGGGGTGATGTACGCTGGTGTTCTGAGGAGTGTCTGATGTACATTGGTGTTCTAGGGTGGGGTGATGTACGCTGGTGTTCTGAGGAGTGTGTTATTTACATTGGTGTTCTAGGGTGGGGTGATGTACGCTGGTGTTCTGATGGGGATGTGTTTTACTCATGTTATCTTGGGTGGGTGTGATGTCCACTGGTGATCTGGGGTGGGTGTGATGTCCACTGGTGATCTGGGGTGGGTGTGATGTCCACTGGTGATCTGGGGTGGGTGTGATGTCCACTGGTGATCTGGGGTGGGTGTGATGTCCACTGGTGATCTGGGGTGGGTGTGATGTCCACTGGTGATCTGGGGTGGGTGTGATGTACACTGGTGTTCTGGGGTGGGTGTGATGTACACTGGTGATCTAGGAAAAGTGTGATGCACACTCGTGTTCTGGGGTGGCGTGATGTACATTGGTGATCTAGGAAAAGTGTGATGTACACTGGTGTTCTGGGGTGGGTGTGATATATACTGGTGATCTAGGAAAATTGTGATGTTCACTGGTGTTCTAGGGTGGGGTGATGTACGCTGGTGTTCTGAGGAGTGTGTGATGTACATTGGTGTTCTAGGGTGGGGTGATGTACGCTGGTGTTCTGATGGGGATGTGTTTTACTCATGTTATCTTGGGTGGGTGTGATGTCCACTGGTGATCTGGGGTGGGTGTGATGTCCACTGGTGATCTGGGGTGGGTGTGATGTCCACTGGTGATCTGGGGTGGGTGTGATGTCCACTGGTGATCTGGGGTGGGTGTGATGTACACTGGTGTTCTGGGGTGGGTGTGATGTACACTGGTGATCTAGGAAAAGTGTGATGTACACTCGTGTTCTGGGGTGGCGTGATGTACATTGGTGATCTAGGAAAAGTGTGATGTACACTGGTGTTCTGGGGTGGGTGTGATATATACTGGTGATCTAGGAAAATTGTGATGTACACTGGTGTTCTGGGGTGGCGTGATGTACATTGGTGATCTAGGAAAAGTGTGATGTACAATGGTTTTCTGGGGTGGGTGTGGTGTAAAATGGCGGGAAGATTAATTTAATAATTTTATAACTAATAGTCCATCATTACGACTAATTATGGAAATAGATTAGGGAGAGGAGAAAAAATGAGATGCAGAGTGGATATTGTCGGGGATCGAGCCGCTGGGATCGCAGAGTCAGGCAAGGCGGATGGAAGGAAAGGCTCTGAAAATAGGGCTTCCTGAGCCTGGTAAGCGTTGAGCACAGCAAAGGAGTGAGTGGGAGTGAGCGGCAGATGATATTGAATAATGCATTCTAACTTAAGTGCTTAATGCTTAGAAAATCCATGCGATTATGACTAAATTTGGATTGAATGTTGCATTTTCAGATGCCCAATTTCTTCTGTCCTGGGCATTGACGTTTTCCTGAATTTAGTTTACCGGATTCCAATCTCCGTCAGGTGCTCTGTTGACGTCATTCTGTCAGAGGAAGACTGCAAAATAGGCAAGGCTGTGATGGAACGATATTTGGATATTTTTAGATTCTAAATCTCATCACTCATAGCTTCAAAAACTTATTTTTATATTTTCCCTAAATATTTTCCCGATCCCGATCGGCCGAAATACCGATTCCCAGAAATCTCGATTCACAGAAATCTTAATTCACCAAAATCTCGATTTACTGAGATCTCGATTCACAAAAAACCCTGTTCACCGAAATCCCGTTTCACTGAAATTTCGATTTACCGAAATCTCGAAATTCACCAAATCTCAATTCACTACGATCAAAATTCACGAAAATCTCGATTCACGAAAATCTCGATACACCGAAATCTCGAATTAACTGAGATCTCGGTTCACCAAAATCTCGATTCACAAAAATCTAATTTCACAAAAATCTTGATTTACTGAGATCTCGATTTAACAAAATATCGATTGACAAAAAAACTCGATTCACCGAACTGGAAATCTAGATTCTCCCAGTCGGCCCGGAAACCTAAATCTAAATTTAGAGTCCCCTAAATCGAAATTCAAGGAAATTCCAATCGCACCAAAATCGATTTTCTTAAATCTCTGAAATGCAATTTTAGCCAAATTCTAATTCAGCTCTTTGTAAAAAATCGGCATCAGATTGAAATTCAGATGCGCTCAACGAACAATTCGCTTGTCTTTGGGAACAACTCAGCTAATTAGGAGATATGCTTCATTTAGTTGCTGGCACCTGAGAACAGCTAAAGTACTTTTAGCCCCTAGCCTAAGCCGAACAGCAGCGAGCCCAGGCACGCACCGGAAGAACTGCACGAAGGTGAACGGGTAGCCGTTCTGCTCGGCGATGCCGGCGGCCACGACGTTGGCCGAGGCGCCGATGACGGTGCCATTACCGCCGAGGCAGGCGCCGAAGGCCAGGGCCCAGACCAGTGGCAGGATGGGCAGCACGTCGGCGAGCTCCAGGATGATGGGGATCATGGCCGTGGTGAATGGGATATTATCGATAAAGGCGGAGGCCAGGGCGCTAACCCACAGGACGATGAGGATTGCCACGGGCAGCTGGGAGGATTCTGGCAAGCTCAGGATCACCTGCTTCATCTGGTCGCCAATCCAGGCGATGAGCTGCAGCTCGCGCAGGGCCTCCATCAGGGCGAACAGGGCGGCAAAGAAGATCAGCGTGCTCCACTCGATGCGGTGCAGCAGGGTGTCCATGTCGGCGAAGTCTGTCAGCACCAGCAGGGCGATACCACCCATTATAGCTATCCAACCTGCGTACGGGTGCGGAGGAACAACCAATTAATGCCGATTAACTACCGTACAATCTGCCGATTAACTACCGTACAATCTGCCGATTAACTACCGTACAATCTGCCAATTAACTAACTGTACAATCTGCCAATTAACTATCGTACAATCTGCTGATTAACTAACTGTAAAATCTGCCGATTAACTACCGTACAATCTGCCGATTAACTAACTGTACAATCTGCCAATTAACTATCGTACAATCTGCTGATTAACTAACTGTACAATCTGGCGATTAACTACCGTACAATCTGCCGATTAACTAACTGTACAATCTGCCGATTAACTACTGTACAATCTGCCGATTAACTACTGTACAATCTGCCGATTAACTACTGTACAATCTGCCGATTAACTACCGTACAATCTGCCGATTAACTAACTGTACAATCTGCCGATTAACTACCGTACAATCTGCCGATTAACTAACTGTACAATCTGCCGATTAACTACTGTACAATCTGCCGATTAACTACCGTACAATCTACCGATTAAACATCCTACAAATGACCGATAATCTATTTGACAAACTGCTGACGATCTGCTTGACGATATGCCCGTTTCATACGAAAAAATCTACAATTTACCTTCATAACAATATGTCTCTTAAGTACTCCAGAATCTGCTAACGATCTACATTACAAATAATTAATAGATTATCTGTTATATTTTCTTCATGTGAAAATCAGAGAAATGACACATCAAGAAGCTGATTATCAATGAGAATAATCAGTAAATCGTTAAATAATTTAATCGTTACAATGACCCAATAATTTCCACCAACATTATAATGTGCTAAATAATCACAACGATAGTCAAGAAATTCAAACACAGCAAATCATCAGCTAATAAGTCTGGCAAAGGGAAGGTTTTGAATCAGTGCATTAAAAAATGCCTACCAATTAAAATGATTTTTGCATACTCAAAATCAATAACCAATCGAAAGTGAATAATAGCACTTCATTCACACGCACGGTAAGTGTTACTAATAGAGCTTCTGAAATTTAAAGGCTTAAGCGTACCAAGATCCAAGTGCAAGGCGTCGACAGTTGACGATAGAAAGAACAATAAGATGACAACCGACAGTACAATGGTGCACTTCACTAGCAGCTCCTTGTCTTTGATGCCGTACTGGCATGTGGTTGGCAATTTAGTGGTATTTCGATTTTTTGGAATTTATAGTGTCTATTAGCCTACTGATACAAGTAGTAAGTTCAGCATTAGTTTTTAGATTAAATTAGATTAAATTAGATTAAATATATATACTTCGATAAGTTATTTTCTATGCAGAAGATTGAGTCAGAATACAGCGTTGATATTAGTTAATATTGATTGTACAAATGCCGAACAGAACACCTTAACAGAACACTAAACAGTGTTAAAATTTTCATTTGTAATGTGCGACCTAAATAGGGCCGTTTTAACTAAATAATTTATTGCAAGCATGCAGTTGCATTATTAAAATTATCTAACTATTATAAAAATTTAACGAAATAAAGCAGTTCTTTTTAATTCGTTACTTCATAAAGCCTGTTAAATTTAACCATAACATTTTTTATAAGATGAGCTATAAGAATTATCGTTAGATTCGTTAGTTTGAAGATGTGCTACTAATGCTTACATTATACCTTTTTTATTACACTTCTCGAAAGAAATTAAAGTACAGAGATTCGTCATTTCATTAACCCCAAATAAAATCGTTAACGTAAAATGAGTTTTTTCTTTGTTAGTCAATGAATTTTTTTTAACGATTATGGACCTTAAAAGGGCCGTTTGATTAGAAAGCTAAATGAACAGTAAACGAACCTTCCGCTGCAGCTCGGCCAGTGTCTCCTGGAAGGGCTTGTCGGCGGTGGCCGTGACCTGGTGCACAGCCAGGCGGTGCTCCAGCTCGCAGATCTTTGCCTGCAGCAGAGCCTTGACAGCCGCCTGCTCGCTTGTCGTCACAGCGAAGCCGTAGGCTGTGCGACGCCAGACTTCAACTTCGCGACGAATCTCGGCTGCCACGGGATCCTCGGTTGATTCGAGGTCCTGGCGCCAGTAGACCAGGCGAAGCAGGGCGTAGGCGCTGACAGTGACCAGCAGGATGCCCAGGGTCATGTGCACGGTGAAGTTGGTGAATGTGACGCCCTGTTCTGCCAGCTCGGCGTTTGAAGCGATGATGACATTTGGCGGATCGCCGACTGCGGTGGCTGTGCCGCCGACGTTCGAGAACATCACCTGTGAAATATATGCTAGGCGGATTTGATTAAAAGGGCATTAGTGATTTATTCGAAACTCTGAATTCATCTGAGAAGTAAGGTAAGATTGGGCAATAATCTGCGACCCCGGTTAAAGTTCAGGATAAATCTGAGACCTCGGGTAAGATTGAGGATTAATCTGAGACCTCGGGTAAGATTGGGGATTAATCTGAGACCTCGGGTAAGAATTAGGATTAATCTGAGAGTTAGTACAGGATGAAGAGCCCGAACCAGACACCTGAGCAATGAGCAGCTGCCTAGGATCGAGCCGGAGAACCTCGCACAGCCGAATGGTGACAGGGGCCATGAGCAGGATGGTGGTGACATTGTCGAGGAATGCAGATATGACGGCTGCGAACAGGCAGAGCAGGGTCACCAGAGCCATTGTGCGACCCTTGGCCAAACGGAAAGCTAGCACGGCCACCCAGTCAAAGAAGCCGGACTCGGAGAAGATGCCGACCATCACCATCATGCCGAACAGCAGGCTGAGGGTCTCAAAGTCCAGCCAGGCGATCACTTCGGTGAGGCTGGGCCTCCGGTTCACCAGAGCCAGAACTGCCACACTCATCAGCGACCCCAGCATGGCGGCCAGGGATCTGTGCACCAGCTCGAATATGATCAGGCCATAGACAAAGACCAGCACCAGGGCAGCGTAGATCACTTCGTTATAAACCGCATTGGTTAGAGTTTCATAGGATACGGCCAGGGGAAGTGACTGCTCGTAGCTGGTGCGAATCCGAATGCTCAGTTGGTCGCGATCTTTGTAACTGTTTCAAGGTAGAGGTGTGATGTACACGGGTGTTTTGGGGTGGGTGTGATATACAAGGGTGTTTTGGGGTGGGTGTGATGTACGTTGGTGTTCTGGGGTGGCTGTGATCTACGTTGGTGTTTTGCAGTGGGTGTGATGTACGTTGGTGTTCTGGGGTGGCTGTGATCTACGTTGGTGTTTTGCAGTGGGTGTGATGTACGTTGGTGTTCTGGGGTGGGTGGGATGTACGTTGTTGTTTCGGGGTGGGTGTGATGTACGTTGGTGTTTTTGGGTGGGTGGGATGAAAGCGCCGATCCCAAACTCCATCGACAAAACTTACGCGGTTCGGCTGAGCGGAAAATATCGCTCACGAACAATTTCCTCGGACATTTCGTTTTCCACCACGGGCACAATCGGCACGATCCAGATCTGTGAGCGGATAATTTATTGACTTCAATTGACCAATTTTGAATCGGTGCCACAATGGTTAAAGTATGATCTCTTTAAAACAAAGATCTCACCTGCGATTGCGACTCATTGTCCGCGCTGAACACCTCATCGATGGTGACCGTGATGTTTGTTGACGTGGCTGTCGGCGAGAACAGCAGCGCACCGCGCAGCTTCACCATCACCACCGAGTAGGCATTCGCTGACGGTGTCACGTTGATGGCTAACGGTGGCGGCGAGAAACGACATGGGTCACGTGATCAAGCATTAAGCTTTAGAACCCATTTGAAAACTCTATGGTTGGCCCTTCGTTAAAACTCCTGAATGATCCCAATCTACATTGCAATTAAATATTTTTTCATGCTACTTTCATCAGGTCTTCAGTAGTATAAACCTATCAAAATACCAAATCCATAAAAATTCGGTGGCGGGGGTCGGTGGCAGAGCGGATAACGCGTTTGCCTCTCGCACCAAGGTCCCTGAGCTCGATTCCGCAGTCGAGGCCGCATTCATTTGGGGCGCAGTCGCGGGTAGAAAGCTTGGGGGCTTGTCATGCAATTTACGCCCTTGAGGGCCAACCTCAAAGGCACAGTGAAAGTGTACACTGACTGCATGCCGATGAGAAAGTCAGGACAGAAGTATACACCTGTTTGAGAGTATGCCTGCGTACAGAATCTGCAGTGTGCGTGTGTGCTCAGGAGTCAGCGGAATGGGCAGAATTGCATCCTCGCTGGCTGCAGATTTACTGTCACCTAATGATGTGCCATTGCCCACAGCCCTCCTGTAGATAATACTACACGCACCGCCGAACACACAAATGCACAAAAAATCACTTGTGACTCACACGGCGATCGAGCGCTGCTTACGGTGTACAGGTGAAATAAAGTCTCTTTTTCCGGTGTGACGGCAATTATGATCTGGGATTTGGGAACAATGTGATTTTGTTACTCCGCAAATTATTGGGAAATTTCCTCTTAATGATGCGTCTCTTACACAGGAGATGATCACGATGGCAAAGATGACGCCGACCTTGATGTAATACAGTCGCGACCGCGGCGGCCTCAGTTCGGCCTCGTCGCCGAAGGCGCTCTCAGTGCCGGCTCCGGCTCCTTCTTCAGCGATGCCCGGGGGCTGCTTGGAGCGGCTGGCTGCAGATTTTGACTGCAGCTGATCCATGGCCGCTTCCAGATCTGAGAAGCTCTTTGATCGGCGGCGTTGAAGTGCGCGGGCGCTGGCGCTGCCGCTTGCTGCAGCTCGCGAAGCGTTCTCAATGCGCAGCACGCTGTAGTCGGTGGTGTTGCTGGGCCCGGCCAGAAGTGGCGTCTTCTCGCCAGCCCTTAAAGGCTGCATTTCGGCGTCAGTGGACATGGTGAAAATTATCTAACTGCAGGCTGGCTGAAATAAAACCGTTTTGTTATTTCAGTATTATCGTATTTTTTCAATGAAACCAATGACACTTTTTCTGTTAAAAAGTAATTAGTAAGCGAAGTAAATTACGGCTCGTTTTAAAAAAATATATTAAAAAGAGAAGCCTTATATATAAAAATTTGATTTCCTTAGAATTGATCTCAATTGATGCATTATGTTTTTACAGCTGGAGTTATAATATATACTACTTATATAGTTTATCTTAAACTCTAATGACATTTTATCATAAATATTCGAAAAGTTTTTAAGCAACTTTATAATTATGAGCCGTAAATACAATTCTGTGGATAAAAGTAGTTCACTTTGTATTGTAAATAAAAATGTAATTACAGTACTAAGCTGATTAGCTACTGTATCACGGAAACTCGTATTGTCATTGGCACGTATGTCATGTATGACACAAATAACTAGGCATGGCATGCCTAATGAATAAAATTTGATGAATTTTAAATTTCTTAAAAATAAATATTCTATAATTAACCACTAAAAAACAAGTGTCGGTAGTGCAAAAACATTTTTGCATATTGATGCGTTCTTGCATTAATGTCTGTGAGTACTCTGTTTTAATTTTTACGTATTAAAAGTATGAACTTTTTTACACTGCCTATGCTCCAAACCATAAGTGTCGGAAATAATTTTAAAAGCTAACCATCTTTGTCGATAAATTCGAGGTATGTATTGTATAGGTTATACGATAGAATTTTGTTCCTTTTTGAAACAAGTATCATTTGAACATTACTTATTCAACGAATTAAATTTAGAAATAACCGAATTCAAAGGATCGTTTTAGGTGACCAGTGAAATTGTTTACAATTTCAAAAAATATTGTTGTACTTGCCGTTAACTGCGACTGTGTGTAAGAAATACATACATTTAAGTTACGTTTAAAATGGTGGGACAACAACAAAAATATCTTTAAAGTATAAATAGGAGCATGATTTTAACGACTTAGTAAGTTATAATACTAATTTATGTATTTTACATTGAAACTAGTTTGTCTCGATTATATGATTATATTTGCATCGACACCCTTTATTTTAATCTTTAAACTTGCGAAAAGTGGAAAAGTTCCGACAAAAATTGTGTGGAAAACTACATTCGCTTATAACACCAAGGACCACTCTACTTCTAGTGGTCCTTGTATAATATGTACTGTATTACTTTTCACTGCTTATGTAGTTAAAGAACTAATTGATATAAAAAATTAATTTTTTTTAATTTCTCTGTAAATTTTGCACTTAGAGAGAGATATTTATAGTTTATAACAATTCACTTTTCATACAAGCATCAGCAGGTACTGAAAAAACGACAAGTTTAACACAGCGTCGGAAATTTCGGACCAGGTCTCGGATAAACGCTCGTAGTAGATTAAAAGGCGGGTACACATTTATAATCATACGCCTTATTTGAGCATATAGTGCTGGTAAATATGATTACAAGCGAGAGGTCCTTTTTCTGATTAAAAGTTGTGATTTTGTATTACATCACGGATAATAGTTCTATATTCTGTAGTAAATGGTTGTAGTAAATATAGTTATGAAAATAATCTCTCTAGTCGTTGCTTCTTGAAAGAAACATTGGGAGCGTCGATCTAGACTAGACACGGCACAAACAACACGTTTTATTAATATAACACATTGATATGTCAATAATAACGTGACAGAATTTGGACAAAGTAGAGGATTCACTTCGTTTCCTGAATGTAGTAGTTTCGAATTTAATTATCATGTCAATCTTCCAAAGTGATGCAATGCAGTCCGTCAACGACTTTGCTGGAACTGCGACAGGCCCAGCCGTTATCTCCAAAATGATCGGGTTCCCCAACTCTGCCTCCCCTATTCGTGTGCGATCTATCCTGCCTATTGCCCGAGTGCCTTGTTGCTGCTGCTTGGACTTTCTTGGGATTGTCTGTTGGGCCGCAGTCATCTTCGGATCGACCCCGTTGCTCGCGCTTGTGCCGCCCATTTTTATTGCCTCGACGCAGCCCGATGGTGAAGGCATCGCGCAGTCGCTGACGAATTGAGTCTTCAAGCACTGGGATGTCTGCTATCGGCCCAGATTCTTTCCGTTCGTTTGACGAAGATATAACAGTTGCCGCTGCAGACGTTGCACCCTTATTTTTCTTGCGCTTCATTCGGTCGCGTCGTTTTCCGACTGGCAGCTCCTTGAGCGCCACCTCGTCAACGTCGTCGCATTCGCTAGCGTCGATTTCTAGAACGAATGCGTCAGCTTGGTCTTCTTCTTCATCATTGTGGTCACCACCTTTGTCGACGGAGTTTTCAGAGTCGATGGACAGACGTCGCGGGCGATCCTTGGGCATGTCGAGCCGCTTGCCCCAGGAAGGACCCTCGTTATCGCTGCCACCGCCACCGGACGACTCGTCGTCGTCCTCCCCGCCAGCACCAGTGCTCGATCGACTGTGCTTCGGTGAGCTGGTCTTCTTCGCGAGCTTCTCGATTCCCTTCTTTTTTGATGGCAGCTGCGGTGTGTGCATGGGAGGGACCAATTATGTATACAAGCAGAAAGAACTTTTTATTGCATGCATGTACTACAGCTGATTTCGTGAAAGTTTTTGACAAGGTTAGTTGGATCAGCTCACCTTAATAATGGACTCCATCTTTTTTAGCGGCTTCTTCCACTTGAATTTTGCTCCATTCTCGCTCTCTGATTCGCTGCGCTGAAAATTAAAATATAAATATATTAGTTTTATCATCAAGACCTTGAATATTTAGCACGGACGACCAGGAGTGAAAGGACAGGAGACAAAATTTCTTAGAAAAAGAATAGAGAGTTGTTTCAGGAGCATGAACTTCAGGCACATAAGAGGGTATGTAAAGAAAAGAAAAAAATCAATTTTCACAAACAAGGCTTGACTGAAAACAATAAAGCTATAAAAATGGATATCGGTTGTTATCTCTGTAGCGTATTTTCAGCAAAAAATTGCCTTCTAAACTTTTTCAAAGAGTTAAGCGTACTTTTCTATCCTTCTGTTACTAGTGGTCCTTGAAATTAGCAATTTAATTTTCCTTTTGAAACAACAATTTCGGGAAAATTCTCGCAGCTTGGAGACTCACAGCCAGTGCGCGAGAGTTCGGCCTGGCTGCTCTCTGCTGATGCAAACCGAACACGTCGCTCGACGACTGGAACAGCCGGTCGCCTTCAACTGTTCCAGCGCTGTCAGCGCCGACGGCCAGGGGACAGCTGGGATTGCGCGAGTGACACCAACGTCCGTTGTCAGAATGCTGAGACTGCAGCATCTTAGGCTCTGCCGGGAATTCACCGCTGTTGATACCGATTCTTGATCGCGATGCAGTGTTCAGGCGCTCATCAAGTCGGCAATTCTAGCTTTATGTATGCTTCACTGCTGACTGCTGATGCTATTACAGATTTAAAACTGAGGCTTAATGCCAAAACTGCCGTAGGCCGCCAATTAGTTGACTGTGGACTACTAATCGAATATTCAAGCGCGGCAACCTTGATTGCCTCCTGAGAGCGTGCCAAGCACCGCAAAGCAAGGCTTCGGTGCAGAAACCGCCGCTAATAAGACCGCAAGAGGTTTATGCCCGGAGAGAGCGGAAATCTCTCAATGAGAGAGAGGGACACGGGCGACTGCATGGAGTTATGGTTGTTGGTGGAAGTCAATCAAAATCCAGCCTTAGGCCTCAGGAGAGCGCATAGCGTGTGCAAGGTGGGTGTGAGGACGGATCGGAAGCGCTCGGTCATTCTTTCTGGTTGCCATGGAGCTGGCAGTTGAATGCTGGTCTTTCCTAACCGCTCATTGAGGAACCACACAAAATTCTTTCTTGACTTCAGTAATGAGTTAAGTAAATGGCTTCCTTTTCTATACCCTCCTCGACTACTAAAAGTACAAAAGCAAAATGCCTAATAAATAATCTGATGTTAAGATTTTCAATCCTGATAGTCTGAACTCAAGCATCTATTGATGCGGGGACTGGTTTGTCAAGCAAGCAGAAATTAATTTATGCGGATGTCGACCCGTGCTCACCTCTTCCTCGACGGCCTGGACGGACTTATTTTTGTTCTTGTCTTTTTTCTCCTCGACTTTCTTAGCCTTCTTGTCGGCAGTCTTCTTCTTCTTCTTATCGTCTCCCGTCGCTTCTTCTTCGATTTTTCGTTCCTCATCAGGGTTTTCTTCCACGACATCGTTTGGGTCTTTCGACGACTCCGAAACGAGGTCGCGATCTCCGGCGCTGTCCCCTCGGCTGCTGCCGCTGCCCACCCCGCCGCCGCTGTTGCCGATTCGGGTCTTTCCTCCTCGGCCGTTAGGTCGCTTCCCGCCAGTCTTTTTCTTCCTCTGCTCGACCTCTTTTGAGCCCTCTCCATCGCTGCCGCAGTCGCCGTCGGCGTCACTGTCCGAGTTTTCCTTCTCGGCCTCGTCGTTCTCGCCAGACATTCGCATCTTCCGCGCCACTCGATCCACCAGCGGCTCGCCTTCGATGATGTCTTCGAGTTGCTTCATCGACAACTTGCGCAGTTCCTGTCGACGGGCCTGCAGCCAGGACTTCTTTAAACCCGACGTCGATGATTCCTTGGACTTTCCGCGCTCTAGTTCAGCCTCAACTTCGGCCAACAGCTGCACGACCCGCTCTCTGACAGCCTCCGCCTGCTGCTGCTTCTGCTGGCTGGCGAGCCAGCGGGGATTCTTGCCCGAGAGCTTGCCGCTGAGGCCGCCGATATCGTCGCTGTCACAGTCGGCAGCGACAGAGAACATCTGCACAGCTGCGCTGTTGCTCTCCTGGCCCGCCATGCGTGCGCAACAACCTTCAACTGAGTTAGACCAGCTGTTCTCAAAGTCTTCCCTTTGTTGGCGCTATTGCCGCGCGCTCACTTATTCTTTTAGTGTGGTTTCTTTTCGCCTTGTGGCTAATATTTAGCTGTTCTATGTAGACTTAAATCTACATAATGCCTTGCCAACGCAATCTGTCTGCATGTAGACCATAATGAATGAGGTGGGGAGGTGGGCGCCAGTGTTTGAGCAATAAATTTTGTTGCAGCTCTAGTATCCGACCCAGGCCCTACTATCTTCTTTCCTTCCAGCTTCTTTCATTCCGATTCAGCGAGAGAGGTAACCGCTGCCACTTCAATGGCGAAGAATAATGCCTCTAACAATTCGTCTATGGGGCTCTTCAAAGCAAAGAACAGCTCAGAGCAATTTCTGTGTTCACTTAATCGACAAAAAATTGAATTTCAATGAATGACAATGAGCTCCGTGTTAGAGCTGGCCTGTCTGGATTCTCTCCGACTCAATCGACTCGTTTAATGATGCTCATAAACCTGCTCAAATGGCTTGGGTTTATATTATCATTTTTGTATGCGATTCTGTGAGTCTAGTACAATGAAAAAAGCATAAATTTAAAGTTATGAGTTTGTCGCAGTTTGGCCTATTTCAACTACATGGGCATCATAGCCTGTGCAGACACTGTGTGTGCATCATAGCCTGTGCAGACACTGACTGCGTGTGCATCATAGCCTGTGCAGACACTGACTGTGTGTGCATCATAGCCTGTGCAGACACTGACTGTGTGTGCATCATAGCCTGTGCAGACACTGACTGTGTGGGCATCATAGCCTGTGCAGACACTGACTGTGTGTGCATCATAGCCTGTGCAGACACTGACTGTGTGGGCATCATAGCCTGTGCAGACACTGACTGTGTGTGCATCATAACCTGTGCAGACACTGACTGTGTGTGCTGATTTTTCTTGTTTTAGCTATAAAATTTGACAATTTGAAAGCTTTAAGCCAGGAAGTTGGTCAATTTCAAGCTGACGGTGCAGACACAATCTGTTCCAAGTTTGAATTGCGTTCTGTTAGACTTGGCCTCAGACTGGGCTTACTCAATCGCTCACTCATCTCTGGTCTAGAGATGCGGGGCATGAATAGTACAATAGCAATTTGCAAAGCGCACTAGCAGTCTGCGCACTTGAGTTCTGGCGTACCTCTGCAAGAGAAGCTGCAAGCTATCAAAATAGAGTTAAGGCACACAGCCAGACAATGCGTGCAGAATGAGGGGCGCTGTTTTCTGTTTTTCTTTCCGAGAAAAACTCCGTTGGCAAGGGCGTCATGTGAGCAAGACGATGACAGGATACTGAAGTCTAGTTTTAGTCAACTGTTTATTGACAATATTCCAAGTATTCTGCAATAGCTCGCGAAACTCTTGACTGCATGGGAAATAGTGAAATGTAATGGAGCAGCTGTTGACTCAAACTGCTTAAAATGCGCACGTCTATAATTTTGCACATTGTCACGCCTAAAAGTAGTAAAATCTATTCTACAGCTTGAGCCTCATGCGGCAGCTTTGGAGTTTTATTGGCTACTTCAGCTGGATCACAGTTTTGTTTGATCCGATTCAGCTCTTTGAGTTATAAGGTTTATTGTAATGCTTTAGTTAACAGTAGAATTACCAAGGGGGAATTCCCCGCCTGACAATTTTTGCTGCACCCGAACGGAGCTACGCAAGCACACGAAACTCAAGAACACGGGCCAACTTTTTGTTGCGCATCTTCTGAAACAATAATCAAGTTTTAAGTTTTAAAGTCGACAGCTCTTTTAGACCGTCGAGATATTCAATGCTTCTGGCCGAAGGTCCGATTTATCCCAAAAGCACTAGTGTGTTTCATACACCCCTATCCACGAATTAGCACTGCGCCTCAGTGCGGCTTGCAAGCTGGCCTTCAAAATTTATCAGCATGCCACCCAAATGTGCCATGTATCCTTTATCTATGTCAAGTACCTTTATCTTGACGGACTGCTGGACCTTAAAAGGCTACAACACTTGGAACTAGGCCACTTTGGACACCCTGACGCGAATTTCCCCAATTTCACTGATCAAGACTAACTATTAGGCGCAGCTCAACCACAGGACACCCTCGCCTAGTCTGTCAACCAATCAGTCACCACCCGACGCTGTTAACATTCGGGCGCTGCCAAATATATTTTCTAGGGGGAGGGAAATTTCCTCCCTTTGTTTAACAACGGGCGGCAAAATGGCTTAGTAGTCCTACTGTTGAGTGCCGTCCATTTGATCCCAGGCGACGTCCATTTGATCTTGACCAATCGTAGATGGCCCTGCGACAAAGGTTCAGACTCCGATCAATTTTTTAAGGTCAAACAGTAGTCAAGGTCAAACTGTAGTCACGCGTGGGATGCGTGACAGGTCGCCAAAACATAACCAATAACTCAAAACCTCTGTCATCACCATATATTTCCATGTAGGATTTTTGTCACATAAATATTCCGTTTTCGGTTACTTTCCAGCACAGTCTATGCATTTATTCTGTGCCAAGAAAATCGAAAATTCTCTTTAGCTTCTCTTCTCTGTCGCTTCTGGGCTCAGTAGCCTGAGGGCGCTTCAGCTTTTGATGCTTCGACCGTCGTTGGCTGCGGCTGGAACCAGGTGGATGAGGTAAATTGGAGACGAAGGGATTAACACTAGACGCACCAAGGGTACGCTTTCCCGCTTCCTTGCTGCACCTGAACAAAACAATTCAGGCTCACAAAATTCTAGAACACGGCGCAAAATTTGTTGTGCACCCTCTGAAATAAACATCAACCCCACCTCTCCAGAACGTTAAGATGTTCAAATGGTCTACTTTTTCCTACTAGCGCTAAAGCCCTCTGTCAACAGTTCAGTACGAGCTCATATCAGCGCTTTTTTAATTACCCCTGAGATTCGTCTTCGTGTCTGCGTTTCGGCTTGTCGCCGCCTTCTGGCTTGTCGCCGCCATCCACCATTCGGACGTCATCGGGCCACAATCTCGCGAATCGCTGATTAGACTGATCAGAATCTCCCGACGTCGAGCCCTTTCTACGATTCCGATCGTCATCTCGACGAACTTGACGGTGACCACTGCGGCTATGACAGTGAGCTCGTCGCTGATTAGCCTTGGCTGAGTTCTCCGACTTCGGGTATTTTTTACGAGCCAGATCTCGATTTCTGTGGCCATTGTGCTGCCCGTGATCTTTGCGACTCCGATGGTGACCTTGACGATCGATCAAAACCAGCTTACTAGAGACAAATCGAATCTGGAAACTCTGGCCTCTCTTGCCGCTCCGATTTGATTCGGCTAGTACAAAGCGAAGAGCAACGCCTTCGTGATGGCGCCTCAGCCTGCGCACCTCTCGCAGCAGGCGACGCAGCGAGAGCTGAAGAGTACAGGCGTTTCCATGACAACTGGCGCGCACACCTCTCAATCTATGTCCCTTGCCGTTGCTAACAGAATCCGTTGACGTTTTGGTTAGACTTCGACAATTTTTTGGAGCCTTTGAGCCGACAGGCAGAGCTACGAGGTTCTCGCCGACCTGGATTCGTTAACAAAGAAGTAAACGAGGAAAATATTTTTATCCCAGCAGGGGAGCTAAGAGTTTAAAATACCCGCCCTCTCTCAATCCGCTCTCCCAACCTGGTAAACAATGCGCCAGACCCGATCGCTGGGCATCTTGGCGAACACCTTCCCGTGCCAGAGGGTCAGTTGGCGTTGGCGCCACCCGGTGAGCGCCAGAGTGAACAGGTTCTTCAGCTTCAGCTTGACGACCTTCTTGGCATCGAGCGACCAGGCGACCGGGTAGACGGAGTCGCCGAACTGCAGCCGGCCGGCGTTGCAGCTAGGTCGGCACTCGTGCCAGGTGCGTGCACCGTGACCGGCGAGTCGCTTGCACCATACGGGCACCTTCTGACAGGTAGCGGGCAGCAGCTGCACAGCGGGGTAGCCGATCTTGCAGACGCTTTTACCTCCGGACGCTAGCCTGCGTCGGTGGTGTTTCGTTGGGTTGAAACTAGACGATCTTAGTTATGTTTTAAAACGTAAGAGTTAAAATCGCATGATAATAAAATCATTGTTACCATGCGATACACAGCAGAACGGTCCAGGCCAACAATAGTTTCGGTTGTAGCTAAAATTTTGAATAAAATTATCAGTCAAAATAGACTTAAACTCTTTGACGTAGTTCTGAAAAGCTTTTCTAGCCTAGATATCTGCTAATTGAAAGAAATCAGCCTTGCTATGCTGACGCTCTGCTGACGCTCTGCTGACGCTCTGCTGACGCTCTGCTGACGCTCTGCTGACGCTCTGCTGACGCTCTGCTGACGCTCTGCTGACGCTCTGCTGACGCTCTGCTGACGCTCTGCTGACGCTCTGCTGACGCTCTGCTGACGCTCTGCTGACGCTCTGCTGACGCTCTGCTGACGCTCTGCTGACGCTCTGCTGACGCTCTGCTGACGCTCTGCTGACGCTCTGCTGACGCTCTGCTGACGCTCTGCTGACGCTCTGCTGACGCTCTGCTGACGCTCTGCTGACGCTCTGCTGACGCTCTGCTGACGCTCTGCTGACGCTCTGCTGACGCTCTGCTGACGCTCTGCTGACGCTCTGCTGACGCTCTGCTGACGCTCTGCTGACGCTCTGCTGTAACTAATTTTCCCTCAAGTCTAACTTAGTGCCATACTGAAAGCTGAGAACTAAAATGGTCTACGCTTATAAACCTGACCAGAGATAGACTTTCATTCTGATGCTAATGCAGGTTTTCTAACTCTACTCAATGAGTAGATGCTAATTCTACTCATTCAGGTTTACAATCAAAATGCAACTTACTCGTCCCATATTAAAATCCATTGCGAAATTTATAAATAGTGAGTCTTTAGTTCGAATCGTCACTACAATTTAATAATTTTCTCTTCAAAAGTGTTCAGCCTCGAAAGAATTTTTCATTTTAATATCTTCTTGTCACATGTTTGATTATTCGGTTGAAAAAAATTCATTTCAAATACTTCGTGCCCAACTTGAGATTTTGTTGCCCCGAAAAATGGCCCCTTCAATTTATGGGTGGCCACCTGTTGGCGCCTAAAATATTAGTGCAACGACAGAAGTCAGTTTGAAAACGAATTATGAACAAACTTCTGATTACAGTTTTTCTGCCTTTAAATCGAATCGAAGCAGCAATGTCACTGAGAAGCGGAAAAACCATCGACAGGGCCGCTGAGTTTGGTTTATTAGCATGCAGAGTTAGCATTCGGGACTTTGGTTATTGCGACATGGTCAAGAGAAAAATTAGAGATGGTGTATAAAAAATATTTAATCAATAATTCCAGCAATCAGCATTGCAATCGGGAGCAATTACGTCAGAACTTTTTGCGAAACGTATTTTTGAAACAGAGTTTTAGAGTGCTAAAAAATCAACAGAGTGAAATAACTCGCAGTTGCGCTGAAAGAGTCCGACATTTAGAAAGTAGCTCACCCAAGCTGAGAACTGTCTTTATAGATGGCGCTTCGCAGGCATCCTGTACGATCTAAATAAATCAAAATCGATAAAGCGACGTCAAAACTCATGCTCCTCATGTTGGGCTTTGAAAGATAGGTCATGCTTTTGGAGCAGGACACGGGAAATTAGAAGACGCCAAAAAAGGTATAAAAATTTTTCAAATAAATTTTTTAAGTCACGTGACCAAAAGCTTTTGGCTAGCACCCTCTCCAGCTTTGCTACTGAAGGCAGCAGGCCTTGGAGTTCTCAACTCGGTTGACTCGCCACTGGCTCACCAGCTGGGCGATCTTCATCCCTGCCGCCAGCGACGGGTTGGTCTCGTCTCCGCCTCCGCCGCCGGCGAGACCTCCGTGCTTGAACACAGCCTCCACCTGACGGCTTGGCAGATCCCCGACCGCCCGCATCAGGCTGGCATCCGTCGGGTCGGCGATGGTCAGCAGTGTCAGGGAGCCGTCGATGCCTCCGCAGGCGACGCCCCGACCGTCCAACGCGCTGACCATCGACTTAATCTCGGCGTGCACCTTGAAATCCGCTAGTAGAGCTGCGTCCTGCACCCGGATCAGTCGGATGGTCTTGCGGCCGCTGTGAAAGTGCACTATGTACTTATCGCCTTCGGTGAAGATCGTGATACTGGGAAACACGCCGTCGGATGTCTGTCGCCGGAGCACCCACTTGGAGTTTTGCGGCTTGCGCAGGTCCAGCAGCTTGACTCCGCCAACAAGCGGCGAGAACAGGCCGAATCGGCCGTCCGCTGTGCGCAGGCCCTGCCACTCGGCCACCGAGCGCACCAGCTGCTTCTTGCGCGAGTCCCACAGCTGGCCCTTCTCCTCGTCGATGAAAGCGATCCAGCCCGGCTTGTCCGGCAAAGCCACAATCTGCTTCACCACCTTGACGCCCTCCAGCTTGGGCTTGGTCTTCTCCAGGAAGGAGCCAGTTTCTGCATTGTAGTAGGACACAATGAACTTCTCCTTGGCGGTGCAGGGCACGAGGATCTGGGCACTGTCGGCTGAAAATATTGGCGCCACAAAGTCAACAAAGTAATACTCGAACTCGTACAGCAGCTGCGTGCTGGGCATGGCGTAGCAGCAGATCGATGCCGTCTTGGAGGCCCTCTTCTCCATGCTGACCGCCAGCACGCGGGCTCCGTCCGGCGACATCTCCAGCGCTTCGACTGGCCCGAAGTCATGCGACAGGAGCGACTCGCCGCCGGGAAGCGACCAAAACACGAGGCGCCGGCTGTCAGCTGACACGGCAACGCTGGCATCGTGGGAGATCAGCGCCTTAAAGATGACGGCATTGCCACTGGCTGAGAAGGTCTTCAACAGGACTCCGCGCTGCACATCCCACAGGCCGAGGTAGGTGCGCGCTACTGTGAGAGCCGTGCAGCCGTCCTTTGACAGGGAGATGAAGTCAATAGGTTTCTCCATGTGGTGAATATTGAACACGCGCTCCATGATGTTGTTGAAGTTCCACACCTTGATGGTCTTGTCCATGGATGATGAGATGACACGGTTGAGCACCACCGAGTTGGTCATGGAGACAATGCGGCCGAAATGGGCGTCCAGCTTCTTCATTAGGGTGCCTGTCTTGCAGGAGTAGGCCATGACTAGGTGCCTGACTGCGGAGATCATGAACTCGTTGCCGCGGCTGAAGATCAGAAGGTTCTGCATAGGGTTCTTGTTTGGAATGTTTTGATAGCCCTTGGGCAACGGGGCCCGGGCGCACGGACAACCCTGGGAGCTGAGGTGCCAAATCTTGAACTCGGTGGAACAGATGGCTACAAAAATGGTTTCATCATCGCTGAGCGTCAGGCCGACGAACTCGTCACTGTTCTCGATGGACGAGTCCCATGCATAGTTGCCAGTGTCGACCCGTCTCGCGTAGCGATGAATGGTGAAGTTCATGGCTCCAGTTTCATCGCGTTTCGGCAGGAACATGTGGCGCCTGCTGTTCCCCAATGCCAGGCCAGTGTGATACTCGATGCTGTTCTCCAGGTCGTGACTAAAGTAAACCCTGTACTCGCCCGCAACCTGTGTGTTGACAGTGCAGAAGTAAAATTCGCTAGGGCCGCGATAATCGAAGTGCACAATCTCCTCGCCCGAGTTCTGCAGCTCTCCGTTGCTGAGCAGCTCCGCTGCGTGGCTGAACTCAAACCACTGACGGGCGGTGAACGCCAGGCAGACCTCCGTAGTCACAAGAACTCCGCGCACGTCGAACTCTTTGGATAAGTTGTAGAAGCTGTGCTCCCCGGACACAATGTTGGTGAAGACCAGCTGGTTGTTGCTGGTGAAGCTGACGGCTCGCCTGTCCTCAGAGTCGATGCGCATCCCCTTCGTAATGCCCTGCAGGCCGTTGATTGGAATGTTTCGGAAAATTTCGCCAGTCTGCAAGTCCCAAATGATGAACTGGTTGGACACGGACACCAGGTACTTGCTGTCGCTGGTCACCTGCATGCCGTAGCAGGCGAACTGGTGTCCCTCCAGAGAGTACTCTAACGGTCCGCCAGGGGTGTACAGGTAGTGGTGCGCCGGCACCAGGGCGCAGTGTACCGGCCCTTCTCTGTCGCACTCGTGAATAAGGTGGCGCACCTTCTCGAAGATGGCGTAGTAAGGCAGCAGGCGACCGCTGATCTGCGGCCCGAGCATGTTGGGATCCTTGGTGATGATGCTGGCCGAGAGTCTGAGGCATTCGCTGAGGATGCGCGCGTTCCTGTCGCTAGTCTTGGCGATCATGCTGTCCAGGTCGGATAAGAGCGCTTGCAGCGGGAAGGCGCTGAGCTTGGCGTGCAGGAACTGGTAATTGAACAGGCACTCGCTGGCCAGCTCGGCCATGCGGCCCGACTTCAGCAGCTGAAAGGGCAGCTCGCTGAGCTTGCGCAGGTTGTACCGCACAGTCTTGCCGGCCTCGTTAACAAAGCCCAGCGGCTGCGGCGGCACTTTTCTGTCGCTCTCCGACTGCACGTCTTTGAGGCCGAAGCGCTGTTTCTGCAACTCGCTGTAGACAAACGGCTTGGCGACGCCGGCCCACTTGCCCAGGTAATAGTCGGCCAGGTTGGAATGAATGCCCGACTTGAAGTTGAGGTTCTTGAAGTAGCGCTTCTCGCACACCTGGAAGAACTGCCGATGGTACCAATATACGACGTCGACACCGTCAGCCTCCTTTTCGACCAGGAAGCCAGGAAGCTCGTTGCGAATTCGCGTCCACAGCAGGGGCGGGATGCGCCTGGTGGGCGGCAGGTGGTACTGGTAGACATCGTTGAGCACCTTCTCATCCAGTGATAGGTTATCCTCAAGTTCAGACTCCGAAATACCGCTCTTTGAGGCGGTGATGTAGGAGAAAGCATGCGTCACCAGGATCAGGCCATGCTGATTCTCGATGCGCTGGAACAGCTGCATGATGCTGTCGAAGATGTTGAATGACAGCACATTTTTCTCGAGGGCGTCGTAGGACTTCCAGCGGCAGATCTCGTCGAATACAATCTTGACGAATAGCGGCGAGGTCGACTTGCTGAGCGCCTTGTCGACCACCTGCCACTGCTGGCTGGTGATTGAGCGACTGGTCGACTGCAGCCAGGCACGCAGAACCTCCAGGGAGAGCGGCTTGCCGAGGTCTTCCAGTTTCAGGAAGTTTCCGGGTTTGTTCACTTTCAACTTCAGCGTCTTGAGCAGGTTGAAAAAATTTGGCAGGATTGAAACTACAATCTTCACATTCGGTGGAACCTCGTCTGGTAGCCAGAGCAGCACATGGGCATTGTTCTCAGGCGATAGCTCCTCCAGCGAGTCCAGAAACAACACCAGCGGTCTGACAGCGGAGGCAAAGTTCAGCAGAGCCTTAAAGTGCTGGATGAGGCGCGGCAGCTCCTCGGGGATGTCAGCGGTTGGCTGATCGTACAGGTAGCAGATGTGTCGGCAAAGATTGGTGAGCAGGACGCCAAGGGACGAGCTTTGAGGCGACGTGCCCAGAAGGCGGAAGATCACGTTTGGCTCCGTTGACTTCTGCCACTGCCAGATCTGCAGGCGAAGGATTTGTGCGTGGTAGAGTTAATTGAGCTCATCAATTATCGAAGAAACTGACTACTCAGAAAGTAGGCAGGCTAGGATTGGAATGCATAGAGCAGTCATCGAACGGACTCACCAGTGTGCTAGCCTTAGCCAGCAGGGAGGTCTTGCCGCAGCCAGGGTCCCCGTGCAGCACAAACAGCTGTCTATTGCGTGAGTCCTGGCAGTAGGTCTCAATCTGCTTCAGCTCCGTCTCCCTGCCCTGGAAGACCTGTTCAAATTGTTGCGGCACATTTTTGGTATGCGCGATGGCTGATACATGACTTTTCTCTTCTGTAGCGTACTTCGAGCTAGCAGTATCTCAAACAAATAAGGACCATCAGTGGCAGCAGTCGTAGAACTTCAGTGACAGCAGTGATGGAGCTCCAGTGACAGCAGTGATGGAGCTTCAGTGACAGCAGTGATGGAGCTTCAGTGACAGCAGTGATGGAGCTTCAGTGACAGCAGTGATGGAGCTTCAGTGACAGCAGTGATGGAGCTTCAGTGACAGCAGTTATGGAGCTTCAGTGACAGCAGTGATGGAACTTCAGTGACAGCAGTGATGGAACTTCAGTGACAGCAGTTATGGAGCTTCAGTGACAGCAGTGATGGAGCTTCAGTGACAGCAGTGATGGAGCTTCAGTGACAGCAGTGATGGAGCTTCAGTGACAGCAGTGATGGAGCTTCAGTGACAGCAGTGATGGAGCTTCAGTGACAGCAGTGATGGAGCTTCAGTGACAGCAGTGATGGAGCTTCAGTGACAGCAGTGATGGAGCTTCAGTGACAGCAGTGATGGAACTTCAGTGACAGCAGTGATGGAACTTCAGTGACAGCAGTGATGGAGCTTCAGTGACAGCAGTGATGGAGCTTCAGTGACAGCAGTGATGGAACTTCAGTGACAGCAGTGATGGAACTTCAGTGACAGCAGTGATGGAGCTTCAGTGACAGCAGTGATGGAGCTTCAGTGACAGCAGTGATGGAGCTTCAGTGACAGCAGTGATGGAGCTTCAGTGACAGCAGTGATGGAACTTCAGTGACAGCAGTGATGGAGCTTCAGTGACAGCAGTGATGGAGCTTCAGTGACAGCAGTGATGGAGCTTCCGTGACAGCAGTGATGGAGCTTCAGTGACAGCAGTGATGGAGCTTCAGTGACAGCAGTGATGGAGCTTCAGTGACAGCAGTGATGGAGCTTCAGTGACAGCAGTGATGGAGCTTCAGTGACAGCAGTGATGGAGCTTCAGTGACAGCAGTGATGGAGCTTCAGTGACAGCAGTGATGGAGCTTCAGTGACAGCAGTGATGGAGCTTCAGTGACAGCAGTTATGGAGCTTCAGTGACAGCAGTGATGGAACTTCAGTGACAGCAGTGATGGAACTTCAGTGACAGCAGTTATGGAGCTTCAGTGACAGCAGTGATGGAGCTTCAGTGACAGCAGTGATGGAGCTTCAGTGACAGCAGTGATGGAGCTTCAGTGACAGCAGTGATGGAGCTTCAGTGACAGCAGTGATGGAGCTTCAGTGACAGCAGTGATGGAGCTTCAGTGACAGCAGTGATGGAGCTTCAGTGACAGCAGTGATGGAGCTTCAGTGACAGCAGTGATGGAACTTCAGTGACAGCAGTGATGGAACTTCAGTGACAGCAGTGATGGAGCTTCAGTGACAGCAGTGATGGAGCTTCAGTGACAGCAGTGATGGAACTTCAGTGACAGCAGTGATGGAACTTCAGTGACAGCAGTGATGGAGCTTCAGTGACAGCAGTGATGGAGCTTCAGTGACAGCAGTGATGGAGCTTCAGTGACAGCAGTGATGGAGCTTCAGTGACAGCAGTGATGGAACTTCAGTGACAGCAGTGATGGAGCTTCAGTGACAGCAGTGATGGAGCTTCAGTGACAGCAGTGATGGAGCTTCAGTGACAGCAGTGATGGAGCTTCCGTGACAGCAGTGATGGAGCTTCAGTGACAACAGTGATGGAGCTTCAGTGACAGCAGTGATGGAGCTTCAGTGACAGCAGTGATGGAGCTTCAGTGACAGCAGTGATGGAGCTTCAGCGACAGCAGTGATGGAGCTTCAGTGACAGCAGTGATAGAACTTTAGTGACAGCAGTGATAGAACTTCAGTGACAGCAGTGATAGAACTTTAGTGACAGCAGTGATAGAACTTTAGTGACAGCAGTGATAGAACTTTAGTGACAGCAGTGATAGAAGTCCAACCTCGCAGAGCTTGGCACAGACGTGGAGGTGCTGCAGAATCTCGGACATTGTAACATCGTCCGACAGCAGGCGGTTGTACTTCATGCCCCGGTCGATGAGCTGCACCACTCTAGTATAGAAGGTGTCACAAAACTCGTCCACATAGGCTGAAACAGGGCGCGAGGTGGTGCTTGGCCTCGTTAATAATTAATTCTGTGTAGAAAATCTGCTTTCTGAGTCAGCGCAACCCTGAGCTGGCTGGCAGTGGCAAATTGCCTGGCTCAAATCACTCGCCCCACTCTCACATTCTCGTCCGCCCCAGTTGAGAATTGCAAGCTATTGGTAAAAGAGAACTTGGGTTAGTTGAGCTTAAGTTTAGTTGAGGACTCATATGCTCTGTACACAAACCTGAGTGCTTCAACTGACAACGTTCGAGACAATTCATATGCAATATTCAGGTCTCTGTACAGACTAAACTATTACCAAAGATATTTGATTGCTTCCTGGACTGGATCAGATTTGCGTGATTCCATCATCGACACACAATTTTACTGCTATATCATTGTACTAACCTACCTGAGTTCTCCCTCACTGATGCTTCATCTCAGCCAGCCTGAATCTCACCTGAGTTCTCCCTCACTGATGCTTCATCTCAGCCAGCCTGAATCTCACCTGAGTTCTCCCTCACTGATGCTTCATCTCAGCCAGCCTGAACCTCACCTGAGTTCTCCCTCACTGATGCTTCATCTCAGCCAGCCTGAATCTCACCTGAGTTCTCCCTCACTGATGCTTCATCTCAGCCAGCCTGAATCTCACCTGAGTTCTCCCTCACTGATGCTTCATCTCAGCCAGCCTGAATCTCACCTGAGTTCTCCCTCACTGATGCTTCATCTCAGCCAGCCTGAACCTCACCTGAGTTCTCCCTAAAGTTCATGAAGCGACTCAAAGTCGGGGTCAGGCTCACCCCGATGAGTGTCCAGGTGAATACCGGCGGGGTCCACCCAGGGCTGTTTGTAGCGAACAATCGACGATGCCCTCAGCTTGCTGGGTATTTTAACGTCGCGCAGATTGTCCATGAGGTCCTGAGCCTCCTGGTCCACCTCCGTGCCGTTCATGTCGATGAAGTTGCGTGCCACCCGCCAGTTGGACAGAGTGATGCCCTCCAGGTGCCGCAGGAAGGCCAGCGTGTGCCGGCTGTTGTTCGGCGCCGTCAGAATGCCGTGAATGTTCTCGCGCTCGGTCACTGTTAATAGTCACGTGATTAGGAAGAACTCATTGGGGATTGCACGGCTGCTCATTTGGTAGTAGTGGATAATAAAATAATAATAATAATAATTGATAACACCTGCCCTAATTGAGTCTGATGTGCAGTAGACAGCACCTTCACGACCTTCAAGTCGTGAGTCGGACGCTCCACTAGGCTACAGAAATAGTAGAGCTACTCATGACAACTGTACAGCTCATTGTTAAGCTTCGATTCAAATCTCAGACAATGCCCTCTCAGTTGAGCAGTGCCCAGGCCATTGTTCCGTTTTCTACATCAAATTATTAGAAGCAGAATAGTTCGCTGTCTGCTTTGTTATAAACTGTAAAAAGTATTTTTCTTGCTGGAAGTCACGCAGCACATCATCGACGTCACAGCTGCAGTGAGTTGAAAGTTTTCAACGAATCTTCAACGAAGTAAAAAATGCAAAATTTTTCTTACAAACTCTTCAAAGCTGTTTGCAATAGAAATACAGATTTTTTGTACTTTTGAGCCGGCAATTGTGAGCAATCCTTCACATGTCGCTAACTGGCTGCAGTCAGCTAAGAGGCCCCAAGTACAGTTTTTAGCAGCACATTTAAATATAGGTATACTGCGTGACTTCGGTGGAGTCATTGATGCGGAAGAACCCAATTTCGTCTCGGTACCTATTTTAAGTTAGCAAACTGGCAGAAGCGTTAACTGAGCAGAACTTTGACTGCGATCAACTCAGTCTGTTTGCGCTTCAGCAGTACAAACCTTGTCTTGCTTTGTTTGCCAAACTATAAAAAAGCACTAAAACGACTTCCTGAGCCTGTGCTGGAGTCAGTGATGAATGCTTTAAACAATGGACAGCTTTTGTTACATTGTTGCAAGATATGAAAATATAGCTAAAAGCTTTAAAATGATACATATAATTAGTCAAGAATTATTTGCGTTTCGCTTAACCATTAAAACTATTTGTAAAAAATTCAGCGCTAATTTCTAGATCCTTTTAGCATTTTCATGATTAAGCGCGCGCCCGACCACTAGTGCAAGATCTATTTTTAGACATTTTCATGATTAAGCGCGCGCCCGACCACTAGTGCAAGATCTATTTTTAGAAATTTTCATGATTAAGCGCGCGCTCATCCACTGTGCAAGTTCTATTTTTAGACATTTTCATGATTAAGCGCGCGGTCATCCACTGCGCAAGTTCTATTTTTACACATTTTCATGATTAAGCGCGCGCCCGACCACTAGTGCAAGATCTATTTTTATACATTTTCATGATTAATCGCGTGCTCATCCACTGTGCAAGATTTTTTTTCTAGACATTTTCATGATTAAACACACGCTCGTCCACTTGTGTTAGATCTATCTTAAGGAATTTTCATGATTAAACACGCGCTCATCTACTAGTACAATGTCTAAAAGTACAAGCGCACCTACTCACCCGACATGAAATAGTTGTGCCGCTGGTCGGCGTCGATTTTCTGCTCCTGAAATAGCCGGTCAGTTGCCTGGCGGAAGATCAGCTGCATCTTGCCCATTGTTGTCCACCATTCGTTCTGGTGAGCTTCCATCATTTTTTGCATACCCTGCAAAACAATGGCATAGCAGAATCATTGCAGGTTGGATTTCCTACCAAAAGCGCTCACTAGCATCGAGATGAAATGTCATAATACGCTATTTTTATAGCTGCAAATCAAACTCCCACTAACTTCCGCGGACCCATTTAGCACAGAGTGCATTTTCAGTCGGTAGTTGGTATAGGAAAGAAAAATTGCCACAGCTGCTATAAAATTTGCCACTAGATTAAACTTTGTAAACAGGCGGGGGCGTTCTCAATCTTTGTGTTAAATAATAGGGCAGAATAAAGCAGGGAAAATATGGGGGATTCTCAACCAAATTCCATGCTTTTCCTTAAAAAATCGCAGTTTAAATTTTTTAAAGAGAGGAAAAGTACTTTTTGTGCGAGCAAAGTGAAATAGTTTTTCTAGCTTTTACTAGTGCTTTAGCAAAAATGTGCATCTTTATTGCTGAACAGAAATCTAATAATGAAAACAAACTTGCTTGTATTTTTCTTATTTAGGCGTTTAGAAAAAATTAGAGTAACAATTCACTACATTCTCACTTTGTCCTGAAATGAAGACAAGAAAGGTGTATTAAACAAAAATTATGTGTTAGTGAAGCCCTAAAATTTGACCGGATTATTTTTCAGGCGCAGCTAATATATACCACGAAGCTTTTGAAAACTTTCAATCAGATTGAGGTTTCCTCAGATCTATAAATAGCTCCGGAGTTTCCTCAGATCTATAAATAGCTCCGGAGTTTCCTCAGATCTATAAATAGCTCCGTAGTTTCCTCAGATCTATAAATAGCTCCGGATTTTCCTCAGATCTATAAATACGAGCTCGTAGCTCAGGGGTTTCCTTAGATATATAAAATAGCTATGTGGTTTCCTCATATCGAAATATAGATCGTGGTTTCCTCAGAATTGAGGTTTCCGCATATATATATATAAGTAGCTAGAGGGTTCTCCGAGTTTAAACTAGCAAATACTTTTATCGCAGAGTTGAAAAGCACTAGGTATTCATTTATCTATGCATAGCAACTAGGCTAGGACTGATTATAAAATATAGATTCGGTTGAAAAACTGCAGGTTTAAATAAAGTGATTGTAGGTCAAGAGGTTAAGTTAGAAAATAAATTTTCTGGTTATACAAGCAAAGCAATTCAGAAATATCAATAGCTAAACAAGAAGGAAGTGTCTTGTTCTTGTATGTTCGACCATTTGTTAACGCAAGAAATGCAACTGTGCTAACTGGCGCAGTAGGGTTATGAGGGCGTATCTGCGGCTATTCCTCAATTTTGTGTGCTTTTAGCTCTAAGATACAACTACTATAATATATTACGTATTCTAGGAGCTTAGTTCTAAAAGTCGATCTGGGTTAACAGTAGAACTACCAAGCGGGGGATTTCCCCCTGACCATTTTTGCTGCACCCGAACTGAGCAACGCAATCACACGAAACTCAAGAGCACGGCCAACTTTTTGTTACGCAACTTGTGAAACAATAATCAAGTCACCAGCTCTTCAGACCATCGAGAAATTGAATGTTTTTAGGTGAAGGCCCGATTTTTCCCGTAAGCGCTAGTGTCTTTCATACACCCCTATACAAAAATTAGCACTGAGCCTCAGTGCGGCCTTGCAAGGCCTTCAAAATTTATCAGCATGCCACCCGAATGTGCCTGCATTATCTCCGGTCACCTACCTTTATCTAGACGCACTGATGGACCTTTAAGGGCTACAACAGGTGGAACTTGGCCACTATGGACACCCTGACGCGAATTTCTCCGATTTCGCTGATCAAGCCTAAATATTAGACGCAGCTCAACCACAGAACACCCTTGCCTAGTCTGTCAACCAATCTGTCAACCAATCAGACACCACCCAAAGCTGTTAGCATTCGAGCGCTGCCAAAAAGATTTTCAGGAGGAGAAATTCTCCCCCCTCGGTACAACAACGGGCGGCAAAATGGCTTGGTAGTCCTACTGTTAGTGTCGTCCATTTGATCCCAGGCGTGGTAGTTCTGTACTGTTAAGAGTCGTAATGCCCACTGCAGGACGATGAGAAGTCGTCGGGGCAAAGTGTAAACTTTTGTACATGTCCTGTGTGCGTGTTTTGGATGCCAAATGTGTGGCGACGTCGGAAATGTCTTACCTTGTTGTTGAAATGGATCAGTATCGACGAAATCGGCTGTAACACCTGCACTGGCGGGACCAGGTTCTCGTCCTTTTTGTACCAGCGCTCCAGGTAGCCGGCATCTTCGGCTGTGCCGTGCTGGCGCACCGCGTCCAGGATCATGTCGAACTCGGCCGCGTCAATCAGTGTCGGAAATGGCCTATAGCCGTACTTCTGGCCCAGCAGTACCACGAAGTTGGGGCCGACGCTCACCCGTTGGCAGGTGCTGATCTCTTTTAGGCACAGGTGGGTCGTCATGTGGTCGTCTGTGGCTTCGTCTCGGACACCCCAGCGCATGTCCACCACCTGACGGCGTTTGAGTTGCTACTGATTTTATAGTTCTGCATTCAATATTGCCATACTAAAGAGACTCTGCCCTGTCTTCACTTCACAATCGCTGACACCGATTTCCTCAGTAGTTATTTGGTCTGACACCTTACAGCTTACAATCATTGCTGTTGGTATCACATTCGTCCCCTCACTAAATACCTGAAATTCCAGTCCGTGTTGCTCCCTGCAGTACTCCTTGATCTTGGGATAAATTCGCTCCATGAGGGAGTTGCGCTCGACACCCGTATCTGTAAGTAGCACGAAAGAAAATGTACTATTTATTTTATTGATAACAAGTTCTAAAACAGCAGAATTCAGCAGAGGAACCAATAAGCTAGTGAACTGCGCGCTTCATTCATACCAGTAAATGTTGAGCTGGTGAAAATGCGCACAATCTTGCTAGGCATTGTTGGAAGATTCTCTAGGAGGCCGCGAAAGATTTTGTCCACCACCGTATGACAACCGCGACTCAGTGGGCCTTCCAGAATCTCCGGCTCCGGATCCTCCTCCTCCGGGTCCTCCTCAACATCTGCTTCATCGTCTTCCGTTGGAGAGTAATCAGCCTCTTCACCTCTAGCAGCCAGAGTCGCCTCGGCCCCTTCCATCTCTGTGGCTGCAGCATCTGCCCCGGTTGCGTTGGCAGCATCTGGCGTTCCGCCACCACTGCCGCCACCGCCGGCCCCTCCAGCAGGCACCCGCACCACAACCTGCTGCCGGACCACCGGGGCTCGGCGAATCGGTGCGGTCGCCGGTTGGGTCTCCTCGCCGCCAGCTGCAACAGTGGTCGCTACTCCTGCAGCTGAAGCTGTACCGTCTAGTTGCGACCGATTCGATGATGCCACCGAGTGTCGAGAGGCCGCTGAAGCGGCTGATGCCACCTGCTGTTGCCGCTTTCGTTGCTGCTGCTGCTGCTGACGTTGCTGACGTTGTTGCTGGTGGTGTTGCTGTCGCGATTGACGGATCAGCTGTCTGGTCGCCACTGTCTCAGCCGTAGACGCCATCGACGCTGGTGTCGCGGACATGGTTGGAGGCATGTCCTCAGAGCGAGTCGGACTCTGTGATAAGAGCTGCCGCTGCTGCTGAGGCAACTCAGCATCCGAAAATGAGGCTTCTTCGTCTTCATCATCGTCGCGGCGTCTTTGTCCAGCGAGGTTGGTAGCGGCTCCAGCCGCTGGCGAAAGTCGGCGACGATGCTGCGTTTGCTGCTTCTGCTGATGCTTTTCTTTTGACTTGCGCCCCCTATTTAATTTTGTGAATTGAATGTCAATAGATTTGTCACGTTTTTTAAGTGCAAAACAAAATAAACGCGATTTAACATTTAACAGAATCTTGATATGGAACGTACCTCTCTCTCGACAACATGGAGTTCGATTCCGGACCGGCGTCCTCATTTTGAGACAAATCGTTATTGTCGGAAGCTAAATCAGCAGCTTCGCTGTCCGGTGTCGCAACTGCCGTATGTGGCGCTGGACTAACCTTGCGACGCTCCTCAACTTCCTCAAGGCCCTCTGGCGTCTGATTGGAGTGCTGCGTCTTTCTTGACTGAGTTTTTCGACTGACTCGATCTACAGATTCAACGTTTTCTATTCGCTTCTCTGATCGCTCTGACTTTTCTGTTCGACGACGCTCTGATCGGTCGTGTCGCTCTGGTCGATTTTCGCGAGTTCTCTCCGATCGATTTGCTTGATCAGTTCGATCTAGTCGATCTCGCTCTGGTCGATCTAGTCGATCTCGCTCTGGTCGATCTAGTCGATCTCGCTCTGGTCGATCCTCACGAGTTCTCTCTGGTCGATCCTCACGAGTTCTCTCTGGTCGATCCTCACGAGTTCTCTCTGGTCGATCCTCACGAGTTCTCTCTGGTCGATCTTCGCGAGTTCTCTCTGGTCGATCCTCACGAGTTCTCTCTGGTCGATCCTCACGAGTTCTCTCTGGTCGATCCTCACGAGTTCTCTCTGGTCGATCTTCGCGAGTTCTCTCTGGTCGATCTTCGCGAGTTCTCTCTGGTCGATCCTCACGAGTTCTCTCTGGTCGATCTTCACGAGTTCTCTCTGGTCGATCCTCACGAGTTCTCTCTGGTCGATCCTCACGAGTTCTCTCTGGTCGATCTTCGCGAGTTCTCTCTGGTCGATCTTCGCGAGTTCTCTCTGGTCGATCTTCGCGAGTTCTCTCTGGTCGATCTTCGCGAGTTCTCTCTGGTCGATCTTCGCGAGTTCTCTCTGGTCGATCTTCGCGAGTTCTCTCTGGTCGATCTTCGCGAGTTCTCTCTGGTCGATCTTCGCGAGTTCTCTCTGGTCGATCTTCGCGAGTTCTCTCTGGTCGATCTTCGCGAGTTCTCTCTGGTCGATCTTCGCGAGTTCTCTCTGGTCGATCTTCGCGAGTTCTCTCTGGTCGATCTTCGCGAGTTCTCTCTGGTCGATCTTCGCGAGTTCTCTCTGGTCGATCTTCGCGAGTTCTCTCTGGTCGATCTTCGCGAGTTCTCTCTGGTCGATCTTCGCGAGTTCTCTCTGCTCGTTCCGGTCGATATTCGCGAGCTTTCTCTGATCGATTTTCGCGTGTTCTCTCTGGCCGATCCAATCGATTTGGTTGATCTAGTCGATCTTGCACTGGACGGTCTTCGCGAATTCGCTCTGATTTATTTTGTCGATCTGGTCGATCTGGTCGATCTATTCGATCTGATCGAACTAGTCTATCTGGTCGATCTCGATCTCGATCAAAACTGTCTAGTTGATCTTGTATTTCGAGCCGATCGTTGCGATCTCCCTTTGATCGATCTGGTCGCTCTCCTGGTCTCCTTGTTCTTTCTGATCGATCTGTTCGATCTTGATCAGTTCGTTTAATTCCGTCTGATTGATCTCGACTTTGTGATCTGTCGTGTCGCTCTGGCCGACTCTGCTGCTCCAATCGATCGTGCCGCTCTGGTCTACCTTGCAATTCCGATTGATCAGTTGTTTCTGCTCTCCTCGATAGCTCTTTATCAACCTTAAATATCTTTGCTCGGCCTATCGACTCCAGTTCCGCATGGTCGTGTCGTCTTCGCTTTCCGGAACTTTGTCGCGACTGCCTCTCTCTGTGCAAAGCCACGTCTCTCTCCTCAGCCTCAGCCTCCGCTGAATCTGCTCGCGACTCTCCCGACTCGTCGATATCGGACTGCTTGCGTTGATTTGTCCGGGAAGTCGGCGGCAGCACTGGGAACGCACCGCGGCGCAGGTTAAGACTCTCCACGGAGCCAGCCTGGCGCACCGGGCGACCCTCTGTGGCGTTTAAGTTCGGCACGCTGCGGTAGCTTCGGCCTCCTAGCCGGCTCGAGTCAGCCGCATCACTTCCAAGATTCGGCCTGGCCGCGGATTCGTCGCTGAGAACCCCTCGATCCTCTTCGTCCTCACTGAACGCCTCGTCATCATCTGAAGCAGTTCTACCAGACGAGAACGAGGGAGACGACGAACGTCGCCGACGGATCTGCTCCTCGTCCTCCTGGCATTCCTGCAGCTCCTCCACCCGATGCTGGCGGTGCTTCTGCAGTTGGTGCAGCTGGCGCTGCCGCTGATACTTCTTGTAGGCCTCTTGCTCAGCCAACTGACTGCCGATGCTGCGCAGGACGCGCTTGGTTCGCTCGTCAGATGCCTCGGCATTGTCCAACGCTGGTAGACGGTACTTGACGGCCGCCTTGCTATACGGGTTCTGCGCCACTGTTGGCTTCTGCTTCTGCTTCCTGATTGTCAGCTGCTGCTGCTGCCGCGGTGTAGTGCCCGGGAAGTGCTGAACAAGCGAGAAGTCCGACGCCTGCATTGGATTCAGTGCATTCAGTGCCTTTGAAAAGCTTGGCTGCAGCGAGCGCACCCCAAGCCCGATGGCCCCAGTTGCTGATTCCATCGGAAGGGCTCCGAAGGTGGCGGTACCGATCGGTCCACCGATCGCCGGTCTATGCTTCAGTGCAGCCGCCTGACCGACTGGCACGAAAGCTACGTCTCCTGGCTTCAGCATCGACTTGGCGGCGGCCTCTTGACCACCTGCCGCGATGCGAACGTCGAACTGCTTGCCGGAGAACACAACGAGGACGTCCGTATCCCTCCCTGTGACTCCCGGGTGAAGGTCGCCAATGCCGACTGCGCCAACTGGCGCGTTGCCCTCGCTGTAATGCAGAGCTGAAGGTGCCGATGCGCTGCCTCCGCCGCCGCCGTCGAAACATCCACCTTCGAGTCGCTTCTTGGCCCGTTCGATGATCTCGCGCTCGAATTGCGGTCCAGCCACGGGGATGAGGTTGGTCTTCTTCACCGTCACTGCAACCAAGCGGTGGCCGTGGCCCCGTGGACAGGTCATGCCTTCCAACTTTCAGCTATAGGCTGTTCTCTCTCTCACTGGCTCCATTTTCTTTTTTACCGTTCAAAAATTCTACGTGTAAGCTAAAGACTGCCGGGCCAATCACCAGTGAAACCCTCTCCCTACTCCTGCGTCTCCATCACAGACGCCGACTTTCTCCATAGCTCTCTGTTTGTACTTTGCTTGCCCGCCTCACTCTCTACTGCCTCACTTCACTTGACTTCACTTGACTCAAGTTAAACTGCTAGCAACACTGCTAGCCAATGAGGCTTGGATCTTGGACTGAGGCACTCTGAATTGGCCTTTTGTTTCTAAACAGAAATCACCATTGATTGGCAGTCGCCAAAACGCCCTCTCTCTCTTTCCCAGTGTCCTCTACCCTTGGTTTCCTCTTCGGCAAAAATGACATGCTTGAAAGCAGCACCGTGTGCTTGTCATCCATTCTTCTCCTTTCTCTCTAGCTATCTTTGCCCTTCCTTTTTCTGTTCAGTTTCCATGCCTTGGAGACTGGCTCTAAGTGCTGGCTCTACATAGCAACAGTCCCAGCCTGCTGACACATTGTTAGTTTTTCTTGCCAAATTGTCTCCAGAGCCGCTTCGGTTAAGCCACTACAATTTTTGTTCTATTGCTTGTAACGCACTGAAGAGGCCTTTGTGCTCCTGGATTTCTCTGTTACAACAGTCTTCTGTGTTACGGCAAGCTAAACTGCTTTACTGTAGCAAGCTTTCTAGGCCTTTTATTATATACACGGGAGCAGTATTATTTCGAATAGCATCACGAGTTGTGAATGACAAATAAAAAACTATGATTCATTCTAGATCTCATATCTACCCAATTCAAAATCCATCAATAAGAATGTTCTAGGTCTCATACCGTACTAAAAGCAGATGTCATCAATTTTTGGTCCGAATTCTAACAACAAGCTTTTTGTAAAGACAAAACAACATACAAAAGTACATTGAAAATACAGGTTTGTCTCTCACCCGGAGGCGGCATGCCACTGATGGAGACCTTCCACAGGCTCTTTGTCTGCGGCCTGGCTTTTGGTCCCATTTCCATCAGGCGCCTGAAGAAAAAAATATTCGCGTTAATAGTTCGCAATCACTCGTATCCTTTTAGAAGAATTCCAGCAGTAGTGCTACTAAAAGTAATAAGCATATCCAACGGAAATATTGAGTAAAATATAGGTATCATGTCAATTGACTTCTCTGGTGTTATAATTTGATAATATGATACTACTAATACTTAACAATTTAAATAAAAATAATCAAACTACCTCAAAAAATTGTTTAAGTAGCATTTGTTTAAATGCTCCGACTGTGGTTATAACAAATTATAGCAGAAGCAGCGATAGCAGCTCTCCAAATTTCCCACACCAAACATCAATTCTTTTCACTGAAATAAAAGAAATCTAAACAAATATTTACAAAATTCACCGCAAAATATCATAGATAGAGAAGTGAGTGCATGCTGCACTGCCTACTAACAGCAGTATCTTAGTGTGGCAAAGATACGACAGCTATTAAAATGAAACCAAAACTAAACGGCTATCGTATAAAATATCTACCTGCTGAGAAATTGGCTAAAACGGCGAGCAATGAGACGATAACTTTAGTCAGAAACGTTTTGCGACTAAACTGATATGTTATTGATCATCCATTCTAGCCCTGTTTGCCAAGTTGAATTCGCAAATGTTACAATTTGTTTGCACTAATTGCACACTAGACTTTGCTCTGTAAACCAACTGTTTGCTAATTGATTCCGAAAGGTTTGGCAATCTTATTAGTGATTGTGACTTTTTCAATCCAAAAAGGCAACAGAAAGACCCCGTCGCGACAAAATTTGTTTCGGAAAATGGGCTATCGCGGTAAAACAATTTTCTCTAGTCCTCATTTCAGTTCTCATGCAAGGAATTTCCTAAACCATTAAAGGACGTTTTCAGCGTTTCGCTCATTTAAAGGAATTAAAAGAGACTGCATGCATAGGCAAAGTTAGTTCAGTGCCTCCACAAATCTAATCGATAATCTGAAGACGTCGCAACCGTTTTCAAAAGCTTTTGTTTTGTTTTTAGTTTGTTATAATGTACAACATAAATGTTTTGTTAAATAATAGTTTATTTTAAGTTATCTGGTTTGTAATAAATATTGCGTTATACGTACATATATTTTTAGGAGATGTTTATAAAACAATTATTGCTATTGCTATTATATAAATGTACGTGTGAGTAAAATTACGTAATTGTTATCAAATCAAACTTTTTATACCGAAAGTAAAAGAAATAGAAAAAGAATGGCTGCGTTATATTGAATTTATTAACTTTTATTAAAGAATATTAATATATTATAGAAATATTATTAGTATATATATTACATGTTATTAGTAAATAAAATAGTTGTTTTTTATTTTGACTTTTTGTTTAATTTTAAAGACAATACTAAACATTTTGAATTCGGTTGAGATTTTAGCAAGTCAGGTTTGTGTCTTAAATGGTATTGGTCCTATCCCGCTGTTATTTTTATCCGGTATCATCTAGGTCTCTAGCATTCCTTGGTCTAGGAGTCCATGCATGCGAAACGTCGGCACCCGAACCCCGTCCAATCTAATCGCTATTGACAATGTCGCCACAGATGAAGTCAGCCAATTTAATTGGCAAACTTCCGGCCATATGCGCATGGCCTGTCTGCGTTCGCCTTGTCGGTTCCCGCCAGATGCAAAAACAATACAAAAAACGATAAAAAAAGGCCACTGATAACAATAGAGAAGACTCTGCTGTGCTCAAATCCAAGCAGTTGTGACAGACTGCTCTTTGACTAAGACCTAAGAATGACTATCGCGCGTGACATTAAGGCTTTTGAAGCGGGCTACACACACAGAGAAAGATAGTAAAAATTCTATTCGCTATCGGCCGAGTGTAAATTCTCTGACTTAAGGATCAACAAGCCTAACTGCCGCTATAGAAGAACTAAATTTTGGCACCAATTAGAGTTTTTACAGAAGAAAGAATAATCATTTCGGTGAAAATTTATAACACAGATCAAAAACGCAGCTGAACACCCCAAATTCAGTTGAATACCAGAGACACAGTTTAGCGCCCTAAACACAATTAAACACCCGAGTACAGTTAACCATTCTAGACACAGTTAAACAACCCTAGACACAGTTAAACACCCTAGACACAGTTAAACACCCTAGACACAGTTAAACACCCTAGACACAGTTAAACACCCTAAACACCCTAGACACAGTTAAACACCCTAGACACAGTTAAACACCCTAGACACAGTTAAACACCCTAGACACAGTTAGACACCCCAGACACAGCTTAACACCCTAGACAAAGTTAAACACCCTAGACACAGTTAAACACCCCAGATACAGCTTAACACCCTAGACACAGTTAAACAACCTAGACACAGTTAAACACCCTAGACACAGTTAAACACCCTAGACACAGTTAAACACCCCAAAATACAGCTTAATACTCTAAACACACGGCAGTAAATTGTACCGTTGACCATATTTTCGTCAAGGTGTGGTTTGCAGGCCAGTCTAGCTATTCTTACCTGGAGACGCTGCGGCCTTTGTAAACTGCAAAGTTAACGGAATAAAAATGGAAGCGAAGCCTGTCAGTTTGCACGTCTACTTTGCTATGATTCTGGAATTAAGTCAATGACGAGTTTTGCTCAAAGATTATATTTTTTCCTGTACTACTTTTTTATCGACTGACCGTCGAGAGTTGACAACTACCGGATGCAAGAGGCGAGAGGTACGGGGATTATGTGGAAAGCAACAGGTCCTTAAACTGGGCACCTCATGTTTCTCATCACTCCTCCGCTGAGTTCTAAAAGGAAATGAGTGAGTAGCTAATAAAGTCTGCAGAGGAAAGGGAGAAATTGTGAAGAGAAAAATGCTAATGCTGGGATGCTGGCACAACAGAACTTAGACTAGGAGGGAAGAGGAAGGAGACAGGGGATCTGAGTAGGCTCAACTCCCAAGCTAGCTATGGGTGTTTGAAATATTTACTAACCAGTTGTTGTCTTCTCTAAAGCCCCGGGCCTTAGCGACAAGACCAACGCCTGGCAGTTGGATTGCATGTCGCCCCTGCCCTTATTGACCAGACATTTTGCCATAGACTGTGTTCTTTTTTCAATTATTCCATCTCCAAATGCACTTCTAGCAATAGGGCGACAATTCTTGATCTCTAGGAGAAGACATCAGTCCTTAGCAACCAGTTTTATAAATGAATGTGGCTTCACTCGTTTCTCATTATTTCCTGTTCAAATGAATTCATTGACGTTTGTATTACAGATCAGTCCAAACGATGTGTGTGTACGATTCGTGATTTTGCATAGGCAATTCCGTCTTTGAAAACTTTACAAATACGGAAAAGATGGATCTTCTCATGGAGATGGATCTTACAGCAGTCAATCTCAATACTCAAGACAACGCTTATTTGAGGTAGAGCTACACATACAAACTTGCTAACAGTAATTGTTTACAGCCAGCTTACAAGCCAGCTTACAGCCAGCTTACAAGCCAGCTTACAGCCAGCTTACAGCCAGCTTACAGCCAGCTTACAGCCAGCTTACAGCCAGCTTACAGCCAGCTTACAGCCAGCTTACAGCCAGCTTACAAGCCAGCTTACAGCCAGCTTACAGCCAGCTTACAGCCAGCTTACAGCCAGCTTACAGCCAGCTTACAGCCAGCTTACAGCCAGCTTACAGCCAGCTTACAGCCAGCTTACAGCCAGCTTACAGCCAGCTTACAGCCAGCTTACAGCCAGCTTACAGCCAGCTTACAGCCAGCTTACAGCCAGCTTACAGCCAGCTTACAGCCAGCTTACAGCCAGCTTACAAGCCAGCTTACAGCCAGCTTACAGCCAAGCTCGGCAAGAGCGCTTGTTCCAGAAACACTAAAAATACTTTCGGGCAAAGAAAAATTTTGGTGAATATTACCGTGACCGTTGGGATACTGAAGGGTCATATTGCCGAAGAAGGTCGCAATTTGAGGTGCCGCTGCGGTCGCAGAGCTGAATAGCCAAGACAATGTCAGTAGGGTCGCAGTCTAGCTGCAGTCTGGAGTCGTTCTGGACATCATCGTCGGCTCCGCTTCACAGCAAAGATGGCAAGCCAAGGCACTGCGAATTGCCAGTCGCTGCAAGGGAGTTTCTCTTGTCTTACGAAAGAAGGTAAGCGGCCTGCAGCCACTCCTATTTGGGTGCTTGGCTGAGGGAGCAAAAAGTGGCTTTGAAAAAAATTTCGCCTCCATCTTACTGGGTCTTCCCACGGGGCGCCAGCCGTCACCACCGCTGCGGTTGGCTGGGGGCCGGTTGGAGGGTCCACAAGATTGTGGAGCGGGACCCTGCCCCCCTCGGACCGCTTGGCCAGTTGGCATGGCAACTAAGGGAATGAAGGGCTAAGTCAAACAGTGTTATCCCCCCCCCCAACCAGTCTCGGCTTAGCCCAGTGAAACAGCCTCCAATGCCAGTGGAGAGTCCAGCCACACTCATTCCAGTCTCTAAATATTAGGCCAAATTTTAATAGTATTGTTTTTAAAATATTGAATAAACGGGATTACTTTGGAATTCATTGATTTAATAACGAAAAACAACTGACAATGCGGCTTAAAAGCATAGTCACCTAGGGATCGAGCCTGCCCCACTGCACTGCTGCTTATCAGTGCTTATCGAATGCAACTTCGAGTTCTGCTCACCGATAGCCGACGCATTTAGGTCGTATTGCCGCGTAGGACATTTTTCTCCTCCCACGCGATTTTAGTGCCCAGCAGAAACTATTCAGCAAACACTATAAACCCATGAGTCTGCTTACCCTGCCTATTAGAGCAACTGTTCATGCGCTGCATTTTTTAAAGGACAGAAGAACTTCTAAACTATACCGAAATAGGTGAGATATCTAACAAGCCTCATCTATCAATCCACATCCATCAATAAATCCACATCCGTCTGGCAATCCTCCATTCATCTATCAATCCTCCATCGATCAATCAAACATCCATCCATCTATCAAACATCCATCCATCTGTCAACCCTCCATCCATCTATCAATCCTCCATCCATCTGTCAATGATCCATCCATCTATCAATCCTCCATCCATCTATCAATCCATCATCCATCAACCAATCCTCAATCCATCAATCAATCCTCCATCCATCAATCAATCCTCCATCCATCAATCAATCCTCCATCCATCTATCAATCCACCATCTATCAATCAATCCTCCACCCATCTATCAATCCTCCATCCATCAATCAACCCTCCATCCATCAATCAACCCTCCATCCATCAATCGACCCTCCATCTGTTAAGCATTCATCCATCTATCAATCCCCACCCATCTATCAATCCTCCATCCATCTGTCAATCGTCCATCCATCTATCAATCCTCCATCCATCTATCAATCCTCCATCCATCTGTCAATCATCCATCTACCAATCATCCATCCATCTATCAAACATCCATCAATCCAAACAATCCAAACAATCCATTCATCTATCAAACATCCACCCATCTATCAAACATCCACCCATCTGTCAAACATCCACCCATCTATCAAACATCCACCCATCTGTCAGACATCCACCCATCTATCAAACATCCACCCATCTGTCAGACATCCACCCATCTATCAAACATCCACCCATCTATCAAACATCCACCCATCTATCAAACATCCACCCATCTATCAAACATCCACCCATCTGTCAAACATCCACCCATCTATCAAACATCCACCCATCTGTCAGACATCCATCCATCTATCAATGCCTATAGACTGGAATGCTCGCAGCTTAAATAATCATGCGTCATACTTTTTATGACAAGTACACCTGAAATGCATGTATAAAGTAGGTGAAAAGTTTTTTCTAATAATGCATCGAAAACTTTCCAGATCTGAACGGGCTGCAAAATCTATAGATCTTCACAGCCTGCTGAATTGTTCCAAAAACTAACTGCTTCCGGGAGCAAGGAGAAGCAGGAAGCACGCAGATCCCAGCACTGTATGAAAGCAGAAACAATTTGAATTGTGTTTGCAGCCTATACAGTTTGCTGTGGTCTGACCGGGCAACTCTCGCCAGCTTTCTCCCTCCTGCACGCTAAAATAGCCCAACCTACTCAGGAAAGCAACCCGGCCCAGCTCAGCGCTGGAATAGAAAATAAAATCGAAGTCTTCATCTTCAGTACTGCGTACTCAGCGCTGGCTGGACGCACACTACTGGCTATAAAAACTTGTTTGCCGGACCAAAAAAGTGATGACCCACACACACACACACGACAGCAGCAGCAGCAGCAGCAGCAGCAGCAGCAGCAGCAGCAGTTGCAGTAGTAACGGCAACGGTTTTTCTTCGCTAGAAGAGAAGCTAAATGAGACTAGCAGATAATACTTAATACTCATACCACTACTACTTGATAGTAGTAAAACGCGACTCGAAAGTCTTTAATACTTACTTTAAGAAAGGCTAAAACGGCGCCAATATGATGTTTTACCAATGACAGAAAAACATTATTTTACATGGAATGTGTGCAAAGCTCAGAGCCCCACTTAACGGGCTATAATGTAGGTCAAAAAGCGAAATTACTTTTGTCTATGGTAGGAACCGAATTCTTTTTAATTCCAACCTGTAGAACAAATCTTTCAAGCCACTAAAAGTGCATGAAATGAATTGGATTGTTATAATAAAACAACTCGGCAGCTTATTTTTGAAGCCCATTAAATAAAAAAGACAGTTTATTTCTAAAGGGACAAAGTTGCGAGGGAAGTGAGCCTTCTTGTTGAAAGTATTTATTTCGAATTGAAATCCGCCGGGCAAGCAAACAAGAGCAGTAATGTAGACAAACAAGGGAGTCTGTGGGGAAGCGAATCTTTTTTAAAGCACACACGCAACTAAAGACAAAAAGAGCTTGGCTTCGAGGGACAGCACTTGGCCAACAAGAGAAATAGCGGGCGGCACTCTAGGAGAATTGAAACTTGCTCTTCTTTTTTGTAAGAGTTTTTCGAAAATGACATCTGAGAGCGAAAATGTAAAAGGAACAGCTATTGGTCGCGAAGGGTATATGCAGCGGGCAAAGGTTTTTGGACGACCCAAATACGTTTTACCAACACTAGGCTTTTGCTAATGAAATCATTTAGACCAGACGGGACTCAAAGAATAACAAGGGACGGGGGCAAGGAAGTGGCCAAAATAATTGTCTTGCTAAACTTTTTCATGAAAACTCAAACACTGAAACAAAGAACTATTCGTACGGAAATACCGAAAAGCAAAAGCTACGGCAAGTTTTCTCTCTTCTCGCTTTTCCCTCAAGCACTGCAGCGCTGTATCGTCTTTTGTGTAAATGAAACAGAGATAGAGAAAAAGCTTGTTTAAATCACTCATTGTGATTTAGCTTCTCTTGTTTAGTTAAGCACGGTTGTAGCAGCCGGCCCTGGGCTCGCCAGCATTGCTAGGCCAGCCTTGCCACCGTTCATCACCCCGTTGCCCCCGACGGCGGCAGCTGCAGCGCTGGCGGCCGCAGCTGCTGCAGCAGCGGCGGCGGATGAAGCTGGTTTTGGACTGCCAGACGATTTAAATGACACCTGAAGGGTTCGGTTGCCAACTGTGTAGCCATTAAGCGACTGAATAGATAATAGGGCCTCTTCGTAGTTGCTCATCGTGACAAAGCCGAAGCCGCGGCACTTGCTCGTGCTGGGATCCCTGATAACCTTGACGGTCTGAACAGCGCCAAACGGACCAAATAGTTCCCAGAGGATGCGGTCCTCCGTCTCAGGAGCCAGGTTATAGACGAAGATGCACCAGCCGCCACTGGGTGTCATGCCACCGTTCTGAGCGACCACCGTTTGAGCCAGTAGGGCATGGTTCTGAATGCCGCCAGTGCTTGACATGAGGTCACCTATGCCGCCTATGCCGTTGCTGACGTGGTGGCCCTGGTAAGATTTGATATAGTTTCGGGACAGAGCAGCCAGCTGCTGAATCGGGCTGGAGATTTTGGAGGCGGCGGCGGCGGCAGCCGGTGATGGCATGTTGCACTGCTTGAGAAAACTGTTCACCAGATTGCCACCCTCCTGCCTGGTCGCACTGGGACTGTTGGCGAACTTCACCGTGATGGCTTCGGCGCCCTCCTCCGGCTCGAATCCATTCAAACGTTTAATGGCGTCCTCGGCCTCGCTGCGTTGATCGAAGCGGATAAAAGCGACGCCACGCGACAAGCCAGTCTTGTTGTCGTACAGAATGCGCAGAGTGATGATCTTGCCGCACTGGTTGAACATTCGCTCCAGCTCGTCCTGCGTCATCTTCTTGGGCAGGCCGCAGATGTACAGATTGGCGCCTTTGATGGCCTCGGAGCTGGGGCGGGCCAGCGACACTTTGATTGTCTTGTTCTGCAGCCGCAGCCCGTTTAGCGTCTTGATGGCCTTGTCGGCTTCCTTCGGTTGCATATACTTGACGAAAGCGTAGCCGAGGCTCTCTCCAGTGGCGCGGTCGCGCACAAGTTTACAGCTCTCGACCTCGCCGATGCTAGTGAAGAGGGCACGCACATCCTCCTGAGACATAGCCGGTGGCAGGTAGTTCACTATGAGGTTGGTGCGGTTCTCTGTGGTTTGAAAGGGTGTGTTTCCGTGCGTACATTTGAAATTTTGAATGCTATACAATTGAAAATTATTACAACTCTAGTGAAGTAAACTCACCATTGTCGGTGATGCCACAGGAGGAGTTGTTGGTGTCCTTTCCCAGCATGTCGCTAGATGTCATACCTGCAAGCGGGGCCCGGTTTTCCGAAAAAATGACGCCGGGTAAGAAAGCGAAAAGTGCAGCCGAGCAGAGCTTTCTAACTCCTTCAGTGTGTGTATCTGACTCGCACTCGCGCGCAAGATTATCTTGCTTGCCTTGCCCCCTCAGAGTCTACTGTACTAGCGGCGAAGCTTATTCCATAAACTGAGGGTAAGGGCTGCGATGTCTATGGCCAAAACTGTGGAATCACAGATACGCTGCAGGCTGCACTTGCAAGAGTTTAGCCTATGCTTGTTGTCGGTAACAGTTGAAGCAGCTGATTTAACTGAAATGATAGAGCCCTGTGTGTATTTGACTCGCGCTAAGACAAACAACGTTTTTTATAAAGATGTGAACAATAATGTAACTTTAAATTTAGTCTGACTCCTAGCTCTGAAACTTCTGTAAAGTAATTAGATGATTATAAATTTTTGATTAAATGATAATTTAAATTGCGATATCACACCTTACGCTGTACTTTTCTTGTTTTCTTGTACTTTTATTACCCTTCATCTTTGCATGATATGCAAATCTAGATTAGTCTTAGAATTTCTTTATTCATGATTCTCTCTTTAGGTTTAAATAGAGGGGTACCATTGAGTTTAGATGAATTTTCTCATTGAATCTATTGTGCCTCTCTTACTTAGGCAGTTAAATAATTTGAATTACAGGTTAACAGTAGAACTACCCTCCTTGACAATTTTATGTGCTGCACCCGAACGGAACAACGGAAGCACGCGAAACTTCAGAAAACTCGGGCCAAGTTATCGTTGCGCATATTCTGAAACAATAATCAAGCCGTCGGCTCTTCAGACCGTCGAGACATTCAATGTTTCTGGCCGAAGGTCCGATTTTTCCCATAAGCGCTAGTGTATTTCATACAAGGCAAGGCCTTCAAAATTTATCAGCATGTCACCCGAATGTGCCTACATATCTCCGTTCTTTAGTGGTCACCTACCTTTGTCTAGACGGATTTGCTGGACCTTCAAGGGCTACAACAGGGCGGAATAGGCCACTATGGACACCCTGACGCGAATTTCTCCAATTTCACTGATCAAGCCTAAATACTGGGCGCAGCACGACCACAGTACATCAAGGCCTAGTCTGTCAACCAATCAGTCACCACCAAACGCTGTTAGCATTCAGCATTTGCCAAAAATGCTTAGGGGGGGATTCCCTTCCCTTGGAATAACAACGGGCGGCAAAATGGCTTGGTAGTCCTACTGTTGATTCTTGTCTATGCCCAAGTTCATTGTTTCTTCACTGTTTCTTGCATTTTAAATATCAAAGATACGTGCGTGTAAAGCTGGAGCCTTTGAGATTTGAAAATTTTCGCAGTTTTGAGAGAATAGGAAATTTAAAGCATGAATTGTACTTTAACTGTACATGTATCAGTTATCTCTGAAGCCTGAATCTGAGAGGCTGGTTCCACAATACTTTTTCTTATTTTTTGCACATTGAAATCCTGATAACCCTACTGATGTCTTAAAAATGTCATTTGCGATCTGTCACCACATTCACCATGTCAATTTGAAATATGAGTTAATGGTCTCAACTCTAATTGATGACATGTGCGTTAGCTCTGTCATCGATACACTTTTGGTGAGTGTAACGCTTTGTAACACAGGCGAGCAGCAATATTTAAGATATCGGCTGCTGGGTTTAAGTGTGAATAAATTTTTGTCATTAAAAATAGAAATATCATTCAATTCTTTTTTAGCATTTTATCAATTTTGACATCATATCATTTTTATCATGAGTGTAAACATTCTATTTATTTGGCCTTTTTAGTGAGTTCAAACCAGAAGTAAATATATATTTGAAAAATGATTTAGATTTTTTTATTTTTACAATGGCCTTTCGACTCCTGCGCCGCTCCAGACTCATTCTGGCGTGGCCTACATCTGCCAGATTTTCTCTTTCTGAGAAGCCGTCGTCCTCACACTGACTAGCAGTCATGAGTTCTGGCTGTCACCGACCAATCATATGCGCTGACTGAGTATTTAACAAAAATTGCGTTTCGATATCTGCCACTTTTTTAGAGAAATCGTCAACGAATCGCAGGCAGAATAAAAAGTTCTGGTAGCTCATGCTCGCTCTGGACAGTAACGACAGCGCTTTGGACTTTCCTGCCATAGCAGGGCTGCTCGAAGATGCCAACGATGGCAACAGCGAGCAGCTTCTGTGGGCAATGCTTGGCTGCAGCATGCTGGCCTCCCTGCTGCTTATCTACAGTCTGCTCGGCCTCAGCCAGAGCCGCTTTGCTCGCTACCGCCTCGGCTGCGTTCTGCTCATGCGCTGGAACTGCGCCGCCGATCTCGCCTGCCTGTTGAACAGGTGTCTGTTTGGTCTGGCTAACCGTTACCTGAGCCCAGGAGCTGGTCGCGTTGTGGCCACCTGGCTGTGCAAGCTCTATCACCTGAGCGATGGTGTCACAATGTGTTTCCAGGCCTGGCTGCTGGCGTTGTTCGCATTCGAGCGGGCCACAATGTGCTCGAACCCATTGGTTGGCTTGCGCCGCTTCAACTCGTTCCGCCTGCGACTCGGCTGCGGCTTGGCGTCCCTGCTCACCCTAGCCGCCTATCTGAACCACGTCTGGGTGTTCGGCGTCAGCGAGGCCGTCCTCTACACCGCCGCTGTCGCTGCTGCCGCTGCAGCCGCCGCTGCCTCCACTGGTAATAACAGCGATTTGGTAGCAAATTTAACATCAACGCAGATGCCACCTATGCAGGTTATTTACCTGTGCGGAGTCACGACCGACTTTCATCTGGTCTACCAGGTTGGTTTTTTGTGTGAAAATACTGCTGCAATTTAGGTCCAAAGGCAAATGTTGTCTATCCTTTTCATATTTGGACACTTCGAGCGTAGCCTATAGAATGCTGTTTTATTGCCTAGATGCTTCGTGTTCAGTGCCTTATTCAACTTCAATAAAAATGCGGGTAATCGAAGAGAAGTCTTTAGACTAAAGATGATTCAAAAGCAATGCTGTGTTTTGATGGTTTTCCAACAGTTTGAAAATAAAGGAAAAGTGACTGACTATAGCTTTCCTGCTGTCAAGATGTCTATTGTGTATAGCAAAGCGACTGTTGTTATCTCATTTAATGTAACAGAGTATATATATATTATATTCATGATAGCGGTAAAATGTTGTCCTTTCCAATACTTGTGTGCATTTTACTTAAATTGGGCATCGCGTCAAGAAAGGACATTTAGAGAGACCCGTCAAGGACAACAAGCTAGAAGCGTGCCAATTGGATTTGGCCAACGTCTTACCTAACCAGAAGTTGAGTCGAGCATTGCCAATCTTTATAAACCGACGCAGGTGGTGGTCAAGCTAGAGCTCCTTACCAATGTCCTCCTGCCGGGACTCGTGTGCGCCGGCTGCACGTCGCTGGTCGCCTATCGCCTGATTCTCGGCCGTGGCGGCTGCGCCAGAGGTGTCAACCAGGCAGAAGGAGGTGGCGTCGGCGGTGGCATTGGCAACAGTTTCAACATCGTCAGCGCAGGTGCCCGAGCCAATGGCGGCAGCGAGCGGCTGAGCCTGGTGGTCAACGCGTCCAGGCGAGCCCGGCCGGCCATGCTGGACGAGTTCAACCTGAGCGTGAAGCTGCTGCAGCTCTGCCTGGCTGTGTTCTGCTATCCGCCGTTGGCCGTGACGGGCCTGGTTCGAACCGGCTCGGTGATCGCGCAGGCCGAGGTATCGCCGGCGCTTCACGCCTACCTGGAGATGCTGGTTCAGCCAATGAAGAACCTGCTGAGCGCCGTGGCCTTCGCTGCATTTGTCGCCAGCCACCAGTTTCGCCGATCGGCCGTCAGGAAGTCCACGCAGCGGAGATATGCTCGCAGCGGCCGCAGTAGCCAACGAAGACTTCGACACAGGCAGGGCCTGAGCCTCAATTCAGGACCCGGTCACTCGATGAGTTCCAGTGCCGGAGCCACAGTCGACCACTTCGGCACCATCAGCCTTGAAACCTATGCTGAATTTCCCGACATGGATGCCGAGTCGTCCGCAATCGAGATTGACGCCGAGATTGACGGCGACGCCGAAGGTGGCGACTGCGGCAACGGAGACAAAGATAAGCCAGTTGGCCGAGCGATGTCCATGGTCACCTGGGTTTGAAATGCAAATGAACTTATTCTCTTATTTTAACTCTTTGTTACTCAATTGTATAGTCTGTGTGTAGGGTTTGAGATGCAAATGAACCTTTTCTCTTATTTTAACTCTTTGTTACTCAATTGTATAGTCTGTCTGTAGGGTTTGAAATGCAAATGAACTTATTCTCTTATTTTAACTCTTTGTTACTCAATTGTATAGTCTGTCTGTAGGGTTTGAGATGCAAATGAACCTTTTCTGTTATTTTAACTCTTTGTTACTCAATTGTATAGTCTGTCTGTAGGGTTTGAGATGCAAATGAACCTTTTCTCTTATTTTAACTCTTTGTTACTAAATTGTATAGTCTGTAATTCAGAATTCGAATTTGACTTGTTTCATGCATTGGCGTCTTTTTATATTTTTTAGGTTAGAGCCGTCATGTTAATCCCAACATCGTTAATGTTATGACTGTCCGTTCTTTCTGCTGTACATTTTTGCTTTTATGACGAGTTTATGCGCTAAAAGCTTTATGATTTTTAGATATTGTGATTAGACAACTGGATTCATTTATTAATAAGTGCAGGTGTATAACGCTACCAGGTGTGTAGGAACCGGGCGCATGGGTAGGGAGTAGGGGGTTCGGTTTTTTTTATCTTTCTACGAGTTGAAACGAAATTAAGCGTAAACTGAGTATTTCCGGGGTTTTTTTCGCGTTCCGGATTTTTTAAATCGTTATAAATATCATTATAGTATGCTACCTTACCTAATAATGTGCAACAAGTTACACAAAAAATAATTTTGTTAATTAATTCATTTCGTGAAATTTCTATAACTTGTATGATATGATATGATCTAGTTATAATTATGCTTTGTGTTGATGCTCCTCTATCTGAGTCCACACTTATTTTTTTATATTTAAAGCTAACTTTTCATTTATTTCATTGCACATTGGAGGAAATTACTGAATGATAGAATAATGAGTGAGTGAGAGAATCAAAGAGAGACAGTGCTAAATAAAATGTCAAGCCGATATGATACCATCTTTGGAGAAAAAAATATTTCGCTGAATAGAATAGATTCAAAAAAATAGAAAACTTGCTTTCTCTCGCCTTTATTCCTTTGAATCAGTTTCAGGTTATGACTTATGGTGAGATGAATCCTTGAACGGGGTTCGGGGTTAGAGGTTCGGGTTCGGGTTCTACCCGAAGCAGGATTAAAGCAGGACCCGGCCTGAATGTATCCATTTGGCTTTTGAATGACAGCACTTCTGGCGTCCTGTCTCTCCCCCTTGCCGCCCTAAAATACATTATACAGCAGCGGTTACTGTGATCTTCCCTTCTTCGCTGCTTCTTTGAATGATGACTGCTTCAATTTCTTGCTCTCTGCCCTTCCATCGCTTGCTTGCATTCAAAATCCGTGAGAAATCCCGCCAGAGATTCGGCCGACTCAATCAGGCCGATGAATTGCCCCAAGACGAATTACCCGCAGCGCATATTTGTTACAAGTAACTGCGTAAAATATGAAGCTCCCCAATTGTAATTATTGAAATGATCGTTGGACACCCGTACATTTTCATTGCATTGTATAGTCAATGAATTGCCCTGATGAGAAATGAATGCCTCAGGTAATGAAGTCAATTGAATTCAAAAAATAAATTCTGATTGGTGACTGATTGGTTGACAGACTCGGCCTTGATGTACTGTGGTCGTGCTTTCTCCTAATAATATATAGGCTTGATCAGTGAAATTGGAGAAATTCGAGTCAGGGTGTTCATAGTAGACTATTCCGACCTGTTGTAGCCCTTGAAGGTCCAGCAAATCTGTCTAGATAAAGGTAGGTGACCACCGAAAACTGGAGATGATGAAGGCACATTCGGGTGACATGCTGATGCAGGGGTGTACAGGGTGTATATGAAATTCACTAGCGCTAATGGGGAAAATCCGACTTTCGGCCAGAAACATTGAATATCTCGATGCGATGATCTTGACGATTTAATACTTCTATTTTGTCAATTTTTATAGGCATTGCATGCGCTGTAACTTCTATTCTACTATACTCATAAAAACGATACTATAGGCATAGTAAGCAACTCCGGCCCGCGTCCGGCCGTGTGGTGTGTGCCACTGATCCTGATCCGACAGATGGGGAAGTACTCGCAACAGTTGCTGCTGCTTAAATGAATGATGTAAACATAAGTAAATTTGAGACCATCGCGAATCTGCCTTGTTGACTCGTTAGGCCGAGTGGGGACAGACAAATGTAACATGGTCCCCACAAAACAGCACGGCGGCCTAACCATATTTGGCTGGCAGCTCAAGGGTAATTTTAGCACTCCTTTTCTCTGTCAGCGGAAGTGATAGTAATAATAATGGATCAACGAAGAAATTAAAATCATGTTTCACTTAGCCCGCATCATACAAATATATATAGCAACGTAAATATGGCCGGGCGTGTGGACTTACCAAACGCTCGTAAATGCTTCTATCAAAGGGTTAAAACATTTTCAAAGGAAAAGGCTATAGAAAACAAGTCATTCATTTACAATTATGTAAATATATATCAACCGTTTCTTAAAATCCAGTGCATGCCTTCGCAAACAGCTAAGATTTATGCTGCACCTTACCTTGACGAATATACTGCTCCAATGCACATAAAATTGGGATATTCCCGGGAAATTCGAGTCTTGCCCATACACGTGGAAAATTGATCAAGTTAAATTAATGTTGCACTATAGCTTACACGCACTAAAATTTACTGACTTACCCAGAATGCTCAACAAGTTGGTGCTGTAAGTTTAGTGCTAAAAGATGAATCGTAACATGTACAAAATTACGCATTAAAAATTTTCTAAACAGGAAATTGCGTACGGTACAAAAACAAAATGTTTTGGTTGCAATTAAATTGACATAATTTCTTAGACTTTCGTAAAAAATTCAATTTAAAATTTATTCTTCGAAAAAAACGATTGCGTTCTACGAGTACTACGAACGTATTAATTTCACGATTGACATTCACATTCACATTCACATTCAAACAAGAGTATTGTAACTTAAAAAATAACCATTCAATTACAGCGAAACTTACAAGATCTTCTGATGCAACTAAGATAACGTTCCAAAATAAATATAATTTATTTTTGTCAATGCATAAAAGAATTACACAGCTTTAAAGTTTGTTCCTATCTCCGCAGTGTATATTCTTGTACTTTCAAAAAGTAACTTCTACTGCATCAATCGCAATGAAAATTTACAAAACCTCTGATGCAATCGAGTTGATTGGATGTGTAAAATTTCAGGCTGATTCATGAAAGCGTCTGCGGGTTATTCAATGTTAAAGTGTGTTCGTATCTCCGTAGTGTATTTTTGGGAGCCAGCTTGACATTCGCAGGCAGACACTTATACTGCATCAATCGCAATGAAAATTTACAAAACCTCTGATGCAATCGAGTTGATTGGATGTGTAAAATTTCAGGCTGATTCATGAAAGCGTCTGCGGGTTATTCAATGTTAAAGTGTGTTCGTATCTCGTTCCGTAGTGTATTTTTGGGAGCCAGCTTGACATTCGCAGGCAGACACTTCTACTGCATCAATCGCAATGAAAATTTACAAAACCTCTGATGCAATCGAGTTGTTTGGATGTGTAAAATTTCAGGCTGATTCATGAAAGCGTCTGCGGGTTATTCAATGTTAAAGTGTGTTCGTATCTCGATCCGTAGTGTATTTTTGGGAGCCAGCTTGACATTCGCAGGCAGACACTTCTACTGCATCAATCGCAATGAAAATTTACAAAACCTCTGATGCAATCGAGTTGATTGGATGTGTAAAATTTCAGGCTGATTCATGAAAGCGTCTGCGGGTTATTCAATGTTAAAGTGTGTTCGTATCTCCGTAGTGTATTTTTGGGAGCCAGCTTGACATTCGCAGGCAGACACTTATACTGCATCAATCGCAACGAAAATTTACAAAACCTCTGATGCAATCGAGTTGATTGGATGTGTAAAATTTCAGACTGATTCATGAAAGCGTCTGCGGGTTATTCAAAGTTAAAGTGTGTTCGTATCTCCGTAGTGTATTTTTGGGAGCCAGCTTGACATTCGCAGGCAGACACTTATACTGCATCAATCGCAATGAAAATTTACAAAACCTCTGATGCAATCGAGTTGATTGGATGTGTAAAATTTCAGGCTGATTCATGAAAGCGTCTGCGGGTTATTCAATGTTAAAGTGTGTTCGTATCTCCGTAGTGTATTTTTGGGAGCCAGCTTGACATTCGCAGGCAGACACTTCTACTGCATCAATCGCAATGAAAATTTACAAAACCTCTGATGCAATCGAGTTGATTGGATGTGTAAAATTTCAGACTGATTCATGAAAGCGTCTGCGGGTTATTCAATGTGTTGTGATTTAATAGTTTCTATGTACTGTATTTAATAGTTTCTATGTACTGTTTTTTTCGGTGCACTTTCACTGTCGCGTTGCACTTTGAGTCGCCCCCCTGCCCCTTTCTTGCTCTGCTGAAGCGCTCCAAAACCTTCTGAACTGGCGGCTCTGGTGTCCACGGCAGCCACACCTGATGTCGTCTTCCTGGAGGTCTGGTCCGAGCCTGACGGCTTGGCGGCTAGAGTAGCTGCCTCCTTTCGTCGAACGCAGCGCACAGCCTCAGCGAGAGTAGCAGGCTGTTGAAGGATCACGTACTCCTTGACGCTCTCAGTAGCCTTAATGCCCTTCTTGAATCTGTCCCTTGCAAAACTGTTGACAATCTCAGCGGGCAGCTCGTCTTCAGGGTAGGCATTCCTCGCCAGCTCCAGCAGTGCATCGGCGTATGCCTCGTAGGTCTCGCCCTCCTTCTGCACTCGTGACTCCAGCTCCATCCGGTAATCTTCAGTCGTGCGGTGCTGCTGAAACCTTTCCAACAGAGCGTCCGTAAACTCCTGATATTCCAGATCCTCATCCAGCTGTAGATTCTCCACCGCTGCAAATGCTGTATTCAAATCCAAGAAGCTAAGCAGGTGCGGCCTTCGAGCGGCCTCCGCAATCTGCGCAGCATCACAATAAGCGTTGAACTTCTGCAACCACAGGCGAAAGTTGTCTCCACTAGAATACTTCGGCGGCTTCGCTGGCCTCTGGACATTCTGCGCTGCATTTATCTCCTGCTGCAAGGTCCGACGCACCGACGCAGTCATCAGCTCCACGAGGCGATTCACTCCTTCGTCTCCCATGACGACAACAAAATCCTCGAATCACAAGATAAAAATATCACGGCAACAACAAAGCACTGGCAAAAGTCCTAGAAAACACCCCTCCTGAACAGAATCCCTAAGCTAATTAACACATGGGGTCGAGGATCCTAACAGGCACGAACTATCCTGGTCACGGCACCAATGTTGTGTCCCGAGACGGGCCAGCCGGCTTCGCCTCTCGCTCAGGACGAGCAGGGAGGTTCAGCACTTCCGTCCTACTATGTGTCGGCCTACTGGCACAAGACGCACAGGCAGTAAGCCGGCAACCAAGGTCGCAACGAATGCACAGGCCCTGTCGACAAAGTCCTAGTGACTGAACCCGAAAAGACAGAGGCAGACGACACTTACGTAGGCTAGCAGTGCGGGTTTGCGCTCGGGAGAGCTGGCTGAGTTGATGTATTTTTTCTGGTAGGCGGTGGTTGGGGTGCTCAACAAAACAAAACAGTCACGTCAGAGGGGGGCGAGCGCGCGCACGCCAATAAATAAGACCTGCTCACCCAGGGTGAGCAGGGTAATACCCGATCACGGCTAAGCTGCAGCGTAGAGAGAGAAAGTAAGAGACAGTAAGAGAGAGAACCAGTCGCAGCCTCGCCAATCACGCAGGGTCAATAAGACAACTGGGCGAGCCGCGAACCAATGAGAGGGCAGGAACGGAAGATGACAATAACCGGGGGTACGCAACGTCTTAGCTCAACCAATCAGACGCCAGGGGTGAGAGAAATTGATAGGCAGGCAGGCGCAGAGCAAGAAAGGGGCAGGGGGGCGACTCAAAGTGCAACGCGACAGTGAAAGTGCACCGAAAAAAACAGTACATAGAAACTATTAAATACAGTACATAGAAACTATTAAATCACAACACATTGAATAACCCGCAGACGCTTTCATGAATCAGTCTGAAATTTTACACATCCAATCAACTCGATTGCATCAGAGGTTTTGTAAATTTTCATTGCGATTGATGCAGTAGAAGTGTCTGCCTGCGAATGTCAAGCTGGCTCCCAAAAATACACTACGGATCGAGATACGAACACACTTTAACATTGAATAACCCGCAGACGCTTTCATGAATCAGCCTGAAATTTTACACATCCAAACAACTCGATTGCATCAGAGGTTTTGTAAATTTTCATTGCGATTGATGCAGTAGAAGTGTCTGCCTGCGAATGTCAAGCTGGCTCCCAAAAATACACTACGGAACGAGATACGAACACACTTTAACATTGAATAACCCGCAGACGCTTTCATGAATCAGCCTGAAATTTTACACATCCAATCAACTCGATTGCATCAGAGGTTTTGTAAATTTTCATTGCGATTGATGCAGTATAAGTGTCTGCCTGCGAATGTCAAGCTGGCTCCCAAAAATACACTACGGAGATACGAACACACTTTAACATTGAATAACCCGCAGACGCTTTCATGAATCAGCCTGAAATTTTACACATCCAATCAACTCGATTGCATCAGAGGTTTTGTAAATTTTCATTGCGATTGATGCAGTAGAAGTTACTTTTTGAAAGTACAAGAATATACACTGCGGAGATAGGAACAAACTTTAAAGCTGTGTAATTCTTTTATGCATTGACAAAAATAAATTATATTTATTTTGGAACGTTATCTTAGTTGCATCAGAAGATCTTGTAAGTTTCGCTGTAATTGAATGGTTATTTTTTAAGTTACAATACTCTTGTGTGAATGTGAATGTGAATGTCAATCGGGAAATTAATAGAAATAAAGGTTAAATAGTCATTTTCACATCAATTGATAGTCTTAACAATTAAACTGTCATTTGTGTCACTGTATTTGTGCTGCTTGTGAACTGATAGCTGTTGCTATTCCATCCAATTCAGCAATTATTCTATTTTCTTTATCACCTAATACGCCTGTATATATTATTTGTCGGATCGTCGCCTAGTTTTAGTACAAAAGAATGCTTCCGTTTTGTTCTTGTTTCTGTCAGGATTCTAAAGCGTAATGTTTAAATCATTTATTAATTAAAAAAATACTGATTATTTCACTAAATTAGTACAATAAATGTGCAATTAGTTAAAACATATATAATCACTCTTATAAGTCTTATTTCTTACTTCACCTAAATATAAATGCCTGTAAAAATATATTAATTTATATAGTATGTATATGTAATTTATTTTTTGGTGGCTTCTTCTGGCATCCCTTTTGTTCAGTGCTGGGCAAGTTAATTTAAAAAAGTAATGGAAGTTACTGGTAACATCTGTTACCAAATTCTCCAAAAATGATTTTTCATTCGTTACTTGTAACTGGTACTTTTTGATTTTTGGTAACTTCCATTACTTAGTCTATTACTTTGTTAGTAATGTCATTATTTTATTTTTTCAGATTTAAAAATAAAATAATAATAATTAATTTAAATCATTTTTAAGTCTAGGACCAGAAGGTGAATATTTTCTAAAAGCTAGCTGTGAAAGTTGCCTAGCCATTGGCATTAGACAGGACAGGTTCGTTGAAATATTATAAAAGAAAAAATATTTGCAAATATTATTATTTATTTTAACTTTTTTTGTAAATTTCAATACAATATGTGAATATGAATGAATAGAATATTAGAATATACATTACAATATGATAGATTGATAGCCAATGTGACCGCATAAACAGTAAACATGCAAACACAAAACAAACAGGTTTATAACCTTTAGGAACTTTTCCATTTTTTTATTTTTGGCATGAGAGGAATGAATGAGATGAATGATAATGAATAAATTCCCTTGCAGCAGCAGAAGCCTTGTGAGCATGCTAGGCCCTATTGCCCAGGGATGCACGTTTAGCATGTAGGACATCCTTGGCTGCAGAGAATGCATGCTCAACTGCAGCACTAGCTGGGAGAGCAGTGTTGTAGCAGTTTCTAATGGCTATTGGCTAGTAACCAAAGACTGGAGGACTGGACTACAGAAAAAAACCTCTGTTACCGTTACTCTGTTACCCAGTTGATAAATTAACTCAAAAAAGTACAGTTTTAAGGAAAAGTAAATTTAGTTACTTTCTAAAATAACGGAGTACCGGAAGTGCCCAGCACTGCTTTTGTTTAAATGCTATCACTTGAAAACATTTTTAGTTAGCCTACCTACCTCTTTGCCCTTGCTTGCTATTACTATTATTAAATCAGCTTAGGTCTTATGTCTATATGCTTTGCCTCCATATAATAAATATTCTAGAATACCATAGAAGCAGACTAAGATAAGCATCTATATTTAGAGAGAAGGAAGGTAAGCCACTGACAAAAGGTCACATTGATATGCAATATTTACTCAATGAAGTCTGTACCATATCTCAAATCCATTTGTTTCACAAGTTTAATGGAGAGTTCCTACTATTTTATTTAGCTAGCTTAACTAGCCATTGTCATTTGGTTCTTAAGAGCTCTGTTATATTCATAGCTCCAACATTTTTCATATTGTTTGAACTCTGCTTGAGTTTGATTGAGTCCCTAGTGGTAGTTAGTTATGCTTATGCCATCCTATTGTTTCCGCCCAGCCTAATGAGAAATATCCTGAATTCTTAGTTGTCTCATTTAGTCCTTACTATAAAAATATTCTGTGTTTACTCCATTTTATAAAGAACATAAAGAACATTTATAAATACTAATTTATCATGTATTTTTGCAGCTTTTCCAGAGCCATATAATATAATCCTTACATAAACTTGCAGATTATTTGCTACTTATTTTACACCTCCCAAGTATTTGACCATATTTGACCAAGTTAACTTTTTTAACTTTCAGCAAAAATGGGCGGCTGTTGTTGTAAAGAAGGAGAAGCAGATTCTGATAGAGGTGAACGAGATCGCCTGCTGACTAACCCCGTGTCTGATGGGGATGAAGATCATAAGTGAGCTTTTTTCTGTCCTAGCAATATGCACACCGAGTTAATCGATTTAACTTGAATGTCAATACTCTAATAGACTATTGATAATGCTTAATAGATAAATGGATAGCTTGATAGCATGAACCTGTACCCATTTACCCATCTGGTACAGCTGAGTGAACTGAAACAATGCGGGAATGGGTGGGGAAAATTGTCATTTAACAAGGCAGAAGTCTGAAGCTTTACTTGACAATTACTTGACCATGGTAGGCCCTAATGGACCGGAAGTCGCACTGATAATAAAAGCGATTAGAAGCTAGCAAAGCTATACTCAACTTCTCATTCAGTCATCAGAACGGTGGTAGCGGCAGAGGCAGCGCTGGCTCATCGGGCAAGTCCGACCGGCCCGACATGCAGGCGGCGCTGTCGCAGATTCTAGAACACGTTGCCGTCCAGGTGATCGACATTGGCCAGTCCGGTCCGCAGGTTGTCGAACGCCAGGAGTACACACAGCGAGCCAGGCAGCTGCTGCGTGTGGGCAGCGAGCGACTGCGCGGACATCAGCAGCCGAAACGGCTACTGCCGATCCTGGGTGTCAGCGTCCTCGGCGCCGGTGGCGGCACCGGTAGCACCTCGTCGGTGATAGACACTCTCTCTAGGGAGTCTCCGCCCTCTACTACCGACGTGGCTCTGGCAGCCGAGCTGGCGAGGGGCGTAGCGGAGGCGACACTGTCAGTCTCCGTACGGGTGCCGGACGATCTGCTGGTGCGCTTTGGCGCATCGTCTGCCTGACCCAGGACAGAGTGAGCTAATGATGCCCATTGCCCACCCTCCTGCCCCAGATCCATTTAGAGCACGACTCGATCCAATCCAGTCATTTGATTCAGATCCCAATCCACTGGGAAGTAAATACTGCCTTTCACGCTCCCAAACTGCAGTTTGCAAATCTCCAAGATTATGGCCTTCTGAATGTGCGAGGATTTTTCTCATAAAGCGATTTCTTTTAAATATCCAGTAAGCGTTTCTATGTGATTTGTAGAGGCAAACATTATGCAATAATTAAGTGCAATTTATTGCTTACTCGGTTAGCCCAAGTCTGCTTCTGTCATTATCAATACTTGCTGTCAATGCTTTTTAGTCAATAACTCTCGCTTTGAGTTTTATATAAAATGCCTGTGCTCGTGTATGGCACGATAATCGAATGCTCCTACAATGTTTTTATATATAAATCTCGCATGTGATTGCCATTCCGCTCCCAGTTTTAACTTTTTGATACGTTTGTTTTAAACCTATTTAAACCTAATATTGAAGTATAAACTGTCGCGAACCCGGTTTTCATGGAGCTGCATTTTTCTGTTTCATGTGTCTAACTATCCAGTAAGATTTGAGCAGTCTTCATAAACGAGTCGCATGATGTGCCAAGCACTTTGCCAGCCTACCGAGTACCGCGTGTGTACCCTCAGTAGGTTCAAACTTATTAGTTTCTTAGCCATCAGGCCATAATCAGCCACCAATAATATGACAAGTGTTAATAATGGATTCCCTGAACTGTCCAGTTTGATTGTCTGAACCATCGTCAGCGACCATTGTCTATGGTCAAGTATTTTTATAATTACAAGCTTGTAGTATTTGGTACATATTCGCTAACCAAAGTACTCGTACATTATATTCTGCAACTGTCTATTGAATATACATAATACAGCCGATTGTTGATTTGCAAATTAAATACATTATTTTCTGACAGATCATATAAGGTATAGGCGATATGAACTCATGCACAATAAGTGCACCGATTGTGGCTTGAATAGCCAAAGCTGTGTATTGTGTTCGTAAACAAATTGTCATTTACTGCTTTTTTATTTCTTTAACTACGAGTATTTGAACAATAACGAAGCAAATTTCACCGCGACATAAATTATCAGTTGATTAAGTTAAACATTTTTAGTTAGAAACCCTACCTAGCATATGTAAATATTTACACTTATTTCTGTATTGCGGATGAACAGGCGATAACTGCTTAGTCTATTGGCCAGAAAATAAAGTTGACCCGAAATGGCGGTATTAATTTACTGCTCAACTTTAGTAACATTAGAATTAGAAAGACTTAAACGCTAAATATATTATAATTTAATCAGTTGCATAAATGCCTACTACGAGCTTTTCAATCTGTAGCAGCAGTTTTCGAAACTTCAAACCCCCCAAATCCCTGACGCGGTCTATTTGTTATTGTAGGAAGCGTGGCGCTGGTTCAGAGGATTCTCCGGCGACTTCTCCCAGCTCTTGTGCACCAGCTGCTTCAATTGGCTGAGCCGCATACCGGGCAGCTCCCGCTTTAGTCTGGCCAATTCGCGCTCTTCAAACGCCGAGTAGGCGGCGCGCATCCGCTTCTCCGGGTGCCGGTCGGATTCGGCGTCCCCGCCGAGCACCTGCAGAGCTTCGTCAACTGTGCGCGCCTGTTCGCCGTCGATTTCTAATCGATTAATGTTCTCTTCGAGTTCGGGCTGTTCAACCACCGGCTTGGCCCAGGATCCGCCGGTTGCGGCCGCCGCCTCACGCCTGGCCTCGATCTCGGCTCTGGTGACCTTCTCCGGCACCTCCTGCCTAGGCACAGCCGATTCCATCTCCTGATCGTGCAGGGCGCGCAGTTCCGCTTTGCGCTCAGAGCGCTCGTGAAACTTCAAACGGACGGAGATATAGAACAGTTTATGGATTTGAGTTTGGGTGATTAGTATGGGTAATGTACAGATATTTTCCGTACCGTACGGAAAGTACAGGTGAATTGGGGGTAATGTAAGGCTAGTGAGTACAGGAGGGCGAGTGGCAGAGCGGTTAACGCGTTTGCCTCTCGCGCCAAGGTTCCTGAGCTCGATCCTGAGCCGTTGAGGGCCAACCTACTAGGCACATGATAGTCAGGGCAGATGTACACCGTTTTGGGAGTGTATGCCTGCGTACAGTGTCTGTGTGCGCGTGTTTTCAGGAGTCAGCGAAATGGGCAGAATTGCCCCTTGTTTGGTCTACAACAGAGTTTAGTCCAGTGGTAAGAGATTAGACTTCCGATCGAGTGGTCAAGTGTTCGAATCTCGATCAGGACAAGAGACACAATAATGTATATTATAGTTGACTACTTGAGCACTATACACTCAGTTCACTAGTGCTTCATCCAGCTGCGAAATGGATGCCAGCTTCAGATGGGGTATACATTGTTGGCGGCGTCTCAAACTGCCTTTGGAAGGCCACCTGGAGTAGGTGTTATTTAACATTTTCCTATAATCTTTGTACACTAGGAATGCACTGAACAAACAAGTCTCTTTCGTTTGAGATGTTCGAAATATTATTGTCTTCTTAAACATAAGACTTAAGGCGGGACTATAAAAAGAACAGAAATGATTGAACTTAATGAAGGCCATAGATAGAATCGATAAACAAAGGTTAAAACACAAATTGCTCACCTTGGCCTCCTTCTCGGCCTTGCGCATCTGCTTTCTGATGGCGTGCTTATCCTCATCGCGCCATTTTTCGTCCTCCTCAGCTTCAGCTTTCTTCTGGCGCTCCTCAGCCTTCTGCGACTCCTTGCGGGCGCGGGCGACGGCCGCTTTGGAATTTTCGCCTTGAAATTTCTTTGGCATCAAATTAGTGCTACTGAGCCGCCCGGGTAGGCTTGGAGTATGAGAACACTCAACAGAGATTTAAATCAACTCTGCAATAATCTCGGAGCAGAGACTCAACTGAAATTCAGTCCAAGCAGTGGTAATAAATAAAGCATCATAAATTTTATTTATATACTCTTCGGGTGCTTACTGCGAAGCTCTACTCAATCTTTTCTATTGAAACCAGGCCAGGGGGTTCAGTGGTGGAGCACGTTACGCGTGTGCCACTCGCATCAAGGTTCTTGAGCTCGAATCCGCGGCGAGGTCACACTCATTCGACGAGCAGTTAACGCCAACTAGGCCAACCCCAATTGTACAGTGATTATGGCTAAGTTACAGTCAGTGCAGACGTACACCCATGTGTTCAGGAGTCAGCGGAATGGTGAGAATCGACTCTCGCTGGCTGCGTGTCTACTGCAACCAAACGATACATCAGGGGGTTCGGTGGCGGAGCGGTTAACGCGTTTGCCTCTCGCACCATGGTCCTTGAGTTCGATTCGACGGCGAGGCCACATTTATTTGGGGCGCAGCCGCGGAGAGAAGGCTTTGGGGGCTTGACGTGCAATTTACGCCCTTGAGGGGCCAACCTCCAAGTCACAGTGAAGTGTACACTGCCTGACGATGAGAAAGTCAGGGCAGATGTACACACCTGTATGAGTGTGTGCCTGCGTACAGTATCTGTGCGTGTGTGTGCTCAGGAGTCAGCGAAATTGGCAGAATTGCCTAGTGTCACCAGATGATGTGCCATTGCCCACAGCCCTCCTGCAAATATGCATAATCACTACAATACTTAATACACAGTATCTAAAGGCAAACTAACAGACTTAAAAGATTTCTAGCAAATGAAATGGCTAGTCAAGTCGAACTGACTGAAGTCATTTTGGTTAAATTATTAGAGCTACAATATATAGAGAAGGTGGCCAAAAAAGAGCAATAAAAATTATTGATTACTTGTGATTGACAAGACAGGACAGACAGGCTTTTAGGTCACCGAGACCGGCATGACGGCAACAGTCTATATGCGTGAGACACCAAGACAATGGTAAGTGTAACCGTGGGGAAATGCTTTAAAACATGCGACTCATTTTTTATAATTTACACAAGCCAGGCGTCAGCAGACACCGATAATTGCAAGGTATGCAAACTGTAGAAGCTGCCGAAATAGGAAACAATGCACTAGTTAGGTAATGAGCTAATGAGATAGTTAAAAAACTAGTTATACTCGTATTGACAGGGATAGCATACGAAAATATGTTAGGCTTTGAGACGCACATAATCAGATTCTACTCGTGTAATATATGTTAGAACAAAAGCGTGAGAATACTAATAGGGCCAAAAAATTACAAAAGGGCCAAGAATGGTAAAATTGCGAAACACTGGGTTTCAAATAGACAAAAAAGTTAAGTTGTTTTAACATTTTAACATAGAAAAATAGAAGAAAAAATATGTATAATATCTGTCCCTAACCAATCAGAACCATCATAGAACCACCATATGATTAAATCTCAGAGCCCAGTCAATCAGAACCACCCTACAATCAAATCTTAGAGCCCAGTCAATCAAAACCACCCTACAATCAAATCTCAGAGCCCAGCCAACCAGAACCGCGCTACGAACAAATCTCAATGCTTAACCAATTTGTATAGTGAAACAGATTATAGATAAGTACAAAATAAACGACAAATATGGAACGATCATCATTTACAGCGATCCTTAAAAGCAACCATAAGAACCAGGGTGAGACAGAAGGGTAGAAGACAAAGGAAGGCCTGATAAGAAGAGGAGTGAGTGTCACTCATTGGCGGCGGCAGCCAGGCTGGGATCCAGTGCAGCTCCGGACCAATGCATTTGAGCCTGCATCAGGGCTTCCTGAATCTCCTTGACACAGCGGACCCGATTTAGCCAGCGCTGCAGCTCCTCAACAGGCAGTCCGGCTGGGCTTTCAGCGCTTTCAGCGGCGCCCCGATACCAGATGGTGTCATCCGGGTTGGCGTTCCTGTTATTGCATAACGAGAAAAAAATAAATTTATTTCTAATCCGAATCGAGCTACGCCACACCGCTAGTGTTTCAGCTACGCCGCCTCACGAATAAGAAGAGGTGGCGACTGGAGTTTGATTGAAATATCGCGCAACAAAAGTTGAGCCTGTGTCAGAATGTTTCCTGAATCCATAACTGCGTTACGGCGCAGCAAAAATTACTAATTGTGAAAAGACTACGATAGAAGCCGACATTTGAATTACTTGCCTATCAGTAGGCAGGTAGAACGGTTCATCCCGGCCAGTTAGCAGTGGCCGCTTAGCCAAGTAGACTTGAAACAGGCGCACCGGACACTTGGTAGGATCCGCTAGCTCGCCTAATTCGTACGTCATGCCGACAGCGTAGCCGGACCGAGGTGTGAAGCGCAGGACGGCGCCGGCCACTCCGGCGGCAGAAGGAGCCAAAGCGAACTGGCCTAGGGTGAGTTCGGCGTGCTCCTGGGCCGTGTGCAGGCCGACATAGCGGGTGAGAATGTAGAACAGGGCGAACAGCAGCGCGTCTGGGCTGTGACAGCCGAGCTGGCGGCACTCCCACAGGTGCTGCTCCTCGATGCGGCAGACCAGGGTTCCATCGTCGGCCACACGGGCCGCGTAGCGATCCAAGATGACGTCGAGAGCGGCGGAGAAATCAGCGAATGCCGGATCGCAGAAGATGTTTTCGTCGCGGGCCTGATCAATAGCCAGATGGCCCTGTAGGCCTAGGCACAGATAGTACACAGAGTCGGCTGCGTACTCTTCTCCGCTGGGCTTGCGAACTTCGCGCACAAAACGGGCCAGAGCATCGGCGAGATTTGTCGCGTCAGTCAGTTCGGCAGGATCAGCTGGAGGGCCGGATCCGCTTTCATCGCTTGCCGCTGCGGCAGACACAGAGCGGCTCCAGTTTTTCCAGGCAGTCAGGCCGTAGGAGAACTTCAAGCTGAGCTGTTGCTGTTGCTGCTGCGGCTGTAGCAGTTGATGCGACTGGCTCCTGGCAAGGGCCACTAGAGCCGCCGCGTCCGCCGCTAGTCGGCGCTGAATTGAAGCCAGCGAAGCCAAATCAGCGGCGGCTATAGAAGCGGCTTCGATTCCTCTTCCAGCGGCCGAGGCAAGCGAGGCAGCAGCGCCGCTGGCACTAATCGGCTGCGGTCCGGAAGAGCCAATCGGCTGCAGGGCCAGGTGCGGCGGCTGCTCGGGATCCGGGAACTCTAGCAAGAGAAACACCGGCACAGGTACCGGGATAGGAACAAAGATCGGAATGGGAATAGGATCTGGCGGCAGCGGCGCCGGTGCGGGAAAGTACAGAGGCAATGGGCAGGGCAGCAGGCCGGCGGCGCCGTCACCGTATAGAGCCGCCTCGGCGTTGACAGCCGCCTGAACAGCGACGTCGGACTGAGCAGGCTTGGCCTGGAGTTGCCTGCTGACTGGCGCCGGTCTGCATTGCGTAATCTTGTTGCACAATGGCAGCGGCGCCAGCGGTTGAATCATGGCGTGCTGCTCGATTCCTAGCTGCCTCAGCATCTCAATAGGCACGTTCGGGAAGGTCGTACCCCGATTACTGGCTGTCAAGCGCTGATTCGATCGCTGCCGCTGTTGCTGCTGCTGTTGTTGGCTTTGCGCCTGAGTACCTTCTGCGTCTGCGCCGTTAACGCTGGCAAGCATTGATTCCTCAGTGACTTCTGTAATGTCACCGACGACGTGAGTTGCCGCCGAGGCGGCCTCGGCTGCCGCCGCTGCGACTGCGGCTGCTCCAGCAGCAGCCTCGTCCTGCTGCAGCTGACGCTGTTGCTGCCGAGACGCGAACACGACGCGTATACTGTCCGTTGTTGACATTAGCTGATCAGCTGCAGAGGAATGGGCGGTTCCAATTATAATCGAAGCATTACTATCCTATGCACTATCCCTGGATACAAAGAAAAACTTGTTTATCGCGGAAATAATTATAAAAAGGCTTTTCTTTTAGTTTCGACTGAAATTAACAACTACGCAAGTTTTTTTATTTTTCGCGTTGGAATTCCGAGTTTATTATTTTCCTTTAAAATAAATTTATTAAATTGTACGAAAAGTTGCCTTTCTCAGATTAAAGTTGCATAAAACAGCTTACAACAATTGTGGTACCAGTAGTAGTATATAGCGAGTCATGCGAAAAACCGGTCTGAATGCACAATTAATTAGTTAAAAACTGTACTTGACTGCTGGCCGAAGTATTTGGCCAATTCATCCAATGAGACTAATTGGGTCAACAATGGAGACTAATTGTGCTACTTTAAAAAACGCTTGGCATAAAAGTTTCAACAGACAACGATGGGAGATAATTGAAATGTATAAAAATAGATGGGCTTTTCAATGCAACGCAACGATACGCAATGAGCAGACGCTACTAAAGTATTTGGTATGCTGAAAAGGGAGCTTGGCCATGCAACACTGGCTGCACTGTTGCATCAAATCGTTTGTACTATAATTGCTAGTTAATTCAGTGCAGTTACACACAATATTATATAAACAGACTGGGCAGGGCATGCTGTGTGTGTTAGCTGAATGCACTTTGTTTAATTATAAAATAAATTTAATGGAGTTTATAAATAGGATAATGCGAACAAGCGATGCTGCTTCACTCCAGATCCTCCTGCTGGGCAGCGCGGGCCTTGTCCCCGGCGGCTGACGCGGCAGCTGCCGCTGCAGCCTCGTCGTCATTGTAGATGTTCTCGGCCATCTGCCACACCTGCAGGATGTTGTCCTCGGACACTGAACAGATCACCCACGGATCATTGGGATTCCAAGAAAAGTCGGAGATCTTGGCCGTGTGGCCGCCGTGAATGAACAGTAGCTCGGGCGGACCGTCCTCGGCATCCTCAGGAGCCTGCTCCTCGCCGATCTTGCTCAGATCCCACACGTGCAGGCGGCGATCAGTGCCTGAGCTGGCCAGGATTGTCTCATTGTGGGGCGACCATTGAACCTGCGGGTTGTTGATGGGTTATCGTCAAGGCTATGGGAAATGAGCACCAGAGATAGAACCTGGGAAATTAGGATTAGGGATCTAGAGATGAGGAAATGAGGATTAAGGATCAAGAAATTAGGAAATATGAGGATTAGGGATCGAGAGAGTGGAAAATGTGAGGATTAGGGATCAAGAGATTGGGAGAATATGTGGATAAGGGATCGAGACATTGGGAAATATGAGGATTAGGGATCAAGAGTTTATCAAACAAGAATTAGGGATCAAAATAATGATTGAGCTTCTCTGAAATGATGATCATACATCGTCAGAGGGATTGGGGAAGCAGGGAAATGAGGATCATATAACAAGGTATTGGAGAAGAAGGGAATTGAGAAAAGAACACTAATCGATTAGGAAGCGGCGAAATCACGATCAGACAAGTCGCAAGTATCCTCCAGACAGTAAGCTCTTATCACCTGGAAGATCTCGTCTTTATGACTCTCAAAGCTGTGCAGTTTTAGCTTGAGATTGCGCAGATCCCACAGGGCAACAGTCTTGTCAGCGGATCCTGTGGCCAGAATGAACTCAGAGAACGGATTGAAGCTCAGACAGTTGACCTCAGCTGTGTGAGCCTCAACCGAGTGAGTCGGCTTGCTGCTACTCTTGGCGCGGGTGTCCCAGATCATCAGCTTCTGATCGTCGCCGACGCTGCCAAAGATTCTGTCGTGCAGCAGGTGCCAGGAGACGTCTTCAACAACGCTAGAGTGGCCAGTGAAGATGGTCTGCGCGTCTAGCAGATTCTTATCCCGAGTCTTGCCGTGCACGTCCCACAGGCAGATGGTGTGATCGTCACTAGCCGATAAAAGGTGCGCCTCAATATTGGGATTCCAGCTGAGGCCGTAGCCCTCCTTCTGGTGGCCCTTCAATCGGATCTCCGGGCGACACTCGCCGCTGGGATCTGGCTTAGACGGATGCTTGGTGTAGTCGAAGATCAGCACATCCGAGCTGGGCGTCTTCGTAGCAATGATAGTCGGATTCTGCGGCATGAAGCGGGCCCGGTTCACCTCGCCCTCGTGATTAATCTTAATCTGGATGTCGATCTTGCCGGACACGGAGCCGAAGCCGCCATACTCGCCCTTGTCGGCGTCGTAGTGGCTAGCATCGAATTGAGCAGAGTCGTTAGGCAGCTGCACGCTAGCAATTAGCAGGTAGTTCTGCTCGTCGGAGGTGTGCGTACCAAGAATCAGACGGTGGACATTGAAGTCCTTGCCCTCTGGCCTGGTCACATCTGGCAGCCACTGAGCTGTGAGGCTGGGCCATTCCAGTGCGTGCGTCATCACTAGGTCGTACAAGAATGGCGTGTTCTTCTTCCAGATCTTATACTCCTCGTTGATGATGCGCTCCTCAACAGTGTCGTCATAGTTGGGATCTTTTTCCATTGCTTCCTCAGTGCTTGACTGGCTGAAACAAATGGGCACAAACTAGTGCATTAGACATCTTGCTTGATACCAAAACCTAAATATAAACTCTGTGTCATTAAAAAACTACAAAAATATAAAGAAAACAACTTACTAAATAGGCACTCAGAAGAGCAACAATTCTAAATGTATTTTTTCACATAGTCTATTCTACGATTCGCTTCGATTCAATAACTGCAGCGAGCAAAAAATAAATGGGAAATAAGAGCGTTACTGGGCGCAATTGATAGCTGCTACTATCGAATCTGTTGGCCATCCGGTGCAAATCTCTTCTAGGACACTCGGGCTGAATAAGGAGCAGATTATCATAGTAATTACATAGGTGGACACATTTAAGGCATGCATAGTAAAGTACAGGTTGTACAAAGGACATAAAAACTGTTTAGACTTTCATAAAAAATCTCAGGAATCATTCTATCTTCAGTGCTTAGGCATAGTAGTTGAGGCTATTCTTCTTCTTGGCCTGCACCTCCAGTATGGCGTCCATGTAGTCCTCGTGTGACACGGTGGTGGCGCCGCGCCTCAGAGCCAGCATGCCAGCCTCCACACAGACCGCTTTGCACTGCGCCCCGTTGAAATCGTCCGTACACCGGGCCAGTTCGTCAAAGTTGACATCCTGACGGACGTTCATCTTGCGCGAGTGAATCTGCATAATGCGCGCCCGGGCCTCCTCGTTTGGAGCTGGGAATTCGATTTTCCTATCCAATCGGCCGGATCTAAGCAGCGCCGGGTCCAGGATGTCTACGCGATTAGTGGCGGCGATGACTTTGATCTCGGTGTTGGGTTGAAAACCATCCAACTGATTCAACAGCTCCAGCATGGTTCGTTGAACTTCGCGATCTCCGGATTTCTCCGAGTCGAAGCGTTTAGTACCGATGGCGTCTAGCTCGTCGATGAAGATGATGGTTGGCGCTTTCTCTTTGGCTAGGGCGAAGGCGTCGCGCACCAGTTTGGAGCCGTCGCCAATGAACATCTGCACCAGCTGTGGTCCGGCCAGCTTCAAGAAGGTGCTCTTGGTCTGGGCGGCGCAGGCTCTGGCTAGCAGGGTCTTGCCTGATCACATGGGGAATGGAGACTCAACAAGTACATCGAGAGAGTAGAATAAAGTACAATACTTTTACACAACTAGTTCCTAGCAAAATTCTAGTACCTTAAAGGTGGACACATTAATTTGGGGCGAAGCCGCAGAAAGAAGGCTTTGTGAGTTGTTGTGAAATTGACACGATGAATGCCGAGACATGAGTGGACACAGCCTGATGCGGAGAAAGCCAGGGCAACTGACAAAGTGCCGGAGGACGTATTCGTGTGCTCAGGGGTCAGCGGAATGGGGAGAATCATAGTTGGGTCGACTGTCGCCAAATAATGCGCCAATATCCACAGCCCAATTCGATCATTTTTCGCACCTGTTCCAGGCGGCCCGTACAGCAGGACACCTTTTGGTGGTTGAATTCCGATTGACTTAAATCGCTCTTTGTGAGTCATGGGCAATACAACGGCTTCGATGAGCTCCTGTGTTGTGCAGGTGGAAAAGAAATATTTGCTATTGGGAGTGGCTGAACAAACGGATAAAACTCGATCACGCCCTGAAGTGTCAGTTTTGCTCTTATTACAAAAAAACTAACGACTAGAACTAACCTGAATCTGCTTGTCCAGACCGCCAATATCGCTATACTGTTCAGTGGGTCTCTCGTCAACTTCCATAGCTTTAACGCGCGAGTCGTACTCAGCTGGAAGCTTCTCAAGGATTAAGAATGAGTCTTTATTGACGCCAACAAGATCCGCGGGCTTCAGCTCCTCTGGCGGGACCAGGCCGACGACCGGCAAGAAATAAGTCTGCCGAGTGCTAGTCTTGATAACGGCAGACTTGCCTTTGCGCTGCGAGTCCAAGTCAACATTGGCCCCGTCTGCCTCTTCGGCTGCATCGATATCAAGCAGCTCAATTACATTTGACACTAGATAGGGCAGCTGTTTGTTAACTTTAATCTTCTCAGCATTCTCTTTGATTTTCTCTTTCTGAGCGCTGGTCTCGTGGCTGACTCTGGTCAACTCGGAGCGCATGATGCGAATCTCATTCTCTAGCAGGCGAGTGCGTCGCACAATTTCATCGTTGGACATGCGAAGGATTTCGTCACCCAGACTCTCCTGTGTGTGTCATGGGTATTAAGATGTATCTTTGTTTTCTTCCCTTGTAAGCTTCTTACAGTTTATTGCTCAAAAAGAAGTGGTCTTTAAAGTTATTTTGTTCCTCTACATTTAAGATCCTCATTCTTGATTTATTATCTATCGTTAAATCATTTTTGTTTTTTTATGGGATGCATGGCTAGAGAAGTCCACAATAATAATTAAGTTTGCATGCATGCCTTAGTAAAAAATCTGTTCGGCTTTAACTAATTAATATGTTTGAAGGCAAAGCATAAACATAAAGCATAAAGGTGAATTATACATATCCTAATCCGGTCAGTAAAAATATGAAATATGTGACAAAGATTATTAAACATGACACAAAAGGCATTACATCATAAATATAACATTTATACTTTGTAGGGTTCTGCTATTGCTAGCGTAAAGCCAAAAAAAGAGCTAAACTAATAACTTGATTATATACTCGTACATTACCGTTTTTAGCTCTTTAGTTTTGAATATGTTGATGCAAATTTGATGCTACCTCACCAGCATATTATCCATGTTATAAACACTTCTTTTGTAAAAGTGCAATATCCAAAACATGATAGGCAAACAAGAATGGGCATGACAACATTGAACAACATTTTATAGACCAACTAGTGTTATAGCCACATTTACATTAGCATATTTATAATTATTCCTAGATACTTGTATTTTTAATGGCTAGTTAAAGCCAATACTTATTGACTTAAATTTCCTATCTGCGTCTGTAGCAATACCCTAATATGAGTACTAGGCTAGCTCCCAGTGTAGTATCAGTATCTTTTGGAATTACAAAGTGCATAGTCAATTGTTATTGTTAAGGTAGCATAGTGAGAGTTCTAGCTCTGCTAGTTTATTTAGTCTTTTTTAGTCTATTGAGCTAGATTTTTAGTCTAGCTCAATAATTAAAGGTCAGAAATTTAAGGCCAGCCAAGTGTAGAGTGGCAAACCACACCACCACCTCTACCCTAGGCTGTAGACCATGGTAAAAAACAGCAGCAGTAAAAAGAAGAGTTGTGAAGATGGCAAGAATGATATTATAACTGAATTTGAAGTCTAGTTTGACTTAATCTTAAAGGATTTGCAACCATCAGAAGCAGAGTATGCATAAAGTACTAAATCAAACAAGTAATTATAGAAGTGTTTAAGGTTGTTTGAATCATGGCCAAAGCTGCACAGAGACAACAAAAGCACTACTATGACCACAAAGTCAATAAGATATGTTTGCAAATGACATCCTAGCCTGGTTCTATATGCCTCTGGAGGGCCTGAGACAGCATGAGCCAAGGTAGCCACACAAGCATCATACACCTTGGGACCAAATGAGCTATCTGATGGCTCTATCCCCTGTGACATACAAGGTCATGTGGTGCAAGCATGAGTAGAACATGGGCTAGAAAAAATTGTACATGTCAAGAAGCTCAAACTGGGTCTCTAGACTTGAAGTTGTGTTCAACAGTGCTTCAAAGTTCTTTCAACAATGGTAGATCTGCTCAAGGCAAATTTTTGATACAAGGGGTGCTAGCTAGGATAGTGATCACTTAGACACTAATTTCTACTGAGACTTTGTTCTGAGAGCAGAAAATAAATCCATGCAATGGAAAGTTTTGAATTGGTTGATGCAAAGGAGTTTAACTGCATGCTAGAGGCTATGAAGATTGATCTGCCAGGTCTGTGAGGGCCAGTTTGAAGAAGCAATGGCAGGTTCACTAATTGTTGGTGAATAACAAGAAGTGCAGCAGCTAGAGACTCTATTGTGCCAGTGCACCTAGCCATATCAGGCCAATTTGCAAAGCCTGCTGCATTGTCATGAAAAGCAACATCTTCTACACCTAGACCTGTGCCACAAAAGAAGAATATGATGACACTGTCAAAGTAAATGGTTCTGGAATAGGAAATGGATCATAAAAACCTGTTGTGGATGCAAGTGGGTATAGCTGTAACTATTCTTACTGCAACCCTAGTCTAGCCAGCCATCTAACAAAAGCAAATATAAGCTTTTGAGCAAACTTTGAGCAAAGTTAGCTTGAGCAAATAAACCAAAATTTATTAAAACAATAAAAAATAATAGTTTGTTCAACTGCACCAATTGTTATATTGCACCTAAAAAGCCAATCTCCATTTTGCCATATAAATAGGAGCACTGAATGGAAGAGTAACAAACATTTGCAACTATGGAATGTTCCAGTAAAATATTAAGCAAGTTGGACTCAGTAAATTTGATAAAGATCTAATAGCTAGAAATTGTGAGAACACACAAAATTTCATATCGAAATAATAACTAAAAGGTTGAATCTAATTGAAGTAGGCCTATAGAATATATAAGAAGTGTTGTACTGGTTGATAAATTAGTAGAATTCATATTATTTGAAAAGAGCCTTACAACTGTTATTAGTCTAAAATCTGATAGCCTAAAATTGCAATAGATCTAGCTGCCAATTTCAATAAACTAGCTAGGCTATTGCAATAGCAGCCTAGGCTGGTAGGCCTAATCTAGCTTTTTTATTTTGTGGTCCAAATAGATCACAGCTTTATAATATTAATAGTGATGTGTCATAAGCTCAAGGTAATTATTTCAAATTCTTATTTTTATAAGTCAATAAAATGCACTTTGGAAGGCTCACCTCTGCACTTTGCTCATTCCAAATGGCAGAGCTTATTCTTGCTGAAGACATTTTTTATTTTGATTGATACTTTTAATATAAATTTTAAAAGATGTGAAAGTCAAGGACAAGGAAGATATCAAAGAAGTGTAAGATACAGTTTAAAATGTCAACGAAGTAATATTTACGAATACACAATTTGAACGTAATAAGCGTAACGCAAGATCTTCAACACTTTAGCTTAAAAAGTGAGTCAAGTTTAAAAAGCTAATCTTTATTTGAAAAAAATATTTTGAGGCTTTTTGAAAACTAACCGATTTTTGTCATTTTAAACTAAATATGTTTATAGCCACTAAGACGTTTGAATTTCGCAAAAGATGCTTGCTGATCAAAAGACCTTTACATTTTTTATTAATAAAAATGTTAACGAACTTAGTCTCGGTTTGGAAAATAATCTTGGCTTTAAAGTTGTCGTTGTGACATGATGAGATTAACGTGATGTGAATATACTATTCAAGATTTTAGGTTAGAAATTCACCGTTCCTCTTAACTTATGAATGTCTGCTTAGAATTTTAAAGTTCTCCGTGAATCTGAATAATCTGTTGTATTTTTCAAGCTATAATGTTTTTTGAAATAGTAATATATATTATTTTGTAGATTATTTCCTTTTCTTACAATTTTACATTCGGTATATTAGATTCAATAGATTTGGTATATCGATTGCTCCCTGCTTAGTCTCACGCTGGCGTAACATTCAGGAGCAAAAATTATTAGTTTAAACAAAAAGGTCTAGCCATAAAATTTAAAATGATTCACAGCATTTTTGTAATTAACAACTCTGGGTAAGTTATTTTTATAGTTATTATTCTTTTTTAGCTAAGTTGTCATTACCTACATGGCTACAAGAGCCTCTAAAGGTATTTCTCATCTTAGAAGTACAAAGAAAGTGTAAGGTCTGGTTCAGTTTTTACTAATTTGCTACTTTCAATTTTTAACACTTTCTTATACAATTTTCTGATGTAAACTGTTACTGCAAGTTGAATTTGTGTGGGTATTCTGCTTAAGTATTGTATTGTTCTTTATAGCTACACTAGCTTCAATCACAAGGTAGACAAATAAATATTTTTATCTATATGAGGCCTTCTTATTCTGTGAATTGATTTTTGCTTAGAATCAATGTCATAACTATTTTAAAGTCAAAACTTTAGCAACAATCAGCAAATCATTTCCACAGAGTGTAATTTAATGCCTCTATTTTTGGAAAATACCTAAAATACACCTCAAAAGTTTACTTTCTTCTCTAAAATGGTATAAGCTATCTCCTAGTTAGCAAATCAGGCTTATTTTACCTTTTTGGCAGACTTCCACATAAGATGTAAATTTTTTATAGCTAGAAAAATTTCCCACAATTGGAGGCTATGCAGAATTTTGATCAGTGCATAAATTTCCATTTTGTTGTTCTCCTTTGGTATGTTAAGTTGTTCAAATAATTTTAAACCCTATGACCTGATTATAGATTTTTTTGCTGAAGATCAGATCCTAAATTAATATTTTGATATAAAATTTTAAGTTAATACTTTATATAGATGTATTTGTTTCTTTCTTTAGTGACATTTTCTTGGAGAAGCACTACAAGCGTGTCATTCCAAAATCTGTATGCGATTATTTCTTTGAAGAAGTTACAAAGGTGAGTCCTTAATTTACATTGAAATACGTTTTTGTGAATTCGTAAAAGACATGTGACATATATGTTATATCTATAACATTTGGATATTTTTTGATTGCTTAGCCTTTTGTTAAGCAACTCTATAAGACTTAAAGATTTTGCTGTCTATCTATTTTCAGACATCCACGCCGGAGAATGTTCCGCCGGTGATTCAGACGCCAAATCACATACTGATTAGCATCTTTCGGGCCCAGGTGCACTTTGTTGCCGTCTGCAAAAGCGAAGTGCCGCCACTTTTTGTAATTGAATTTCTGCACCGCCTGGCCGATATAATTAAAGACTACTTCGATGAGGTTTCTGAGTCGACTATAAAGGACAATGTCGTTATTGTCTATGAGGTGAGAGAATTGAAGAGGTCTATAAATTAGGAGCTTGGCTACATGTGAGCTCCAAGCCACGCAGCTTGTGGGAAGCATGTCCGTGAACTTGGCCATGACCGTGAACTTGACGCCACCCCTCCTTGACTATTTGAGGTCTGCAAGTAGCGTGTTATTACCATTATTGCGGTTCGATTTCGTTAGAGCCTGACTGTTATATTCGCATCCATAGCTAGAAGTTCAAAAGAGAAAGTGAAGCCTAACCTACCGTAGTTACCTGGGAGTCAGTGATAGCCTAACCTGCCGTAGTTACCTGGGAGTCAGTGATAGCCTAACCTACCGTAGTTACCTGGGAGTCAGTGATAGCCTAACCTAACGTAGTTACCTGGGAGTCAGTGACTGCCTAACCTAACCTAGTAACCAGGGAGTCAGTGACTGCCTATCCTACCGCAGTTACCTGGGAGTCAGTAATAGCCTAAACTACCGCAGTTACCTAAGAGTCAGTGACTGCCTAACCTGCCGTAGTTACCTGGGAGTCAGTGACTGCCTAACCTAGCGTAGTTACTTGGACGACCCTGACACTAAGAGTGCCGATAGTATTTTATTTTGTGATAACGTGCTAACCGCCCAGTCACTCTGATTTACATCTAAACCATTGAAAAGCTCCTAGACGAAGTGCTAGACAATGGATTCCCGCTAGCCACCGAGCCCAACATCCTCAAGGAGCTGATTCGGCCGCCCAACCTGCTTCGCAGCCTGGCTGACACAATGTCCGGCCGCAACTCCACAGTGTCAGTTACCCTACCAACCGGCCAGCTATCCAACATACCCTGGCGTCGCAGTGGCGTCAAGTACGCCAACAATGAAGCCTACTTTGACATTGTTGAAGAGCTGGACGCTATAATTGACAGGTCTGGCGGCACAGTTTCCGCCGAGGTGCACGGCAGCATTGACTGTCTAATTAAGCTGTCCGGAGTGCCAGATCTAACTCTCAGCTTTGTGAATTCTCGCCTCATCGAGGATGCCAGCCTGCATCCGTGCGTGCGGCACAGTCGCTTCGAAGCTGAACGCTTATTGAGTTTTGTGCCGCCAGACGGTAGCTTCCGGCTGATGGGCTATAGGGCTAGTTGCCATGGCAACCTGCCAGTGCCAATCGATTTGCGCCATTCGATCAGCTTTAAACAGACCGGTGAGTAAATATTTTGCATAAGTTATAGATTAGGTATGTTGTTGCCAGTGGTGGAATCACGACTTGAAGGTCGGCGGTTCGATTCCCGACTCCTATGGTACAATTTGTTTCCTTCATCAAAATTGAGGGTGTGTGTGGCGTCCGATCAGTCCATGGACTGAAAAGCCGTACGCAGGCTTGGCTGCGCCGCGCAAGGGCTGCAGTGCTGCCGGCTGCCCGGTTGAGGCAGATGTAATCAATTATTTTTTTAGTAATTTAGTGCTCGCAATTTAGCTGTGAGGTCTGGAGCTCGAATCTCAGACAGTCGAAAGAAATCATTTTCTTGAGCAAGAGTTCAGTTCGTCGAATTGTAAAATGGTATATTGGTTTGCCTGCCTTTAGTGCGGGTTGTATTGCGCGGGCCGGTCATTCAATCGAAGGGGGCCGCGACCGAAGCCACAGCTACGATAGAACTCAGTTTTTTTATTTCTTCAAACTCATTCGGTCGTCTCTCAGGAGGTAGTGGCGGCCGCCTGGACCTGACAGTCACGCCCAGACCGCCTTCGGGTCGTCAGCTAGAGGAACTGGTGCTGACTATCCCGATGCCGCGCGCAGTGTCCGGCGTCAGCCTGGCGGCCAGCGTCGGCAAGTACAGCTTCGACGGCGCCAGCCGAACCCTGGTGTGGAATGTGGGCCGGACCGACGCCCAGAAGGGCGTTGCTCCGCTCAGTCTGCGTGGAACGGTGAGAAAAAAGTCTTTATGTTGCGAATACTTTTTTGTTTGCCCCGATGCTTTCAAACTGGCTTAACCTTAGCTTCAGGTCTGAGTTTCACTTTAACCCTTCTGCTGCTTCTGCTTCTTTCATCCTTTAGGACTGTTACTTTGATCCTTTAGGACAGATTATTTGATAGTTCAGGACAGTTTATTTGATAGTTCAGGGCTGTTCCTCCGATACTTCAGGACTGTTCTGCTGATACTTCAGGACTGTTCTTCTGATACTTCAGGACAGATTATTTGATAGTTCAGGACTGTTCCTCCGATACTTCAGGACTGTTCCTCTGATACTTAGGACTATTCTTCTGATACTTCAGGACTGTTCCTCTGATACTTCAGGACAGATTATTTGATAGTTCAGGACTGTTCCTCCGATACTTCAGGACTGTTCCTCTGATACTTCAGGACTATTCTTCTGATACTTCAGGACTGTTCCTCTGATACTTCAGGACTGTTCCTCTGATACTTCAGGACTGTTCCTCTGATACTTCAGGACTGTTCCTCTGATACTTCAGGACTGTTCCTCTGATACTTCAGGACTGTTCCTCTGATACTTCAGGACTGTTCCTCTGATACTTCAGGAATGTTCCTCTGATACTTCAGGACTGTTCTTCTGATACTTCAGGACTGTTCCTCTGATACTTCAGGACTGTTCCTCTGATACTTCAGGACTGTTCCTCTGATACTTCAGGACTGTTCTTCTGATACTTCAGGACTGTTCCTCTGATACTTCAGGACTGTTCCTCTGATACTTCAGGACTGTTCCTCTGATACTTCAGGACTATTCCTCTGATACTTCAGGACTGTTCCTCTGATACTTCAGGAATGTTCCTCTGATACTTCAGGAATGTTCCTCTGATCCTCCCTGAATCTTTAATAACCTATGTCCGTTGGATCATTGATTTCTTTCAGCTCTTAATCCAAACCGGAGCTCAGGTGCCTGATTGTCGGCCAAGCATTCTAGTCAGTTTCAGCATCACCGGCTGGACCATCTCCGGCTTGAAGGTCAACCGGCTAGATTTGCACGGCGAGGTGAGCTCTCTTGGTATCATTATTTTATTTTTATTTGCCTTTCGTTATGCGCTTCATCGATGAGCTACTTACAGTAGTATGAAATTAATAATTTTCGTGGTTACCTACAGAGCAAGCCGGTACTGCATCAGAACACTTCGGTAGGCGCGCTATATTTTTGTGGCCTTTGTAGTCTCATTTTCCTCCGCTTCTAACTGCTTACTTGCGTCCTTATAAGTTATCGATTGATTATTGTTGCTCCATTACATTCATTTAGAGCTTTACAAGCAGATAAGGATTTCTTAACTATTCGATTTCTTTAAAACTTGTATCCGGTGCTGTTTTCGGTTGATGACTTTCATTGTTTCATTTACTAATTTTTACGAAGTGAAACGATTAGCGGCGTGTCCTAATGTTACTTTAACTATTGGAAACAATGGCTTTTATCTAATCCAGATTGCACGATCAAAGTTTAATGTGTACTTTGGGGAGAGCTTTGAACTTCTGACAGAGGGGTCGGGCGTTCGAAACTCATTCCAGATAGTGAAATTTAAATGGGCGTGTCTTCCCGCAGTCCACGGACTGACCAGTGTTGTACACAGCTCACAATAACTGCCGCTGTGCCACTGGCCTATGTGTGTCTTTCCTTATTCTATTCTATTGGTTCCACCCAAACATATCCGTCGAATTTCAGAAGTACAAACCGTTCAAAGGTGTGAAATATGTGACCAAAGCTGGCAAGCTGGAGTTCAGGACATGAGATTAGCAGCAGCAGCAGCAGCAGCAGCAGCGGTACCATTGTGCAGCATTGGTACAATGTTCTGTATTTTATGTTGTAACTCTTTAACATGCGCCTAAATATTATCTTGTCATTAAACCATTTTTAAAGTGCCTTTCAAACGCCTCTTTTAATTATTTTCGTGGATACAGAGTTGATTAGATCTGATTAATAAATTCTGTTGTCAAAATGCAGTTATGGTGCTGATTAACACATGTTGTGCATCTATTTATATTTGTATCTGATTATTTTCCTTATACTCCTATACAAGTATGTGCCTCTTAATTGTTTCATTTCCAAAACTCCAAGCAAAATATTTTATTTCCTTCTTTATATATATTCCTCTTACATTGTCTAAATTTTCCTGTGGTGAATATGGCTTTCTTTTTTTGTTTGATTTTCTCTTTTTCTCTTAATGCGTCTTATTTACTGCATATATTTTTATTTCCAAACACTAATTGCACATTTCCACATATTGTGATATTTCTTCTGTCGGATATTTCCTCCCTCCAGTGTGTGGGATATGATCTCTCCCTTCAGTGTGTGGGATATGATCTCTCTATCCAGTGTGTGGGATATGATCTCTCCCTTCAGTGTGTGGGATATTATCTCTCCCTCCAGTGTGTGGGATATGATCTCTCCCTTCAGTGTGTGGGATATGATCTCCTTTATCCAGTGTGTGGGATATTATCTCCTTTATCCAGTGTGTGGGATATTATCTCCTTTATCCAGTGTGTGGGATATGATCTCTCCCTCCAGTGTGTGGGATATGATCTCTCCCTTCAGTGTGTGGGATATGATCTCCTTTATCCAGTGTGTGGGATATGATCTCCTTTATCCAGTGTGTGGGATATTATCTCCTTTATCCAGTGTGTGGGATATTATCTCCTTTATCCAGTGTGTGGGGTATGATCTCTCCCTCCAGTGTGTGGGATATTATCTCCTCCATCCAGTGTGTGGGATATTATCTCTCCCTTCAGTGTGTTGGATATGATCTCTCCCTTCAGTGTGTGGGATATTATCTCCTTTATCCAGTGTGTGGGATATGATCTCTCCCTTCAGTGTGTGGGATATTATCTCCTTTATCCAGTGTGTGGGATATGATCTCTCCCTTCAGTGTGTGGGATATTATCTCCTTTATCCAGTGTGTGGGATATGATCTCTCCCTTCAGTGTGTGGGATATGATCTCTCCCTTCAGTGTGTAGGATATTATCTCTCCCTTCAGTGTGTGGGATATGATCTCTCCCTTCAGTGTGTGGGATATGATCTCTCCCTTCAGTGTGTGGGATATGATCTCTCCCTTCAGTGTGTGGGATATGATCTCTCCCTTCAGTGTGTGGGATATTATCTCTCCCTTCAGTGTGTGGGATATAATTCTCTTCAGCTTGTGGGATCTCCGCTTAAAAAATCCTGAAATGTACTATAGTTATCATTCATTAAGCATTCATATTTTTAAAGAAACTGTTTTGTCTTTTTTGTCCAAGTGATATATATTTCTCTTTCCTATTATATATGCTGCGTTTTATTTCGTTTTTCGCCTATCTCAGCTGTCTTCATTTTATATTTTGCACTTTATAGCTAAATTCTGCGCTCTATGCTTTTATGTTGTCAGTCAGTAGCCAGTTTTTTGAGAAAACAAAAATAAACAGGTTGACCTGGGAAGAACTATTATTTGATCATTGCTTTGATCGCCGTAATGGAAATACATGATAAAGAAAATAGAAATAATATTCGTTTTGTTTAATAAAACCTTTCTTCATGTACTTTTATTTTCGATTTCATAATAATTTATATTTAACATACAAGAAAATGTAGCATGTGAAATCATGTTCTGTATATAGTGCCGTTTTAGAGGATAACTGTTGTATTTTGCAGCAGGCCACACCCACTATATAGCAAGACAACGAGCTACAGCTGCCCCCTTCGCATTGTTTATGCAGAATTTTAGCACTGGAACAATTCTTAGAAAACCCAGTAAAAGATTCACAAGGGAAATTCACTCTTTGAAAATCGTAACGAAGAAAGGCTCTCGCCATAAGAGCGAAAGTATCGATAGATTATATGTACTTTCAGGGATTTCTAGAGGCGAACGCGTGCAGACGCTCAAACCCAGCTCAAGTGAGTAGTGAGCTTACAATACTCGTACTCAGATGACGAAAATAACCAGACGAAAAAATCGGAGCCTATGCCTTTGAACAGATTATTAAAGTACAGAAAGTTAAGTCGGACATATTCTAAGAAACGTGCCAATTGATATCGGCCAGTCCGATTCAATTCTGGCGTCTGTTTGTTGCCCATTAGCGTAACTAGAGAAAATTAATTTCGAACAAAATAAATCAAGAGTTGTGTCCGGGGCGGTGTCAGTTGGCCAAGTAGATCACCTGGTGACGCTCCATCAGTTCAATGTCGCGCTCCAGCTGCTTCATCTCGCTCTCGATGCGCTCCTTGCGGTTCTTCTTGGGCACTGTGTCTGTCATGACGCTGAGCGACTGGTACTGATGGTGCAGCTCCTCCCAGTTCTTCTTCAGGCCGAACACGATCGCCTGCCGCTCCTCCTCCGTCAGCTGCTGCATCGTGCCGCGCCGCTTCATCTCCTTAACGTAGTTGTCGTACTCCTCTTGGGCGCGCCGGATCTCGTCGGCGCGCTTCTTCAGGTACTCCGGCACCTCGCCGTAGTCCTTGCGGTTCCGGTAGACCGGCTCCAGGCCGCTGGGATCGAGGGGAAACTTGTCGCCGTGGCGCGTGTCAACCAGATTCTTCTCGGGCTTCTTGGCAACAGACAGGATGTTCTCGACTGCGTTCTGCGCAATGAAATTCTTCTTGGTCTTGATGCCCATTACTGGGGGCGCGTCCGTTGACTTTGGCACAGGCGGCCGGCGGGGCCCACTTGACCTGTCGTGCTCATTAGGGTCAACGACCGCTGCAGAAGAGGTTGGAGATTGTAATTAATATTACCATTATTGGTTTCAAAGGTAATCGCCACTCACCAACTGGCGGCTTGGTCTCTCTGGTGTGCTTCTTCAGAAATTCATTGGGCTGCGGCACGGGAACCTGGGCCTCGCCCATGGTCCTGTGCGCGTACCGGTTGGCTGCGTACTCATCCTTCACGTTGGACTTGAACCTGGACTGGTGCCTAAAATTAAATTAATTTTTCGGTGGAATCTTAACTAATCGAGGCTAGATCAAATGATCTACATACTTTTAATTTTCTTAGATGAAATATCCTTTTTTGCAGCTAATAAATTCTCAAGAGTAGTTTTAGTAATATAAAATATATTCACACCTAGACTTTGAGATTTAGACACAAGTTTCATTTATACTATCTAATACAAATGCGTTTAGATTAAAAAAACAAATGCTTTAATTCCCTGAATTTGTGATTCGCACATTAAACAAAAATTATGTTACTCATTGTTTCAAAAAAAACTATACTATATTATTGACCTGAAAATTATAGTTTCTTCTGTTTTTCATAAATAACTTAAAGTTTAGATAATTTAAAACAAATATATGAATATAAGTAAATTTTCTTTTAGTGTAAAGAAAGCTGTTTTATTACTTCAATGAAATACAACTTCATAATACTCATACGCTCATAGTAAAAAATTCTCAATCAGTGGAATTATACACTTTAGCTCTAGATACACTATAAACATATATTTATTGCTGTTTATATGTTGTTTATATTTTATATTTAAAAGTTAACGCTTCAAATTTAAGCAATTTTTTTCGAAAGTCCTTCACAACCGTAAAATACATTTCTCTAAGTTTTGGTAATTTAAACCTATGCTATTGTGTTTATGGGAACAAACTGTTGTGAGAAAATTGATACTGAAAAATCGTTGTATTTCTAATTGCTTTTATGATCACTATACATATCTGAAAAAATGCAATCAGATTGACAAACTGATATACAGGCCCTTCAATCTAAAGTAAAATCTACATTTTATAAACGTAATTAAGCTAGTTAGGCTTTCGAATAATAGTATTCACTTCAAGCAGATCTTAAGATACTTACTTCGGTGGCTTAGCTGCTGCGACTTCCTGGCGAGGAATCAAATTGTAGATATTTTCTGTATGGCTGCTCATCTTTGCTTTCGAAGAGTAAATCAATGCGAAAGATGAAAAGTGTTTTTGAATCCAGAACGCGGTAAAGTTAGTAATTTTAAACTTTTTAAAATAGGTTTTAAACTATTTGCAATTTGCTTAGATACTGAACTCATTTTGTGCATAAACAAGATTATTTTATTAAAACGATTAATTATTAAATTGTAGCAAAATATATTAGATTTACAACTTTATTTAAACATCCTAGAAAAAAATATTTTTTTTCATTTTGTTTTACTTAATAGTAGCAAACACTCCGCGTAAAGGGGAAACCCGGAGTATGATTAGATATTCGTAATATTCTATATATTCGTTAGTTTATTTTTCTGAAAAAAGGATTAGTATCATTTCTGCTTCAATATTATATTACATTACATCTCAAGATTCTAAATTACAACAAGAGTTCCACAAACCTAAGTATTTTATTAGAAGAAGTTGCAATTAGTTCTCTACAAAGTAAAAGCAGCATGAGTTCTAGAAAAAGATTATTTCGACGCATATTCGTATAAATATTTGCATTTAAACAATATTCGGCATAGGCTTTATTTGTTTATTTCATTTAAATAAAGAAACTTTATTTCTTTGTGCGCGTGTTGCTGTACGTGATGTGCACATTACAGCATGTTTTGGTTTCTGTGGCTTTTATCGACATAGGTGTTAAAGCTTGTCCAACTACTCAAAAATCCAAATGAGCAGCTGCATCTTATATGCGGATAGTCGTATTTGTCAGTTTTCCAACGCCTTAAATGCTCAGTACATGTAAGGATGCACTTTCTGATGAGTGATACAATCAAAACTTTTTAAGACAATGATTGGAAAACCCCGAATATATTTTTCAATCCCTCCGGACCCATCCATCCCTTCTCGATCCCCTGTCTCATCCATCCCACTGTCGTCTCATCTCTCCTCTATTTTTATCTTAGCCGTCTCAAATCCCACCCTGTCCCATTTGCCTATGGGACTCAATCTATTCTTATCTTATACCTATTTACTAATGACAGATGCAAAGGATTCATATCCTGCTGGCTAGCTTGTTTGGAGGCGAGGAAAAAGTTGAAACACAAAAATTTCCCGCTTCCAGGCAGCCTCTACAACGATATTCACTTAATAGTCTACTGCCTTATTAATTTAGACAGTTTAAATCAGTAAAGAAAGTGATCGGAAACTGCTAAACACTGCAAGACTTGTCGAGTTTGAGTACATATAATGCAGTGAAATCAGATGAGAATAAACTTAGGATCACCAGGTAACCGGAGCCAATTAATGATGAGATGACAATTGTGCGCCATCAAGGCTAATTAAGAGACTAATTACAAGAAGCGGCAAGCCAAAGAAATCGTTGTAGGAAAAAAGCTGACAAAAACTCCGCCAGTAATTTGGGTTTCTGAGGTCGGGTTCACCTCCTCAGGCTGCTTTCACTTAATTTGCAGAAAAAAATTCCACCTTTACGGCCCACGAAGCACGATGGCCTGTGTTCCCTTCCGATGCTATTTTTTGCCTAATCAGAATTATTTCCCCATTTTTAGTCTTCTCCTTATGGCGGAGCTGTCATGCAAACTGCAGCTTCCCTACTGCAGCCTCGTCATCATCTTTATCCGTTTTCTTGGCGGGATTTTTCTCCTCCTCTACAAAGAAACTGTATCTGGTCCCGTCTCTTTTTTCCTTGCTCCCGGGCCAGATCCCTGCTTTTTTCTGCAACCCACATCGTCCCTATATAGCTTCCATTGAGGACTGGGATTTCAGGCCAGCTTAATTATGCGCTTTGGCGGCAAGGCCAACTCCCAAGCCGCCAAGGGTCTCTCTCTGAAGTTTTTCCGCCGCAAAACTGGCGCTCGCTTTCCTTTCTCTCTCTCTCTACCTCAAGCAGCCGCAATGTCTGCTCCGCAATAGTCGGCTCGACTGGAGGGGACGGAGGGAGGGGGGTTGGCGGGCCTTTTGGGGACGTGTCGAGACAAGAAGAAGCGTCTCAACCATGATCCACCCGCCGGAAGCCGTCCCGCCAGCCCATTGGTCGCCGCATCCAGCCAATCGGAGCTCGCTTCGAACGGAGATTCTGGCGGCACAGCTAGACAGCCATAGACGAAGATAAATGCTTTTTAAAATCGAGACCAGCTCCTCACTGTCTGCTTTGTAGCCAAACCTCTGTGTCCCTGTGTCATCTTTCCTCGCTATCTCAAGAGCGTCATCATGGCCTTTAACGCAGCCGCTGAGAGCAGAGCCATTGCCGGCGGCTACTTGCCGCCACCGCCGCCACCGCCACCGCCGCCTCCGTCGGGGCAACTGCCGCAGAGGCAGTCGCATTTGCACGGCGCCGGCGGTCCGTTGTCGCACCCGCACCATCCGACATCATCGCATCTTCATCAGCCAACACCGCAAGTGCATCCGCCGCCGCCGCCGCCGCCACCGCCTCCGGCCGCATTTTTCTGGCCGCTGAGCTACCCAGCCGCTTATCACCACGCTGCAGCGCCAGACCTGGAGAATTTCTATCGGTTTGGCTACCACGGCGCTCTGCAGATGGGAGGCGGCTGCGGCAGCGGCGGCAGCGGTGGTGGTGACGTGGCTAGTAGCAGGAAAATGTCAGAGATGCATCTTGACGCTTCGGCAGGCTTTGGCGGCTTTGGCTGCCATCCTGGCGGTCAGCACCAGCTGCAGAACCAGCACCAGCACCAGCAGCACCAGCTGCAGCATCCGCAACCTCAGCAACAGCAGCAGCAGCAGCAACAGCAAAACATGGACACACTAAAAGTCATGGGCGGCATGGGCAGCGGTGGCAGCCGGGACGATCGCTGCAACGATGACAACGCCGACATGAGCGGAGACCAGGTCGACGACGACTGCGGAGCCGACGGCGACATTAGTGGCGTCGACGGCGGTGACGGAGGTGACGGCGGCGTTGGCGGCAGCGGCGTTGCTGGCGGCATGGAGGGACCTCCATTCCGAGGCTTCAAGTGCAAAATCTGTCACCAGGTAAGATAAAATGGTCTGTTTAGCACCGTTGCACTGAATCTTGCTTACTTTTTTGTCGCAATTTGATTGAAATTTTCAATCGGCATTCACAAATCCGTCGCAGCTCAGTCATTTCCGTTTCCTCAGCAGAGCCAGACACTGAAAAAACTCGGTTTCGGAGCCAGTTGTAAATTTTTTCAGTTTTCTCAGACGAATTAGTGAGTTCTTCTGTTCTAAACGCAGGTTTTTCAACAAATTCTTCCAACAAGAAATTTAAATCTGTGCAAGAAAAAGTATCATCAGAAACACTGGCGCCAGAGGCTGAGTAGGGAACCATTTGTTAAGCTTTTTATCTCCGCGCGGCTTGCGGAAAACTGTACGGATGACAACGGCGCTGATTGACAGGATGGGGCAGGCTGTTTGAGTGCTTTGACGGGTGACGGCAGCAGTTGTGTAGAATGGTGAAGCATAAAAAATATAATGCAGAACTATTCACAGCAGCAGCAGCCGTATCTCTGCACTGCTTTTCGAAGTCAATGGACCGAACGTGGTCAGGTTCTGCAGCAACTATAGTCAGCATCACAGCAGCATCTGTATGTGGGGTAGAATAGGATTGAAATTTACGCACAAAAACACACTTCAGCACCACGACAATGCTATGAGGACACAGGTGCGTTTAGCATAGATAGCAACAATAATTTGGCGTGACCATTTGTTTAGTTCTCAGGGAATGATGATTGTCTTTGTCCCTAAACTCTCAGCTGATGCTCAATAACTACGAGTTATTAAAAACAGTTATTTAGGCTTCTGCAGGGTTTGAACTCAGGACCTCGACTAAGAATAATTCAGTTACAGGATCTTCTATAGCATGGTCTTTGTTCTCTTTGTTCGGCTTTAATATGCACGACTGAAGACTTTTGTTAAGATGTTGAATGCTTTAGAATTAAACTTTTTGAAAAGCAAGCTGAATTAGTCGGCCAAACTCGGCCTTCGAGCTCAACCGTTGGGATGTGGGAGTCAGGGAGGAGGTGTATGTGGGGGTCGATTTGATTGACAGGAGCGCGTGCATGCGAGACAAGCTCATGGCATGTGGGACCAGGCTAGCCCAGCAGGTCCAACTACTGTCTGCGCAACGCGAGCTGTGAGATTTCGTGAATCATTCAATAAAAAGCTCAGCTATATGAAAACTGCTTTTCTTTGCGACAGAAAACTCATGCAGGAACATGAGGGACCCGGGTATTCGGACATGACTAAAATCTGTGATTAACACACAAGGACACCACCTGCACTTACTTCCCTGCATCTAGGCCTGCCCAGCAAGACCAACAGCGGATTCCCTTGTCGAATTCCCATCCAAGTGGGAGTCCTTGGGCGGATTCCCAACCAAGTCGGATTCCCAATCAAGGCGGATTCCCAATCAATTCGGATTCCCAATCAATTCGGATTCCCAATCAATTCGGATTCCCAATCAATTCGGATTCCCAATCAATTCGGATTCCCAATCAATTCGGATTCCCAATCAACTCGGATTCCCAATCAATTCGGATTCCCAATCAATTCGGATTCCCAATCAATTCGGATTCCCAATCAACTCGGATTCCCAATCAATTCGGATTCCCAATCAATTCGGATTCCCAATCAATTCGGATTCCCAATCAATTCGGATTCCCAATCAACTCGGATTCCCAATCAATTCGGATTCCCAATCAACTCGGATTCCCAATCAATTCGGATTCCCAATCAATTCGGATTCCCAATCAATTCGGATTCCCAATCAATTCGGATTCCCAATCAACTCGGATTCCCAATCAATTCGGATTCCCAATCAAATCGGGTTCCCAATCAATTCGGATTCCCAATCAATTCGGATTCCCAATCAACTCGGATTCCCAATCAATTCGGATTCCCAATCAAATCGGGTTCCCTGGGCGGATTCCCAATCAAGTTGGGTTCCCTGGGCGGATTCCCAATCAAGTCGGGTTCCCTGGACGGATTCCCAATCAAGTCGGGTTCCCTCGGCGGATTCCGAAATTAAGTCGGGTTCCCTGGGCGGATTCCCAATCAAGTCGGGTTCCCTGGGCGGATTCCCAATCAAGTCGGGTTCCCTGGGCGGATTCCCAGTCAAGTCGGGTTCCCTGGGCGGATTCCCAATCAATTCGGATTCCCAATCAAGGCAGATTCCCAATCAATTCGGATTCCCAACCAAGTCGGATTCCCAATCAAGGCAGATTCCCAATCAATTCGGATTCCCAATCAAGTCGGGTTCCCTGGGCGGATTCCCAATAAAGTCGGGTTCCCTCGGCGGATTCCCAAATTAAGTCGGGTTCCCTGGGCGGATTCCCAGTCAAGTCGGGTTCCCTGGGCGGATTCCCAACCAAGTCGGATTCCCAATCAAGGCAGATTCCCAATCAATTCGGATTCCCAACCAAGTCGGATTCCCAATCAAGGCAGATTCCCAATCAATTCGGATTCCCAATCAATTCGGATTCCCAACCAAGTCGGATTCCCAACCAAGTCGGATTCCCAATCAAGGCAGATTCCCAATCAATTCGGATTCCCAACCAAGTCGGATTCCCAACCAAGGCAGATTCCCAATCAATTCGGATTCCCAATCAATTCGGATTCCCAACCAAGTCGGATTCCCAATCAAGGCGGATTCCCAATCAATTCGGATTCCCAACCAAGTCGGATTCCCAATCAATTCAGATTCCCAATCAATTCGGATTCCCAATCAATTCGGATACCCAATCAATTCGGATTCCCAATCAATTCGGATTCCCAATCAATTCGGATTCCCAATCAATTCGGATTCTCAATCAATTCGGATTCCCAATCAATTCGGATTCCCAATCAAATCGGGTTCCCTGGGCGGATTCCCAATCAAGTCGGGTTCCCTGGGCGGATTCCCAATCAAGTCGGGTTCCCTCGGCGGATTCCCAAATTAAGTCGGGTTCCCTGGGCGGATTCCCAATCAAGTCGGGTTCCCTGGGCGGATTCCCAATCAAGTCGGGTTCCCTGGGCGGATTCCCAGTCAAGTCGGGTTCCCTGGGCGGATTCCCAGTCAAGTCGGGTTCCCTGGGCGGATTCACTAGTCGCATTTTACATAGGTCTCTTTATGGCTCATTTAATCAGTAAAATTCTAAGCGCAAGGACCAGTAAACCCACTGGTTAACACTGACGATGCCGAGCTAGCAGATTTTTTAAATTATTTTATAAAGTGAAAATAAATCGCTGGAAATCACGTTTTGTTTAAGACCTGAGCGGCATGAGTCAGTTTACTGATGCTGAATGGACTCAGGTAAGAAGCAGACAGACAGTCTGGAAGAAATGCAGCAGCTATAGAGACTCTAAGCTCTTTGTTACTATCGGGGGGTCGTTTAAGTGGAGAGAGACAGCAAATTTGAGCTAAATTTGTTGCTTATTGCTCATCTGAGTCTTCAACTGTCCGACCGTACCTTGAATTCCCTTTTCTTCTCAAGCACATTGCTTGTGCACTTAAATTTAAGAGGCCTCTAGAATTAACTTGTCTGCATCTCAGTCAAAAGTGGCCAGGCAGTCATCTGTTTGCTGCTGCTGCTGCTGCTGCTGCTGCTGCCTCTGGTCCGGTGGTGAAAGGCAAACAAACCGCTTCTGACATTTATAATGTTATGGCCTGTCTCTCTAGTGTCACCGAGATTTCAACATCTCAAATAGTTTCAATGGATTTATTGAAGAATTGAGGCTTTTGATAATAAGGCGTCACTTGAAATCGGGAGAAATTGTTGCATGCGGCTGGTTTTGCTTTGAGATATTTGTGCTTCGACAAATATTCTAGTGAGCAAAGCCACGAATAGCTAAGTGGAGTTTGAGCACACAGTTTGCATAATGATAATGATCAAACTCATTCTCCACAGCTAGCATTGTGTTCCATTATTAAATCTTAAAGGGAAAACTGCTGTATAGGCTAAGGTCCTTTCAAGCCCATTGATCTGTCAAACTTGTAAATCACCGGTAAGGAACTCACTCATCTCGTACAATACTGCATGGATGATTTGTGACACAATCACTAGGCTCAGCTGCCAACTGTGTAGGGAACTCAGTCGTTAATAATAATAATACTAATTCTGATGGTCTAGCGAGGGAGCCGGGGATAAGTGGGTCGGGGGGGCGACTGTGTTGAGCCCCGGGGGGATTTCCTATACTAGAGAGAGACTTCGCCTGTCTGACAGCTGTCCTTGGACCCTCGGATCCAGTCTCCGTACATGGCGGCTCCGAGATACAACTGTTGAGAACTCGCAGACTCCATCCCGGACAGCCATAGCAATCAGACAGGTTGAGATGGTTGATGAGGGCATCTAAAGCTAGAGCTAAATCACATTTGATAAATTATGTGGGATACGGGATTTGCTCGGTGAAAAAATAGCGGGAAATTTCTACTCATTTTAAATGTTGCCGTTGCTAAGGATCAGGGAGTGATTAGGGTTTGGATTACTAAACTAAAATAAACTCCCGGTGGTCAGGAGTTCGAATCTCAATACAAGGAAACAATGAATTTTTATTGCCTCCTAGGGCAGACATTTGACGCAGCATTTTATCACTTACAGCATGACATATTTACACACGCTTGTGCCCAAATATACTTCATCCAAAAGGAACACACAAATAGTCTCATACACTCCAATCTTATCCAAATCCCAACAGAAATCTCCCTTCCTCCATCACTGGCTTCGAACTTTTTTCTCCAGTCAATTTCTAGACGCTCTCATTCTCCCAGACTCCCGCGGTGAGTTGGTTCTCTCCCTCCCCCTGCTGCAGTGCTTCCCACGGGCTTGTCTCCGCGTGGCAGCGCGTCACAGCGGGTCTCATTAGCAGCACTCCACTTGCTTGACATCTATAGCCCACACACACACAGGCCTATAGCAGCTCTCTGCACAGGCGGTCTGTGAACTCGCTTTACTAGTTCTTTTAGAGTTTTGAACCCATTCACTCGCGCTTCCTTAATAGGGAAGTTGCGAGTCTGGGCGTCGATAACAGTCAGCCATTGATTCTGACGGGAAAACTGAGCAGCATTTGGCAACATTTCCAATATGGAAACAACTTCGTTTATAATGAATCTTGCAGCTGGAGAAGAACTCCTTACACCTGATTTCTTTGTTTCCTATAAGCCCTAGTTGAAGATTTCAGAAATGAAAAAAGTCTGGAACTGGTTGCTCAGTTAATTGGCTTTTCTGGAGAGTATTAAGGTGCTGTGGGAGTGCCGAGAAAGGCCAATTATGCTACGGTAACGACTTTACCTCTTACAAATGCTAGCCTGAACCGAAGCACAACAGAAGACTTAAAAAACGCTAAACTGACAGAGCTCAAATGCTCAGTGTTTTATCGACATCTGCGGCTGACACCTGTGGTGTCATGATGAGAAATTTACGCGCGAAAGTCAGAGGATCAGGGAGTTACGGGTGTCAGGGGATCAGGGAGTCACGGGTGTCAAGGGATCAGTAAGTCAACGGATTTCAGGGGATCACGGAGTCACTGGTGACTGGGGATCAGGGAGTCGCGTGTGTCAGGGGATCAGGGAGTCACGGGTGTCAAGGGATCAGGAAGTCACTGGTGTCTGGGGATCAGGGAGTCGCGGGTGTCAGGGGATCAGGAAGTCAACGGATTTCAGGGGATCACGGAGTCACTGGTGACTGGGGATCAGGAAGTCAACGGATTTCAGGGGATCAGGGAGTCACTGGTGACTGGGGATCAGGGAGTCACGCGGGATAGATGGCTCTGAGACGTGAAAATTAATCCTGTATTCAGTTTCATATTTTCAGATGATCATTGCGTAATTAATCGAGAATGATACGACGTTCTGATTATAACTTGGTCGTACGTTAAATATTTTTTAATTATTCATTTACGTCTCTCTTGTATCTCTAGGCCAAGCTTCTGATTTTGTTGCCACAAGCCAAGTATTCAGAAAACAATGGATTAAACAATATAGACTGAGGGAAGTAGATATTTAAGCGAAAATTGTGGCAAGATGGTGGCTTATAATTATGATGGATGGCCATAAAGCACATGCATATTATTGCCTCAGAAAAGCAAATTGAGAAGGAATCAACCATTTGGGATTTCTCTCCCATTTCTGGGCACAGAAAAAGCTGCGATCCCCACAAAATGCAACGCGAGCGTGCCACAGACCAGCGTTGGCAACAGGGCCTCAACAATGCCGGAGAGGTTGGGGATCTAGAGGGATATTAGGGACTACAAGGGGACACACGGGAGCAGCGGAGAAGCGCGTCAGTGAAAGAGGAAAATGCTGTGGAGATTTTTTTCGGTCAGTTTTTTCATTCTTCCCATCTGTGACTGGGGCATTGGGGGGCATTGTTGTTGCGGCTGGGCGGGACGTGAGGCAACTCGGGTCGGGGGAGGGGAGAATTCGAGCGAGCTAAGAGCGGCTCTAGGAGGAGGAAAAAAACAACAAACATTTTTTATCCTCTATTCTCCAGGGTCCTCAAGCCCCGCCTCTCCCGGGGCTTCACCGCGCGCCAACCCCTGCGCCTCCCTACCGACTCAAATCCCTTTTTTTCTCGCTGGCTTAGGGAGCTGGGGGGTTTTGGTGGGGCAATTAGGCCGGCCCACTTCGATGAGGAGGGGAAATCCGCACGTGATGCCAGAGCTTTGGGGATCTATTAATTAGAGTGGGAAATATGTAGGAAGGCAATGGGATAATAGATCGGGGAGACATTCGGCTTTGGCATGAAAAAAATCCTTCAGCCCCATCGCAACCGTCGTGAGGCGATTCGAGCAACTTTTCGCCTGCCTTCCCCTCCCCTCATTCGGCCCTGTTCCCATTCGACCAGATTTCGTCTCTCTGCCTCTCCCGCCCGTCAATGCCTACATGAGCGTTTTTTTCTGAACGAGAATTTGAAAAAGCAAAACTTTTTTCATTTATTTCTTTTTCTAATTCTGTCTTGAACCCGAGATTTCTCGAGCTCGTGGATCGTGAATCTATTATCCGAAATCTAAAGCTTTAATATTCTATGAAATATGTTTAGCTCAGGAGTGTAAGGATCAGGGTTTAGTGTCAGGAGGGGATCAAGAAGTCACTGTTGTCAAGTATCTGGGTGTCACGGGTGTCAGGGGATCAGGGAGTCACGGGTGTCAGGAGATCAGGGAGTCGCTGGCATCAGGGGATCAGGAGGTCAACGGATTTCAGGGATCACAGAGTCACTGGTCACTGGGGATCCGGGAGTCGCGGGTGTCAGGAGGGGATCAGGGAGTCACGAGTGTCGGGAGGGGATCATCGAGTCACGAGTGTCAGGAGGGGATCATGGAGTCACGAGTGTCAGGAGGGGATCAGGGAGTCACGAGTGTCAGGAGGGGATCATGGAGTCACGAGTGTCAGGAGGGGATCCGGGAGTCACGAGTGTCAGGAGGGGATCATGGAGTCACGAGTGTCAGGAGGGGATCAGGGAGTCACGAGTGTCAGGAGGGGATCAGGGAGTCACGAGTGTCAGGAGGGGATCATGGAGTCACGAGTGTCAGGAGGGGATCATGGAGTCACGAGTGTCAGGAGGGGATCAGGGAGTCACGAGTGTCAGGAGGGGATCATGGAGTCACGAGTGTCAGGAGGGGATCATGGAGTCACGAGTGTCAGGAGGGGATCATGGAGTCACGAGTGTCAGGAGGGGATCATGGAGTCACGAGTGTCAGGAGGGGATCATGGAGTCACGAGTGTCAGGAGGGGATCAGGGAGTCACGGGTGTCTTGACTTAGCTGCAGGGGGCATCCCACGGATGCAGCGGGGACGCCTTGCCGCCCATTCCGCTAGCCCCTGGCGACCAAAGCCGCGGTGTCGCGCAGGGGGATCCGGTGATGCCGGCGTCCACAGCGCGGTCCTCCTCCGGAGAGTCCGGGAGGTGGAGAGTCGCTCGCCCAGTGGCCCTTAGGTAACGGACGAGCTGGCAGATGTTCTCAGGCCTGAAAACGTCGGGGAGATTCGGGTTTGGGCCGAGATCGGTGAGCCTGTCCTGAGTGAAGGCGGGGCAGTCGCAAATAAAATGCTCTGCATCCTCAACGTAGGAGAGGCAGAAAGGGCACTCCTCACTGCGGATTTTGCCTTGCAGGAAGCGGTCCCTGGCGAAACAGCCGTGGCCAGAGAGGGCCATGGTGACTGCCCTGATTTCCTTGCGTTTAATTCCAAGCAGGGCCTTGCGAAGGGCAGTGGAGGGACAAGGAACAGCAGCGCGAGACAATCGGCGGTATTGATCCACCTGTCCTTGTGCTTTGAGGCCACCCACTAGTAAATCCGAGTGTTGACGACGGCGGTAGGGGTGGAGACCGCAGGCACGGGGCCAAAAAGCGAACCCGTCGAACCGGCCTTGGCGAGGCTGTCGGCCAATTCGTTACGGGTGCCAGGGGACCATAGTAACCCCGTTTAAGCTCAATCGCTGGTGGCGCATAGTTCACACAATGTCCGCACCGAATCCCTCCCTCCGCGCAGTTGTGCTTCAACAAGCAGGACCTGCTGCTGCACAACAGCTCGGTGCACAAGGCCGATCCCAGGCCATTCCAGTGCGACACCTGCGGCCGGCAATTCGCCACTGCGGCCTACCTGTGCCAGCACAGGCGAATCCACACCGGCCAGAGACCCTACGGCTGCAAGTTCTGCGACAAGCGCTTCACCCAGCTGTCACACGTGCAGCAGCACGAGCGGATTCACACAGGCGACAAGCCCTACCGCTGCTGGCACTGCGCCAAGAGCTTCACCCAGATGAGCAACCTGCAGAGTCACCAGCGGCAGCACACCAAGGACAAGCCGCACAGGTGCGACGCCTGCCACATGTGCTTCGACTCCAGGGAGGAGCTGGACACGCATGCGGCCGCCAGACACAGCACCAACAAGTACAGCCGGGTGCTGCTCTGCCGGGTCTGCGGCAAGGCCTACAATTCAGAAACTTACCTTAGCAAGCACCTGGCCAAGCACAGGGACAAGCAGGCAAGGCAGAACGAGCAGCAGCAGCAGCAGCCGCACGCCACCGACTTCGCTGCTCATCGTTCGCCACTGGCACCGCCGCTGCCGCCGCAGCCGCTTCAACACCAGAATCATCTTCAGCAACAGCAGCAGCAGCAGCAGCATCCGTCTAATATGGCACTGGCGCAGCCGGCCGTCACCTCGTCGCCTTCGTCTGGTCAACACGCGGCTGCCGCAGCCGCAGCCGCAGCCGCCGCAGCCGCAGCCGCAGCAGCCAATGGCTATTCGTCCGCTTTCGCTAGCGGGGTTGCCGGTCCGTTCAAGTTCGCATTCTGATCCTGATAACAGTAGGGCTGCGGGCTTTGGCAGTCCTGAAAAACACATTCTTATATATGAATAACTGGCTTATATATAATCTTTGAAATTCAAAAAGGTTATAAAAATCTAACTTTGATATCTCAAATGGAAATCTTTTTCTTATTACACTGATTTACTGTCTTGTGTCCGTCAATGCTTTTCTTCTTGTCATCAATTTTCGCCTATTAATACAGTCCGCACGATATTCCCAATCGCACTGCTGTAAGTAGCTTTGTAGAGGATTTTGTTGGTGAAATGTGAATGCTCTATTGCAATTCTATCGCTGAAAATTGTCTAATATTGGATGCCTGTGACACTGCGGCAAGCAGCTCTTTTGTTGATGTAATCCCATGCTATCCCTCTTAGCCCTGTAATTAGTTTACCCAAGTCCATATTACCGTCTGTAACTGTTACTGAATAATTACAAACGTAAACTACATATGTCAACACTGATTTCAATCTATCCAAAGATGATTCCGTTGTGAAAAGTTCCAGTTTACACTCGTACAGGTATGTTTTATGTCTATGCACTGACTAACTATTAAGCCTATGAGCAATCTTAGTTGGACACTATATTATATACGCGAATGAATCTAAGCGCAATTCGAAGTCACTATGTGTTTGTGAATGATCAGTAAATTACTTATCAGTCGGACTAAATTCGCGCAGGAAATAATATCCTCTCACTTGCAAGCATTCCTCGCGTGTTTGCTTATTTTCTAGCTGAATATTCAATACATGTAATCTAATATAGTGGAGAGTGATTAAGGAATAGGCTGGGTATATTGAAGAGTAGGTGAAGTAGATAAGGGAGTAGGCGGAGTAGATTGAAGAAGATTGAAGAGTAGGCTGGGTAGATTGAAGAGTAGATGGAGTAGATTGAGAAGTAGGCTGGGTATATTGAAGAGTAGGTGATGTAGATAAGGGAGTAGGCGGAGTAGATTGAAGAAGATTGAAGAGTAGGCTGGGTAGATTGAAGAGTAGGTGGAGTAGATTGAGAAGTAGGCAGTGTAGATTGAGGAGTAGGTGGAGTGGATTGAGGAGTAGATGGAGTAGATAGAGTAGATTGAGGAGTAGGCGGAGTAGATTGAGAAGAGTAGATTAGATTAGATTTGAGAGATTTGAGAGTAGAGTAGATTGAGGAGTAGGTATAGTAGATTGAGGCATAGGTGCAGTAGATTGAGGCGTAGGTAGAGTAGATTGAGGAGTGGGTAGAGTAGATTGAGGAGTAGGTAAAGTAGATTGAGGAGTAGGTAAAGTAGATTGAGGCGTAGGTGTAGTAGATTGAGGAGTAGGTAGAGTAGATTGAGGTGTAGGTAGAGTAGATTGAGGAGTAGGTGTAGTAGATTGAGGAGTAGGTAGAGTAGATTGAGGCGTAGGTAGAGTAGATAGAGGAGTAGGTGCAGTAGATTGAGGAGTAGGTAGAGTAGATTGAGGAGTAGGTGCAGTAGATTGAGGAGTAGGTGCAGTAGATTGAGGAGTAGGCTGGGTATATTGAAGAGTAGGTGATGTAGATAAGGGAGTAGGCGGAGTAGATTGAAGAAGATTGAAGAGTAGGCTGGGTAGATTGAAGAGTAGGTGGAGTAGATTGAGAAGTAGGCAGTGTAGATTGAGGAGTAGGTGGAGTGGATTGAGGAGTAGATGGAGTAGATAGAGTAGATTGAGGAGTAGGCGGAGTAGATTGAGAAGAGTAGATTAGATTAGATTTGAGAGATTTGAGAGTAGAGTAGATTGAGGAGTAGGTATAGTAGATTGAGGCATAGGTGCAGTAGATTGAGGCGTAGGTAGAGTAGATTGAGGAGTGGGTAGAGTAGATTGAGGAGTAGGTAAAGTAGATTGAGGAGTAGGTAAAGTAGATTGAGGCGTAGGTGTAGTAGATTGAGGAGTAGGTAGAGTAGATTGAGGTGTAGGTAGAGTAGATTGAGGAGTAGGTGTAGTAGATTGAGGAGTAGGTAGAGTAGATTGAGGCGTAGGTAGAGTAGATAGAGGAGTAGGTGCAGTAGATTGAGGAGTAGGTAGAGTAGATTGAGGAGTAGGTGCAGTAGATTGAGGAGTAGGTGCAGTAGATTGAGGAGTAGGCTGGGTATATTGAAGAGTAGGTGAAGTAGATAAGGGAGTAGGCGGAGTAGATTGAAGAAGATTGAAGAGTAGGCTGGGTAGATTGAAGAGTAGGTGGAGTAGATTGAGAAGTAGGCAGTGTAGATTGAGGAGTAGGTGGAGTGGATTGAGGAGTAGATGGAGTAGATAGAGTAGATTGAGGAGTAGGCGGAGTAGATTGAGAAGAGTAGATTAGATTAGATTTGAGAGATTTGAGAGTAGAGTAGATTGAGGAGTAGGTATAGTAGATTAAGGCATAGGTGCAGTAGATTGAGGCGTAGGTAGAGTAGATTGAGGAGTGGGTAGAGTAGATTGAGGAGTAGGTAAAGTAGATTGAGGAGTAGGTAAAGTAGATTGAGGCGTAGGTGTAGTAGATTGAGGAGTAGGTAGAGTAGATTGAGGCGTAGGTAGAGTAGATTGAGGAGTAGGTGTAGTAGATTGAGGAGTAAGTAGAGTAGATTGAGGCGTAGGTAGAGTAGATAGAGGAGTAGGTGCAGTAGATTGAGGAGTAGGTAGAGTAGATTGAGGAGTAGGTGCAGTAGATTGAGGAGTAGGTGCAGTAGATTGAGGAGTAGGCGCAGTAGATTGAGGAGTAGGTGCAGTAGATTGAGGAGTAGGCGCAGTAGATTGAGGAGTAGGTAGAGTAGATTGAGGAGTAGGTAAAGTAGATTGAGGAGTAGGTAAAGTAGATTGAGGAGTAGGTAGAGTAGATTGAGGAGTAGGTGTAGTAGATTGAGGAGTAGGTGCAGTAGATTGAGGAGAGTAGATTAGATTAGATTTGAGAGATTTGAGAGTAGAGTAGATTGAGGAGTAGGTGCAGTAGATTAAAGCGTAGGTGCAGTAGATTGAGGCGTAGGTGGTGTAGACTGTGCGCGGGTAGAGTTGTATGTGTATTTGATTTCTTGTGAGTAGAATCATATTTTAGTTCACACTGAAACCTGGACCAACTTGTTTTATATTTTGAGACTTATACCGACAACACAATTCTAATTTCCCTCTGGCTGGTCTCAGTTGGTGGCTGCTCAAGCAATTTCTAACGTCAAAGGAAATCAGCGGGGCGATTTCAAGCAGATTGGAGATTGAGAAACAGGGCCAGAAAATTGCAGCTGCAGTTTTCGCCGAATCAGAAATGTTCAGTGCTTAAGGTAATTTTCCCATTCTACTCAACCTGAATCATAAAAAGAGATAAAGATATTAAAACCTGTGATCGAGAACCTGGGATCGTTAATCCCTTATTGGAAATCAACGACAGGAAATACAAGAAAAAAACTGGATTGGGGTTTCAGGGATCATGGGGGACCAGGGAATCCAGTATCGGGAATCCGGGATGGGGAATCCGGGATGGGGAATCCGGGATGGGGAATCCGGTATTGGGAAATCGGTATAGGAAATCCGGGATGGGAAATCCGGTATAAGGAATCTGGGATCGGGAATATATGATAGCAAGTCAGTTGCCAAGTCACTCGTGCTTGACAGCCTTTAGTTTCTGTCTTGAAAGATTTTTCAGTTGGCAGAATTACAAAATAGATTTCCTTGCACGGCAACTAAAACAGCAATTCCCGTCCAGATCTGCGACTCGCTGCGACAAACTTTCCTGCAGAGAGCTTTGAAGTCTTCAAAGCCAAAGAATACGCTGTTTCTGCAGCCTCACCTACCCTAGAAACTAGGCCAATCAGGCGCAGGTGTTAAAAACGGCAGAATCTCAAAATTGGAAGATAAAATTGGTCAGATAGAGCGGCAATTCCCGACAAGACCAATGAGAGAGCGGGTTTTCGCTAACATAAACTATCGTCGTCTTTCGAGGCTAAATGGTTTCAATCAAAACATCCGCCCACGCGAGCCACCCGGCCCAGCTGCTCTCAATGCTGATTGGCTGGCGGAGTTCTATATTAGAAAGCCGCTGAAACTCACGGCTAAACCACAAGAAGTCGAGAGAGAAGGAAAAATTTTCCCTTCGAGAAGATGAGATAGGTCGACGAATCTCTGCTCCTTGCCTGTAACTTTTGTTGCTATGCAGTTTGCTCTCCAATGACTGTTGCAGACTGTGACTGTGCAGCCAGACACATGCCTAGCTGTGGAATACTCCTCATGTTTGTGGCGGCCTCCGCCAGCTGTCTCATGCTGGACGCTGACGCCGCCTGCGCAGCAAATCCGGTAGCCTCGGCGTCGATTGGTCCTGGCAGCTGCAATCGCGAGATCGTCAGGTGCCGCAGTCATCGCGACTGCTGCCAGCCGAACCGGTGCCTGAAACGGCGCGGAAGCAGCGTCGGCTACTGCTGCTGCATTGTCTGGTGACTGCCTCGGGCTAGGCCGAGTTAGAGATCGGCTATTGAAATGCGGGGAATTTTCCTGGCTTCCTAGAAAAAACTGACTTTGTTTTAAAAACACTTCCCAATCAAGACAAAAATGAAAAAATTGGACTTTTAAATTTTATTAGAGAAACTAAATTTCTCCCCATTTAAACCTATCCAATAAAAATATTTTCTTTTCCTGTCTAAAATAAGTTTGTGTAACGAATAAAACTGAACAAAAACAATGCCCACTGATCTTTGTTTTACCAAGCAAATTAACGTAATCATTTTAGGTCAAAATTGTTTTAATTGTGAGAAAATGCACACAAAACAGACACTTTTTCTATTTTTTCCTCAAAAATGTGTCTAAAGGCATGGATAATCAAACGGCAAATTTTTCCACCATAGATTTTTTAACAATATTTTTAGACAGCCATTTCACAAGGAGCACTTACCAGGCTAATGTCTCATCCTGGGAGACTGGTGTCTCACACTGAAGATCTGGGAGATTGGTGTCTCACCCTGAAGATCTGGGAGATTGGTGTCTCACCCTGAAGATCTGGGAGATTGGTGTCTCACCCTGAAGATCTGGGAGATTGGTGTCTCACCCTGAAGATCTGGGAGATTGGTGTCTCACCCTGACTTTATGGGAGATTGGTGTCTCACCCTGAAGATCTGGGAGATTGGTGTCTCACTCTGAAGATCTGGGAGATTGGTGTCTCACTCTGAAGATCTGGGAGATTGGTGTCTCACCCTGAAGATCTGGGAGATAGGTGTCTCACACTGAAGATCTGGGAGATTGGTGTCTCACTCTGAAGATCTGGGAGATTGGTGTCTCACTCTGAAGATCTGGGAGATTGGTGTCTCACCCTGAAGATCTGGGAGATTGGTGTCTCACTCTGAAGATCTGGGAGATTGGTGTCTCACCCTGAAGACCTGGGAGATTGGTGTCTCACTCTGAAGATCTGGCAGATTGGTGTCTCACCCTGAAGATCTGGAAGATTGGTGTCTCACCCTGAAGACCTGGGAGATTGGTGTCTCACCCTGAAGATCTGGAAGATTGGTGTCTCACTCTGAAGATCTGGGAGATTGGTGTCTCACCCTGAAGACCTGGGAGATTGGTGTCTCACCCTGAAGATCTGGGAGATAGGTGTCTCACCCTGACTTTATGGGAGATTGGTGTCTCACCCTGAAGATCTGGGAGATAGGTGTCTCACCCTGAGATTGTTTTAATTGTGAGAAAATACACACAAAACAGACACTTTTTCGATTTTTTTTCCTCAAAAACGTGTCTAAAGGCATGGATATTCAAACGGCAAATTTTTCCAGCATAGATTTTATAACTATATTTTTAGACCGCCATTTCACAAGGAGCACTTACCAGGCTAATGTCTCATCCTGGGAGACTGGTGTCTCACCCTGAGATCTGGGAGATTGGTGTCTCACTCTGAAGATCTGGGAGATTGGATCTCACCCTGAGATCTGGGAGATTGGTGTCTCACACTGAAGATCTGGGAGATTGGTGTCTCACCCTGACTTTATGGGAGATTGGTGCCTCACCCTGACTTTATTGGAGATTGGTGTCACACACTGACTTTATGGGAGATTGGTGCCTCACCCTGACTTTATGGGAGATTGGTGCCTCACCCTGACTTTATGGGAGATTGGTGTCTCACCCTGACTTTATGGGAGATTGGTGTCTCACCCAGACTTTATGGGAGATTGGTGCCTCACCCTGACTTTATGGGAGATTGGTGTCTCACCCTGACTTTATGGGAGATTGGTGTCTCACCCTGACTTTATGGGAGATTGGTGTCTCACCCAGACTTTATGGGAGATTGGTGCCTCACCCTGACTTTATGGGAGATTGGTGTCTCACCCTGACTTTATGGGAGATTGGTGTCTCACCCTGACTTTATGGGAGATTGGTGTCTCACCCAGACTTGATTGGAGATTGGTGTCTCACCCCGACTTTATGGGAGATTGGTGCCTCACCCTGACTTTATGGGAGATTGGTGCCTCAGCCTGAACATCTGGTAATATTTTTTAACATAATTCATTCTTAATTATCATGAAAATTTCATTAACAATCAGGAAAGACAGTCATAAGTATTCGGTGGTGGGTGTCACTATAGAAGCGAGAGCATGTATTTATTGAGCGATCATTGAATAGTCGAATGACTGCTCTATTTGTCTAAATCAAGCACCCGTGTACTCGTGGGTCTCTCTAGTGGAAGAGAACCGATTGGAGGAGCAAAAGATTTGTAGAAAAATAGACAGACAGCCGACAAGTTCAGAAGAAAAGTCTAACAATATTCAACGATCTATAGATGTCTAACAGTAAAACGAAGTCAGTATAGAAATCACACACTGTATAAATATATATAGATTGAAATTCTTTGCAATATACGCTACTGATAGTAGCTACTTACATATATTAAAAAATAAGCGAGCAAATTTGTATTAAAGCATTAAAGAAGCCACATTAAAAATCCTATTATTTGTTTTATATGTTTTATTGTTAGGACAAAAATTGCAATAAAACATTTTGCAAAGGAATGTGAGAACAGTGAGCAGAACTATTTATTCGAGTTTTGGCGACAAATTAGTAACTGACAAATTATGTACAGTTAGTTCATTGTAATGCATTAAAATAAACGTTTTGTTTGGCAAAAGTTACCTTCTACTTCAGCTGATTCGGAAAGAGTCTTAATATCTGTTGTAGTTTTCTTTTTAAAGAATCTGGTGGGATTTGATCCAGAGCGAGTGTAATTGGGGGTGAGTCACATGGGGTTGGATCCAGAGCGAGTGTACATTGGGGTGAGTCACATGGGGTTGGATCCAGAGCGAGTGTAATTGGGGGTGAGTCACATGGGGTTGGATCCAGAGCGAGTGTACATTGGGGTGAGTCACTCTGGGTTGGATCCAGAGCGAGTGTACATTGGGGTGAGTCACTCTGGGTTGGATCCAGAGCGAGTGTACATTGGGGTGAGTCACTCTGGGTTGGATCCAGAGCGAGTGTACATTGGGGTGAGAGGTTTGGGATTTGAGCCAGAGCAGGTGTACATTGTTGGTAAGTCTGGTAGAGTTCAATTAAGAGCGAGTGTACATTTTTGGTTGTACGGGAGTGCGCGTAAACTGACAGGTTGTGTATTATGGATTATAAAAATCATTGATTTGGTATTTAAGCTACTGTATATAAAACGAATATATTAAAGTTGTTTAAGGAAATTCGAAGAGTAATTTAGATACAAAATATCACAATATAAAACTATTTATGCAAAGTAACAGGTAGCAAATAGCGAGATCAGTGTAAGAGGTGCAAAATAAATGATAGACAGCTGAGCTAACCACAAATGAAGCAAAATTATCTTTGTCTATTTGTTGTTTAGCTAAAAACTTAGCGCAACGAAATCTCAATATGAATTCGCCACACTTCTAAACAGTTAAACCAGAGTTCAAAGTTTTGCTAGACTATGTAGCTGGTTGATGTCGATGGGCTCACAGTGGGACCTGGGAGGTGTTTTAAATTTGATTTTAGACCAATAAAGCCTGAATTTAGATTATGAAAGCCTGAATCTAGATAATGAAGGCCTGAATCCAGATTATGAAAGCCTGAAATATGGATTATGAAAGCCTGAATCTAGATTATGAAAGCCTGAATCCAGATTATGAAAGCCTGAATCTAGATTATGAAAGCCTGAATCTAGATTATGAAAGCCTGAATCCAGATTATGAAAGCCTGAATCTAGATTATGAAAGCCTGAATCTAGATTATGAAAGCCTGAATCCAGATTATGAAAGCCTAAATCTAGATTATGAAAGCCTGAATCTAGATTATGAAAGCCTGAATCCAGATTATGAAAGCCTGAATCTAGACTATGAAAGCCTGAATCTAGATTATGAAAGCCTGAATCTAGATTATGAAAGCGTGAATCTAGATTATGAAAGCCTGAATCTAGATTGTGAAGGCCTGACGATGATTGATGAAAGCATTTGAATAAGCGGCAAACTTGTTTCACTCACTCAAGCCGTTGTAGCCGGAGCCGGGGGCAGATCGTTTCCGATTGGCTGCCAGAGATCCAGTTGATGATGACACGGCGGCCATCATTGACTCGCCGTTGGCGCTACTGCCGCTGACACTGCCGGAGATAAACTGCACTGGCGGCAGGGTGTTAGGCGAGGATTGTCGCGGCTGCTGGAAATAAACATGCTGCTGTTGCTGCTGCTGCTGTTGTCGATGACGATTCTGAGACGGCGGCGGGCGCCATTCGGCTTCTAAATCGGCATGAAATTTCGACAAGGAGGGAGCAACCGGGCCGAACAAGATAAAGCAGCAGTTGGCGCAGCCGCTGCCGTGATCGAACGGGTTGATCAGGTCCGGGTTGCGCTGCGTATTGTACAGGTCCTTGATCTGATCCGGGAAGGGGGTGGCTACGTTAGGTTGCTAATGGCAAGTGATTAAACTATTTTACACCTAGTATAACCTACATGAAAACTCAGACTCAAACTCAGATTCTAACAGAATCCAGACATTTTAATTAGACTTTTTCTACCTGAGAATGTTAATTAATTGTACCTGAGAATGTTACTTAATTGTACCTGAGAATGTTACTTAATTGTACCTGAGAATGTTACTTAATTGTACCTGAGAATTTTACTTAATTGTACCTGAGAATGTTACTTAATTGTACCTGAGAATGTTACTTAATTGTACCTGAGAATGTTACTTAATTGTACCTGAGAATGTTACTTAATTGTACCTGAGAATGTTACTTAATTGTACCTGAGAATGTTACTTAATTGTACCTGAGAATGTTACTTAATTGTACCTGAGAATGTTACTTAATTGTACCTGAGAATGTTACTTAATTGTACCTGAGAATGTTACTTAATTGTACCTGAGAATGTTACTTTATTGTACCTAAGAACGGTACTTAATTCTACTGAGAATGGTAACTCAATTGTACCTGAGAATGTGATCTAATTCTACCTGAGAATCCAAAGAATGTGATTAAATTCTACCAGAGAATCCAAAGAATGTGATCTAATTCTACCAGAGAATCCAAAGAATGTGGTCCAATTCTGTGTAAAGTAGCGAACTCACATCCTCATTGGTTGACGTCTCGCGGCAGATCAGCATGGTGTGAAAGCCGCCCAGTCCAATCACGGAGAATATAGAGAAAAATGCCACAATAATGACGGGCAGAGTGCAATGAGAATGATTGGCGAGGGGCCTAGGCCGAGTCAAGGAAACATTTTGTGCGGAATAGCCCGGTAAATTTAAACAAAGTTAAAAATTATAAACAAAAAAAACCTTTTTAGAAAAAAGGATATCTGGTAGGCGACTCTCGAAGCACTTGGACGAAGTCGCCGCTCCTTTGAGAATTCACTGAAATTGTGGGGTTTCAGTGCTAATCACCAGCAAGAAGACAGGGTCTGTGGGATAATCTGTAGCCACTGGAAGTCTACTAAATTGGAGTAATAATAATAATACTTGAAGGAGGGCTGCTGGCAATGGCACATCATTTATTGACACTTGACCCGCAGCCAGTGAGGAGGCAATTCTGCCCATTTCGCTGACTCCTGAGCACACACGCACACAAACACTGTACGCAGGCAAACGCTCACACAGGTGTGTACATCGATCTGCCCTGACTTTCTCATCGTCAGGCAGTGTACACTCTCACTGTGCCTTGGAGGTTGGCCCTCAAGGGCGTAAATTGCACGACAAGCCCAAGCCTTCTCTCCGCGGCTGCGCCCTAAATAAATGTGGCCTCGCCGCGGAATCGAACTTAGGGACCTTGGCGAGAGAGGTAAATAAACGCGTTAACCGCTCTGCCACCGAACCACTGAATTTGTGAAATTTTTAATGAGTTAAAAATGACTCACAAATAACCAGATTCAGGCAGCCGAACACCATGATGTAGACGCAATAGACAGACAGGCTAACTAGGAACAGGTAGAAATATCTGTAGTTTCTCTTTCCAACACAGTTGCCAACCCACGGGCAGTGATGATCGAATCTGTCCACGCAGTTGTCGCATGTTGAGCAGTGACTGGCCCTGGGCGGCCGCCACAATTTGCAGGTCTGACAGAATTTCAGTTTGAACAGTCGGCCGTTAATGCGAATGTCGCGCAGAGTCTCGTAGTTGGGCACCGTGCTGTGCGAGGCTGCGGGCAGTGGACTGTCTGGGATAATTAAGGGAATCCTGGGGATTGGGGAGGGATGGGATAATCAAGGGAATACTGGGGATTGGGGAGGGATGGGATAATTAAGGGAATCCTGGGGATTAGGGAGGGATGGGATAATTAAGTCAATCCTGGGGATTGGGGAGGGATAGGATAATTAAGACGATCCTGGGGATTGGGGAGGGATGGGATAATTAAGACAATCCTGGGGATTGGGGAGGGATGGGATAATTAAGACAATCCTGGGGATTGGGAAGGGATGGGATAATTAAGGGAATCCTGGGGATTGGGCGGGATAGGATAATTAAGGGAATCCTGGGGATTGGGAAGGGACGGGATAATTAAGGGAATCTTGGGGATTGGGGAGTGATGGGATATTTAAGGGAATCCTGGGGATCGGGATGGGATGGGATGGGATGAGAAATGGAATACTGGGTGTTATGTAGTGACTTGCAGCCAGCGCGTATACGCTGAGTACACCGCGCTGGCAGCTGTCTGTTAACTGGCTGAATATCATTTCATTGTGCGGTGCAGCCATGTGCAGCCAGCGCGCGTACGCTGAGTACACCGCGCTGGCAGCCGTTTGGTTAACTGGCTGACTTTCAAATCATTGTTCGCTCTATTTTATCACCCCCTAATCCTTACACCCAACGTGCCGTCGCATAAAATATATATCGCTGTTCTCAGGAGCGTGGAGCTCTGACTGTTTACGTTTCGTTCTAAATACCACCAGTCTAGAGTTATTTCAGTGGCGACGAGACTTGGGCCCAGCCATGCCGGCCCACGGAATCGGAGAATTTGAAGACTCCGTCGAAACCTGGGATGAATACCAGGAGCGCCTGGAGCAGCATTTTCTCGCCCAGGACATCACTGACGAGGGCAAGAAGAGAGCAACCCTGCTGAGTGTCTGTGGAAGGAAGACGTTTCAATTGGCTAGAAGCCTGTGCTCTCCAGCCAAAGTTGCTGGCAAATCGTACGACGACATCTGTTCGCTGCTGAGCGGTCATTTCAACCCGAGACCAAGTGAGATCGTCCAAAGGTTCCACTTTAACAACCGAGCCCAGCGTGCTGGAGAGACTGTGGCAGAGTTTCTGGCAGAGCTGCGGAAGCTGGCCGAGTTCTGCAACTTTGGCAACAGCTTGTCGGACATGCTGCGGGACAGACTGGTGTGCGGCATCGCGGATCAGCAAATCCAACGCCGGCTGCTGATGGAGCCGACCCTCACCCTCGACACAGCAAAGGAGATCGCTCGGGCGGGCGAATCGGCAGCCATCAACTGCCGGTCGCTGGGATCAGCGAACTCGGCAGCACCGACGCCATCGACGGAAAGCGACGCTGTGCTACGGATGGAGCGGCAGCGACCAGAGGAAGACAGCAGACAGCTGGGAGCCGAAAGTCGTCGGCGCTGCTTTCGCTGTCTCTCAACCCGTCACCTGGCCAGCAAGTGCCCCTTCGTGGACAAGCGCTGCTTTAAGTGCAGCAAGACCGGACACACAGCGAAGGCCTGTAAGACAGATGCACTGCGGCAGCAGCAGACACACCAGCTGGTGGAGCAGGTGACCACGAGCGCGAGTCCAGATGAGGTGTCGTATCCGTTTTATCATCTGGGGGCGGATCGGCCGCAGTCAAGTTTTCCACCGATCAGGACATCGGTTTTTATCGAAGGGCGGCAGCACGAGATGGAGGTAGACACAGGTGCATCTGTATCGCTGATGTCTGAGCGCACATTCAAGGCGAACCTGGACGGACTGGTTACACTGTCCCGGTCAACGATTCAACTCAGCACCTACACCGGTCAGACCGTGCGCGTGCTCGGCCAGCTGTCCGTCCGCGTGCGAGTGTCCGCCGACTCTGATGAAGCGCAACTGCGGCTTCTCGTTGTCGCCGGCGACGGTCCGAGCCTCCTCGGTCGGGATTGGCTGGCTCAGCTGCGCCTGGACTGGCAGTCGGTCAAGCGCATCGGTGACCCTGCTGAGAAGCTCATCAAGGAGTTCTCAGATGTCTTCCAAGGCCTGGGAGAGTTCAACGGCAAGCCAGTGTCTATCAGTCTCAAGGAGACCGCCAGACCGAAGTTCTTCAAGGCGCGACCTGTTCCTTTCGCGCTGCGTGAAAAAGTCGAACAGCAGCTGCAGAAGGAAATCGACCAAGGAGTGCTGATGCCGGTCAAGAACTCCGACTGGGCGTCACCGATCGTGCCAGTGATGAAATCGGACGGCAGCGTCCGCGTCTGTGCAGATTTCAAGCAGGGAGTCAACACAGCGATTCGGCCGGAGGCGTACCCCCTGCCAAACATCGACGAACTGTTCGCCCGGCTGACTGGCGGGCAAAAGTTCTCTAAGCTGGACCTGACCAACGCATTTATGCAGCTTCCGCTGGACGAGGAAGCCCAAGAGGTCTGTACAATCAACACTTCCGTCGGACTCCTGCGCTACACCCGACTGCCTTTTGGGGTGTCGATTGCCCCAAGCGTCTTCCAACGAGTGATGGACAACCTGCTGCGTGGAATTCCGCACACAGCATCCTTCATCGATGATGTCATCATCACGGGAGAGGACGACGCGAGCCATCTGCACAATCTCAGAGAGGTCCTGAGGGTCTTCAAGGAATCCGGCCTGACCTGCAAGCTCGAGAAGTGCAGATTCTTCCAGGACGAGGTCACGTACCTGGGTCACCGCATCGACGCAGAGGGACTGCACCCACTCGACGACAAAGTCCAAGCCGTGCTAGATGCACCAGCACCGACGAACACGACTCAGCTCAGGAGCTTCTTGGGCCTCATAAACTATTACGGGAAGTTCCTGCCGAATCTCTCCAGCGTGCTGGCACCGCTACACCGGCTGCTGGAGAAAAACTCGAAGTGGCGGTGGGACCGCGGTGAGGCCAAAGCGTTTGCCGCAGCAAAGCAGCTACTCACGCATCCAAGTGTCCTGGTGCACTACAATGCGGCAGAGGACCTCTACCTGGAGTGCGACGCCTCGCAGTACGGCCTGGGCGCTGTCATCTTCCATCGTCAGAACGGCATGGACAAACCGATCGCGTACGCTTCGCGCAGTCTCAGTGCCGCTGAGAAGAACTACTGTCAGCTGGAGAAGGAGGCACTCGCGCTGGTCTTTGGCGTCAGAAAATTCCACCAGTATCTGTTTGGCCGAGAGTTCAACCTGCTGACGGACCATCGGCCGCTGTTAGGCCTCCTTGGGCAGGAACGGCCGCTTCCAACGTTGGCGTCCGGCCGAGTTCAACGATGGGCGCTGCTCCTGACAGCCTATCGCTACCGTCTAGTACATCGCAGCGGGACCTCTATGCTCCGGGCGGACGCCCTGAGCCGCCTTCCTGCATCAAGCGGGCCCAAGGACGTTCCAGTGCCACCGGAAGTCATTCAAGTGATGGACTGCCTCGACGCCGGTCCGGTGACTTCATCAGATGTGCGTAACTGGTCACGCCGCGATGCCACATTGTCTCAGGTAATTCGTTTCTGTCTCTCTGCCTGGCCGGACAAGGGATCCCTGTCCCCTGACCTCACGCCCTTCGGCAAACGCCTACAGGAGCTCTCGGTCCAAGACGGCTGCATTCTTTGGGGCTGCCGCGTCGTCATTCCGGAGGCCTGTCGATCCAGTCTCCTAGAATCGCTGCACGTCGCACACCCTGGCGCGTCCCGCATGAAGTCGCTGGCCAGGAGCTACATCTGGTGGCCCGGCATGGACCGTGATATCGAGGCGAAGGCAGCGGGATGCCAGGAGTGCCAGAAGCACCAGCGAGTCGGTCCGGAGGTGCCACTGCAACCGTGGCCGCTGCCGACAAGGCCCTGGTCGCGGATTCACATCGACTTCGCAGGGCCCGTCCAAGGAAGAATGCTCCTGGTGGTAGTCGACTCCTACTCCAAGTGGATCGACGTTCACGTGACGTCGGCAACGACAAGCTCTGCAACGATAGAGAAGCTACGACAGACCTTCAGTGCCCACGGCCTGCCGGATGCTATTGTCTCGGACAACGGTCCCTGCTTCGCAAGCTCGGAGTTCGAAACCTTCTGTGCTAAGAACGGCATTCGGCACATCCGCACGCCGCCCTACCACCCAGCTTCGAATGGCCAAGCCGAACGAACTGTGCAGACCGTCAAGAGCTCTCTGAAAAAACAAGCGAGCGACGGCAGCTCTCTGGAGACGCAGCTGGCGAGATTCTTGCTGAGTTACCGCACAACGCCGCACCCAACGACAGGAGTGGCTCCTTGTGAGCTACTGATGCGCCGTTCGCTGCGAACGCTCCTCGATGTACCCAGGCCAGACATTGCCAAGCGGGTCCTCGAGAACCAGGAGAAGCAAAGGCTGCAGCATGACTCTGGGGCGCACGGGCGGAGCTTCGCGGAGGGCGAGGCAGTGTTCGTTCAAGACTTCAGCTGTGGAAAGGAACGGAGCTGGACGCGAGCAACGGTGGTGGGCATTGAAGGCAGCAACTGGTACCAGTGCAACCTGCCGGACAACAGAACGGTTCGGCGCCATGCAAACCAGATGCGGTGCGATACGACTCACCGCAATGTGGACCAACAGCCTCGGGGGCTGGTCTGTCAGCCGCCACAACTGCCACCGCCCCTACCACTGGCACCGCCGCCATCGTCGACACCGACAACGCCGCCGCCGCCGCCGCCGCCGCCGCCCCCACCGCCGCCGCCGCCGACATCACTACATCAGCCACCGCCAACGCCTCCAACGCCTCCAACAATGGCACCGCAGCAGCAGCAGCGGCGGGATCAATCACCGCAGCACGTGCCTCGAAGATCGACCAGGATCCGCAAGAGCCCAGACCGTCTGAACTATGGTGGGAGAAGTGTTATGTAGTGACTTGCAGCCAGCGCGTATACGCTGAGTACACCGCGCTGGCAGCTGTCTGTTAACTGGCTGAATATCATTTCATTGTGCGGTGCAGCCATGTGCAGCCAGCGCGCGTACGCTGAGTACACCGCGCTGGCAGCCGTTTGGTTAACTGGCTGACTTTCAAATCATTGTTCGCTCTATTTTATCACCCCCTAATCCTTACACCCAACGTGCCGTCGCATAAAATATATATCGCTGTTCTCAGGAGCGTGGAGCTCTGACTGTTTACGTTTCGTTCTAAATACCACCAGTCTAGAGTTATTTCACTGGGGACTGTAATCGGATTGGATGAGACAGGAAATCCCAGTAAACTGGGGTGGGATGGGATGTTAAAGGGAACCACTGGTAGTTGATGGAAAGGAGCATCTAAAACAGGGAAGTGTGAATAAAAACGGAAGCCTTGAGGTAGAAGGATGTGGATAATGAAGGCAACCAATGGGAGTGGGGTCACACTGAAAATTATAATGAAATAAACCAAGCACATTCAGGCAAGGAAGAACTTTATCGCACCCATCTCGGCCTCCATCCAGGCGGCCTCATCCGGCCCAGCTCTGGGAATGATGCCTGGATCGCTGAGTGTAGTGCGCAGTAGGCAGCCAAGCACGAAGCCAAATTGCAGCACAGCAAATACTGGCACTGCTGGCGAGAGATTCACTGCTAAGAAGCGACAGTCGAAAGCGAAGAAAAGGCCGGAAAACACCACAACCAAGCCAAGGGTGAGGTAGAAAACAGACAGGTTTCTGGCGCACACGCAGCGACCATTGCAGCAGATCCAGCTTTTACCTTTGTAATGCTCCCAGCGCTTTGGCATTGCAGCATCAGCAGCAGCGGAAATTTTCGCTGGACTACTAGTGGGACCAATGCGATGTTGCTAAAATTGTGAACAATGAGAGAGGGATGAAATATAATTGATGAATATATTTTAAATATGGAATATGACATATTCACATAGCAAAAATATAAATTGCATGCAAATAAATTATTATCTATAATAAAGTGGTAGATATTTTACATTCTAAAGATGGACAAAGGCTTCGACTCACTGGCTAAGTTACATAGTTAAAATCGGAGACTGTAGTGTTTGTGTTTCTTTAGCTATAGTACTTAGTTACCCTAAGTCTTAGAAAACATGTTTTTTAAGTAAATGATTATTGTAAAAAATGATTTCATATTCAGATAGTTTTATATCTATTTGATTAGCAAATTATTTAAAAAAAATATCAAACTATGTTCATTTCATAACTGTAAATAGACTTAGTACTGATATCCAACGATTGAAATTAATCTTTGAATAGGCCTATATTGTATGTATTACACAATCATAGCTATCATTTTTTATAAACTGGACTTGTCTCAAGATTTTCTGTCTTCTGTCTTAAATAATATTGTAAAACAAATTAACATAAGTCTGATAAAAGGCTGCCTCCAGTAAATCATTAGAAGATAATTTCTGTTAGGATTATGATGGGAATTATGATGGGTATTTACCTTATGATAAATTACCTTAATGATACCAACATAAGGTAATTTCCTACTTAACTGTGTTTAAATATTTGAACGCTTTTTCATAGTTTTCCCAGCATAAAATTAATACGCATATTATGCGCCACCAGTTGAAACGCACTTTAAATACTTTTTGCATACTTCTTAACTAAGTAAAAATAATCATTCTTGTCACTAATATATATTAAGGATACTGTAACATATTCGTTCAATTCAGAACTTAATGTGATAATTCGTTGAAAATGAACAAATTAAAATCGTTGAAATGCAGTTTAAGTTCTTACAACTGAGATATCACTACATGTAGTTCGAATTATTAGCAACTATACTTTTTTAAATCTAAAAATAGTAATAGGCAATTAAACAGTGCATTTGACTTAATGGTATTGAAACATTTTGCTTTAAAATGTACCAATTAGTGCACCGATTTAACGGTAGTTTACGGTTCAGTATAAGTTCTTTTAATATTCGCTGCTTCTTCGCCGCTATTTTGCTGTCCTAGATTTTCTATCATTTCCTTTCCAGTTTCCAGTAGCTTTTTCTTTTAGTTAATTTTACATTTATAGCCGGTTGTTTAACGTAGGTAGAGCTTGCCCATAGGCCATAGCAAAGGCCTGTAGCGAAAGGTTTTATATCCTACTGAGGCTGTCTATTTAATTTTCTTTGATAGGATCTCATATGCACCAGTATAACTAAAAAATATAGAGTTAAAGTAAATTCATTTCTGTTGACTTTGAGTTTAAGTTCAAAATTTAGTGTATTGTATTTTTCATTTATAAGAAACTATTTTCAGTTTAGGACATTTGCTTTAAGAATACAGATATCCTACCACTTTCTTCATCAAATCTATAAACAGTTTTATTTTAATTTTAGTATTCAAAAGAGTTGATATATTTACTTTATAAAGGAAAAACTAAAAATGACAAGTCTAGCCGATTTTGGAAACCCACTACGCAAATTTAAACTTGTGTTTCTAGGAGAACAAAGTGGTAAGTGAGCTTTCCTAAATGCTTTGCAATTTTGTGCCAAATTAAGATATTTTTTTCTTTAATGGTAGGCCTAGTGAAATGAATCTTAACAATTAACAAGCCGATAAAAGATAAAGTTTTGTTCACTAGCTAAGAGCCTAGTCAATTATTTTTTCAATAACTCAGGTAGGTATCAATAGTTAATATTCCATTCTGGCGATTTCTTAGTTTCCCGCGTTAAATTAATTTTTTTGCTTTTTCCATCGGGAGCTGACTGTCCTCTTTGACACGTACCTGCAAGAGTACATGTGGCGCCGCCAGTTTCCGCACAAGCAGTTTGGCAACATCATGTTCTGGATTGCGCACTACTACCCCGATGTCTGACATCCCTGACATCCCATCTATGGCCCCTGGACTTTTATATATGGACTTGGACTTCTTATTGCTTAATTGCTTATTGCTTGGACTTACAAAATAATTTTACCCGGGAAACTAAGAAATCGCCTCCATTCTTTCTTTCATTTTAGCCTGTTGGCCATGAATATTAATTATTTTTAAGGTAGGCCTATTTTAAATGAATGTTTTTGTTAGTTGGATAGTAACTATTTTTCGAAATCTTTATAATGATATTCTTTGGCATACTATTTTTGGTTGATGGTTAACTTTAAGTTTTCTACAGTGCTTAAAAAATCCTAGTTCCAACAAAAAAGCTATATACATTTTACAATTTTAGTTACAGGCACAGCCTAATTTTAGGGCACAATTCTTATTGAAATGGTTGTTAACCAAATCTAAAATAAGATACAAAAGAGAAATGTTATAGTTTTGGAAGACAATCATTTCAATAAGAAATCTGCCCTAAAATGATTGTAATCTGAAACTGATATATGGTCTAGATTGTAAAATACACAAGGTACTGAAAAAATATTACCGAAAATGTTTGCTTTTGATTCTTTGGAAACCATGTATAATTTTGCTTTATAAAGTTCAATTTCAATTCTTTAGAACTTATGTTATGGTGATCTTCACATGACTTAGTGTTTGTCATCTTAAAGCTAGCCTCTTTGGCCCCTTTAGTGAATCTACTTCTGTGAAAGCTTTCTCCAAATCAGCAAAAACATCATTAGACTTTTCATATAACTTATAACTCTTGCTATAGAGCCGAATGTACAATATAAGAAAGCTCCAAGTAAAATTCACGGCTATATATTTTGCTTTAAGTGATACAAAAATGATTTTTTTGTTGAATTTTGAAAGGCATAAAGAAAAGGGGGTTGCAAATTAATTTTCATAATCAAATACAGCATACACAGGTAAGCAGGAACAGCAGGGCAATAGCAACTAGAGTAAGAGGGAGGAACAGAAGGAATACATGGGTATAGATTTAACAACATAGTTAGCAATGTTTAGCACCACAACTGTATGCATGTTGCATCAGTTAAACCAAAAAAGTGCTTGTCAGTTTTTTGGAGTTTCATTATAATCTATTTTGTTCTTTAGAGTTGTATAATTTATGTATAGTCTTGTTATGCTTTGATATTTAATGTACAGGTTTGACCAATGTGGAGAAAGCTAATACTGAAGTGGATTTGTCAAAGTGGTCTTTAGTAGTGTTTATTAAGTAACCATTTAACTGTTAGTTTCAAAAACATTGTACACACCACAAGACTGTCCATTAGTATCAATTATATAAAGGTCAAAACTGTCTGAACAACCTGATGCCTGATTTATAGTTGTTTCATTGAAGTAAACTAAACTTTTTAGCTTATATATTATACACTCATAAAATTGTCTAAATTCACAAGTACTGAATTTGAAACAAGCACATCATTTACATCCACAATATTACAATTTCTTCTTAACTATAGTTCAGTATTCTATAGTTAATCCACAAGTGTACTAAAAACAAGTTAGATAACTGAAACTTGTCTGAGTTAGTAATAATAATAAAATAAAGCAATTTCTATTTGCATTTAATAATGCAGTATCATGCCTACAGTGTACTTTTGTTAGTTCTTACAATGCAAAAATAAAATAAACTGGTATATTCTTGTTCAATAGAAAATCATGTATTAATTGCAAGACAAAATTTCCAAAATTGTAGTTGGCAAGACATCAATAATTACCCGGTTCATGTATGACAGTTTTGATAGTACTTATCAGGTAAGTAAGTGGAGCATTATAGTAAAAACCTGGATAAGTATACCTGAAATGAGATGAATTGATTAGATAGCTGCAGCAGTTATTTAAAAGCTCTATTTCTATATCCAAGCTTAAAGGTGCTGCACTAATGTCTGACATTGCAGGCCACTATCGGCATAGACTTCCTCTCCAAGACAATGTACCTTGAGGATCGCACAGTAAGTCACAGTCAAAGTATAATAAATACATAAGAAACAATCGCTTTTATTGTTAGTAATTTATTCTTGCCGATTTTTAGATTCGACTTCAACTATGGGACACAGCTGGTCAAGAGCGCTTTCGCAGCCTAATACCCAGCTACATCAGGGACTCCTCTGTGGCTGTAGTTGTTTACGATATTACCAGTAAGTTTCTTTTTAGCTACTGTAAGTAGTTTAATAAGAAGTTTATTTAATTAAAATAAATTTAAGTAAAATCTTACGCATAAAAATAAAAATGTTTCATCTACTATTGCAGACGCCATCTCATTTCAACAAACCAGCAAATGGATTGAGGATGTGCGAACTGAGCGCGGCGGCGATGTTATTGTCATGCTAGTTGGCAACAAGACCGACCTGACTGATAAGAGGTTTCTAAATGGCTTCTTGATATAGTTTATCAGTCTATTTACCTGTTACTCTAGATCTTCAGCTGGCCTCTGTTACTCTAGATCTTCAGCTGGCCTCTGTTACTCCAGATCCTTCAGCTGGCCTCTGTTACTCCAGATCCTTCAGCTGGCCTCTGTTACTCTAGATCTTCAGCTGGCCTCTGTTACTCCAGATCCTTCAGCTGGCCTCTGTTACTCCAGATCCTTCAGCTGGCCTCTGTTACTCCAGATCCTTCAGCTGGCCTCTGTTACTCCAGATCCTTCAGCTGGCCTCTGTTACTCCAGATCCTTCAGCTGGCCTCTGTTACTCCAGATCCTTCAGCTGGCCTCTGTTACTCCACCCCCTGATCCTTGATCCTTCAGCTGGCCTCTGTTACTCCACCCCCTGATCCTTGATCCTTCAGCTGGCCTCTGTTACTCCACCCCCTGATCCTTGATCCTTCAGCTGGCCTCTGTTACTCCACCCCCTGATCCTTGATCCTTCAGCTGGCCTCTGTTACTCCACCCCCTGATCCTTCAGCTGGCCTCTGTTACTCCACCCCCTGATCCCTGATCCTTCAGCTGGCCTCTCAGATATCAATACAAATCACATGTCCCACCGCAGGCAAGTCTCAACAGAGGAGGGTGAACGCAAGTCTAAGGAGCTGAATGTGATGTTTATTGAGACCAGCGCCAAGGCGGGCTACAATGTTAAGCAGGTTTGAATGCGTGGGCTGATGAATTTCCTATTCATTGTGACTCATTAGCTGATTCGCTCTCGCCGCAACGCCCGCAGCTGTTTCGACGCATCGCCGCGGAGCTGCTCGTCAATGAGAAGCCGCCAGCGAAGCAGGAGAACGATTGTATCCTTTTTACAGTCTGTGTAGGGGATAGTGCCTGTTTGTGTTTTAAATTATTGGATATTGCCTGTGACAAGTTCTGTTTGATACTAACGGATAGTGACAATTTCTGTTTGATAGTAACGGATAGTGACAATTTCTGTTTGATAGTAACGGATAGTGACAATTTCTGTTTGATAGTAACGGATAGTGACAATTTCTGTTTGATAGTAACGGATAGTGACAATTTCTGTTTGATACTAAGTTGGTGAAATCGTAAATATATCGGTATAGTTGGGACATTGACAGATCATTATACAAAAACGTTTCCTTAACCAACCTTGGTTGTCGCCTGTCACTACCCGACAGTGATTGAAGTGAAGCTGAAGGACACGCCACAGGACGCGGAGAATCAGTCCAAAGGATGCTGGTGCTGAACAAGAGGTTATTTGTCTTGCAAACCGACTGTTTAATAATGATTGTCGAGCCCTGACAGGCATGGATATGCAGATATGAGCCATACAAGTGCTCATTTTAATTATCGGTTCACAATAAGCCCATCTGCCGAATTTTGTTACGATTATAAAAAATTCTGCCATTGTCTTGAAGCTTAATTTTTATCTGGAATATCCTACTCTAGTTCACACAGTTTTTCCACTTAGCTGTTTTGCATTCCACTATTGAAGTCATTTTTTATTGCTCGCTCACTATCTACTGTTTTCTTGGCTGTGATCCTTTTTGCTTATTAACCCTTTAAATTAAATCGGATATATTTTTCCTAGCATGCCAATTCGTACAACCCAACTGTGTCATCTTTGTACATGTTAATCTTCTCAGTTCACTGCACTGTAAAATCGATTTTTTCACTACTTTTACTGATTCATTGGTCAAGTCTTGATTACTTTTCAGTGTTTTACTTTAGTCAGTCTACCTTAAGACTCAGGATATAGGGTAGAGGGTAGCTACAGTGTAACAGTGTACCTGAAGACTCAATATATCAAGCCAACGATTTGTGAACAGGCCATAGACTAGTGCGATTTTAGAATCGAAGGATCACATTTTTCTCTTTACCTTATTCATCTGTTGCTCTTTTCACAACTGTAGTGTTTTTTATACGAAAAGTCTGCTTTCTTGCTGTTTCTAATCGCTTTTTTAACCAGGTAATGACAACAGACAAATAAAATTATCGGAACATTGTTTGTTATATTTGAAAACGAACTTGCACTTTGTTGTGAGACTTTGATAATTTTTTTTCTTGTTAAGAATTATCAGTCATTGATAAGAATAGTTTTCGTTTTTAGTATGTGTTTTTACCCTCTAATAACTTTTCATTATGACAACCTTCTCACAGATTTCTTGCAATAAATGCCCCACTTTTAGATTTCCTTCTCATCCATTTATCAGAAAATCTATCGTGATAATTTAGTTTGTCTCACTTCTTAAAATATGCCCTAAGGTAGCATTGCTTACTAACTAACTTATTTCTTATAATAGAATTTTCACGAAAATACATCCTTTGAAACCTCTTTTAAAACAAATAAAAATATGGTGTACAAGACACCAGAACAACAGACTCTCAGTTGCCAGGCAATTTTTACACTTGCTGCCAGCAGGGCCAAGATTCAAATGGACTCTGGCGGCGACTCCGGCTTCATCAGGGCGCAGGTGTGCAGCTGGCCTGAGACGCGCCAACTGGAACTCATTATCTGCGAGCTCACAGACCAGTCGGAGCCGGCCGAGCTTTGCCTGGCCCGCCTAGCCGGACTGGCTGGCCCAGTAGACGACCTCCTTCGGCTACGCTGCGACGGCGAGGCCAACGGCGACGCCAGTGTTGACTTGGTTGCCGAACTGCGCCAGTTTTGCGCCTCGCGTCAAGACCTTCGCCTTTTGCCGATTCTTTGCTGGCGTGACAAGATAGCCGCCGTGGAGACGATGCTCATTCGCCTGCTGAATGGCCGGCCAAGCCCGTGGACCGTCGGGCGCAAACGGAAAGAGCAGTTCCGCCGGATTCTTCCACTGGAGGATGTTTGCGCCCAGCTGTGCATTAGATTCCGCACGGAGTCAACAAGAAAGCTACTGGCTGAGCTGAAGCTAGTAGTTGGCCAGGACCCCAGCTTCTCCTGTCTGGCCTTGACTGGCCGTCTGCGGGCCTGCAGTCAGCACCGTTGCCATGTGGACTGCGCCTATCATCGCTGCCAGGTACTTCGCTGCTTTAACAGTAGAATGACCATGCTTTTTCCCCCTGGACAAAGACCACGGGGCATTTCAAACACCCACTGCCTAATTCACGATAGCTCCCAAACCGAAATCGAAAAATTATAGCTCATTTTCTGGATTTCCATTGCAATGGTTAAACAATTTAGGAGATACAAAAAACTAAGAATGTGGTTTTTTGAAATGCCCCTATGGTCTTTGTACTGTTAATCTCGTAGCTTGGTTGGAACCTGAATTTGCCTTTTCTTTATGTAAACCAGGCTTTACACCAGGGTTCGGCAAAATTTTCATCTGTGCTGGCCAGATAGAGCAGAGCTAGAGTGCCATGGGCCAGAAAAAACGAATAATAGTTTATCTTTATCCACAAAAAACCTTAGCTGGAAAATTGGTTGAATGTGGTGAGTGGCAGTGTCCATTGTCACATACTTAGACGCCTTGTGCACAGACTCCCAATGACCGCAGATGTTAGCCTTCTTGACAAGAGGGACAGTTGCTATGTAGATAAGGAGCTTCGTGTCTATCTTGCGCTTTTTCTGCGGGATCGGTCCGCGGGCCGGTGTTTGCCAAACCCTTGGTGTACACACTGCGATAAATAAGCCAATGAGAGCGCTCCGCATTGTCTAACCCGCACTCCAGTTAATTTCTGCCGCTTTGACCAGCCACTTTCGCGACCTGCTTCCTCCGCCGATGGCCACGGATGCCGCCGCGGCCGCTGCCGTTTTGGAATCAGAAGGTCGAAAGTCACTCTTGGCTGGAGGCCCCAGTGACTATGGCGACAGCAGCTCAGAGGCCGATGTTGAGTCCGTGTGCAACCCGTTTCCCAGGCCTGAGGAAATGCCAGCTCCGGATCTGCTGCTGATGTCCGGCTTCGAGGACCCAGATCCCGATGCCGAGGATTCGCAGGAAGTGCAGCTGCCTCCGATTCAGCAGCCACAGCAGCAGAGGCAGCCGTGGCGTCCAAAACCACAGACCCTGTTGGATAATGACTACCTCAGCGGCTTCCGTGACATCCGTCTGGCGAATCCAAACTTTATTAATGACGACACGCCTGATAGGCCATATGTGCACCACAGCTAATAATAATAATAATATCGTTTGCTTACTCCTTCCTGATCACCCGCGTAAAAAGATACTGTACTTATACATCTGCCCTGACTTTCTCTTCGTCAGGCAGTATTCACTCTTACCGTCCCTCGTGGGCGTAAATTGTATATTAATCTCAGTGGAATCGAGCCCATGGACCTTGGTGCGAGGGGCAAACGCGTCAACCGCTCTAAATGCGAACAAAATAATGAGCAGACAGCAGGTCAGTGAGTTAGCCTGGCCAAATAACCGTGAAAGAATTCTGATTGTTCATTCCTTTGGAAAACCTTATCTCTTCACATTTGATCTGAATAGCTAAGTCGGCACTATTAATTTAGCACTCACCATCGTTGGCCGCCTGTCGGTTTTTTTCAAGCAGAAAAGGAAGCGAACGCGCTTATTTAGATGTGAGACCATCTGCCGGCTTTCTGGTCAGTTTTTATCGCTGGAATCATTTTATCTTATTTACCCGATGCGTCCAAATCTGCGGTTTAGAAACCGGTTGGTGGTTATAAATTGCTGCCCAAGACAGTCCACAGCTTCTGTCACACTCGGACTATTTTGCGCACTAGCTTTGAAGACCCGTCAAAATATATCTATGGTAGAATACTCCTATCATTGTTTCATGCTATTGTCCCTTCTTGTAATTCTCAAGTCGTTGATTTTTTGCTTATCTCAGTTTCTCGCCCTCCTGTTTCTTCTGGTTGATAATTTCACCAATATACCTTGGATGTTTTAATCTCCCTAGCTTCCAAGTGAGTGCGCATGAGTGCATTTACTTGTATATACTATCTAATTTATCTGCTCCTGCACAGACTCGCCGCCCTGCCTCTGTTTGCTTTTTTCTGGCCCACCTCCCACCTGTGTTAGCCCTGTTATAATTAAGACTTGACCCACAAAGCCAATGCATATCTCTGGCTTGGTTGGCCAGGATCAGTCTATGTTCATGAAGTTCTTAAAAATAATTTGTTTAATAAAAATCCATCGAAAAACACACGCTGGCATAGCCTGTCTTTCATATAAATTTAAGTTATTTCCTCACCGAAAGTCGGTTCTGTAGATCACTAACTCGGCGCTTCGAAAACCTATGTACTGCTGTTTAGTCTATGGACTTTGGACTCCAGAAAAGCAGCTAGCTTTCACCCACTTAACAGCTAGGTGAACTAATTTTGGAATTAGCAGTAGAACTACCAAAATGGTAGTTGAAGTTTTTAGAGGGTTCCAAAATTTCCCACACAGACATTTTTGCTGCGCTTGACTGAAGCAACGCAATAAACAAAACTCAAGAACATTTGCATTTGCCTGCATCATCTACGACTTTGCTGCTCACCGGCCTTCCTGGTGCGAATTTCTCCACTTTCGCTGATCAAGCCTCGATATGGAGCAAAAGTACAGGAATTGGCTGGCGACTTGATTCTTGTTTCAGAATTCCGAAGTCCGAAGCCCTTAGCAACTGCAGGCTTTCATTGGTTTGTTCCTTGTGTTCCACGACGCCAGATGAGATTGGACAAGGCGGCATGCTTTGCTTTACTTTGCTTCAAAATTAAGTTAGCGCTTTATCTTTAATGATATAATGCGCTCGCAGTGCAGAATGAATGATTGCTCGGATGCACGAATCTGTCTCGACAGCTCACAGAGATTACCGCGGGTTTCACCCCGGCATTCCAGCCTGCCTTTGATGAAGAGCTGTGGCACTGTGGCAGGGGGGAGAGGAAAATGAGCGCCCGGATCCAGCTTTTGCCAGCACTCAGCCGACCCGTGGAGCTGCTGCCACTGCAGGGTTGGCTTCGGGGTGAAATTATGAAAGGACTGGAGACGCAAGGCAAAGAAATCGGAAGTGTCACACAAGGAGCCGCACTAGGAGAAAGATTTCCGCGACTTTGGCCGGGCTGACTTGCTGCATTAGCGCAAGCACGCTTCTACAGTAGACACAGTCCGCATCCATCCACTCATTCATTCATTTCTTCAGTCATACAGCATTTTTTGTTGGGAGATTGAATCAAAGCATCTACAAAGATGCAGGCGCCGTATGTATTTAGAGAGTGTGTCGGAAGGAGTTTTAGCAAGTGGGTGCAGCAGTGACAGGAATCTACGGTGCCTGGCATGTACTGATAGCTCCCCCTCCTGTTTAGCGAGTTCAGCAGTCTGATTAAACTCATCATCGCGCGACCTGCTATCGGGATAATTTAGTCAGCATGTGCACGCGAACTCAAACCTCAGTCCCTACCGCGGTGTTTTGTCCGTGCCATTAGGCACGGCTGAACTGCCCGCACGTCCCCCCCACTATGCACCCAACTCATCCGTTTCAGCAGGTCCTATACGCGCATTCTCTCATTTTCTTATCCATTGGGAAGTTCAGAACCGAATCCCTGCCTCGATTGGCACCCACAGCCAACCCCTGCGCCCTGCCTGTGTCCGTGGCACTCGCCCGGTGACTTTGCTTTGAATAGCCTTTCCCCGACTACTCGCTGCTGCGTGCTGCACGCCTCTTGCAATCCCGACCCGCGTATGGCTCAACCGGGGCATCGGCAGCTTCCCTGCTCAGCCAGTGCTCATGCATGCTTGGGAGCCGGGGGCGGGGAGATACTCTAGATTCGGTGCTCAAACTTTCGAAAGGCTGCACCCGAATTTCTCTGCCTTTTACTTGGATTTGTGTGTGCGCGCATGTGAGGTCTCTGAGAGATGCTTCGCTTCTTCGGGACTTTGCGACAAGAAATTGGAATGAGAAAGAGAGAGGGATGCCAAGGCTTAGTCCCTGTCGCTCCTTCGTTTTTACTCCGCCCGTTTCCTCATCCTAGGCCTGGCCTAGTGCCGTCGACCCAATCAGTGCCCAGGGCGCTAGGGGCTGGGCGAGATCCTTCTCCTTCCTCTCCTCCGATCCCACTCTACAGTCCTCCCGGACCTTCTTTTGCCTTAATGCCGGCGCTAGGCTGCTGCTGCTGCTGCTGCTGCTGCTGCTGCGGGTGACACACGAGCTGCCCCCACCTCATCAGGGCCACCAACCCCTTTCATTCCAAACGCGGCGAGAGCGAGAGAGAGAAGAAAAGAATTAAAGGAGAGAGGAGGCCGGCCGGAGTTCAGGCAGAAAAAATGTGATAGAGGCGATGGGATCAGACCCGGGGTGGGGGGAGAGGAAAGAAGGGAAAGGAGGAGGTTGGGCCCGTGGTGGCCGGCATATAAGCTATTGAGGAGCCCCGGTCTGTGCTTGCAAGAACTATTATAAAACCCCTTTCCATTGCGGCCCGTTGTGTGAAAAAAAGTCGGACATTCTCCGCTTCTGATTTTGCGGGAGACAATACGCAGCTTCTCGCACCTCAAAACAAAGCTCATTGTTTCATCTTGGCGCTGAGCAGCAGTTTAAGGTAAAATTTCAGAGTCCTTAGAATTGTTTTCTGCTGCTTCGGCCAAATTTGTACAGTTTTTGGGCGATTTTGCCTTTCGTTACAATCCTTCACTTTTCCCGAATATTTCCCGAGTAGTTTTTCATCGACTGTGCTGCCACGGGCTGAAGGCCAGAAAATGTAATTACAAGCAGCGTACGTGGCTAGGTAAAAACCTGTTTGTAATTAGCTAATCCAAATGAGAAACATTGGGATTTAACTTTAGATCAAGATTATAGCATGCTTGTTAGTACTAACATGTAACAGGTAGCAAGAATGCTTTATCGTGTGACAGATTAAATCAGAATACCAGCATGAGAGTGTCACAAGCGGCAAGAAAATCTGTTTGCTCATACGTGTAGAAACTTTCCATTCTGTTCTCAAGTCTAATGAAATTTGCGCTGAAAACAACACACCTAACAATTGACAAAAATGTAGATTCGATTTCTAACAAGTTCAACTTGGCGGCATGGCGAATAAGTTCAAACTGATCTACTTCCCGATTCGCTTCCGAGCCGAGGGACTCCGCTGGACTCTGGCCTACTCCGGCCTGCCCTGGGAGGACAAGAAAATCATGATGGAGGAGTGGGCCGGACTCAAGCCTAGTGAGACTTGCACAGCTGTTTGTAGCCTGTCTGGCATAGCTGAATAATGCTTGGCATGTCCTATCAGTCAGAGATTGGAGTGATCAGTCTGTCCAATCAGTCAGAGATTGGAGTGATCAGTCTGTCCAATCAGTCAGAGATTGGAGTGATCAGTCTGTCCAATCAGTCAGAGATTGGAGTGATCAGTCTGTTGAATCAGTCAGAGGTTGGAGTGATCAGTCTGTCCAATCAGTCAGAGATTGGAGTGATCAGTCTGTTGAATCAGTCAGAGATTGGAGTGATCAGTCTTTTGAATCAGTCAGAGATTGGAGTGATCAGTCTGTTGAATCAGTTAGAGATTGGAGTGATCAGTCTGTTGAATCAGTCAGAGATTGGAGTGATCAGTCTGTTGAATCAGTCAGAGATTGGAGTGATCAGTCTGTCCAATCAGTCAGAGATTGGAGTGATCAGTCTGTTGAATCAGTCAGAGATTGGAGTGATCAGTCTGTTGAATCAGTCAGAGATTGGAGTGATCAGTCTGTTGAATCAGTCAGAGATTGGAGTGATCAGTCTGTTGAATCAGTCAGAGATTGGAGTGATCAGTCTGTTGAATCAGTCAGAGATTAGAGTGATCAGTCTTTTGAATCAGTCAGAGATTGGAGTGATCAGTCTGTTGAATCAGTCAGAGATTGGAGTGATCAGTCTGTTGAATCAGTCAGAGATTGGAGTGATCAGTCTGTTGAATCAGTCAGAGATTGGAGTGATCAGTCTGTTGAATCAGTTAGAGATTGGAGTGATCAGTCTGTTGAATCAGTCAGAGATTGGAGTGATCAGTCTATTGAATCAGTCAGAGATTGGAGTGATCAGTCTGTTGAATCAGTCAGAGATTGGAGTGATCAGTCTGTTGAATCAGTCAGAGATTGGAGTGATCAGTCTGTTGAATCAGTCAGAGATTGGAGTGATCAGTCTGTTGAATCAGTCAGAGATTGAAGTGATCAGTCTGTTGAATCAGTCAGAGATTGGAGTGATCAGTCTGTTGAATCAGTCAGAGATTGGAGTGATCAGTCTGTCCAATCAGTCAGAGATTGAAGTGATCAGTCTGTTGAATCAGTCAGAGATTGGAGTGATCAGTCTGTTGAATCAGTCAGAGATTGGAGTGATCAGTCTGTTGAATCAGTCAGAGATTGGAGTGATCAGTCTGTTGAATCAGTCAGAGATTGGAGTGATCAGTCTGTTGAATCAGTCAGAGATTGGAGTGATCAGTCTGTTGAATCAGTCAGAGATTGAAGTGATCAGTCTGTTGAATCAGTCAGAGATTGGAGTGATCAGTCTGTTGAATCAGTCAGAGATTGGAGTGATCAGTCTGTCCAATCAGTCAGATTGGAGTGATCAGTCTGTCCAATCAGTCAGATTGGAGTGATCAGTCTGTCCAATCAGTCAGATTGGAGTGATCAGTCTGTCCAATCAGTCAGATTGGAGTGATCAGTCTGTCCAATCAGTCAGATTGGAGTGATCAGTCTGCTTTATGAGTCACATGAGTGCTTAAACTAAGTTATTAGCGACCATGCATGTTCATCGTGTGAGTACACTATGCCTGTACAGTATGAATGGAATGGTAGCATTCGCACCACGACTGCATTATTAGCTACTAGCATAGCAAAGCAATCGAGCATTGGCGATTCAATCCGAGAAGAAGTGATGGATTGACAGCATAGTTTCACAACCTGAAAGCTACACCCATCCTATTGATTTACGGTCAGCAATTTCCCCCACACCCGCTAGCGCCCTGATGACAACTCGCAGGTCATCTCCGGAATTGCCAGCCTGTTAATAACAGCAGGCCGCGGCATGACTTCGTTAAGCAGAAGGGAACCGCTGCAAATGCGTTATTGCCGGCGCCCCGGTAATTGGCACCTCGCTCTCGCACGAATCGAACCTCGTCCCCCATAGCAACGAGTGCTTGCACAGACTCGCCTCACACTTTTCCTCATTTCCGACTAGGCGCAGCTTCCTCGCCTCATCATCTTCTCCCTTCTATCACACAGAATTTTCTGCCTGTTTGTGCCCCGGCACCTCTTCTTCTGCAGCCTTTTCATCCTCTATCCCGGCTCGTGTAGAACGAATGCTTAATCCTCCATCGCTTACAGCTCCCTTGGGGAGGACGGGCACAACTGCCCAGGTCGGCAAAGAAGTCTTGCAGCCAGGGGGTGGGGCTGGGTGGCAAAAACAGGCAGATTTTGTTGGAAAAATCCCGGCAAAGTGGGGCTGCACAACACGAGACAGGTGCGGCGCCCCGCAGTTTAATTTGTCACCTTTTATTCCTTTTCCTAAAATAAGCCAACTTCAAACGGGATCTCCACTCTCAACTCCCATCTCGCTACAGTCTCAGTGGGCTCGATGGATAGCTGCTCAAGGACAGGCGAGGTAGAGATAAAATTGCGGGCTCCTGGAACTCGCTTGAGTCGATGAGATGGGCGTCAAATCGGGGGGGGGCGCCGCACTCCGCGGCCTCGGTAGGAATTGAGTAGCTAACGAGGAGGATCAGTACAGGGAGAATTTTTATAAGTAAGAGAGGCCTCTGGATTTCGGTATGAGCTCTAAATTTGTCTAATTTTTCTCTTTCCATTTCGTCTTCGCCCAGAGTAGAAGAAGCCGCTTCTGGCGGATAAAAACGGGACGCCCAAATCCAGCTTCAATCGAGTGTGTTGGTGCGTGTGTGTCGCCGGATTTTTTTGACGCTGCTGCATTCAGGCTTCTCGAGAACTTCAGCCCCACCCCACTCCGTGCACCTAGGAAATTTTTGTAAACTTTCCTTTCGCCCGATTTAGCCTCAAAAATGGCAGAGAGAGAGGAGAAAAGCGGATCAGGCAAAGTAGAATCCATCAAGCGCTGTTCGGCATGGCTGAGCACAAGCGGCTGAGCAGTTCCAGTTGGCCACTCTCGGTTGCCAACCAAGGGGCAGTCAGGCCAGACCCTGGCGTGACTCACCCAAATAGCCGTCTGGGTAATTTATCGCCACCCGAGTAAGCTCAGCTGCTTCAGGTGTGCACCATTCTCCACCTGCTTTGATGCTAGGAGCGGTGGACAATGCGGCTACTCTCCGATCAGTTATAAAATGGACTCATCTGATCAAGATTCCTGAGTTCGAATGCACTGGCTCTCAAAATTTCACATTCCCCAATGTTTTAGGCAAGCCCAAATACCAAAGTCCCTCAAATTTCACTATTCAAAAATGTACATTCCCTGAAATTCACATCCCCGAATTCGCATCCCCAAAATTTCATATCCCCAATTTTCCCATTTCCCAAGTTTCAATTTCCCAATTACTAAAATCGTTAGTCTACCAAATTATCGCAACCTAAAGGGTGCTGTGAAATTTGGTAGAAGGGAAATTAAGGGAATATGGAGTTTGGGATTAAGACATTCGGGGTAGTGCAATAGCATCTGAATCATACGAGCAACTCACTTTATCTAATCATATGAGCTAGTCTCGATTTTGTAATTGGTCATCGAAGAAAGTTATAGAATACTGAACTTTATGGATTCGACCGAGGCACGCTACTATTAGTAGCATAGCATTCAGCATAGCAATCAGGAAGTCGACGCTTGACGACCCTTCGTGAACAAGCGAGAATATTATGCATGGTTTCCAAAATTCAGGAAATGAATATTTCAAATTTCCTGAACTGAACTATGAGCAGTTGATGCTGTTCTCTTTTCTAACCATTGATGCACAGTGACAATGAGAAAGTCAGGGCTTTGTGAAGTGCTAGTTACATGTGCGTACCTGTTTGAGTTTGAGTCTGCGTATGTATATATGTGCCCGTATGCTCAGGGATCAGCGGGCACGAAATTTTCCTCACTCGCTGTGAGTCGACTCACTAAAATGATGCGTCTGTGTCCACAGCCCCTTCAAATATAGTAATTACTGTCCTCCGCAGCTGTTCCGTCAGGCATTCTCCCCTGCCTGGTGACCCCGGACGGTCGCAAGCTGGTGCAGTCGGCCGCCATCGCCCGCTTCCTGGCCGTCCGGGCCGGTCTGTACCCCACTGGCGAGGCCGAGCAGTGCAAATGCGACGAGATCATTGCCCTGGTGCAGTGTGACCTCATGGCCGCCTACGAGCAGTTCCTGCCGCTCAGGCCGGCCGAGGAGCGCCGGCGCGGCTACGACAACTGGAACGAGAAGGCGGCGCCGAGGATGCTGGGCTACCTGGACGGCATTTTGGCAGAGAGCCAGTCGGGCTACCTGATCGGAGACAAGGTACCTGAATGGTTTTTTTATCAGCCATTTTATCAGCTCAGTCGGTCGAATCATTTAGAGGTCGTTTCTTCGAGATTCAGTTTTATGGATCAGTTTTATGCGAAATGCTAATTCTGAAACCATTGCTTTCATTGAAACGGCTCGCACAATTTTACCATGTAAATATATTAAAAAGAACGGAATCACTAAGTAAGGCTCGCTCCATGGCTTTAGCAGTAGAGAGACCACGGGCCTACACTTTTCTTTCTTTCGCTATCGAAAGAAATCCACGTTGGCTATTATTGTTGATTATGCGAGTATTGTATTGATTTTATTATTATTAAAACTACATAGGTTCTTATGCAGAGCAATGCTAGTTGTCCTTGTCAAAAGAGTTCTTCGACACGATTCGCTGACGTCGGATGGCTTTGAACATTAGTTCATCGGAAAGGATGGAAAATTTTGATCCATATGGTGGACTTTCACGAAAAGCGGACATTCGGTTCGGCAGCTATCGGGAAGTAGGCAGTGGGTATTTGAAATAGCCTGTGGTCTTCCCAAGGGGGGAAATAGCGTGGTGTTGCTACTGTCAATGCAGCTCACAATATCCTCGTCCCGTGTCCACCCGTCACCAGCTGACCATCGCCGACCTGCTGGTAGCGGCCGTGGTGGACTCGCTGTCCCAGATCCCGGAGGTGCGGGCCTCCGCTCAGTCGCGCAAGAACCTGACTGCCCACCTGTCCCGCCTGCGACAGCACGAGAAGCTGGCAGCCTACCTGAGATGTCGCGACGACTCATTTCCGGGTTTCAACGTGTGAATTCGCGGGCTTTTTTGTTGGCTGCATTCGCTACTGATGCTTGCAATAGAGATGACCGCGGCGCATCGCGAATGTGAATTTTATATTCTCTCCGATCTGTCCCGACGGAAACAACTAGATTAATAAATTATCGAGCATCAGAATTGCATAGTCAACAACACTTTTTCGATCTCTTGCCCCAAGTGACGCTTGACCCTCACCGTTGAGAGTAGTTTATACTCATTATTAAATATACAATCAAATTAGGCAACACCAAATATTACAGAATGCACTATTAAACATAATTTGGACTCGTCCTTGTAACCTTGTTGTAGCCATGTGGTTAGAGCATCGGGCTCACTACTTGAAGGTCGGGGGTTCGATTTCTGACTCCATTGAATTAATATGTGACCTTTGGCAAGACACTTAACTGTGTCTTAGCATTAGCTGGTGTTATTGAGGGTAGGTGTGGCGTCTCCCCAGTCCATGGACTGAACAGCTGTACGCAGCTGCGGCTGTGCTGGCGGCTGCACATCTGGCCCAATTGGGGCAGGGGTAAACGGTAATAATATTAATTATTATTTTAATTGGATTCGGTCAAACACTATGTTCACCCATAAAATTATGTTTTATATCTGACGCTTAAAATGCTCTGAAATAAAAAGGGTTGTTAAAACCATTTGCGCAAATCAGTAAAAGTACAATACTATCCAAAGCAAGCGCAAAGGCCATTGACTTACTCGCGCGGCGTTCTCAGAAAAGCAAATCTCAATCGCAATTAAAATTTTCAAACCGTGCACTATAAAGTTCTTAATTGCGGCTTTACGTGTCATTGAGCTATCGAGTTGCACCAATTATCGTTTAAGCCTGGCTTCACAATCACTGATCGATCAGCGACCAATGAGGAGTGCCCGTGTGCCTGCAAAATATCATTTTCTGTTTACCATCCTTGTAAAGTCAGCGGGGCCAGTTATAAATTAGCCGTCTATAGGAATTTTTGTCACCTCTGGAAAGCAATCTAAAAGCCAGTGAGACTAATTTTAAACGAACAATGATGCTCACGGCTGGAGCGCTGTGGGCCATGATTCTGGTGGCCTTAGCAGCAGTCGCTGCGCCTTTATCAAAGCCGACGGATACCGGGAGATACCGTCCGCAGTGTGAGACGTCTATCGCTGCTAAGTAAAAAGATTGTTCTAGCACTATTTGTTATAGCCAACTTTTTTGCTGGTTTGAGGGTTCCTAAAACATATATTTTAGGAAAATTATTTTGCCTGCCTCATGGCAATTTCAGGTAACTATCTAATTAGTTTGTACGTTTATCACGAATAACCAAACAGTTCGGACTCAGGGTCGCTGCCACGCGATGTCAGGACCAACTCAACAGACCGCCTCGCGGCCCTTCGCAACTGGATGACGGAGCAGGGCATCGAGTGGTACCTGGAGACTGGCCTGGACTCCGGCCTTCAGAGTTGGACTGAGCCTGCAGATCAGTTTCTGAGATGGATCAGCGGCTTCACTGGCTCGCACGGTTTGTCTTTTCTGCGAATACTTTCAGTCCTTTTTGACGTCATAATTATACTTTCACTTACTGTCTTGAACGATTTCAACCGCTTATACCGATTATACAAACGAAAATATCGACGTTAATCAAGAAACTATTAACAGCATTTCAAGCTTCTAAGTCCAGACGAGAGCGAAACTTTCATAGTAAACAATAAACAGTTCTTCAAATAGGCAATCATTTAGCTAATGAGCGGCCGTTTCAGCATCAAAACAGACCACTTCTATGAATGACAGGAACACAGAAACCAAAAGCAACGAAACCCAGGCGACTGCGCGCGGCGTCGTCCAAGAAATGGATTGGGCACTCAGAAAGCTGCCGTGTCGAGCTGTTTATGGTGCCAGGTGATCTAATTGCCGCATACAAGGGCAGCCTTTATAATCCATCACAGTCCGACAGCATCGGGCAAATTTGCAAATCTCTGAACGATCGGGCGCGTTTTCAGTGCGTGGCTGGACTTCAGAGCGTCCTTCGATTTGTCACAGCTAGCCAGCAACTGGAAGGGTGGAAAGGCGCGAAACGAAACTAAAGTTTGACGCCTAGCCAGAATAAAACACATTGAGGATTAAAACATAGGCTTTTTGTTTTAGAAACTAAACTGTTGTTCGTCTCAGCAAAACGGATCAGTTGTTTGCATGGATAAAACAGCTGGAGCTCTAGCTAATGCAGTATTACCTAATATAAACTTTGCAATATGGATGGCATTAATTCTCCTTTGATAACTGATCGCAACCCACATTGCACCAACCGCAGGCGAGGCCCTGGTGTCGCACACGTGGGCCCAACTATTCACTGATGAGCGCTACACTGTGCAAGCAGACGCGGAGCTTGACTGCATCAACTGGCGCATGAGCGCTGATAGCTCCTTCGAATCATGGCTTCTGAGGTATTCGGGTCCGCGCGTCACTCTGGGCATTGACATCAGCCGCGTCAGCTGGGGCCGCGCCAGCTGGCTGGCCAACTCCAATCCTCAGCGCCTTAAGCTGGTCTCACTACCGGCAGGTCAGCCGGCCAATAAACTATGGAGGACGGGTCGGCCTCATCGACAAGCTCGCCAGGTCTATCCTTTGTACAAACACTACACTGGCGGCAGCTCCTGGCAGGCGAAGGTCTCGGCCGCCAGAGCAGTCATGGAATCAGAAGGAGCAGCCGCTATGGCTATCACGGCTTTGGACGAGGTGGCCTACCTAATGAACCTGCGGGCCACTGTAGTAGCCGGTCAGCCCTACTTCCAGGGCATGGTGCTGCTGACTAGGAACTCAACAAGCCCCCTATTATTCCTAGCAAATGCCAGTGACATCTTGGCCAATCCTGCTGTGCGGCGTCATCTCGTTGGAGCGCGAGTGAACGACCTCGCAAATCTGGCTACTTTTGGGGCTTCTGACGGCCTTGGACTGGACACTAAACTGTGGATCTCTCGAAATCGAGTTTCAGCCGCCATAGCTGCGGCTCTGATGGGTCCATCGTTCGATATATTTAATCCCTTGGCTTACAATCACTTAGCTGTGATCGACCAGGACACCCCGGTGCGTCTAGCCAAGGCGGTCAAGTCGCCCGGTGAGCGGAAAGTTTTCGCCGCCTGCAGCCTGCTAGACTCAGCAGCTCTGGTTGCCGCCCTTAACGAGTTGAGCTGGTTGGTGTCCGCAGACCGAATGGTCACAGAGTTATCCGCCGCGCGCCTGATTGACAGGCACCGGGCTCGTCTGCCTAACTACCGCGGCCGGAGCTTCGCTACCATATCAGCCGTGGGAAAACACGCGGCGTTAGTGCACTACACACCCAGTATCGCAACTGACACACGTCTGGAGCCCAGAACCAGCACAACTGACGCTTTGCTGCTCATTGACTCGGGTGGACAGTACCTCGGCTGCACCACTGACGTCACGCGTACTATTTACTATGGACGAGACCCTGCTCCACAGTTTGTGCGAGACGCCTACACCAGGGTCCTGATGGGCGCCATTGATCTGCTTAGCCTGCACTGGCCGGCCGAGTATTTCAGCAGCGCTCTCGATCCTTTCGCAAGGAGGCATCTGTGGCAGGCGGGCCTGGACTATAGGCACAGTACAGGTCACGGAATCGGACAGTTCCTTGGCGTGCACGAAGGTCCAAATGCCATCGGGAACTGGGGCAACCGGCTTACCATCGGGCAGTTCCAGTCTGTGGAGCCCGGCTATTATAGACCAGCCCAGCCCGGTGTGCAGGGCTTTGGAGTTCGCTTGGAGACCATCACAGGGGTGGAGTCGCGAGGTCCTAATGTAGATTATACGGAAGCCAAATTCTTGCGCCTCCAACCAGTCACGTGGGTTCCGTACGATCGTCGGCTAATTGATACGAACCTCATGAGCGGCCAGCAGTTGCACTGGCTTAACTGGTATCACTCAGAGTGTCGGACACGGCTGGCCGAGCCGTTGGCTCAAATCGGCCAGACTGTACAAGCGGCTAACTGGCTGTCAGAGGCCACCAAGCCAATTTTGCCTGTGGACGGAGCAATGAAACAGGGTGGAAGTCTTAAAGCTGTGCTGCTTTCGGCACTAACAGCAGCTGGAACTGTGAAACTCATTGCTTGGTGAATCTTGAACAGATGCACTATGGAGGAAAAAAACAAAATTAATTTTTCAGAGAATTGTACGCAGGACAGTTTTGTTTACTTTTTATCTAATTTTGCATTGACTGTAAGAAATTTCCCACAACAGGTAATCATCGCAACAGTTTTACGTGAGCTGAAATGTAATTTATACATGTAGTTACGGAATTGTGGCTATGTCAGAAACGAGACCTCGCATACATGCATAAACAAAATTAGAGCTAAACTGATTTTCTGCGCGATTAATTGTTTCTATTCTGCGTGCACTAGCCATAACACTAATACTCGTAATAAAGTTTGAATGCACCCTTATGTAGCCATACTGCATGGCTACTGCAAACAATTCGGAAGGTAATCGCTTAAGAGAAATAAATATGGCTATGGTAACAAATATATACGTGTGTAAGGTGTATAAATACGATTTTTGTACAACGTAAGTTAATTAGCAGGAATATGCACCATGTAAATCACCGGCCGTCTCCATTGCTTACCCACGCAGGCGCTTTTGGTTCAAAGAATTAGCCACGTGACAGCTGTTTCGTTTAATAGATACGGTCGGTGAATCCAAGCTGCGCGTGTATTTCGTTAACCTTAACAGTAGAACTACCATGGGGGATTCCCCCTTGGTATAAGAACGGGCGGCAAAATGGCTTGGTAATACTACCGATAAAATTGATGAGAAAGTTTTTCGACAATTCAGATCAAACTCAGACAACATTTACTAATACTCGTAGCTAAAATGCTGAATAGGCTAAATGCAATACTTGCAAAAGCAAGTTGTGACACAGCTGGTATATCAACATGACCCGGCCCTGCCAGAACGGGATCTGACAATGCCAGCAGTTGTCCGCGGCCGATAGCTTAAGCTCGTTTACTGGTCCCAGACTTTAATGACAGCGGCCTTTTATCATGAATTGGAAATGTCGATATAACTCCTAAATAAATAGAATAGAATGCACAACTAACTTAGAGGTAGATTTACAGCCAGTCGCACTTTACACCTTACACGTGTGTGTACTTAGTCGTTTCAGAAGAGCCCCGGAGTAGCCATACGCACCCAACTTTCTACCCCAGCATGGCAAGTTTAGACAGTTAAGATTACTAATGGAAATCTTGCTGAAGGACATACTGTTTAGTATCATAGACTGTACGTTTCGAAGTCCGAAGCCCTTACCCTCAGGCCAGAAACCTCCTTTGGTTGCGACAGAATTTCATAGCCATACGTACCGCCTAAATACAAACTATTTTATTGAATCGACCGCTTATTAATTATACTTTTCTTATCTTTATCCTACATTGCTTACAGTAAATTTGGATGCCCTCAAATTCTAATTTGGTAATCTCGAAGGCCAGGCCTGTAGATCTCTCCCTCAGCCAGCACGGCACCTCGGTAGATCTCTCAGAGCCTTGGGCCACCCTCGGCCAGCACGGCACCTCGGTAGGTCTCTCAGAGCCTTGGGCCACCCTCGGCCAGCATGGCACCTCGGTACTCTCAGAGCCTTGGGCCACCCTCGGCCAGCACGGCACCTCGGTAGGTCTCTCAGAGCCTTGGGCCACCCTCGGCTAGCATGGCACCTCGGTAGATCTCTCAGAGCCTTGGGCCTCCCTCGGCCAGCATGGCACCTCGGTAGATCTCTCAGAGCCTTGGGCCTCCCTCGGCCAGCATGGCACCTCGGTAGATCTCTCCGAGCCTTGGGCCACCCTCAGCCAGCACGGCACCTCGGTAGATCTCTCCGAGTCTTGGGCCACCCTCAGCCAGCATGGCACCTCGGTAGATCTCTCCGAGCCTTGGGCCACCCTCAGCCAGCACGGCACCTCGGTAGATCTCTCCGAGTTTTGGGCCACCCTCGGCCAGCACGGCACCTCGGTAGTAGATCTCTCCGAGCCTTGGGCCACCCTCGGCCAGCACGGCACCTCGGTAGTAGATCTCTAATAACAGCTCACGCCTGTCTGTAGCTCCAAGGGATCATCAAAATTTTGGGAACCGGCTAACTGTAGCCCGCGTCAATTGCGACGACCAACCCGGGGAGGGAAAGAGCGCTTCTCCAGCGCCAATCTCCTCCTGGTCCGGCGTGCACGTGTGGGCTGAGTGGAAATGGACGGGGGAGAAAAAAAATTAATTGGCGAAGGCGAACAACATTGCGACTGGCTTATTGACTGGCTTACTGGCGTAGCAAATTGATATTAGTTATTTGATTAAAAACGAGTTTTTGCCGTTTTCTCAGTGGCCCAAAAGGATGTTGAAAAAATTATTTTGCCGACAGGCAAATGGCGAAACAAGCGAAATGAAAATACAACTAACGCAAGATTGATAAACAACAGATAGAAATTACGAGTCTGAGTCTAAACTGGTATAATCAGATGCCAGTCAGATGATCCAGATACACGGACCGGATGGTGGGTTACCTCGTGCATTCGATGCATCTCAGGTGTCGGGTGGTAGCCTTCGAATTATAATAAGACGTCTTTCAAACCAGCCGATCGTTCACACTGGCACAGACAACTTCAAGGTAAGATAACACTGGCAAAATAAATGCCAACATTAAACACAAAGCGACATAATTCTGCTTGCCAATGAGAACGACCGGTTGATCCCCGGCTGAGCAACGTGCTGCGAGATGCAAGATTATACCTAACAAGATTATACCTAACCTAGGTTGCTAGTAATGGATAGGACAACTATCTTTGTCTCTGTTGTTTTGCAATTCTTAAAAAATTTACAACTAAAATAGATTTTACGAAGAACCTTCCGAAAAAGAGTTAAATATTTGATACTAAACATAAAATATTATACTTAATTTAAATAAAACGAGCGATATGGAAAACCAAACTAAACAAAATAAGCGCGGGGAGACATTGCGTCGTGAAGATGCTTTAGTAGCTTCGTAGTTAACAACAATGACGTTTATAAACAGACAGAAAAGATAGCATAAGTAGCGATTCCAGTTAATCAAAAGGAATCATGACGGGACAGATGCAATCCACAGCAACTTTTAAGTTTTAGACACTAAGTTTTTACTAAACAACTGGTTAATTATAAAATTCAGGGATAATAAAAGACGCACGAATGGTCATTAGAAGCAAAAGAAAATTTGTTATATTGAAACAATTTTGGTCGAATAATATTATTTTGATTTCGTATGGTTTATTTTACTTATAAAATGGAGCCTTAGACCGTTGCTGAGATATAAGTGAGAAGTCCACAGACCTCCACAGACAGAGATGTGGACTACTTATTATAAATATAAAGTAAAACAAGCAATTACGTATTTTAAGAAACCAAGTCAAGAACCCGGAGCAAAAATTAAATTATTACGACAAAAAAACAACAAACAAAGACCTACTACATACGAGAGCTTGTTGGACGGACAGCCCCGGTGTTGAGTCGAACGCAGAGTCTGCTTGCTGCGCACGAGTCACTGGAAAGCTGCGCCGACCCGTCTTGACTCGTCATTAGCGCGACCCGACTGACCTGCTGCGACTCCTCGACTTGCGCTGACCAGCGGTGGCGCTAGCGCCGCCATTGTCGCGCCGAGGCCCGGCGCTACCCGAGCGTGACCTGGAAACTGAGCGAGAGCGAGAGCGCGACGGAGACCGCGAATGGGAACGGGACTTGGACCGATAGGGAGATCGAGATCGGGACGCCGACTTGGCCTTGACAGGTTTGCTACTGTTATTCACCGGCGAGCGGGAGCGGGTCACAGATCGGGACTTGGAGTGATCCTTGGACCTGGATCGGCGATCCTTAGACCTGGATCGGCTAACGGAACGAGACTTCGAGCGATCCTTAGACCTCGATCGGCTCACAGAGCGGGACCTAGACCTAGAGCGAGAACGGGACCTAGACCGGGATCTGGACCGGGATCGAGAGCGCGAAGGCGAACGACGAGATCGACGCGAAGAGGAGCCTTTGCCGGATTCTTCGACGCCGTCGACGCTAATTCGCAGCCGGCGGCCGTGCCACTCGTAGCCGTCATATTGTTTGAGCGCCCGGCGCATGTCATCGCGGCTTTCGAATTCCACGATGCCCTCGCCGCGAACCGGTCGGTGCACGTCAGCGAAAGTCACCTCGCCGGCGTGGCGCACAAGGTCTTTCAGGTCCTGCCACTTCACGTCGGAGCCGAGGTTTTTAACGACTAGGCGGTGCCTATATAACAGACGAAATTTATTAAGCAATAAGAAAGGATCGAATACGCGTTCGTCTCTCGCACCAAGGTCCCAGGCTCCCTGAGCTTGATGCCGCGGCGAAGCCACATTCATTTAGGGAGCTTGTCGTCGTGCAATTTACGCTCTTGATGATGACCAACCTCCGAGGCACAGTGACAGTGTACACTGCCTGACGATGAGATAGTCAGAGCAGATAAATACACCCGTGTGTGTGCGTTCCTGTGTACAGCATACGCTTACGTGTGTGATCAGCAGTTAGCGAAATGGGGAGAATTGCCTCCTCGCTGGATGTGTCTACTGTCACCAAATGATGTGTTATTGCCCGAAGTCCTACTGCAACTATTAGTACAATTAGTACCATTTCTTATTTCTTATTACAAATACGAATGCAAGAAGGGACAAAAAACAAATAATAAGACATACATTCGAGAATAGCACCTGTCTAAAAAAAGCCGCTATACAGGGGGAAATTCGCTACTTCTAAAAAGAAAGAATAATATTTCAAGTGAACTATTGCTATCTGAGCAAAGCTGTGTAATAGCATTCTGCGATTGTACGATTGTTAGTAAGCAGTTAAACTGGTAAAGCAAGCATTCTTCTATTTTGCAAAAAATGGTCTGAGACTAACCTGGTACGCGTAGGCGGGCCATATCGATCACGACCGCTGCCGCCGCTGCCTCCGCCGCCGCCTCCGCCAGGGCGCCGCTCAGAACGGGCCATCTCTAGTGTAACACGACAGCCACAGAGGTCCCGCCCATTCAGATAGTCGACGGCGTCCTCGGCATCAGTAGAGGAGCTCAGCTGGACAAATCCGAAGCCATCGCGCAGCAGGATATCCTCTAGTGGGCCGTAGCGGTGAAAGAATTTAGCAATGTCACGTTTAGTCACTCGTGATGACAAATTGCCAATGTATATGCGACGCATATTGAAACTACAGTTAGAGAAAATTATAGAGCTGAAATCGAAAATTGAAATGATCAGCTATGATTGTCAGATGTCTTATTTTCACAGAAAAATAGGATTGAATTATATTGTGTTTGTTGAATTTGTGGCAAATAATCAAATAGCATAAAAGCATCACATATACTATGATGAGGATTAATGATAATTTACATACCCTGTAAAAAAGAAACAGTGGTGAAGTGAATGGAAGAGTGGTATAATATATCTGTATTTTGCATTAAGGTCCCTGATCTCAATTCTAATAATATACTGTGAGGCCACATTTATTTAGATATGCAATCGGGCATAAACATGGAGGAAAATGAGAAAGGGGTTAGATGAGACAGGGGAGAGATGAGACAGAAGAGATGCAGTAGGAAAGATATGAGACAGGGAAGAGGTAAGACAGAATAGATGAGACTGAGACAGAGATGATATAAGAAAAGAAAGAGATGAGACATGGGATAGATAAAACACAAGACAGATCAGCAATGTGAGAGATGAGACAGGATACTATAGGTGTTGGAAGGGGCAATGGGCTAGATTTGGGAGCTTTGAAGGTCACATCTGGTGCATAGGCTAGAGTTTGTTGACCCTAGATTTTACATTTTACATTCATTTTGATTTAATAAATTCTTTAATTTTTTGCAAATTGCAAATTTGCTAATTTTTATGGGTTAAACCATAGGCATTGCCTGGCTATAGTATTTTTACTAATATCATTGCCAAGGCTATTTCTTAAATAAAACTTCAATTCGACATCTAAAAAACAAATGAAATAATTTGAATAATCTTTTTTTGCTTCCTGTTTAGAAATAAAACAATTTTGTTTCTTCTTTTACTTTAGAAAATTGGATAATGTTGGAAATTTCAACATATGATATGCCTGATAAACAAAGCTGCCTGATGTCTATAACATGTTTATACAAATAAAAGTAACTATTGTTATGACCTTTTTGTTATCCATTTTTAGTTACAAAACAGTTAGTCTAGATTTTTACCAACATGGCCTTTTCCTTTTTAGTAATGTATACTCAACACTGATAATAACAAAAAAATTCAACCCAATTAGCTATAATGTAAAATTAAGAATATATACAATTTGATAATATATAAGAGATAAAAATGCTCACTAGAACTAGAGCTTTGAATTAGCTAACACAAAATCACTCATTAAAGAACAACAAAAACAAAGGATACAGGCCCAAAAAGTAAGGGAGGCATTATCGGTACATGGACACTTTGCCATCTTACAACTTTGTCATCCAGATGACGATCTGTCCAATATCTCAGAGGGTGGATGACAAAGAGACTTAGACTTGTGGACACTTCATCATCTATAAAAAAAAGTTTTCAAAGTTACAACAGAACCACCCTCTTCACCTCCTCACATCGTGTTGGCACCTATCTTTCAACTCTTATAATGAAATCAGTTGACACCTCTTTTTGACAATTTAGAGTGTGAAGTGTGTTCACACCTGTCCCACCACCCCACCCTCACTTTATTGATGACAAACTTGATTGCCTGTTATTAGTTGATGACGAACTGACCAAACTTTAAAGCATGCCAATTGGCTGGATGACGAAGTGTCCTACCTTCCAAGTGGATGACGAAGTTGTAAGATGACGAAGTTGTAAGATGACAAAGTGTCTAGGATCCGCATTATCAGATAGGAAACCACAGAGACTAAGTATTATACATATTATATATTATATTATACATATTATACAAGTCCAGAGTTATTTACATTATTTATTATATATCATTAATTTTTGTGAAATTTTTATAGAAAATACTATAATTTGCTTTTAGTTTAGGCCTAGTTCAATAATTTAATAATTTATTTCTAGGCCTTCATCAAGGAGAATAGACCATAACTTAAGTAAGTCTAGACTAAAAACAATAAACAATGTTTATTAAATAAAGTTATTGTAAATGTTAGGCCCAACAAAGTGAATAGATTCTTGTGTGGAAGAACAATCAAAACTAAGTTACTGTTTTTTCGTTTTAAACAAAAATGTCTTTACTTATGTCGTTTACTGAAGTCTAAAAATTTAAATGATGTATAAAAAGTATGATAACTAATTACTAACCTAAGGTTAAGCCATAGCTCTTAAGCAAATGTAATATAATAAGAGGCCTGGCCTAGACTAGACCTAGTCTAGCTAGACTAGAGTATTGGGCTTTTACACGGTTTCAGCCATCACCTTAAAGCTAAAGCGTAGGATAGTCAAATGATCAAAATATTATGTAGGTATGTAGCCAGGTTAGAAAAAGGCTGGATAGTCATTCCAGCCAAGGCTTTGCTCGACTTACGCATGGGATAGTCACGGCAGCCATTACTAAATGGGAATATTTACAGTTTGAATTCATTATTGCACGTACTGTACAAAGCAACTAGTTGATATAACAATTTAAAGTACATAATATGAGCTAAGCATTCTTAAAAACCAAAATATTCAAATTTACATAAAAATAAGTTTTTCTGTGATCAGTTCTTATCCAATGCAACAACCACACGTATAAACTATTACGACATTAAAGACATAAAAATACATTTTCTTACATCCCACTTGAAAACGGCCACTTGATTTGTGAATCTCATCGTGGAAGCCTTAAAATATTTGAAGAGACGTTAGAAACCGTCATAACACACAGTAGAAAGTAGATGCTCAACTCATGCAACAAAAGTAGATGCTTAATACAGTCTTGCATGGCGTGGGTTGCGTGCGTGGTGTGTGCTTGCATGAATAGTACATGCAAGTGACAGGCATTCAAAAAGTTTCAGTAGCAGCGAAAATTTATTTTTATGCATACATATTATACAATATTTTAATTAAGAACATTGTTCATTTTATTCATAGCGTAATAATATATACACTCGAATATATAAATCAAAGCTTATCATTGCAATCGAGGAGGAAGGGGTTAATAAAAGCGGAAATCGTAACTTAGCGGGAATCCTGCAGAAGCCATGCAGCATTGGCGTGGGCGTGAGCGGCGACTATTGTGCGGGCATTTACAGCCTGGAAAAGCTGCCCCGAGACGGCGGAAGATGCACCCCCGGGTCTCCCGCTCCGAAGGCTGGGCGCGAATGCGGGCCGCAAGAGCGTCTAGAAGCTCCTGAGCGTGGGGCCGAAAGGCGCCCAGAGTCCAACGCCGACCGTGTGAAAGCCGTGGTGATCGCCCAGTGCAGGCCGGCGTACTTGGCTGATTTGCCGGACTCGGCCAGGTAGTAGCTGCTGTGCAGGGTGCGACGGTGGAGGCTAGCAGATGACTTGGGGCGCGGGTGTACATGATAGTTGCGTCCCAAGCCAACGTCCACCCGCGCTCGAAGGCCGCCACCGTGGCGCCGTCCAGTTGGTGTCGAGACGCTGAAGGCTTTCAGCCCTGATCGGCAATGTGAATTTTTTCGAGGCTCTGAACAGCAGCATCCACGCGCCGGACGATCGAGGGTGTGGGACGAGATCTTAAGCATGGACGCCGGACAGAAACGCACTACACGTGTCGCATCTTTGAAGCGCATTCTAGGTTCAGAGTCAGATGAGACAGGTGGGAAGCTGAGACGGGTTAAGGTAACATTATCAAAAATTTACTTTGAATTCCTTTTTTGCACGTACTGTACAAATAGCTTGTTAATATGACAATTAAGCATAGATATTTTTTTATTTAGCCGTTAAGTTGTATGTCAATTCGCGTAATTCATCGACAAATACGGACGTAATAATGATTGATTGCACCAGCCCCGATTGTGACAGCCGACAGCACAGCCGCAGCTGCACACGGCTGCTCAGTCTATAGACTGGGGGGACGCCACACCCACCCTCAAGTACCCCAGCTAATGCTGGCACCCATTTAACAGCTGGGTGAACTGAAGCAGTGCATGCAGAGGTAAGTGTCTTGCTAAAGGACACAAATTGTTCCCGTGGAGTCAGGAATCGAACCCCCGACCTTCAAGTCATCAGTCCGACGCTCTAACCACAAGTCTACAACCACCCTGATGAAGGCTCAACTCATATTATGCACATATAATATATAATATAATATATAATATATAAATTACATATAATCTTTGGCATAGTACCTAGGATGTCCCAAAAATAGTGGGAAAACTCGATGCACATGCTTACTGGTAAAACATAATTTATTGAAACTCACATCACTGATAAATAAACATTCGGAAGTTCTAAAGATTTTGAAATCAAGTAAAAATGTCAGTTCATTTAAAAGTTATGACCAAAGTTTTAAAGTTGTTAAATTTTATAGTTGACCAAAGCTGTGCTTGCTGCCGTTGGTGCCACGGACATCTCTTGCGTCAGCTTGTGCTTCTTTTGATTCTGGTGCTCACGCTTCTCTGTTTGTCTGTAGCTTTTTTCTGCTTCTGTTTTCTGATGCTTCTGCTCCTTTTCTTCTGTCGCAAAATTTTTGTCTAAGGATCGACAAACATGGGTTGGGGCCTTGACTTGGTGTAACTCTACCCCTTGCCCCTTGTTCTAATTTTAGCCATAACTTTTAAATAAATTGACATAATTTAATTGATTCAAAAAGCCTTTGAACTGTTGAATGTTTATTTATCAGTGACGTGAGTTTCAAGCAACCAAAAATATTGTTGACTAGCTGTTTCGAGAAAATCTATAAAATGTTTATTTAGTGCAGGACAATACGTGAGTTAATCAAAGTGTCATGTTGTAGTATATAGTTACACTACGAAAATAGGACTAGGATTCAGTGCTAAAGGGCGAGTTAATCAAGGTTCATTAAAATCGAATGGGCTTTAGCAAGCAAAAATTGCCATTTCGCTCTCATATTCGTGCCGCTCTTTTGCATGCATTGCTTCATGGATGGCCAGTGAAAACCAGTTCAAACCGGATTTGCTAGCTGGCCTGCGTGTAGCCATGCAGCTCGTCGACGGGGCGATCAAGCTCAAAACTATAGCTTGAGCCAAGTACCGAGATGCAGCTCAAACATGGGATTACATATTGACCAAAGCCCAGATCCTATACTGTAGCTCGCGTTTGCTCTTTATTGGTGGGAGAATGTGAAAATGAATTTAATCCTGCCTTTACCTGGCAGACATCTAGGGCACTCTCTGAATCACTATTGACATGGAAAAGTAACCTCCTCAACCATTTAAGCGCGGTACATTACGGTGAATTGAGTTCAAAATGTTTCAATGGTCTTAATTAGGTAATCTAATTAGCATGCAGCTGTCCCAAAATGGTGTCGCGTGCAGCAAGCTGCATCAAATCAATTGACTTGTTAGATGATCATTGGATTATCAATCGTTTTTTAATGTTTTTCATATCATATTATCCCCCAGCATAGATGCACTATACTGTAGACGCACAAAGTTCGGGATTTCCATGTGTTGATGAAAGCAGTCTTCAAGAGCCGAGTGTTGGTCCTTAAAACGTTCTCCAATTCATGAGATACATTGAAAATGTAATGGCTTCTCAGCAGTTTTTCGAGACGCTCACAGCCGAACTACCATCCCAATTTAGAGTGCTGGAAGTTTTATCAGCACACGCTTCCAAAGGGATGAAGCCATCGAAGGTTCGGACCACGAAGAGCGTCCTGGATTTACTTGGCCGCACTGACAGGTCGAAAACCTGTGCCTAAAATCCCCATTTTATCCCATATAACCCCTAGGGTACCATGGACTGGGTGAGATGTCTCGTTTTCTTGTCGAATGTATCGACCAGCTACCGATTTCAGTCTATTTGGTTCGAGGATTGACCAGCCTACCATGGACGTTTGCCCACCTGAATGTTTGCTCACTGCAGCTGCATTGACGCTTGCTCATTGGGTGTTTTCCCGACTACCCTGTGCAGTATATAGGCCTCACAATAGTGAGCATTGACAGGCAATTTCATTGTTGCAGGAGTAAATAAACCCGTGCTTGCTAATTGGCACGTATAATGATATAATACAATTAAATTCCATTTTATGAAATCCAAAGCAATATTTGAATGCTGCAAACACTACATGCGTAGAAAAACATTACGAGTATAGACAGGTAGCTGTACTGATTGAGGGCAATAACATTTATGTAAGGATTCATCCTACTAACCAGGCTTTGCAAGTCTCAAGGCATTATCAAAACGCAGCTCAATAATTTTATACGTACTAGCACAGAAATTTATTAATAAATTATATTCCCTTATTTCTTGCACTTCTACTCAAAACAAAAATTTTGGGGATTTGCTATTAACGTCTTTCTTCTCTCCCTATAGCAGACTGTGGTTTAAGAACGAATAATACACAGTTAATATCGGTCTGCAGCTCTCTCTCCTCCTCTTTGTCTCGATCCAGTTCTGTATGTCTTCTTGGCTTTTATTTTCGTGTATTGCATCCGCGCTGATCAGTGCACGGTATAATGCGCCAGTGCAGGCTGCTCGATCGTCCTTTCGCGTATTTTCCAGGTCGGATCAGATCTGCTTAACAAATCTTGCCCATGCATGCGGTAAATTTTACCGCTGCACTAACTGTAGAAGGCTAGTGGGCCCTGATTTCAGCGAAGCGTCTGATCCTCCCCCTCTCTCCCCCTACCTCCTCCCTAGTCTGTCTGTCCTGGTTATTGTGAACAAATTTGGCGCACCGCGCTACAAATTCACTGTCTGCTTTTCGTAGCAGATCTACCCCAATGATTCTGAATTTTTACTCCTGTGCTTCGATTCTGATGCTCAACAGATTGTACTCAGCAGATTGTACTCAGCAGATTGTACTCAACAGATTGTACATCGGATCAGTTCGGAAATTAAGATCGCCCGCTCTGCAGAATGTTTTGTTGCAATTTTTTAGATTTTAGTCACCTTTTATTGAGAAGCGTTGCTCGGCGGCAAAAATTTTATATGGTCGAAATAGGCAGTTTAATAATTCATACTACAGACCGTTCAACTTTTTAAAGTGCATGCAGGCTTAAGTGAAGACTACGTTTTTGCACCATGAAAAGACTGCGGTTCCATCAATAGTCTGCTCGGGAATGAGAGGAGAGAGACTAGTAGAGGCACTGAAGGATCACCTAACAGACGACACAATCCCACACCACATGCGTGGATTCAAGAACTGGCTTACAGATCTGTGCACTAATATAATTTAAAGTATCAGTGTGCGGGCCTGCTTCGGAATATACCCTAATTATTTGCTAAATTACTTGCCGATTCGCCGAGAGTTCCTTGCTAACAGTGGAAGATAGACCACAGGCTATTTCAAATACCCACTGTCTACTTCAGGATAGCTGCCAAACCGAATTTTTCATGAAAGTCCACCATCTAAGTAAACATTTCCCGCCATTTACGTGATTCAGCATTTTCCTACGACTACGATCGAGCTACACAATGGTTGGAGTCAAATTAGCATATAAAAAGAGTCACATTCGTTGAAAAAAACGCTTTATGAGAACGGCTACAGTTTAAATATTCCAGCATCCGGCACTAAATTACTGAATTAAAATGTGAATAAGCCAGATGGACGAGCCGCTAAGTGATCCAGCGAGGCAGTTTCTTTGCTCAACAGGCTTATCAGTGGAATATAATAATCTCTATGATTTTTCTCTCAACGTAACTAATACAAACACTCATGCATTCCTTGAATTATGCAAATGAAAGTGGCAATTGATTGTTTGTCGCTATAGAATTCAGTCAGCCTAACGCTCAAAGTAAGGGGTGAGTGCCAGAGCGGTTAACGCGTTTGCCTATAGCGCCTAGAGCCCTGAGCTCGATTCCATGGCGACGCCACTTTTATTTGAGGCGCAGCCGCGGAGAGAAGGCATGGGGGCTTGTCGTGCAATTTACGCCCTTGATGGCCAACCCCCAAGGCACAGTGAAAGTGTACACTGCCTGACGATGAGAAAGTCAGTGTAGATGGACATCGCTTATTATTCTAGGTAATAGTGGAAAACCAACTACTGCTTGAAAGTGCCACTGGGGATTATGGGGGCGCCACATAGTTTCTGGGGAGCGCCATGGGGGATTCGGCGGGCGTGCCACCGGGGATTAGGGAGGCGCCACCGGTGATTAGGGAGGCGCCACCGGTGATTAGGGAGGCGCCACCGGGGACTAGGGAGGCGCCACTGGGGATTCGGGGGTGCCACCCGGGGATTCGAAGGGACGCCACTGGGTAATAGGGGGGGGAAGCCATATTGGCAACATTTAATGTCCAGCATTTATTATGTGGGACAAAATTTAATAAATGATAGTCACAGTGGCGGTGATGCATATCGAAATGCTGACTTGCTCCTTCGTTTCATAATAACGCTGCCACCACTTCACTAGAGCCCAGCTAGCTGGGCCTCTTCATACCTCCGGTCCCTCGGTCCCTCGATCGCGAGCCATCAAACTATAAAGTGGTCGCGAAAGTGGACGATCGAACAAAAATCTTCGGCGCACCAATAAATATACTGAAGCGAAATTTCCTGATGGGCCGAGCAACCGTAGCAGCCATTGCTAGATGCGAAATTCGCCAATATCCTGCCAGTCTGTTGGGACGCACAAAAGCACTGCGGCCCTTTTATTGCCAATATGGTTTCCATCCCATCCATCAGAGTTGTGCAAACCAATATTGGGTGCCGCAGCTACCAGGCTATCGATGAGTCACACACTGGGATACGCTGTGGTCTGGAGTGAAAATTAAAAACTGCTTTTGGGAACTGATCAAGAAACCCGGAGGTCAAGCACAAACAGACTGTTGGGCAGACCGAGAGACAAGTCGCGTTTGTGACGCGGCACGAACAATCTGTTTCTTCGCCATTCATAATGTGTATTTGCAAGAAAACTGAAAAATTTTCACTTTCATCGTACAGGTTCTTGGATACACGTCGAAAGTTAAACTGCGCACTTGTAAATTCACTAGATGCACCCAGGCAGAGTAGAGTATCTATTCGAGTAGCTAAATATTTACAGAAGAAAAAACGAGTGTTATACGTCAAGATGCATCAATTTTCCGATTCATTCTGTCATACCAACGGTTGGTGGTGAATAAAAGTAAACCGAGCATTATGTTCTGGCATGCTCAAAAGCATTAACTACCATATTCAATAAGCATTATCGGACCGTTGGTATGAATACAAGTAGACAACACAGGTTTTAACGATGCTACCTCATATTATACCTATTATCGTAAAACAGAAATTCAAATCACACAAGAAATGAGAAACTTTCGTCAGACGATCAGCAACCGCTATGGTAACTGCCGTCAATAACTATGGTAGAGCACAGGTACATTTAAATAGCAAAGCTTTAACAAACAAAACATGTAGACTTTGTGAAAATTGATTCAGTGTTTCTCTCGCTCTACAGCCGACCCTCAACACCACCGGCAAGGGAGCTTTGCCTTCTTTCTACTTCGATCAGAGTTTCACTGAATCACTGAAAACTGCGAAATTTCGTTCAACAGCGTCAAATGACAGGTCGACGAGTGAAAGGGCTTCCCATGGGAATGGCCAAACAAAACCCTCTTTATAGCTTTCTGCTGTATCCTACTTTCTTCAAGAGGTTACGTAATTGTTTTTATCTGCAGTCGATATTTCTTTGAAAATGCAGCGCATGCGATAGGATACAGGGTATCTTCTTCCCAAACCCTGCAGGGGGCATATTTCTTATCCTAATTAGATTAGGGGAAAACTCTCTTGTAAGAAATCGACAATGCCAATAGCGCTGCCCTCCTGGAACACTGATTGATATTTTAAAATGGCGATAAATAACCATTAAAAAATAAATTAACCATTTAAAATAGCAGATTTAAGTGTAAAATGTAAATCTGCTATCCATATTCCTGTGCTTTGATAACATGCGTTTGGCAATCTAAAAAGTGGAAATAAACCTTACCAGGCTTAATGCCTAGGCTGGTCCAAAAGTACCGTTAAGCAGTCGCTTTCAATGTTCAGCGCCTAGCAGGCAAAAGAATGCGCTAATCTCTATTGGCAGCTTGTTAGTTAAGCAGCTCGGAGCAGGTGAGACGGCACGACTTGCCTAAATCTGATCCCGGTCCTAAATCTGATTGCCATCAGTCGCCGAAGCCAACGCCAACAACACCTACTCCGCCACCGTCGTGCAAGCCGCCAAACATAGCCTGGTCCATGTCCATCTCCGCCGCGGCATCGTCGTCATCCTTGATGGCCTCAGCCCTGGAGAACAGGCCGTAGGCCAGGAAGCCCATGGCCAGCAGGCACATGAGGCTCAGGCTGACGATCAGCACGAAGGCCGAACGATAACTCGACATTGATGGCTGCTGGTTGCGCTCATCGTCATCAAAGTCGGAGCTCCAGTTGCCGCTAGTAAAATTTCCTGAGTCGATAACAACAGCAGCTCTTGCCAGGTGCCAGCACCGCAGCCCATGCCAAGTCAGACAGCTGATGAAAAGTGCAGCTGAACCAATCGATGCGGAACCCCTCATGACAAGCAAATCGTTGCAACAACTGTAACAGGTTTGTAAAATGAATGCCAAGCTCCGCAGGGCCTAGCTCCCTTGGTTAGGGAGCGATCGAAGCGAGCAGCCTTCTAATGTATTGAACAGCGGGAACCAATGGGAACTAATCCTGCTTTGACAGTCGCTAATTCGTGGAATTATATGCAGGCATTGATTAATACTCGTACTGACTAACAGTAGAAAGACCAGGCTATTTTCTCCCTGCAGAGAGACCACGGGGCTATTTCAAATACCCAGTGCCCACTTCACGATAGCTTCCAAACCGAATGACCGATTTTCATGAAAGTCCACCATCTGAATCAAAGTTTTCCGCCCTTTTCGATGAATTAACTTTGAAAGCCGTACGAGCCAGCATCGTTGAGATATTCGGCGATTGGCGAATCCATATCGGTTCAAAGTTTATAAATTAACAATATAATCAATACAATATAGTCAACAATAGTAGCCAACATGATTACAGGATAAAATTTTGTGAACAGAAAGTTTTTGTCTATTTTTGTCGACGATGCCGATGTTTTGTGATTCTGGAAGTTGTTTCATCGGATAGAGCAGAAAATTTATGACCGTTTTCTGGACTCTCGTGGTGATTGGTTGAATATTTTGAGAGATACAAAAAACGAGGGTATTTCTTTTCTAAGAAACTGTCTTTCTACTTGTAAAGTAGTGTGGGCGTGGAGCAGGAAATGCTCTTTTTTGAAACGCACTAACTGCAGCCACTGGGTCACAGCTACATTTTGCAGACATTTAAGGCTGAGAAGCTTTGTTAATCAGAGTTGTGTGGCGTTGAACTCGATGAGCACAGGAGGTACAGTCTAGGTCTGTCCACCGGAACTAGAGAACAATACTTTATAAAGCATGCAGTGAGCGACTGCACAGCTATTTGCCTCTCATTTACTGGTCTCCCCTGAAGGACGTACTGCTGAAGATCTAATTGTATGGAGCTGCAGTTTGATTAAAAATCTTTAGACATTCATTTTACACAGAATTTATGGTTCTTTTATGGCAGATATAAGCAATAATGTTCTACATTTATTCTCTGAATGAATTGGATCAAGATAAAGAGAATTATACAATCGAATAATTTCATCAATTTATGGGGTTTTTTTCGTTGCATAGCGCTTCTGTTAAGATTCATACCTTTTTATATTTCGACCGCTCCAACCCAAAACACGAAAAAACGGCATGTTGGTGAGTTCTCATTCCGCACCAAATCCATACCTAATAGCAGTCTAGATTTTCACAGGTATTCAATTCGTTTGAATTGGAAATTCCAAATTAGGACGGATAGATAAGATGCAGACGGAGGGAAGACAGTGAAAAAGCGTTGCCCAAATCCCATTAACAGTGGGAAGGTGAGGTAAGGTGAGCTGTTTTTGCCTGTAACTGTTAATATGAGTCTCGGTGTCGGGTTTCTCAGTGCACTTAGGTGCTGGTCATATCGATCTGGTGGGACAGAAGAGATGTGAAGCAGTCATGCACTTACTCCGTTGATACCGTACGCAGGAACGCACTCACACAGGTGAGTACACCGGCAATGATTTACTCATCGTCAGGCAGCGTACACTCTCACTGAGCTTTGGAGTTCTCAAGAGCGTAAATTACGTGACAAACCCAACTTTCTATCCGCGGCTGCACCCAAAATTAGTGCCTCGCCACGGAATCGAGCTCATGGACTTTGGTGCTAAAGGCAAACGTATTCATTATTCCACCACTCTCTTCCCATAAAATATCGGCAAAATTACGGATGAAGTAGATCTACACATTGTAGATGTGTAGCGTCCCCCCCAGTCCATAGACTAAAACTTCTACGCAGCATTCAGATGCGCCGCGCAAGAGCTACCACTGTGCTGTCGGCAGCACATCTGGCCCAATTATAGGTGCAATCAATTATTATTATTTGCTTACTAACTGCTTATTACTTATTGTGTTGGTATAATGCCAGCTCTGCGAAAGAAATCATGTAAGGTTGTCGAAAACAATTGTATTACAGCTTGAAATTTTTATATTTCAAGCACATAATTATTATATTTCTTTGTATATGAGCCGCGTCATTTGCAAAGCTCTGTCTCTAATTGAAAAATAGCTGCATGCCCTCGACGCTGTGCCCAGGTGAAACAATTCACGCGGTAGACGCATGTCTCGACGTGCCATTGCGTCACCTTCATGCGACACACGCTCTTGAGATAAGAAATCAAATCGGTAGCAGCCATGCTTCTGAAGCAAATCTAACGCGCCACTTTTATTTTATGAACGTTGCTGTATGACCTTGAGGCTCGTAGTACGACGGTAATTGAGGGTGCTACTGCGTGACATGCGACATATCGAGGTTGATAAAACATGGCGACATGCAAGATTATGCCACGCGACTGGGTGAGCGAATTACTTGTTTTGAATGAATGAAACTGTCCATTAAAAATGTTGTAAAACTCCAGAGACAAGCATTGTCCCCATTAGAAGAGTACAAAGAGAGCCTCAAATCGTAAAATAAGTCTAACGCAGCAGAAGAAATCGCTCTAATATGTAGGCCGCCAAGGGAAGCAAAACTACGCGCTTCCGAGTACGCGGGTCAACAGAAGACAGCGCTGGACACTACTGGCTGAGATTGCCAGCTGATAAGAGCGCCACAGATAAGGAGACACGCAATGAAGGGCTGCCTGAGTACGAGTAAGACACGTCAAAAACATCAGAACTTAACTCGAGAAATTCATAATACCCGCGTATATCTGTCTATTACTATCTAAGGATCATTGTTTGGTTCAGAGGCGCAGAACGCATTGGACTAGTCAATCCTCCAGCGATTAACCCAGCTTATTATACCTGACCGCTACTTGACATTCTGCTACGAGAGGCAACAGCAGGACTTGCATATTCATTCAGCGGGAAGACGTCTGAAGCCAAACGAAATCAATACAACTGACTAAAAACGGATCGCAAAACTTTTCTACTAACATGCCTCGAGTAAAGCGATCGAGTAGGTTAGACCTGGAGGTTTCAAGCGAGAACGATTGGCGCATCAAGTCTCTGATCAGCAAGTTCATTCTCAGTGCTCATCAAATCGACGACCTAAAAATGAAGCTCAAAGAGGAGATTGAGAAGGGTCTCAGTGACGACCCCGAACTCAGAAAACAGAGTTCTCTTCAGATGGCCGTCACCTTCGTTCGTGGAGTTCTCAATGGATCTGAGCGAGGAAACTTTTTGGCTCTTGACCTCGGTGGAACAAACTTTCGCATTCTCGATGTATCGCTGAGAAACGGGGGCAAGTGTTTGAGTAGTTGTGAGAACTTTGCCATCCCAACTGAGAGGCTGAGGGGAACAGCCGCTGAGCTGTTTGAGTTCATCGCTGACAAGCTGGCCGAGTTCATTCACAAGGAGCAACTGGACAAGTCAAACAAGAGGATCCCTCTCGGATTCACCTACTCATACCCGTTGGAGCTCACCTCACTCACTTCGGGAGTGATCGAGCGCTTGAACAAGTCTCTGAAAATCAGCGATGCCATTGGCAAGGATCCTGTGCAGCTGTTGCAGGAGGCGATCAACAAGCACTCACTCAACATTGACGTTCTGGCGATCCTGAACGACACGACTGGCACTCTCATGAGCGGGGCATTCATCGACGCCGCTTGTGGCATCGGCCTCATCATGGGAACTGGAAGCAACGTCTGCTACATGGAGAGAATCTGCAGCATTCCGAAGTGGCAGTCTCTGACCGGACAGTCGCTGGACGACTGCCAAGAATTCGACTACGTCATCGTGAACACAGAGTGGGGCGCGTTCGGAGACAATGGTGTGATCGACTTTCTCAAGACTGAGTTCGATTTCCAACTCGACAAAGAGTCGCTGCATGCCGGCACGTACACATTTGAGAAGTTGTTCAGCGGCATGTATCTGGGAGAACTGGCTCGCGTCACTCTCGTGAAGCTTTGTGAAGAAGGCCTCGTGTTCGGTGGGAAGCCGTCCGAAGCGCTACTCACACCTGGTGGCTTTCCATCGTCCTTCATCTCCCGCGTTGAGCAAGACAATCATCGAGACCTGAGCAACACGTATCGCTGTCTGAAGGAACTGAAACTGAGCAGCGTCTCTGACGAAGACTACCACGTTGTTCGCTTTTTGGCCAACACCCTGTCATCGAGGGCCGCACAAATTGTCGCAGCTGGGCTGTCGGTGATTGTCGAGCGAATGCAGCGCAATGAGGTCGCTATCGCTGTTGACGGCTCGCTCTTCACCAAGCATCCGGTTCTGCCCGGCCTGATGCAGGAATTCCTGGATAAATACTGCACTAGTACTCACACCAGACTCATACATGCGGAGGACGGTAGCGGCAAGGGCGCCGCTTTTACTGCCGCTGTGGCTGAACGAATCCGTTGTGATGAGGCGATGTCTGAGTAGCTGCTAAATCTAGGAATGAGCTTTAAGTTGGTTGTGACGCATTCTTTAATAGCCTACTCATTTAATAGCTAAACATGTTGCGCAATCGTTATTATACTTTTTGCAACTTTTACTGGCCAATTCTTTTGACTTTATGCAATTCTTATTCCTTCTTGTCCTCACCCGCAGTTTCTTTTTATTTAACCATTTGAGTCAAGCAGTTTTTAATGAGGCTAAGCTCATACACTTGCGATCGTTTTCAGGGTCCAGGGGTTTTTGACGCTGATGCTGAACCAAGCTATGCTACCGCCTGAGGCGTGGCTAAAGCCGTGCCAGCACTTTCCATTCAGTTTTTCCTCTCCTGATTTCGCGGCTTTTTACTCGTACCTCCAAGACTCTTCATGGCCGCCTGTTTCTATGAATAAAAGGTCTTGATTAATTCTACGCCTCACCATTATGACTAACGACCTAAAGTGCACGGTGCAGTTGTGAGTGTCGTGTTGTGGCTTACTTTTCTATCTAGCTCAGAAATAAAGAGTTAAAGTGCTGAGTAAATGATACGAAAAAAGCTTTTAAACTAGTCAAAAAGCACAGGGATTCGTGAGCAGTTGCACACTATCACATGTCAGGTAATCAGATATGCAGTACTGAAATACTCGTAGTAGCATTGTACGCAAGATTTTTAGCTGCCAGGTGCGTCTTGGCAGGCTCGTTCCAGGTATTGGCGACCATCTCTAGAGGTGAAGCCTGAGCTTCTCTTCGACCAGCGGGAACAGTGTCTCCCCATCGTCCAACAGCTGCCGGAACTGTGGCCCGAACTGTTGAGGGAACGCGCTCGCGCTATCACCTGACTAATAGCGTTTTACTATCTTTCTACCCAAGAAGTATCATCATGAAGTCGACTTGGACGACTAAGCTTGAAGTGTAACTTTAGAATTCCTTTGGTATTGACGGACTTTTTATCTGTAAAATTGTACACGTTCAGTGACGATGTGTATAAAAGGCTTCGATCACAGTTTAAAGCTCTTTTGGGAGTAGCGAGATATTTGTCATCCCAACTGGAAGGTAATGACAATAATTGTAAGAGGGCTGCAGGCAATGGCACATCATTTGGTCATACTAGACCCGCAGGCAGCGAGGAGGTAATTCTGCTCATTTCGCTGACTCCTGAACACACACCCACACAGATACCGTACGCACGCACAGACTCATACTCGTATACAGTTGTGCACATCTGTCCTGACTTTCTCATTGTCAGGCAGTGTACACATCACTGTGCCTTGGAGGTTGGCATCAAGGTCGTAAATTGCGCGACAAGTCCCAAGCCTTCTCTCCCCCAAGCCTTCTCTCCACTCCAAATGAATGTGGTCTCGCCGCGGAATCGAGCTCGAGCTTCACATCAAACTACAGAGTGAGACAGCGCAGATTCATCAGTTACTGGCTGATGCATGAGCCGGCACTGCATTCTGCTGACATTTATTGGAAAAAGAACCTAAACAAACCAGGTATACGCTCTGAAACGTCGAAGACCCTCTTCGGACTACTTCATTTAGTTATTTTTTTAGAAGAGCCTTCGATATTAAATGTATTCTTATCGCATATGATTAATACGAGTAATACTCCACTCAGGCCGACTTGAATCAGCTGGTTTTTCTGATTGATAAAGCCTTCTAATTAACGGTTCGAAATTCCTCAACCTGGACCTTAGTCGCTGCCACTTTAATTAACCATTGCCGCTGTTGTACAAATGCTGTACACTGCGTCGAGATTCGTCGAGAGCGTCAGGAGCCCCCAGGAAGTTTTTTTACTAGTCCTTAATTTGGCCTTGCGATAAAAAGCTGGATTTTACCGGCGACATTTGAAAAGTTTAGACTTGCTTGTAACCAGCCAAATGAGTGACACAAGATTAGTCACGTTGTAGCTGAAAGAGCAAACCCTTCTTCAGAGTGTTAAACCAGATCGCCTGACAGTTAATTAGCTTTTTGAAGCAACGGTTCAGTGCGCTTCAGGACAGCAGGTGGACTAAAAGGTGTCATAAACCAACAGGGACTAATCTTGATTGGTATTTGTATATAGCTTGAACCATGCAAGGTTGTGCCCTAGAGCCGCTCCCACCAGTGCCATGGGGTGTGTCTGCAGCATGAATAGAATGTGTGTATTTTTAACACTGCATACTGCCAGCACAAGCGCGACAAATGCTTAATGCAAGTGAATCTTTCATAACAGCAAATCGCTCGCAGGCCAAATAGCGCAAGTCACACCCCCTCCTTGCGAAACAGCATTTGACATTTGACAACACTGCAATGCAAATGAAGAAAATTACGACCAGAGCCGTAGGAAAGACTGAATCAACTTGCTGAATTGTCGCTGTTACTGTGCAAGGAATTATTAAACAGGCCCTGTATTTAAGAGAGCAGATTTCATCACAGCCCTAGAAATTTATAAAAAAAGATTTAAACGAACATGTGAAAGTAACACACCGCCAAATAACAAAAAGATCGCACCAAAGATACGCCACTTGAACCCGTGTAAGGAAGAAAGCTATTATATATACAAACATAATAGTTTCTCTGCATTGAGGTAAAAACCAGCCGCTTAAAAATCAATTCTTTGATTTAATTTTATACCTTCGATTCCGAAAAATCATTGTCTTAACAAGATGAGTCGCATCAGAAAGTCGAGTCGATTGGACCTGGAGGTTTCAAGCGAGAACGATTGGCGCATCAAGTCTCTGATCAGCAAATTTATCCTCACCCATCAAAAAATTAACGATCTTAGAGCAAAACTCAAGGAGGAGATTGAGAAGGGTCTCAGTGACGACCCCGAACTCAGAAAACAGAGTTCTCTTCAGATGGCCGTCACCTTCGTTCGTGGAGTTCTCAATGGATCTGAGCGAGGAAACTTTTTGGCTCTTGACCTCGGTGGAACAAACTTTCGCATTCTCGATGTATCGCTGAGAAACGGGGGCAAGTGTTTGAGTAGTTGTGAGAACTTTGCCATCCCAACTGAGAGGCTGAGGGGAACAGCCGCTGAGCTGTTTGAGTTCATCGCTGACAAGCTGGCCGAGTTCATTCACAAGGAGCAACTGGACAAGTCAAACAAGAGGATCCCTCTCGGATTCACCTACTCATACCCGTTGGAGCTCACCTCACTCACTTCGGGAGTGATCGAGCGCTTGAACAAGTCTCTGAAAATCAGCGATGCCATTGGCAAGGATCCTGTGCAGCTGTTGCAGGAGGCGATCAACAAGCACTCACTCAACATTGACGTTCTGGCGATCCTGAACGACACGACTGGCACTCTCATGAGCGGGGCATTCATCGACGCCGCTTGTGGCATCGGCCTCATCATGGGAACTGGAAGCAACGTCTGCTACATGGAGAGAATCTGCAGCATTCCGAAGTGGCAGTCTCTGACCGGACAGTCGCTGGACGACTGCCAAGAATTCGACTACGTCATCGTGAACACAGAGTGGGGCGCGTTCGGAGACAATGGTGTGATCGACTTTCTCAAGACTGAGTTCGATTTCCAACTCGACAAAGAGTCGCTGCATGCCGGCACGTACACATTTGAGAAGTTGTTCAGCGGCATGTATCTGGGAGAACTGGCTCGCGTCACTCTCGTGAAGCTTTGTGAAGAAGGCCTCGTGTTCGGTGGGAAGCCGTCCGAAGCGCTACTCACACCTGGTGGCTTTCCATCGTCCTTCATCTCCCGCGTTGAGCAAGACAATCATCGAGACCTGAGCAACACGTATCGCTGTCTGAAGGAACTGAAACTGAGCAGCGTCTCTGACGAAGACTACCACGTTGTTCGCTTTTTAGCTAATGCTCTTTCTGTACGAGCTGCTCAAATTGTCGCAGCTGGGCTGTCGGTGATTGTCGAGCGAATGCAGCGCAATGAGGTCGCTATCGCTGTTGACGGCTCGCTGTACAAGAAGCATCCTAAATTGCAATTCCTTATTTCAGAGTTCTTGGACACCTACTGTGAGGATGTTTTTACCCGCTTGGTGCTGGCAGAAGACGGCAGTGGAAAGGGCGCCGCGTTTACGGCAGCTGTTGCCGAGAGGATCAAGTTCAAAACTGACTCGCAGGACTATTCGGCTGTCGGTGACTCGTCTGTTGAGTAGATGCTCCAGTATTTCTTGGATTTACAACCACGAACTTTAAGATTTTTAGTACGTCCTAAAATTTTAGTTGAGTCACGATTGGCTTACGTACTTTTTGAGCCATTTTTTGGAAAACTATGTGTCATTAAACTTCTGTCAGCTCCTTTGCTACGTTCTAAATGCTTTTTTCTTTTAGGTATATCATTTTTTAAAGACTATTGTGTATGGGCTTTTGTTATAAATTTTAGCAAGGGAAATCTAACTGGTCAAGCTATTCACGCAATACTACTGCTTCAGAAAAAAAGTTAATGAATAAAATAAACACTTTTATTTATAGCCAGTTATACGTGCCCGCCAGAAAAGTATGCACACCGAGAATCTCATTAATATCGTGTCCTCCACTGTTACATTGTTTGTTGTTGTTGTTGGCGGTGCCGTGGCCTAGCCCTGACGACCTCCTTCAGCCTTACTCGCTCCCTGAACTCGTTACAGAGAGACAGACTTTCCTCGGGCATTGCTCAGCTCCATGATGCCGCCCCCCTCTTAATGTTGTCCATCATTGGGCACTTTAGCAGGAAGTGCTCCATCTTTGCACCTCTCGGCAGTTTTTGCACCTCCACATTCAGAGGACCTACTTTCTCCTCTGCTGCATTTCTCGGCCTCGGTATTTGGCAGCTCGGCGCACTTCAAATGAAAGCTCACGTTGCACTCACTTCACAACGCTCCGACACTTCTCAGCTTTTGTTGCGTTCCGCACACTTCGTCGCATCCTCCTCCTCTCCACCCTTCGGCCCAGGGTTCTTCTCCTCATTTCCGAGGAGAAAAGTCTCCAATGTCTCCAAATGTCTCCAGAGAAGAGCTGTCTCCACTCTCATCTGGGTCTTGGCAACGTATCTCGGATCATGTTCTTCAGAGGGTCCATGCGGAAGGCACTCCCTCAGGGCGCACCAGTGAAGGTCTGGCCCGTAGCGCCGGAAGACATGTCCCCTCCCGGTAGACTCCGAGAGCCTGTTACATACGTCGAAGAGCATAGACTACATTTCATACTATTAACTACATTTTCACTTTTAAATGTCTGCTTTCGCGTTAAATTGACGTGGTTGTCAATCGGTCCTTCGCAATGCTTTGTTATAAAACCGTTTTAAGTATTATCTGTTTGAGGTACATTGTGATTATCAAACATACATTGGCATTACTAAATTAGACACAACACTGTAACCTTGTTTTATAATTCAATCTATGCATACTGATGGTTAAACCTTGCATTTTCACTGTAGGAAAAAGAGACGAAATAAAAAATTATGAAACGGCTAATTTTAGAAACTGTGCAAAATAGACTACAGAAAAGCATTCAAAGGAAAAATATACATTTGCTGCTACATGTACGTCGTACGTTCGTACGTCTAGTGTACTCTCAGCATTGAGCATGGTGTGTATGACGATATGTTCCGTTTAAAAAGGAATTCTAGACCGGATTCTAAGTTATTGAAACTAGTAACCAATGGTAATGTACAAAAATATGTATATGATGGATGATTTGTAATATAAAGCTTTCTATTCTGCTTTGTATTCTGAGTTACAGCTGATTCTCAAATTATAGTTTTTCTTCAGTCCACGATCGCATATAGTATTTGAGAATGAGAAAAACGATTGAAATATCCCTACTGATGGCGGTCTTAGGCCTCATTACTGCAGCAGCGACACCTGCGAACAACGGCGGCGACATTCGAAATAAGATCGGCGAGAGTGCTCACGCTAACGACAGTGGACTTCCTGAGTACATTGATGGCGGAGTCGGCGGAACTGGTCAAACAAAGAGTGACAGTGCCAGCAAACAACACAGCAGCGGAACTGGTCAAACAAAGAGTGACAGTGCCAGCAAACAACGCAGCAGCGGAACTGGTCAAACAAAGAGTGACAGTGCCAGCAAACAACACAGCAGCGGAACTGGTCAAACAAAGAGTGACAGTGCCAGCAAACCACACAGCAGCGGAACCGGTCTAACAAAGAGTGACAGTTTCAGCGAACCACACAGCAGCGGAACTGGTCAAACAAAGAGTGATAGTGCCAGCAAACCACACAGCAGCGGAACTGGTCAAACAAAGAGTGACAGTGCCAGCAAACAACACAGCAGCGGAACCGGTCAAACAAAGAGTGACAGTGCCAGCAAACAACACAGCAGCGGAACTGGTCAAACAAAGAGTGACAGTGCCAGCAAAAAACACAGCAGCGGAACTGGTCAAACAAAGAGTGACAGTGCCAGCAAACCACACAGCAGCGGAACTGGTCAAACAAAGAGTGACAGTGCCAGCAAACAACACAGCAGCGGAACTGGTCAAACAAAGAGTGACAGTGCCAGCAAACAACACAGCAGCGGAACTGGTCAAACAAAGAGTGACAGTGCCAGCAAACAACACAGCAGCGGAACTGGTCAAACAAAGAGTGACAGTGCCAGCAAACAACACAGCAGCGGAACTGGTCAAACAAAGAGTGACAGTGCCAGCAAACCACACAGCAGCGGAACTGGTCAAACAAAGAGTGACAGTGCCAGCAAACAACACAGCAGCGGAACCGGTCAAACAAAGAGTGACAGTGCCAGCAAACAACACAGCAGCGGAACTGGTCAAACAAAGAGTGACAGTGCCAGCAAACCACACAGCAGCGGAACTGGTCAAACAAAGAGTGACAGTGCCAGCAAACAACACAGCAGCGGAACCGGTCAAACAAAGAGTGACAGTGCCAGCAAACAACACAGCAGCGGAACTGGTCAGACCGAGGAAGTTGGTGCCAGAAAGAACCGCAGCATTACAAGAGGCAGACTTTTATCCGAAAATGCTAAAAACGTTGAAATGAATCGGACAGCTATGGACGAAAATTTCATCAATAGCGATATCAAACCAAATACGACGTATGACGGCAATAGAAACGATAGAAAAAAAGAAAACGTTTCTAAAAGCATGGTATCGGGAACTGTACATAATAAAAAAGTAGTAAATGCTTTAATAAAGCTTACTGCAATTATGGGCAAGCCTGTTAAAAATGCATCACTAAATAACACACAAGATTATAATAAAACGACAAAACGAAGCGAAAACTTTAGCAGTAGCTCAAGTGAAGGAGCAACGAGTAATCTCTCTGTCGAAAGCACAACGACCACCAGCAGCAGCGCCACAGCAAGCACAAGGCAAAGCGAAAATTTCAGACAGCAAAGTACAGCAGTCAGCTCCAGAAGAAGTCACGACAGCACAAGACACTCTCAAAGGCAGAATGAAGTTAGTGCGAATGAAATTAGAAGAAAAAGTCCACCTGGAACTGAAAACCAAGAAAAAAGCAATGCCAGACGGACTGTTTTTGTGCTGCTTCTCTTGCTCGTAATTGTTTCCATCCCAGGCTGTGTCGGATTCTGCGTATTTTGCAAAACAAGGGCCTCCAGAGCCGGTTGGAACCGCATCGAATTCAATCAGAATTCTAATAAGGCCGCAATTGTGACGGATGAGAACTGCAGCATGCTCTATAGAGCCATCTGAGCAACATCTGATGACGATGAAAATTTTCTTGCAGGTCTGTCATGGTACCGACATTTTGTAGATCAGACACTGATAAATGCATTTAAATTAGGGTATATTAATTCGTTGGTAATTTTACTGTTTAATAATTCAAGGTTACGTGATAATCATACCGAAACGCATTATTAAAACAGAACCGAAGTCCCTGTAACGCAACTAGGAGCATAATTATTGCAACTCAGCAAATATTTAGCTGGCAATGTGAAAATTAACTCGCTCAGTAACATCTGCTTGGTGTTATATTTTTTCTGATGTTCTGAACTGCTTTCTATTTCTATACTAAAAAGGACGCTAGCTTGATTTGCTAAAAAAATTTTTTGCACGATTTTTAGATTTTTACAGACAGATATTTCATCAAGGAGTTACTATAATTACTATAATTATATTTATTTCTATATACATGTCTACTCCAGAAGTCCCTCGCATTTCAGTTCATTAAATAGAAAATCCAAATGATTTCTTGTCTTTTTCTTCACTTGCATTGACATTTTAGCAGTTAAACAAGCAGTCTGTTTCGTGTTTATTGTAAAATCTTAAATCTTGCTATTTAAACTATTGATGCAACGCGACCGACTTAATGCTGACTTGGAAAGAAGTCAGAGAGGAAGTCTAATTTTAGAAAGTCTTAGGCGAACTGTATTTGCCTTGTTGCCTGTTGAAACTGTGTAAAGTTTTTAATAGCGATTGAGTTCGTAGTTTGTAATTACGTTTGCTTTTCGAAGAACTATATATTTCAGTTAAGTTTAGCAATGAAATGATCTGCGCGTATGCTGTAATACATATGCAAAAAATAATTTAAAGATGATACATTTTTGAACACACATCATGATGCGAAATTGCGTAGCTATACATGGAATTCTTCGTGAGGCATCTCCAAAGCTTTTGGGAAGGCTATCCCAGTTGCTAAATTTGTCTCGTTAACAGAAATAGAAATGATGAATGCCTGCGTGAGCACCAATGAGCAGTCTTTATGAGTCATTCTCTATTCATTAATTTATCAGCTCAAGCGAGATAAAACAGAAAATTTCATAAAATAAGGAAAAAACGTTTGTGCTGGCAACTAGTAGAACCTTACTTTTATTTGATAGGTGCCCTAAAAATATTTGTTTTATTAGGTAATGTGGCACCGATGCTTTCAATTCAACCACAACATTCAATTTTCGTGAGCAAATGCGACAATTAAACCACATTGATAAAAGTAGCTGCATGAGAGCGACATTTAAGAAATAATAATGGATGGCTTAATTTAAGCAGTTTAGGCTTTTACTTCTTAGTTTTTACTTTAACTATTCACTCTTTTGTTACAAATACATTTATCATTTCATTTATTCATCGACTTATTTTAGTTTTAACTTTTTATTCATAATAAAGAGGAGTCAGTCAGCATGCTGTATTTCATAATATCGTATCGCTTGTTCACGATATATACATAAAAATAGTTTAAGAGCTATAGACATCGGGCCTAATATTTTTATATTTGTTTTGAAATAAATGACTTATTTTATTTCATAAATTAGTAGTAGCTTTTTGTTAAGTACTCTTTATATATCCTAAAAACAACTCAGCAATTTTTATTTCTATAGCTATAAAAATAACAAGTGACAATGCTGACCATGCCTAGCAATTTCTAGTTTGTTTGCTTGAAAACTTACAAACCAATGTTTTGATTATATGCACATATGTAGTAATGAATTACTAAAACTCTTTAACACAAATATTATTTTTTGTTTTTTGATTTCAATATCTGAATGTTCATTATATCCAAAAATTGTGTTTTAATTCAATATAAATATATATTTTAGGATAAAACTATTGCTATTTATAGGTAAAATTTTGCACAGCAGCAAGTAAATCTATTATATCTTTAGCTAATTTGTTAAGCCATCTTTCGAGGTACTTGAAGTTTCTCCTTAACAGAAATTTTGCATTGTGAAAAAGTGTTCTCTATGATGGTAATTTTAAATAAAATGATTCAGTGTTCATCCAAAAAATTTTATTCCCTTTTAAGGGTACAATATTGTCATATTTTTTCATAAGAAGGTTATGAAACTTATGGTTAGAAACTTATGAGCTTAAGTTTCTCATAAGAATATTGTATAGCTCATTAGCATGAAAATAAATTTCAGAAACTTAGAATTAGAACCTTTAAAATAAGCTATAAGCCCCATTCCTGCTCCAGGACGCAGACAGCATCGATAAATGGGCTGCTTCTTATCAAGGCCTGCCGCTGGCGAGAAACCGCCATTGCTAGATTATTATCAGCAACAGCAGTTGCATCAGCAGCAGTATCAGCAACACCAACAACAACTACTGTATGATCAGCAGCATCAATACCAGCATTATCAACAGAATCAACAGCAGCGGCAGCGGCAGTCTCTACAGCAACAGCAGCAGCAGCAGCAGCATCAGGCGGTTCCTTGGCAAGTTGGCACCGCCACTCCAGTGACTCGAATCCGCTGCCGACTGCCGCAGCCGCAGCTGCAGCCAAATGCCGAGGCATTGCAGGCGTCTCAGCCGCCGCCGCCACCGAGGCGCCAATGTCAGCTGGTGGCGCGTGCCATCTTTGCCTACAAGGCACAGCACCAGGACGACCTGACGTTCTGCGCAGGAGACCGGCTTGAGATACTCAGCGGCGGCACCCAGCAGCCCTGGTGCTTCGCCAGGTGAGCAAAATGAGCATTTTGCTAAAGTATATATACATCTTCCTTCCTTCCTTCCTTCCTTCCTTCCTTCCTTCCTTACTTCCTTCCTTCCTTCCTTCCTTCCTTCCTTTCTTCCTTCCTTCCTTCCTTGCTTCCTTCCTTCCTCCCTTCCTTCCTTCCTTCCTTCCTTCCTTCCTTCCTTCCTTCCTTCCTTCCTTCCTTCCTTTCTTCCTTCCTTCCTTCCTTGCTTCCTTCCTTCCTCCCTCCCTTCCTTCCTTCCTTCCTTCCTTCCTTCCTTCCATCCTTCCTTTCTTCCATCCTTTTTTGCATCCTTCCTTCCTTCCTTTTTTGCATCCTTCCTTCCTTCCTTCTTTGCATCCTTCCTTCCTACAATGCCCATCCGACACCCACAGACACACTACAAGCGGTCTCACAGGCTATGTGCCCGGCAGCCATCTTCAGCTGGAGTCCGACGACCGGCCCAGCTCACTGGCCGCATGGTTCGAGGTCAGCCGGCGCGACGCCGACCGGCACCTCCTGCTGCCCGGCAATCCTAGCGGCACCTACATACTGCGGCCTAGCTCGCAGGTAGCTTGACTGATTGCTTAATCTTGTCCTTCAATGAGAAGCCGCTGCACCCCCATCCACTGGTCCTTCAATGAGAAGCCGCTGCTCCCCCATCCACTGGTCCTTTAATTGCTCTCTTACATGGTCCCACATTTGACTATTAATGATGATTTAACTAAAATCCAGGGCCAATATGCTCTGAGCGTCAGAATCAAAGATCCCAACTTGGATCGCAACTATCTGGTGCGTCACTTCCGCATCCGGTGCACGGACGCTGGCGGATATTACATAGCGCCGCAGGTGACTTTCTCCTCACTGAGAGATCTGCTGACTCACTACTCGGAGGTCGACGATATTGGCGGCATCGGCTGCCGTCTTGTCGGGCCTTGTCCGCGAGCCTACAAACCACCGGTGCAGTTTCGCGACGTTGAAGTCAACAGGGCCTGCGTGCAGCTTGGGGGGCGACTTGGCGGAGGCTCCTTTGGCGAGGTCTACCTGGCCAGGTGAGCGGCCTTTGGACTTCTCATTCCGAAAGTACTTTTAACAGTAGAAAGACAATGGGGAGTATTTTAAATACTATTTTTCCTGTATTTCCTAAAATATTCAACCAAACTCCATAAAAATCCACAACACGGGCTAAAATTACCGCCCTATCCGATGAAACAACCTCCAAAATCACAAAACATCGGCATCGTCAAGATATTCAACAGTTATCGTCGGGGTGTCTGGTAGCAAAGACCCTAAATATATGGGCAATTTTTTTGGTCATAATATTTCACTATGTAGCATTGTAGGCTATTATTGTTAATTATATTGTTAATTTTTTTATTATGAAACAATACAGATCCGCCAATGATCGAAAATCGGTCATTCGGTTTGGGAGCTGTCGTGAAATAGGCAGTGGATATTTGAAATATCCCGTGGTCATTCCCTAGAGGGGAAAAATAGCGTGGTCTTACTACTGTTAATGTTTCCAATTATTCAATATTATTATTATTATGTCGGAAACCAAAACTTGCCAGATGGAACGACTGCCTGGACGTGGCCGTCAAGACAATGAAGCCGAACGCCACGGACGCCGAGCGTTTCATCTCTGAAGCGCGCATTCTTCACCGGCTGAATCATCCGCGCGTTGTCCAACTGCTTGGCGTCTGCACAGACGGTGAGCCGCTGTACATCATCACGGAGCTGATGCCGGAAGGCGCCCTGCTGGACTTCCTGCGCAGGGAGGCCGGCTCCAGTCTTGGCTTCGATCAGCTGGTTGACATGATGGCCCAGGTGGCTGACGGCATGGCCTACCTGGAGACCATGAACTTTGTGCATCGCGACCTGCGCGCCGCCAACATACTGGTTGGCCAGAACCGCTGGCTGAAGGTTGCCGACTTTGGCCTAGCCAGGATTACTGACGGCGCCTCAGTGTCAGCTGCCGCCAATACAGGTGATGCGAGGTTGAAAGTATTTGGTGTGTGTTTTAGACAATGTAATCCATCGAGCACTTTCGATTTTTTTAGACTATTCAATTGGGAGGATTTTAAGGGATTTTTTAGACGATTCAATTTAGAAGATTTTAAGGGATTTTTGAGACTTCAGTTTAGAGGGCTTCAATTTTAAATTACTGATCATTCAGTTTTTAGGATTTTTGGAATTTCTAAACTGTCCCACTGTTCGTCGACAAAAAGTTAAAACTTAACCTTTTTTAAAGCCAGGTACTCGTAGTACGCACCAGAAGTGTGAATTGGTGTAGCCGATTCGAGTCATCCCTAATTATCGCGCAAATCCAAATTGCAGGCGCCAAGTTTCCAATTCGTTGGACAGCACCAGAGGCGGCCGGCTGGCAGCGGGCGTTCAGCGTCAAATCCGACGTCTGGTCGTTCGGCGTGCTGATGTGGGAGATTGTGACCTACGGCCGGGTGCCCTACCCGGGCATGCCCAATCGCCAGGTGCTGCAGGCCGTTGCTGGCGGCTACCGCATGCCCAACCCGCACGACGGCTACCGGGTCCGCTGCGACCCCGGCGTCTACCTGATCATGGGCGACTGCTGGGCCGACTGTCCGGCTGCTAGGCCGACCTTCGCCTATCTGAAGGACGCACTGGAGAACTACAGTGTCACAGCTGAGGCCCAGTACGTACAGGACAAGCTGTGATCCTTCCAGAGAGCAAGTGGCAGAGAGGTTGTTGTGCTAACATCTCACAACAAGGTCCCTGAGTTCGAATCCCCGGCGAGGCCACATTAGATTTAGGGTACAGCCTGAGATGTACACAGCATTGTGATAGTATGCCTGCGTTTCAGAGTCAGGAGTAAGAATCTACTGTCACCAATTTATGTGCCATTGACCACTGCAAATAGTAAAAGCAAAAACTATTAGAGTCATAGATAGAGAGATGCATAGATAGAAATCACCTCTCGAGGCTTCGAACTCCAGACCTCCACTCGATTACCACAGAAGCGATTGATGACAAAGATGATTTAAAATGTATTTCTATTGGTCTGTGATGCTTTTAATTGAAATGTGTTTTGTGTTTGCTATTGTGTTTTACTGGTTGTACAGTTTGCACTTTTGAAAAGGCTGAGCAGGAAATTGAAAAGCGGATTTGATTGCTTGGCTAACAGGAAATTTGTAGATGCTGTTGTTATATTTGTAGATTGCTGTCTAGTCGCATTGTTGCTGCTTTTTTTCAGGAACGTCAATAGCAATAAGTTTCTCTTTTGTAGTGTGCGTTAGTTGCTAAAACAGCTCATCAATGATGTTTTACACAAGCCTCATTTTTCCTCGACCACTTTTTTACTTCTAAGACTTGCTTTTTTTGAAAGCATGATTAATGTGTGTTATCTGTCTTTTTCATTTACTTGCATTGTTTTATCTTATTTTGCTGTTGATATTTGTTTATTATTTTCACTTATATCTTTAAACTTTAATATCAGTCTATTAATTATATTTGCTTGATATAAGTTTTGTTCAATCTGTGTTCATATTGCTGCACCAGTTTTATAATTTACTTCCCTTCCCATTATCCCTTCCCGGTATGTTCGCAAAGCTCTTTTGCACATTCCAATGCAGCAGTCAAACCCCAAAGGTACACAGTCAAATCTCACAGGTACACAGTCAAATCCCACAGGTACAATGTCAAATCCCACATGTACTTAGTCAAATCTCACAGGTACAAAGTCAAATCCCACATGTACTTAGTCAAATCTCACAGGTACAAAGTCAAATCCCACATGTACTTAGTCAAATCTCACAGGTACAAAGTCAAATCCCACATGTACTTAGTCAAATCTCACAGGTACAAAGTCAAATCCCACAGGTACAAAGTCAAATCCCACATGTACTTAGTCAAATCTCACAGGTACAAAGTCAAATCCCACATGTACTTAGTCAAATCTCACAGGTACAAAGTCAAATCCCACATGTACTTAGTCAAATCTCACAGGTACAAAGTCAAATCCCACATGTACTTAGTCAAATCTCACAGGTATACAGTCAAATCTCACAGGTATACAGTCAAAACCCACAGGTACTTAGTCAAATCTCACAGGTATACAGTCAAATCTCACAGGTATACAGTCAAATCTCACAGGTATACAGTCAAATCTCACAGGTATACACACTATACAGTCAAAACTCACAGGTACACAGTCGAATCCCACGTATAGATCGCCTTGACTCTCAATTTTTGCGTTAATCCAAGCAAACTACTGGTTCACACATCAGTCAAATATCCTAGTCTTATCGAGTTCATAACGCATTACGCTCGACTATAAACATAAAGTTTGCATTTACCAGCTAGTCTAAGCTGAAGACTCATGTCTGTGTTTTTCTGTGTTTCGATAACGGTAAACTCAAATTAGAGTTTACCTGAGCTTTCGGTACGGCGAAACACCGTTTTTAGGCTTGTTTCGCAGTTGTGTTACATTAAATTATCTTTTGTTGATTTGAGTCGCTTTTTAGAGTTGACGTGGCTCACAACTTTTTATTAGATTTAGCGACATAGGGTCGGCAACTGTATCTACCTAGATGAGCATATAAACTCATGTCTTACGCCTATCAAAATTGGTCACTTTTTTGCGTTCGCGAGTTCTTTTTCTATAAAATATATTGCTTAATATGATCCACAATCATTTTTATTATTTCGTATCGTTCAATTAGAATTCTGTTAATTTTGTTTTAAGTTTGGTTAATTCGATTTGCACAGCTGCAAATAGAGCTTGTAGTTTAGTGGTTTGAACTACAAAATTCTACCATATTGTCTGCCTGTTTTTGAGTAGCGAGCTGTGCTAGCGAGTGTTGCAGCCTTGTAGTTAGAGTGTCGGACTCACGACTAGAAGGTCGGGGGTTCGATTCCCGACTCTACCACACTTAACTCTGAATCGCTTTAGTTCAGCCAGCGCTGAGCAGCATTTAGATGTTTTTAAGATCAGCTTAGTAGATAAAATATTGAAACACACCATTTAATCAGCTTTTTAATGAAAAAAACTGAGACAGCCAGCTGTAAAATGGGTACCAGGGGTAGAAATGAGCTGTAGAATATTTTCAGCATTTTCAGCATTCTAATGCGTAGCTATAACGAAATCTTATTTGGATAATTCGCTTTCAGTAATGAAAACTTAAAATATAAAATTATTTAAACTTCTTCTCATGTTTTTCGCTTGCCACATTTGGTCACGCAAACGCAGTCCTGCAGTATGGGTGTGTTGTGGAGACAGCCACCTAACTACATAGCCTATGCGCCGCCTTTATTAACTTAAGGAGAACTACATTCCCCTATGGGATTTGGGGTCATAAAATGTGCGACCAAGAGAAGGGACGAGTGAGCGAGAGAAGGGGATTTTGGTGGGGAATCAGGGCTGGTAAAGCCGATTGATTGGGTTAACTGGCCATCCCGCGCCTGAGCTTGTTGGGACATTGGGACGTGGATATGCTTGTATGGGAACGGGATAGTGCGATGGGTCACTGAGATGGGGAAGAGAGGATCTCTGTCTTCCCCCCCGTTAGCCGCAACCCCAAGCTCATGTCGGGTTGCCTGTGGAGCTGCAGCAGCCTCTGCAAGACCCTGTACTGCGTTTGTCTCTGGCTTAGAATTGACAGAGTTCTGCTTCTAACAGAGGCAAATATTTCTGACCAACGGCGACTATGCAAATGAGGGAAGCGACTCGTATCATCTTTTTTATATTTTATGGCGAATGAGCTGATATTACTGTGAGTAGGATGATGCGCTTTGCTCCTGAATTGCAGCGGAGTAAGAATTTTATGGAGCGCAAATACGATTGTCAAATTTAAGCAAAAACTTCTGGTTGAAAAAGTTTGGATAAAACAAGCACAGAGTTGCTTTCAAGCTTCAAGCTTGTGAAACTCGACTCTATCCAATGCTGCTTTTTTGCCGAAAATGACTTGAAATATGGAGGCCTCTGCACCGGGAACGGGGGAAGCTCTGGGCTGCAATAATGCGAATCTGATATGCAAACTGACTTAGCTGCAGGGACAAACCACTGAGTCAGCTGTAGCTGCTGTTGCAACCTCTGTCAGTGAGTCAGCTGTAGCTGCTGTTGCAACCTCTGTGACTGAGTCAGCTGTAGCTGCTGTTGCAACCTCTGTCAGTGAGTAAGCTGTAGCTGCAGTTGCAACCTCTGTGAGTGAGTAAGCTGTAGCTGCTGTTGCAACCTCTGTGAGTGAGTCAGCTGTAGCTGCAGTTGCAACCTCTGTCAGTGAGTCAGCTGTAGCTGCTGTTGCAACCTCTGTCAGTGAGTAAGCTGTAGCTGCTGTTGCAACCTCTGTCAGTGAGTAAGCTGTAGCTGCTGTTGCAACCTCTGTGAGTGAGTCAGCTGTAGCTGCAGTTGCAACCTCTGACACTGAGTCAGCTGTAGCTGCTGTTGCAACCTCTGTGACTGAGTCAGCTGTAGCTGCTGTTGCAACCTCTGTCAGTGAGTAAGCTGTAGCTGCTGTTGCAACCTCTGTGACTGAGTCAGCTGTAGCTGCAGTTGCAACCTCTGTCAGTGAGTAAGCTGTAGCTGCTGTTGCAACCTCTGTGAGTGAGTCAGCTGTAGCTGCAGTTGCAACCTCTGTCAGTGAGTAAGCTGTAGCTGCTGTTGCAACCTCTGTGAGTGAGTCAGCTGTAGCTGCTGTTGCAACCTCTGTGACTGAGTCAGCTGTAGCTGCTGTTGCAACCTCTGTCAGTGAGTAAGCTGTAGCTGCTGTTGCAACCTCTGTGAGTGAGTCAGCTGTAGCTGCTGTTGCAACCTCTGTCAGTGAGTCAGCTGTAGCTGCTGTTGCAACCTCTGTGACTGAGTCAGCTGTAGCTGCTGTTGCAACCTCTGTCAGTGAGTAAGCTGTAGCTGCAGTTGCAACCTCTGTGAGTGAGTAAGCTGTAGCTGCAGTTGCAACCTCTGTCAGTGAGTAAGCTGTAGCTGCTGTTGCAACCTCTGTGAGTGAGTCAGCTGTAGCTGCTGTTGCAACCTCTGTGACTGAGTCAGCTGTAGCTGCTGTTGCAACCTCTGTCAGTGAGTAAGCTGTAGCTGCTGTTGCAACCTCTGTGAGTGAGTCAGCTGTAGCTGCAGTTGCAACCTCTGTCAGTGAGTCAGCTGTAGCTGCAGTTGCAACCTCTGTCAGTGAGTCAGCTGTAGCTGCAGTTGCAACCTCTGTCAGTGAGTCAGCTGTAGCTGCTGTTGCAACCTCTGTGAGTGAGTCAGCTGTAGCTGCTGGGATGAAGCAAGGAAAGTTATTTGGATTAAAAGTATTTCACTGTTAATAAAAACAGAATTTAAAAATGTTAACACTGTTTAATTTAAATAAAATGCGACCCATTTTTATGTAAATATACAAAATGTATTATGTATTTATACTAGTACTGATATTGTATGATAATGAATTAGACTAAGAGAAGCTTTAGGCGAATGCTTGCAAATGTACGCCAAACGTATTGGAGTAGGCGGGTCCAGAAAAGCTAGAAGAACAGACGGCATAAGCTTAGGATAAGCTCGAAAGCTGAGAAAATTCAGTGAAACTGGCATGAATAAGAACTATGCTCAAGATAAATTGAAAGCAACGTTTGGATGAAGCTCCTACAGCTGAAAGCGGAACCACACCTGCTCATTAGGCAGATGTGGCAGAGTTACTCAAAGAGTTGCAAATTAAAATTTGCTTTCCTACTCAAGTGTCTGAGTAACGGATGACAAATCGTAGTCTGTTTGAGTATGAATTCAATTCCGCTTTGAAATATTCGCAGACAAATTTTCTGGTCTTGGCCTCGCGTCTCAAAATTTAATCAGCGTTTTTATAATTTTATCGTCCGTTTGCTGTTGGCAATGATCGTCATTAAAGTGCAGGTTAAAACAAAAGCAACAAAACAAGGACTGGTCATTATTAAAAGGAATAATTATATACAAAAAAACTTTGAAAAGCGGAACTCAGCTCTGCGATTGAGTTCAGCGTTTATATTTTTCCTACCATCATTGGTAAATTACTTATCTTTATTTGCTCAATAATTTTTTATATAATTTCACACTACACTGTACTTTATAGGCTTTATGGTCTGCAGTAACAGATAAGTAGCTGATTTCACCTCCAGATGTGAAACCAACAGCACAGATGCAGCTTTTGCGCATCTGAATGCTGCGTTCGAATGACCAGTCCGTGGACTGGTGGGCTGCCACACCCTCCTCAATACCCCAGCTAATGCTGGTACACATTTAACAGCTGGGTGAACTGAAGCAATGCAGAGTTAAGTGTCTTGCTAAAGGACATAAATTGCTCCAGTGGAGTCGGGAATCGAACCCCCGACCTTCAAGTCGTGAGTCTGACGCTCTAACCACTAGGCTACAACCCAACGGTTAGAGCTTCGGACTACGCTGGCCGAGAGGTCGTGACTTCGAATCTCAGCCTATTTGTGAGTAAGACACCTATGATATCATTGGCTATCGAGTAATAGCAAGGTTTTCCCGGATGGAAGCTAGCCTAATTTTATGGACCCCAGTTCCCGGACAAATCTGAAGTGATTCGGCGCGGAAATACCCCCGGAAGTTTGTTTCAATTGAATAGTAGCTCACGAAGTGGCGGCCGATTGGTCGTGCCACCTCCCCCTCCTCCCGTCAGCAGAGTGAGCAAAATTCTATACTCACATATTTGAGTAGCTGTTCTGCTCTAAGAGCTCAATTATTATTTTCCTCCAAGCTGAGACAAGGCTAGCGAGAAAAGAGACAGCAGACAGGGAACTGGAAACAGTGTAGGGACATCAGGATGCTGCAGTCTCGCTCAGCGGACCAGCCGCTGGTGGTGCTGGCGCCGCCTGACTCAAATCACGTGAGTCCCGCGCCCGATTCCTTGTCTGCATTTTACTCAAAGTTTTCCAACCGCCACGCCGGACTTGATTTTGTTCTGTCAAAGCCAATTCTGTCAAATTTTTCTGGCTTGTTAAGCCTCAATGCCTTTTGTTACTGGTGCACTCAAAAATTTCACGACTGATAAGTACAAAAGCTGTTATTAACTTTTATTCAACTAATTACATTTATACAGTATGTACATTTATTTAGCGGCTGCGTACAGCCGTTCAATCCATGGACTGGACACTGCCCAGTTTACTATTTACGGAAACAATGCGCATATATATAATTTTTTCACCGTGATCAGTCCAAAACACTGACACCCCTCCTCATAAATATAAAATGTCTCTTCTCCATTTAAAATTATTGTCATTTTCTAAATTCTCATGTGAAATTTGCACACACGAAGCATTTTATTTTGCTATGTAAAAAGGTAGTAAAAATGTTAACATCTCTACTGATCTACGAGTAGATGAGTAGTGTGTTGCGCATTTCATGTGCCTTAGAAAAAATTGACATCTGTATTCCGGAAAGTAAGGTTAAAAAATTCATTTTCCTATCTCAATATTTATTAAGTTAAACGTTAAAAATCTCAAAATCAGGATCTACTGGCTCTGCCTGAGTCCAGTCTAAAGCAGCAGCAGCAGCAGCAGCAGAGGCGCCACTCGGATCACGCGCTGTACCGCAGGGCCAGGGACCAGCCAATCAGAGGAGGCCTGGCCGTTAAGCTCCCGCAGATTTGCATCACCCTCAGCTGTAACAGCGACGGGTGAGCGAGCCCTCTAGACCATAAACTAATGTGGGAATCAGGAATCGTGCGCTAGGGATATTTTCGAATGATGAGAATGAGATGGATGGGGAAGACAGTGTATTGGGAATACAGTGTATGGGGAAGACAATGAATGGGGAAGACAGTGTATTGGGAATACAGTGTATGGGGAAGACAATGTATTGGGAAGGGAGTGTATGGGGAAGACAGTGTATGGGGAAGACAATGTATTGGGAAGGGAGTGTATGGGGAAGACAGTGTATGGGGAAGACAGTGTATGGGGAATACAGTGTATGGGGAAGACAGTGTATGGGTAAAACAGTGTATGGGGAAGACAGTGTATTGGGAATACAGTGTATGGGGAAGACAGTGTATGGGGAAGACAGTGTATGGGTAAGACAGTGTATGGGTAAGACAGTGTATGGGTAAGACAGTTTATGGGGAAGACAGTGTATGGGGAAGACAGTGTATGGGGAAGACAGTTTATGGGTAAGACAGTGTATGGGGAAGACAGTGTATTGGGAATACAGTGTATGGGGAAGACAGCGTATGGGGAAGACAGTTTATGGGGAAGACAGTGTATGGGGAAGACAGTGTATGGGGAATACAGTGTATGGGGAAGACAGTGTATGGGGAAGACAGTGGATGGGGAAGACAGTGGATGGGGAAGACAGTGTATGGGGAAGACAGTGTATGGGGAAGACAGTGGATGGGGAAGACAGTGGATGGGGAAGACAGTGTATGGGGAAGACAGTGTATGGGGAAGACAGTGTATGGGGAAGACAGTGGATCGGAAAGGGAATGAGAGATGTACTATCGTATGCTGTTAGAAAATATTTCTGTAAGACGTCAGTCGCAGTCTTAACTCCTCAGCGCTCCTTAGCATTGTGGATAAGTCCTCCATATTTCATGAATCAAACTTCTGTCTGATAAAAAACTTCGCCATCGCAACAAATTTAGATAAGCGATTGCTGAGAATAATCTTCTTGAATAATCGATTCTCGAACACCTTCGAAAGATGCATCAATAATTGATTGCACCAGCTGTGATTTCTATTTGGAAATATTTCAGATAGCGCTGAGATTGGCCCTCACAGTCCACAAACATCTGAGTGTGCTCTAGCATTTGTGCTTAAAATTACTTCAAACGGTCCAGCTAAATTTAGTGCTGATATCCGTGCTGTATGCTACCCGAGACATCGGGGGTTCGAATCTTAGTTCGAGTCTCAAATCTCAGACATTTCGATGCGCCCCACAATAGTCATCGGCTAAATCCTCAGCTCTGACACCATCCTCAGCTCTGACACCATCCTCAGCTCTGACACCATCCTCAGCTCTGACACCATCCTCAGCTCTGACACCCTCTTCAGCTCTGACACCATCCTCAGCTCTGACACCATCTTCAGCTCTGACACCAGTTCTGACAACATTATCAGCTCTGACACCATCCTCAGCTCTGACACCATCCTCAGCTCTGACACCATCCTCAGCACTGACACCAGTTCTGACACCATCCTCAGCTCTGACACCAGTTCTGACACCATCCTCAGCTCTGACACCAGTTCTGACACCATTATCAGCGACGGCATCAGTGCTGACAGCTGCACTTTTTGTCATTGATTCGGTTCTGAGTTGTAGGGCAAGTGGTGTGCTCAATACAAAAATAGGTTAGCTCCATTGCACCAGACTCAAAGAGTTTTTCATGCCGGGAGATGGCAAGTCAGCTGGGAGTCTGTGGAAACTGTAGCTAGCTCATTACCGAGCCGGGGCCAGAAACTTGCAGAGATGCGCAAGAAGACTGCCGGAGCCTTTTTCGAGTGTCCGGAGCACCTTCCTCACAGGAGCACCCACCCCGAACCATACTCCACAATATCTCTCCCCTCGTCTCTCTTCCCGAGTGCGGAGAGCGCGCTTCGTTAAAGCCTGTACTGCGAATTGCTGCCGCATATCCTACTATGGGAACTATGGGCATCGGCGAATTGGGAGCGAGCTTCCAACTGTTACTATTTGGATTGGGAAAACTTGAAATTATTTCTATACACAGAGAGACTAAGGATAGCTAAACCCAGTCGTCAAAGAGTCACTCATTGGCTGCTTCGAGACTGAAGAAATTAAATTGCTTTCATAGAAAACAATTCTGCTAGATAAAGCCGCTGAGAAGAAAAAGGCAGATTCAGAAATTTCCAGAGCTAGCTAGATAGATAACCAGGTGAGGCCAATTGAGAAATGTCTCTTGAACAGCAGCAGCCGCACCTGTGGACTCGTCAACAGCAGCAGCAGCAGCAGCAGCAGCAGCAGCAGCAGCAGCAGCAGCAGCCTCTACCGCCGCCGATTATGCTTAACAATTGTGGCCTCTGTGAAAGGTGCCAGTGTTGCATCTATGGCAGTGGCGGCGGAGGCGGAGGCGGAGGCGGCGGCGGCAGCGGTGCCAGTCGGCATTTCTCGCACAGCGACGCCGAGGTTTGGCGCAAACGGCGCAACCTGCTGCGAATCTCTAAGTCCGACTGCTCAACCGCGCAACAGACCGGTGTTGCTAGGGGCTACCGTTATTGCCCAGCTAAAAGCTTCAGCTCCGCGTGAGTAGCTACGAATTGGTGTGCAGCAGCCAGGTGAATTCTCGGCCGTTTGTCAGGTTTCTTATAAAATCCGGCTGCTATCGATTCTTTCGATTGGAAAACTACCCCCCTCACTTCTTTTGATTGGAAAACTACCCCCCTCACTTCTTTTGATTGGAAAACTACCCCCCTCACTTCTTTTGATTGGAAAACTACCCCCCTCACTTCTTTTGATTGGAAAACTACCCGTCACTTCTTTTGATTGGAAAACTACCCCCCTCACTTCTTTTGATTGGAAAACTACCCGTCACTTCTTTTGATTGGAAAACTACCCCCCTCACTTCTTTTGATTGGAAAACTACCCCCCTCACTTCTTTTGATTGGAAAACTACCCGTCACTTCTTTTGATTGGAAAACTACCCCCCTCACTTCTTTTGATTGGAAAACTACCCCCCTCACTTCTTTTGATTGGAAAACTACCACTCAGTTCTTTTTATTAGAAAACTACCCCTCGGTTCCTTCGATTGGAAAACTGCTCTTGAGTTCTTTTTATTAGAAAACTACCCCTCGGTTCCTTCGATTAGAAAACTGCCCTCAGTTCCTTCGATTGGAAAACTACCCCTTAGTTCCTTCGATTGGAAAACTACCCTCAGTTCCTTCGATTGGAAAACTACCCCTCAGTTCTTTTGATTGGAAAACTACCCGTCACTTCTTTTGATTGGAAAACTACCCCTCACTTCTTTTGATTGGAAAACTACCACTCAGTTCTTTTTATTAGAAAACTACCCCTCGGTTCCTTCGATTGGAAAACTGCTCTTGAGTTCTTTTTATTAGAAAACTACCCCTCGGTTCCTTCGATTAGAAAACTGCCCTCAGTTCCTTCGATTGGAAAACTACCCCTTAGTTCCTTCGATTGGAAAACTACCCTCAGTTCCTTCGATTGGAAAACTACCCCTCAGTTCTTTTGATTGGAAAACTACCCGTCACTTCTTTTGATTGGAAAACTACCCCTCACTTCTTTTGATTGGAAAACTACCACTCAGTTCTTTTTATTAGAAAACTACCCCTCGGTTCCTTCGATTGGAAAACTGCTCTTGAGTTCTTTTTATTAGAAAACTACCCCTCGGTTCCTTCGATTAGAAAACTGCCCTCAGTTCCTTCGATTGGAAAACTACCCCGTAGTTCCTTCGATTGGAAAACTACCCTCAGTTCCTTCGATTGGAAAACTACCCCTCAGTTCTTTTGATTGGGTAACTGCTCTTGAGTTCTTTTTATTAGAAAACTACCCCTTAGTTCCTTCAATTGGAAAACTACCCTCAGTTCCTTCAATTGGAAAACTACCCCTCAGTTCCTTCGATTGGAAAACTACCCCTCAGTTCCTTCGATTGGAAAACTACCCCTCAGTTCCTTCGATTGGAAAACTACCCCTTAGTTCCTTCGATTGGAAAACTACCCTCAGTTCCTTCGATTGGAAAACTACCCCTCAGTTCTTTTGATTGGGTAACTGCTCTTGAGTTCCTTTTATTAGAAAACTACCCCTTAGTTCCTTCAATTGGAAAACTACCCTCAGTTCCTTCAATTGGAAAACTACCCCTCAGTTCCTTCGATTGGAAAACTACCCCTCAGTTCTTTTTATTAGAAAACTACCCCTCGGTTCCTTCGATTGGAAAACTGCTCTTGAGTTCTTTTTATTAGAAAACTACCCCTCGGTTCCTTCGATTAGAAAACTGCCCTCAGTTCCTTCGATTGGAAAACTACCCCTTAGTTCCTTCGATTGGAAAACTACCCTCAGTTCCTTCGATTGGAAAACTACCCCTCAGTTCTTTTGATTGGGTAACTGCTCTTGAGTTCTTTTTATTAGAAAACTACCCCTCAGTTCCTTCGATTGGAAAACTACCCTCAGTTCCTTCAATTGGAAAACTACCCCTCAGTTCCTTCGATTGGAAAACTACCCCTCAGTTCCTTCGATTGGAAAACTACCCCTTAGTTCCTTCGATTGGAAAACTACCCCTTAGTTCCTTCGATTGGAAAACTACCCTCAGTTCCTTCGATTGGAAAACTACCCCTCAGTTCTTTTGATTGGGTAACTGCTCTTGAGTTCTTTTTATTAGAAAACTACCCCTTAGTTCCTTCAATTGGAAAACTACCCTCAGTTCCTTCAATTGGAAAACTACCCCTCAGTTCTTTTTATTAGAAAACTACCCCTCGGTTCCTTCGATTGGAAAACTGCTCTTGAGTTCTTTTTATTAGAAAACTACCCCTCGGTTCCTTCGATTAGAAAACTGCCCTCAGTTCCTTCGATTGGAAAACTACCCCGTAGTTCCTTCGATTGGAAAACTACCCTCAGTTCCTTCGATTGGAAAACTACCCCTCAGTTCTTTTGATTGGGTAACTGCTCTTGAGTTCTTTTTATTAGAAAACTACCCCTTAGTTCCTTCAATTGGAAAACTACCCTCAGTTCCTTCAATTGGAAAACTACCCCTCAGTTCCTTCGATTGGAAAACTACCCCTCAGTTCCTTCGATTGGAAAACTACCCCTCAGTTCCTTCGATTGGAAAACTACCCCTTAGTTCCTTCGATTGGAAAACTACCCTCAGTTCCTTCGATTGGAAAACTACCCCTCAGTTCTTTTGATTGGGTAACTGCTCTTGAGTTCCTTTTATTAGAAAACTACCCCTTAGTTCCTTCAATTGGAAAACTACCCTCAGTTCCTTCAATTGGAAAACTACCCCTCAGTTCCTTCGATTGGAAAACTACCCCTCAGTTCTTTTTATTAGAAAACTACCCCTCGGTTCCTTCGATTGGAAAACTGCTCTTGAGTTCTTTTTATTAGAAAACTACCCCTCGGTTCCTTCGATTAGAAAACTGCCCTCAGTTCCTTCGATTGGAAAACTACCCCTTAGTTCCTTCGATTGGAAAACTACCCTCAGTTCCTTCGATTGGAAAACTACCCCTCAGTTCTTTTGATTGGGTAACTGCTCTTGAGTTCTTTTTATTAGAAAACTACCCCTCAGTTCCTTCGATTGGAAAACTACCCTCAGTTCCTTCAATTGGAAAACTACCCCTCAGTTCCTTCGATTGGAAAACTACCCCTCAGTTCCTTCGATTGGAAAACTACCCCTTAGTTCCTTCGATTGGAAAACTACCCCTTAGTTCCTTCGATTGGAAAACTACCCTCAGTTCCTTCGATTGGAAAACTACCCCTCAGTTCTTTTGATTGGGTAACTGCTCTTGAGTTCTTTTTATTAGAAAACTACCCCTTAGTTCCTTCAATTGGAAAACTACCCTCAGTTCCTTCAATTGGAAAACTACCCCTCAGTTCTTTTTATTAGAAAACTACCCCTCGGTTCCTTCGATTGGAAAACTGCTCTTGAGTTCTTTTTATTAGAAAACTACCCCTCGGTTCCTTCGATTAGAAAACTGCCCTCAGTTCCTTCGATTGGAAAACTACCCCGTAGTTCCTTCGATTGGAAAACTACCCTCAGTTCCTTCGATTGGAAAACTACCCCTCAGTTCTTTTGATTGGGTAACTGCTCTTGAGTTCTTTTTATTAGAAAACTACCCCTTAGTTCCTTCAATTGGAAAACTACCCTCAGTTCCTTCAATTGGAAAACTACCCCTCAGTTCCTTCGATTGGAAAACTACCCCTCAGTTCCTTCGATTGGAAAACTACCCCTTAGTTCCTTCGATTGGAAAACTACCCCTTAGTTCCTTCGATTGGAAAACTACCCTCAGTTCCTTCGATTGGAAAACTACCCCTCAGTTCTTTTGATTGGGTAACTGCTCTTGAGTTCTTTTTATTAGAAAACTACCCCTTAGTTCCTTCAATTGGAAAACTACCCTCAGTTCCTTCAATTGGAAAACTACCCCTCAGTTCCTTCGATTGGAAAACTACCCCTCAGTTCTTTTTATTAGAAAACTACCCCTCGGTTCCTTCGATTGGAAAACTGCTCTTGAGTTCCTTTTATTAGAAAACTACCCCTCGGTTCCTTCGATTAGAAAACTGCCCTCAGTTCCTTCGTTTCGAAAACTACCCCTTAGTTCCTTCGATTGGAAAACTACCCTCAGTTCCTTCGATTGGAAAACTACCCCTCAGTTCTTTTGATTGGGTAACTGCTCTTGAGTTCTTTTTATTAGAAAACTACCCCTTAGTTCCTTCGATTGGAAAACTACCCTCAGTTCCTTCGATTGGAAAACTACCCCTCAGTTCTTTTGATTGGGTAACTGCTCTTGAGTTCTTTTTATTAGAAAACTACCCCTTAGTTCCTTCAATTGGAAAACTACCCCTCAGTTCCTTCGATTGGAAAACTACCCCTCAGTTCTTTTTATTAGAAAACTACCCCTCGGTTCCTTCGATTGGAAAACTGCTCTTGAGTTCTTTTTATTAGAAAACTACCCCTCAGTTCCTTCGATTGGAAAACTACCCCTCAGTTCCTTCGATTGGAAAACTACCCCTCAGTTCCTTCGATTGGAAAACTACCCCTTAGTTCCTTCGATTGGAAAACTACCCTCAGTTCCTTCGATTGGAAAACTACCCCTCAGTTCTTTTGATTGGGTAACTGCTCTTGAGTTCTTTTTATTAGAAAACTACCCCTTAGTTCCTTCGATTGGAAAAATACCCCTCAGTTCCTTCAATTGGAAAACTACCCCTCAGTTCCTTCAATTGGAAAACTACCCCTCAGTTCCTTCAATTGGAAAACTACCCCTCATTTCCTTCGATTGGAAAACTACCCCTCAGTTCCTTCGATTCGAAAACTACCCCTCGGTTTATTAGAAAGCTACCCGTCACTTCTTTTGATCGGAAAACTACCCCTCAGTTCGATCGATTCGAAAACTGCCCCTTTATCATTTTTTGCAAGCATCACGAAAGCACTACTATGAGTAACAAGTAGGGTGTTTTTTCATAAATATAGTTATAGCTCCGATCATTAAAAAATAATTGGATGTGTTTCATTTTAAGGGAGAGAAAAATCCTTTTGAACTCAGTCATATGCCTTAATAGTATCGACAGCATTGCATTAGTAAGCTCAGTTCCTCCAAGCTCTCATTGTGGGTATTTTCATTGAACAAGTTGAAAAAGTTTCCCAAGTTAATTAACTAGCCAACTTGACAAAAAGGCTAATTTCATAGTCCACAATACAGGGAGTGGAGAAGCCAATTTTCAACAGGTACTTGTTGGCTTATAACACCTGTCCCACTGTTTTCAAAAGCCTTACATCGATCTTTCATCAAACTGACCACTTTTCTTACTGCCTTTGTTTCTTCTGTACCCAACGCAGCCATTGCACTCTCATCTGTTTTGCGCCAGTTTTTTGTTGCTATGGGTTTTGTTTCATAAAAGTACATTCGGCATCAAGAATACGGCAAAAAGACAGCCCGGAAGTCAAGCAAAGCCAAAGTGGTTTGGACCTGTGTACCATTGGAGTGGTCGTGGGCAGTATGTCAGGTAAAAATACGTAATATTTTCCATCAACTATCATTGCTTTGTGCCATGCCTCTACAGATCGAACACTCAATCTTCTAGCTGCCGTTCCATCCCCTACCCAATAATATCCCAGTCCTAACAATCCTTATTTTAGTCTGCTTTTTTTTCATTCGGTGTGTCCGTCCCTCACGAGCACAGACAGCTCAGCGATAATTGATGAGACCGGCAACTCACTGCGGTCTCCTAGGAGTCCTCTGTTGATTATCCTTCTCTTCTTGCCGGCTTTACTTCAAAGATAGTAGAGAGGCTACTGGGAAGAAAATGTACTTGTGTTAAAGACACTCGATCCGTGCAGCCACTACCCCTTAAACAGGTCTCCGCCCAAAAACTCTCAACCGATCGAACCACTAGGCGTGCATGCCGTGCACTTCTAACGCGGGAGGCTGTCTGGACTTTTCTTTGTCTCTTGAAGTCCGCAATGAAAACAATAGTTGACGAAAAAACATGCTCAAACAAAATTTGAATGTTTTAGCATGTAAAACATGTTTAGCATGTTTAGTCTCAAATGGAGTACGGTTGAGACTAAATTATCAAACACCGGTTGAGACTAAAGGATAATCACAAGTTAATGCTAAATTATGAAACACCAGTTGAGGCTTGAATGATCAAAAGGTAGGGAAAGCATAAAAAATATAGACTGTAGGGATTGCTGTAAGGATTGCTGTAGGCATTGCTGTAAGGATTGCTGTAGGGATAGCTGTAGGGATTGCTGTAGGGATTGCTGTAGGTATTGCTGTAGGGATTGCTGTAGGGATTGCTGTTGGGATTGCTGTAGGGATTGCTGTAGGCATTGCTGTAGGCATTTGTTGGGATTGCTGTAGGGATTGCTGTAGGCATTGCTGTAAGGATTGCTGTAGGGATTGCTGTAGGGATTGCTGTTGGGATTGCTGTAGGTATTGCTGTAGGCATTCCTGTAGGGATTGCTGTAGGGATTGCTGTAGGGATTGCTGTAGGGATTGCTGTTGGGATTGCTGTAGGCATTGCTGTAGGCATTTGTTGGGATTGCTGTAGGGATTGCTGTAGGGATTGCTGTTGGGATTGCTGTTGTGATTGCTGTAGGGATTGCTGTTGGGATTGCTGTAAGGATAGCCGTAGGCATTGCTGTTGGGATTGCTGTAGGGATTGCTGTTGGGATTGCTGTTGTGATTGCTGTAGGGATTGCTGTAGGGATTGCTGTTGGGATTGCTGTATGCATTCCTGTAAGTCAATCTTGATAGTGAAAAAGCCAAGCGCCAGCAACGCAATAAAATTCGACCTGCAAGCTAGCCAGAAGATTTAGGCTCTCGTCCATCACTTAGCTTTGCAGCCAGGCCAGACATTAAAGCCCGCATCTGGAATTCCTAAATAGAACTACTTTTATTGGCCTAAAATCTTCAAGGACCAGCTGGTTGACTGATCCAAGTCGAATAGTTTAAGCAGTGCAATGCCGAGTGTTTCGGCTGAGATGGCAGAGCAGTTATGACTGCTCACGAAGCCTCAACCAGGAGCTGCAAAATGTTTGAATAAAGTTTTTGGTTCGCTTCCACCTTCTCTTCTCCCCCTCCATCCCTGCCCGATCCCGGCTTCCTCCCGCTAGTCCAGAAATTCATCAGAAATAAGCACGAAACGGCAGCTGCTGAGCCAGGCTGGCTCGGTGGCGCGGAACGAAACACGAATCGGCAGGCTGGGCCCTCCCTCTTACCCGCTTTTCCCATTTTCTCCCCTCTTTAGCTTTTATTCCCCTTTCCCAGCCTCACCGATTCGCTCGCCAACCGCTCTCAGGCTTGGAGCCGTCATGGCCAATGCCTCCATCGCCAGCGACTGCGGAGTAGCGAAGTGCAGCGAGAAGCATTTCATAATAGAACAAGAAGCAATCCACCTCACAGCTGGATGCATTTTAGACTCCCGGTTTCTGGGTAGCCGCAGTCACTATTCTCCCGTCCTCTGCACCGCACAAGAAGCCGCTAATAGTCCGGGATGGCCCGCCTGCAGGTGCCGACTCTGCTGGTTAGTCAGCAGGAGGAGGAGAGCTTCGGCGATCTCGGCGAATTGCGCAACTTCTCAGCCAGGCACCGCTGCCGAAGGCACACCCTGGCGATGTGAGTGGGGTTGAGGCTTGAGTTGCCCGGAAGTTACATCTGAATGCTGCGTGGACTGTGGTAACGACACAATCACCCATAATTCTGAGCAGAAGTAATGAGATCTTGCTGAGGCTGTTGGGCGTTGGACTCTCGACTTGAAGGTCGGGGGTTCGATTCCAGACTTAATTTATGTCCTTTAGCGAGACACTTAACTCTGCATTGCTTTAGTTCACCCAGCTCTTGAATGGGTACCAAAATTAGCTGGGGTAATTAATGGTGGGTGTGACGTCATCCCATGCAGTCCACCTTCATGTGGCCGAATCGGAACCGGTGTAATCAATAATTATTCATTATTATTCATATTATCATTATTCATTTATTCATATAAGGCGGAGATTCATGCTCTTTGAGGAATCCAAGAATCCAAATGCACGAAAAGTTTCAAGGATTAAGAAGAAACAGAGGAAGAAACAAGAATAAATTAGAAATTAATTGTTTACGTTAGAGACTAGGTGGGCTTAAATAGGATATAGACTGTTCTTATAGCGACTTCATGAAAAAGTTTGAAAATATTTTGTCGACTATATATTTTCCAAGCCTCACATCACTATCAAAGGTTATGAATGTAGGGTTTCTGAGGCCTGATTTTTATCAAACGGGGCCACTTTGCTTTGATCCCATAAATCTGAAATATGATGACCAAATAATTTACTATGCGTTCAGGGGGAGACAAGAAGTTCTAAAACCGATGCTGCCCCCGGATGATGCGGCGTGTAAAAAACGCTTTCTTTCTTGCTACTCGACTGAATAAATAATATTATCATGCTGCTTTGCAGTGACTCGGCGACATTTGGCTCCGGCTTCCCTTTTCCCGTCCCCCTCTTCTGCTGATGCGGTGCAAGACACGTGTTTTTCCACTTGGGATAGAGAAAGGTTGAAGAAAACATTTTTATTAGACGTTGCGTGTCGGAGTGCGAACGGCCTCTTAATTGGCTTCTCAAGCTAGCAGTTCGAATCCAACGTGCTCCCGGGTGACTTCAAAATGAAACTATTTTTTATAGAGGAAACGCACTCATAGATTAAAGTGACATCTGTTATCAACATATCTGAGTATGTAAGATCCAGTCAGTGCACTTGAAAAACTATTCAGTTGGTGCACAGCCACCTCACTCCAACTCCTTCCGCTCCACTCTTTCAGTGAACAGCCACCTCACTCCAACTCCTTCCTCTCCACTCTTTCAGTGAACAGCCACCTCACTCCAACTCCTTTCTCTTCACTCCTTCAATGAACAGCCAGCTCACTCCAACTCCTTTCTCTTCACTCCTTCAATGAACAGCCAGCTCACTCCAACTCCTTTCTCTTCACTCCTTCAATGAACAGCCACCTCACTCCAACCCCTTTCTCTCCACTCTTTCAATGACCAGCCACCTCACTCCAACTGCTTCCTCTCCACTCTTTCAATGAACAGCCACTTCGCTCCAACTGCTTCCTCTCCACTCTTTCAATGAACAGCCACCTCACTCCAACTCCTTCCTCTCCACTCTTTCAGTGAACAGCCACCTCACTCCAACTCCTTCCTCTCCACTCTTTCAGTGAACAGCCACCTCACTCCAACTCCTTCCTCTCCTCTCTTTCAATGAACAGCCACCTCACTCCGACCCCTTACTCCCAGCTCGCTCCAACTCCTTCCTCTCCACTCTTTCAGTGAACAGCCACCTCACTCCAACTCCTTTCTCTTCACTCCTTCAATGAACAGCCACCTCACTCCAACTGCTTCCTCTCCACTCTTTCAATGAACAGCCACCTCACTCCAACCCCTTTCTCTCCACTCTTTCAATGACCAGCCACCTCACTCCAACTGCTTCCTCTCCACTCTTTCAATGACCAGCCACCTCACTCCAACTCCTTTCTCTCCACTCTTTCAGTGAACAGCCACCTCACTCCAACTCCTTCCTCTCCACTCTTTCAGTGAACAGCCACCTCACTCCAACTCCTTCCTCTCCTCTCTTTCAATGAACAGCCACCTCACTCCAACTCCTTCCTCTCCTCTCTTTCAATGAACAGCCACCTCACTCCGACCCCTTACTCCCAGCTCGCTCCAACTCGTCCTTCTCCAGTCCTTCATTACTTTCACTTTAATCAAACTTCTTTTCAGTCCCTAGGTGATATTCGCCCTATCCCTGTCCTGTTACTTCAGTTAACAAGGATTCGAGTTGGTTCTAGAATTTCAGACCTCACAGAAAGTAGGCGACAGTACAGGAAGGGGAGTATGAGTGCTGCACTAAGCCAGAGCTCGCAAGCTGAATTCGATTTAGTCGGATGTTGATCTCTTCCTAAGCAATTTCTGGAGAGGAAGCGAGAAAATAGTGTGTGCGAACTACAGCCAATCAGGGCCTGGCTTGTCCGTGTCGCTATATAGTTTAGAAGAAACTTGGGAGCACTTTTTCATTGCCTGTGAGCACTAACAGGATCAGTGTGCGACGTTAGGAGAAGAGGAAGTCGCAAATTTAAAGGAAGTTTTTCCCTCGTCGTCTCAGCTGCATCTCCTAGAAGAAGCTAGAAGCAGAAAGCTGCGTGTTTGTCTCGAGCGTTGCAATTAGGGGCTTCAACTGGAAACAATCATTGTGTTGAGGAGTTGAGGACTGCAAAGGGCTTCGTTACTAATATTTATCATTGTCATTTATTATCTATTTCCATCGCAAAATAATAATTTGTTATAATTTTTCGCGAACACTCGCGCCTGAAATCACTCGCTCTATAGAAAAGCATCCTTCCAATAACAATCGGAAATTTTCAGGCCTGCCTGGGTATTTGAATATTCTCTGGCACGCTTCGCTGAGCCCTATTAGCGCCCACAGGACAGGTGGGAGGCAGGCTTTCCTCTTTGCTGCTTAAGAACTCGCTTCGATGAAGAATTTAACTGGGTTGGGTCCGGCCATTGGTTTGTGATTGAGAAAAAAACACAATTGGTGGGATCAGCCAGGCGCAAGTGAGAGAGCAATGCTGCTGCTGCTGCTGCTGTTGCTTCGGGGAATAAATAGGCCCCAGGTGAGCCAGTTCGATTCCCCAGATCTGCCGATCTGACCCGAGCGCTTTGAAGAAAATGCAAGCAAAAAACAAGCGCGTCTCCATAGACTGCAGCATAGCAACGCATCGAGAGATTCGAGGGTGTGCCAGCAGCAGCAGCGGCAGCGGCGGCAAGCTGCTAGCCAGACTGAGCCGCAGATCCCTGCCAAAGTGAGTCTCTCTATTGAAAGCTAATTACAGAGGATTATATTTCTTCAGTTGTGTTACAATCGATTCGGGGGGGGTCGGTGGCAGAGCGGTGAATGCGTTTGCCTCTCGCACCAAGGTCCCTAAGTTCGATTCCACGGCGAGGCCACATTTATTTGGGGCGCAGCCGCGGAGAGAAGGTTTGGGGACTTGTCGTGCAATTTACGCTCTTGAGGGCCAACCTCCAAGGCACAGTGAAATGTACACTGCCTGACAATAAGAAAGTCAGGGCAGATGTACACACCTGTGTGAGCGTATGCCTGCGTACAGTATCAGTGTGTGTGTGTGCTCAGGAGTCAGCGAAATAGGCAGAATTGCCTCCTCGCTGGCTGCGGGTCTAGTGTCACCAAACGATGTGCCACTGCCCGCAGCCCTCCTGCAATTATTATTATTATTATTATTACAATCGATTCGAGGGATTTGCCCGCGAACATCGAGCAAGTCTCTGCAAAGTTATGGTAGAAATTTTGGGGACTTCTGGGTCGCACCCCTCATAAAGAAAAACAGGTTTGTATAGATAACTTTTAGGTGCAAGGTGTATGTCTATGGTAGAATGGCTTATTCGCCCTATTCCACAAAACCAAGTCGATGTAATCGTGTAGAATTGTCCTAATCCATGCTCAAAATCTTATATTTAGCACCTATTAGAGAATTTCAGCTTAGAAATTAGTGCCAAATTTCATGTAAATCTCATTCTATTAGTACATCAAAAAATCCCCTCATATCTATTCTAAATCGGACCAGACCATACCAAAGCCTAATTAGGCTCCAGACGAGACTGGCAATGAGTTGGGAACAAGAATTATTCAAAAATCCCCAGTTGATATATAATATTAATCCTTTTTTGTCTTGTCTTTGAGCGAGTCACGCACAAATGTACTTTTATTTTTTGAGGCATGCTAGGCATGAGGCATGCTCGATTATTTTGTGACTAAAATCAATTAATATATTCTTGTTTTTCATTCGTTTTAATCACAAGATCTGGCATCAAAACCCTTTGGTGACTACTTCAGAGTCCAGTAGTATTTTACATGGTAGAAAACATGCGCACTCGAGTGAAATCTTAAGATTCACTCTTCATAATGAGTAGACTCAAAGTTTTTCAAATAAAAAGATGACAACATAGCAACTCATGAGAAAGTTTTTCAGTTGAGATTTTCTCATTTAGGGCCCTGTTTACAGGGGCCACCGAAGTTTTACAACGCCGGCTCCAATATTCAGGGCAGTAAAAATAAACTGTAAAAACGGACCAACGTAGACTAAATTTGTTGCATGGTTGAGCAGCAACTCTCATCTCTCAATTTCACAGCTTCTTTTCCTTGCCTGCTCACAGCTGCGAGACGCCTAACCCGCTGTCTTTATTGCGAATCTATTTATTTCTCTCTCATTTTATTTGAATAAACTCCAACCAGTGCATAGCAAGGGTTGCAAGGGTTGAGATAGAGAGAGAGAGACAGCATGGAGACAATTTGGTAGCAACACTTGACTTGGCAGGCGGGCGGTAGTCTCTGGTGCCGTGCTCACCCCGCTAAATAGAGGTGGTCAGTTTGAGTGGCTACAATGTCGGGTCGTTTGAGTCCGCGCTCAGAGTTGCCGTCACAATGTAGAGCTGAAATGGTTCGAGGTCAGCCGGCCGCTATGCTAGCGAAGGTGAGACACTGAACAGGGGCTCACAGACAGTGAAGCTTTTGTTTGGCCGACACTGTCCAATCAGAAGGCGCAGAAACTGCTGGTGAAAAGGTGAACAGAAACATAGAAGTGAAATGCCAAAGAGAAAGTCTCTCAGGCGCCGTGCAGAGCCAGCTGGCTTCATCAAACGAGAAACTGTGTACTCAAAACCAGACTCTGCAGCAGAGATCATAAGGAATAAGATCCGGCAGCGGCTCTAGATTGGAGTCCGGAAACTGTTTTACCCGCCTGCTCCGGCTAGAAAGTGAATTCCCACGGCTTTCGACGTGATAACCGTCGGCAAACGACGGAAAGGCGTGGGCAGAGAAAGCAGCCACAGCAGCAGCAGCAGCCACAGCAGCAGATGTTGCAGGTGCCGACACTACAGGAGGCGATTGCAGTGCAGGACGCCAGGTGTCAGCGCGTCCGTTTTGACACGATGCCATCTGGAGCCTGCAAACACGGAGGCAAACACGGAGGCATAGACCTTTTGTACAGAAGGCATTCCTGTAACACTTGGTGAGTTGCATCGCGGATCGCATCAAAGTCTTTAGAATAATTCTTATGTTCATTGAAGGAGTGAAGAGAAAGGAGTTGGAGTGAGGTGGCTGTTCACTGAAAGAGTGGAGAGAAAGGGGTTGGAGTGAGGTGGCTGTTCACTGAAAGAGTGGAGAGGAAGGAGTTGGAGTGAGGTGGCTGTTCACTGAAAGAGCGGAGAGAAATGAGTTGGAGTGAGGTGGCTGGTCACTGAAAGAGTGGAGAGGAAGGAGTTGGAGTGAGGTGGCTGTGCACCAACTCGTAGTTTTTCAAAGTACATTAGATTATCGGTTTAACTTTAACTGACCAATTCTCTTATTCCAATGTACATTAGATTATATGTTTCGTTTCAACTGATGAATTCTCTTACCCCTATGTACATTAGATTATCTGGTTCATTTCTACTGACGAATTCTTTCGTCTGACGAACTGACGAAACAAAAATATTTTTTTAACCCCAATGTTCACCATTCGATTCTTTATCCCATTAAATAATTTAACCCTGTGTGCTTTAACTTCTTCTGACAAAAGAATTGCATAGATGAGCAATCTGAGCATAAAGTTGTTTGCATACGAGATCGTTTGCATCATATTTTCGAGGCAATCACATGATTAAAAGCTTTGAAAAAAATTTTCGTAAACGAGTGACTGCTATAGAAGTTACTTCCAGTAAAAACTATAAACTTACAATCTTACAAAGAAGAGGCAATCATTACACTGTTTCCATGGGAACAGCAGCCTTTTTTAGTATTTTTCTAGTTGATCCCAACCAACTTCCTATTCTACTAGCTCAACAATCTATAGCTTCCATTCTCATTCTCACTGCTCGCTCTTTCACGAAATCTGTTTCCTTCTCCCAACTTTCGGTGTTACATTTCGCTGGCCTCAGCTGTAATAGTTCCTTAGTATCCCTAGAAGTCATCCCTTAACTAAGTCCGGTCCAACTGCACTCCAAACCGCGGTCGACTGCAACTTTCTCGCTGCCCAATCTTTCTCTTATAAATTTCTCCCTCTCTATTAGCCAGCCCGGGACCTGTCCTATGGCCTAGGGAGGGGGAGGTGGTGTAGAAACAGCGCTGAGTGCATTCAGACATGGCGAAATCGTGCCCCCATGTGACTCCGGCACAGCTCTCTCTATATAAAATGCTGCTTAAATAGCGTTGCCGTTTGTTACAGCCAGAGTAGGAAGAGAAATAGCGAGTGTGACAGCTAGCGATAGTGTGCTCAAGCCAGTTGATTTCGCCATCAAATGAGAGCCGCACCGGCCAGTCAGCAGCCGAGGACACGTCGGCATCCGCAGGCGGCGGTCTACCTGCACTCACGCAGCGTGTCGGCGCCGAACGCAGGACTCGCTGGCGTACGCGGCGGCATGCGCCTGTCTTTACTGAGCACCTTGGCCAGGTGACCACGCGAACTGTAGTATATTATAGCATTCTAGTACAAGGATTGTTTGGATTCCAGTTAGGATTCCCCAGAATAGTATAATGATTCCCCAGAATAATGTTAGGATTCCCCAGAATTATAATAGGATTCCCCAGAATAGTATTAGGATTCTCCAGAATAGTATTAGGATTCCCCAGAATAATGTTAGGATTCCCCAGAATAGTATTAGGATTCCCCAGAATTATATTAGGATTCCCCAGAATTATATTAGGATTCCCCAGAATTTTATTAGGATTTCCCAGAATTATATTAGAATTTCCCAGAATAGTATTAGGATTCCCCAGAATTATATTAGGATTTTCCAGAATTATATTAGGATTTCCCAGAATCATATTAGGATTTCCCAGAATCATATTAGGATTCTACAGAAAAATATTTGAAGTCCCCAGAATTATATCAGGATTCCCCAAAGTCATGGTTTGTTTGTTTTCTATTTCAATTTGTTCAGCTAGCTGTCTCATCCCATCACATGAGTCCACAATTCAATCGGTAAATTGATTTACTGCTGTTTCAAAGGAAATGTTCTTTGATGAATTCACATGCAATACTGATAATTAAAAAGTGCAGTGCAAGGTTCTCAGTCACGTGACCCAATACATCTGATGCATACAGATGTATGCCTAAGTAGTCTGCCTAAGTAATGAGTTGTAGACTTGTCACATGTCAAAGCTCGGATACAATTGAGATCTCGCATCTTTCACTAAATAATAATCAGTTTTCTAATTATAGAAGTGGGATTTTTCTCCCCCGTCACATCCGCTTGGTCACCAAGTGATAATTAATTTTCCTTCTGTAGCGTGGCGGGACCAGGCAACCACCCCCGCTGAGACAACAGGTTGGATGCAGTGAGATTAGACTCAAATATTCGCCTATCTATGCTCAGACTGTCTATTTCTTGTTCCTCATCCCAAATTTCCTCTCTCCAATGGGCCGAGTGGCTATCCAATTAAGCACGGGGATGGCTCGGGAATGACAGCTTCTCCTTCTCGGCTCTCCAGTTCGCCCCATAATTTTTTTCAACCGAGGAAATCCATCGCTATAAATATAAGTGGACAATCGAGAAGGCCATTGCGAGTTTCTCTGAGCACTAAAGTGAAAGTGAAAGTCGTTAAAAACTGATTCGATATGGAGTCCGGCCGTCAGGAACTTCGACGACTGCCAACATCAGTCTCCGCACAGGCCAACGGCAGCCGGTGGACGCAGCGGCGGCACTCGCTGCTGCGGGCCAACAGCTCGGCGACGCCCCAGACTGCTGGAAGGCGCAATTTTATTCACGCCCGCCTGGTGAAGGGATTCTGGAAGAGAACTACGAGGTACTGCTGGGGGATCTCAGTGTTTGTCCTCATTTTTTCCCATTGCGCGGGAAAACAAATGGAGATTCGTTAATAGCTATAGAATATTTCTCATTAGTTAATGCCAGCAGCATATGCGCTTCAAGTCCCAATGCGGCACTGGGGATATGTGGCGATGGTAAATAGCTAAAATAGAATGCGAGAGGAATCCGTGACGGAATTCAGGCCTTCTAAATTGGCCCCCCGAGGCTAATGTGGGCCGGCCTGTTGTTAACAAGCCAACAGCCAGCCGATGCCCATGCAGGGCAGGGGGCTGTTTCCAGCCCGAAAGAAAGGGAAGAGTAAGTCACTAGTTGGGCTGCTCAACTCTTCGGAGGTCCTAATAAGTTTAGACTGGGCGGGAAAAATATACCTCATTCATTCCCCATTTGACGGAACCGCATCGAGCTAACTAGCGCGCCGCTTCCGTCTATGGCAAGCAGCAGCCAATCACAGCGAATGAAGTAGATTGTAGCCATAGGGTTAGAGCGACGGACTCACGGAGGTTGTCGCTATAAAGGTCGGGAGTTCAAATCTTTGACTTCGCAGAAAAGTTGTGCCTTTTTAAAAAGAGAAAGTTGCTTCAGTTCACCCAGCTGTTCAATGGGTACCAGCATCATTTGGGGTAATTGAGGGGTGTGGCGTCCCCCCAGTCCATGGACTGAACAGCCGTACACAGCTTTCAGATGCACCGCGCAATAGCTGCCGCTGTGTAGAGTTGTCGGCTGCACATCTGGTCCAATTGGGGCAGGTGTAATCAGTTATTATTTACTTACGGAGAGGATTAGTGGCAGAGCGTTTGACTCTCCCGCCAATGTCCCTGAGCTCGATTCCGGGGTCACATTCATTTAGGGAGCAGCCGCTGAGAGAAGGTTTGAAGGCTTGTGGAATTTTCGCCCTCGTGGGCCAACCTCCAAGGCACAGTGAGAGTGTACACTGCCTGACGATGAGAAAGTCAGGCCAGATGTACACACCTGTGTGAACGTGTGCCTGCGTACGGTATCTGTGTACGTGTGTGCACAGGAGCCAGCGAAATGGGCAGAATTGCCTCCTCGCTGGCTGCGGGTCTAGTGTCACCATACGATCAGCCATTGCCCGCAGCCCTCCTGCAATTATTATTATTATTATTATTATTATTATTATTATTATTATTATTATTATTACTATCAAGGGAGCCTAAAGCCCAGAGCTTCCGACTTCTATTCGAGAGGTCGAGAGTTCGAATCTTAGCCCAAGGTAAGGATTCGAACTCTTTACCAAGGGGTCCTCCAGCAAAAAACTTTATATCTAATGGCTTCAGTTCCCCAAAAGTGAAATACTCGTAGTGTAGAGTTTTGGTTGAGAATGGCGGCCTTCTAGGTCCATGATTAGGTGGAATATTTATTTATCTATCTTGCTTCCGTGAAAATCGTTAGCCAATCACAATGAAGCTTCATTCCTAAGTATTTTTCTAGGGTTTTTTGTTAAAAGAGACTTCTTATGTTGGCTGAAAGAAGATGTGCAACAGTCTCATGTTATTTTCCTTTTTCGACGCTCTGAAAGAAAAATTAGCAGCAGCAGCATGGCTAATCGAGACTATTCCGCTAGTCTTGATCAATTATGAACCTCTTTGACTGCTCATTATCTTCTTGTCTGGGGAGTTAGCAGTGGTTCATTTCTCAAAAAAATGTGATCAACTCAATTTTTGTACGCATCAATAATGCACGCATGAGTTGAAAGCGGCTTTTTTGGCCTCATCGGCCGAAGCTGGGACAGGCGGCGGGTCAGTGGGATCTTGTTAAACAATCCCAATCGCCTCGAGTCCGTGTTGAACACACCAGCCTGACACTGCTCCATCTCCGGTTGCTAGACAACAAGAAATCCTAGAAATCCTTGGAATAAGAGTTGGAGATAGCGCAGCCTGTACTCAATATGCCTGCAGTCCAATCCAGTAGGCCTATGCGGACCTCAACTTTGCCTTGGGCCTCGCCGGCAGACTTTTCTTCAGCCATTCGCCACCTCCCTAAAAGTAAATTTTCAATCGAATCTTCTTTTCGTTCCTCCTATCTCTAGCCGCTTCTTCTTTCTCTCTCTTTCTCTCTCTCTCTCTAGCTGCTTGGTTCGCGGGCCCAGTGAAGGGATGAGATTCCGGCATGTTAAGGGTGGGATGGGATGGGGGCCGCTCGCACGGACGCAGAGGGGGGGGATGGCTTCCGTTGCGAAGAAGGGGATCTACATAATGGCACTAAATAGAGCCCGGCATGCCAGTAGCTTGTCTTATCTCTCACAATTTCCAACTCTGGCGGCAGACTGAAAGTCTCTCACAATTTCCCCACCAAGCAATCTCGACAAGAAAAATCTGGGGCAGAAGAAGTTATTTAGTTTCTAAGCGCTTAAAATTGACCAACTCGGACACGCTGGAGCAGCGGCTGACGATGCAGAGCCTTCTGGCCAGCCTGCCAGAGCATCCCGCGGACCACCCGGCGCAGCTGGAGGAGTGGACCGAGACCGAGGAGCTGCCGCCGCAGGAGGAGATTCAATACGAGACGTCCGTGATTCCTACGCCCAATGGCGACATCACCGTTACAAAGAAGATCTTGAAGCGCCGCAGGGTGCGCATCATCAAGAATATGCAGAAGGGCTTCGTGCCGGCCTCCACCGTGCCATCGTCGGCTGGCAGCGGCGGCTCCGTGCTCACCAGCAGCACCGTGAAGGTTACGAGGACGCGCCAGATGCTCGGGTGGGTGCGCGCGGGGCTACATTCCAGGAGGCTTGGAACCCACTAGCTTATAAAAATAAAATAAAAATAAAAATAATTGCGGGCAATGGCACATCATTTGGTGACACTAGAACCGCAGCCAGCGAGGAGGCAATTCTGCTCATTTCGCTGACTCCTGAGCACACACGCACAGATACTGTACGCAGGCATACGCTCACACAGGCGTGTACATCCGGCCTGACTTTCTCATCGTCAGGCAGTGTACAACTTCGAGCTCAGGGACCTTGGTGCGAGAGGCAAACACGTTAACCGCTCTACCGCCGACCCCCCTACCCCATCAGCTTTGAGATCCTTTGAATCGAAGATTTTGCGTTTTGTGTTCTTAAGATCTGAGACTAGAAATCTGACACTTTGTGCTCTGAGATGTTTTCGCTTGCAATTTTTGGATTGCATTTTGCTATCTGTGATTTGGGATCTGGGATTTTAGGACAAAGGACCATGGAGATTTCGCGATTTTAAACTTTAGCGATTCTGCATTTCCCATTTTGCATTTAGCAAAATCACACATGTGGTTACTTGATGTGGGATTTTGCTAATCAAAAATTTGAACGATGGAACTTCAAGGATTTGGGATTTCGGTATCTGGGAGTTCCGAATATTGATTGGATTTCTGAGGATTTGGGATTTTTTGATGATCAAAGAACTTTGAGTCTGGGAGTTTGGGATTTTGAACTATAAGGATCTCGTATCGAGATGGAATTTAGCTTCACGTAATCGGGCAATGATATCTAGGATCTGGGATTCAGCGTCATGTAATCGGGCTATAATAATCTAGGATCTGGGATTCAGCGTCATGTAATCGGGCTATAATAATCTAGGATCTGGGATTAAGCGTCATGTAATCGGGCAATAATAATCTAGGATCTGGGATTAAGCGTCATGTAATCGGGCAATGATAATCTAGGACCTGGGATTAAGCGTCATGTAATCGGGCTATAATAATCTAGGATCTGGGATTCAGCGTCATGTAATCGGGCTATAATAATCTAGGATCTGGGATTCAGCGTCATGTAATCGGGCTATAATAATCTAGGATCTGGGATTCAGCGTCATGTAATCGGGCTATAATAATCTAGGATCTGGGATTCAGCGTCATGTAATCGGGCAATAATAATCTAGGATCTGGGATTCAGCGTCATGTAATCGGGCAATGATAATCTAGGATCTGGGATTCAGCGTCATGTAATCGGGCAATAATAATCTAGGATCTGGGATTCAGCGTCATGTAATCGGGCTATAATAATCTAGGATCTGGGATTCAGCGTCATGTAATCGGGCAATGATAATCTAGGATCTGGGATTCAGCGTCATGTAATCGGGCTATAATAATCTAGGATCTGGGATTCAGCGTCATGTAATCGGGCAATGATAATCTAGGATCTGGGATTCAGCGTCATGTAATCGGGCAATAATAATCTAGGATCTGGGATTCAGCGTCATGTAATCGGGCTATAATAATCTAGGATCTGGGATTAAGCGTCATGTAATCGGGCTATAATAATCTAGGATCTGGGATTAAGCGTCATGTAATCGGGCAATGATAATCTAGGATCTGGGATTAAGCGTCATGTAATCGGGCAATGATAATCTAGGATCTGGGATTAAGCGTCATGTAATCGGGCAATAATAATCTAGGATCTGGGATTCAGCGTCATGTAATCGGGCTATAATAATCTAGGATCTGGGATTAAGCGTCATGTAATCGGGCTATAATAATCTAGGATCTGGGATTAAGCGTCATGTAATCGGGCAATAATAATCTAGGATCTGGGATTAAGCGTCATGTAATCGGGCAATAATAATCTAGGATCTGGGATTAAGCGTCATGTAATCGGGCTATAAAAATCTAGGATCTGGGATTAAGCGTCATGTAATCGGGCTATAATAATCTAGGATCTGGGATTCAGCGTCATGTAATCGGGCTATAATAATCTAGGATCTGGGATTAAGCGTCATGTAATCGGGCTATAATAATCTAGGATCTGGGATTCAGCGTCATGTAATCGGGCCCTCATATTTAGTGCATTAATTCGCAGGATTCAAAAAGGATTAGCGTTGAACTATTGTTGTTTTTGAACTATTCATTCCTTAGGGTGGATAGGGTGGAAAAAGAACAGTACAATGATCCACTTCCAGTTTATTCACGCGATGAAAATGAATGCAAAATACTGCTTCGGCAATTTCTGTTGCACTTCGCTAGCAAACCTCTCTCCCTCTCTCTTCGCTCTCGCTCATTCTCGCACTATCTGTCTTCCATTGCCCTTCCCAGCATGTCGAACTGCCCCCCCTAGCAGTGACATTTGCGCCAACGGCTAGGTCCAGTTCTAGCTAAGAATTGGTAGGGCTACGGCCTTACTCCCTCTCCATCACTTTCGCATCCCTTATATTTTCCCTTGGTCGACAGCTGCAGCGGAACTTGGCTTTAGTGCAGTATAATATAGGGTACAGATTGGTGCCTAGCAACTGTTGCTTCATATGGCTTTTCTTTGCACTTCGCGCAGAAACTTTACTCAGGCTCTGGAGTTGTGGTACTGATTAGACCATAACTAATACTCACCTTGTTTCTGAATTACCCCTGAAACCACGCGTGTCTATGCCAGCTCTGTCTCTCGGATCTCTATGTGATCGTCCCGAGGCGGTAACTAGTAGTTGGGATTTCGCCCGTGAATCAGAATGCCTAATTGGATTTGCTGGGCGCAGCGTGCAGACATGTCCACTCTCTGCTCTGTGCCCTTAGCATGCGGAAAGGATTTCATCAATCAGACTTACGCTCGTAACAAGCCTATAAATAATGCAATCTAGGCGCAAGACAAAGGCCAGATTAGAAGGATTATCCAGTGGTTTTTGGAGTAAAATTCATTACTAGCTCGTATAATGACATTCCTGCCATGCACCGCTTCTCTGGTACATTATAATGTCACACAATCATACCTTCAGGAATTCCACCTCAGCATTCTAATTGGTTAAGACACGAAAATTTATTTCTCTGTTCTACCGCTGCTGACGCCCACCCCATGCGAGGCATTCTGATTGGCTAGGACCAATAGCATTCATTTTTTCCACTTTCAATAACACCAAACGCCAAGTGCACTGATTGCCCAAAGCTCGACGCTTAAACAAATATTCTACCGCTTCTCGCACCCAACCCCATGCGAGGCGTTCTGATTGGCTAGAACTCAATGGTTAGATAATTATTTTATAACCCTATCGATCGTCAACCTTGCGTCAGTCATTATAATTGGCTAAGACTCGACAGGTAAAAACATCTTATTTTGCTCCAGTATTTTAGAAGTTTTAATTGGTTAGAACTCAAGTGTTAAAATTTTCCTTCTGACCCATTGGACGCCCACCTCACTCTACTTTGATCTCTTCTCTTTCCTTCTCCTCGATAAGGTTTAATGGCCAGGATGAAAATTTCTAAACTCACTATCCCTTGGCATCGACTTCACGCCTCAGTCCAATCAGCTTCATTGGCGCATTCGCACATAGTCACGTGATGCAAAACAGACATTGAATTCCACTGGCTTTTTTAGGCCCAAAATTAGCTTGAATAAAACTCTGCCAAAAACTTGGCTGTCAACTGCAGCGACTCTCCTTTCGGCAATCGGCAGAAAAGGCTTGGCACAGGCCGCCTTTGATTGCCGCCTCATCAATTGGCTGCCACCGGGCCCTTGCATTTGCATAATCAAATGCGGGCATGCACCGGACCGACAAAGTTGAATATATATTGAGTTTCAGGCCGGCCCAGGTCTGGCCAAATGGCGGCTAATTGCTGACAGGAATCCCTCCAAAGGCACTTTGACTAGCTGTCTTCATCTGCATTCGATTGCTCATTAGCAAAATCCTACTCATCGGTTCTACTGGTTTATTGGGTTTTTTAAATGCGGGTTAATGGAGGTCAGCTTATTTATAAACAGGTTAGGACAGCTCGAGTCAATTTAGGTCAATTTGGTTCAGGTCATTTTAGGTCAATTTCGGTAGCTCGGGTGGGTATGTTTGGGTGGGTCAGTTTAGGTCAGTTTGGGTTAGTTTGGGTCAGTTTGGGTCAGTTTGTGTCAGTTTAGGTCAATTTTGGTCAGTTTGGGTCAGTTTCGGTTAGTTTGGGTCAGTTTAGGTCAGTTTAGGTTAGTTTAGGTCAGTTTAGGTCAGTTTGGGTCAGTTTGGGTCAGTTTAGGTCAGTTTAGGTCAATTTGGATTATTTTGTGTCAATTCAGTTCAGCTTGCGTTAGTTTGGGTCAGTTTAGGTCAGTTTGGGTCAGTTTGGGTCAGTTTGGGTCAGTTTAGGTCAGTTTAGGTCAATTTGGGTCAGTTTGGGTCAGTTTGGGTTAGTTTGGGTCATTTTGGGTCACTTTGGGTCAGTTTGGGTCAGTTTGGGTCAGTTTGGGTCAGTTTAGGTCAGTTTAGGTCAATTTGGGTCAGTTTGGGTCAGTTTGGGTTAGTTTGGGTCATTTTGGGTCACTTTGGGTCAGTTTGGGTTATTTTGGGTCAGTTTGGGTCAGTTTGGGTCAGTTTGGGTCAGTTTGGATCAGTTTGGGTCAGATTAGGTCAGTTTGGGTCAGTTTGGGTCAGTTTGGGTTAGTTTGGGTCAGTTTGGGTTAGCTTGTGTCAGTTTAGGTCAGTTTAGGTTAGTTTAGGCCAGTTTAGGTCAGTTTAGGTAATTTTAGGTTAGTTTAGGTCAGTCTGGGTCAGTTTGGGTCAGTTTCGGTCAGTTTGGGTCAGTTTGGGTCAGTTTGGGTCAGTTTGGGTCAGTTTAGGTCAGTTTGGGTCAGTTTGGGTCAGTTTGGGTTATTTTGTGTCAGTTCAGTTCAGTTTGGGTTATTTTGGGTCAGTTTAGGTCTGTTTAGTTCAGTTTGGGTCAGTTTGGGTCAGTTTGGGTTAGTTTATTTATAAATTAATATATATGGGTTTGGGTTTATTTGGGTCAGTTTGTGTCAGTTTGGGGTCAGTTTCGGGGTCAGTTTTGGTCTACTTGGGTCAGTATTCAATAAGTTGCCTAATTTTGTCTCACAGCTTCGACGAAAACGCGGGCCACCGGCCAGACGGGCAGCCGGTGGGCAGCGGCCTGGTGCTTCAGCATTTGCCGCACCAGCGTCGCGAGTCCTTCCTCTACCGATCTGACTCCGACTTCGACGTGTCACCGAGGGCGTCGAGAAACTCCTCGCTAACAAGCGATTTGTGAGTGAACTGTTGCAGTATCATTTTTAATTGTTAAATAAAATCTAGAAATTACCCTGGTAAGTAGCAAGCAGCTGATCCACTGATGTACATGAAGGAGAGGGCAAGCAGCTGATCCACTGATGTACATGAAGGAGAGGGCAAGCAGCTGATCCACTGATGTACATGAGGGAGAAGGCAAACATCTGATCCACTGATGAGGGAGAGGGCAAACATCTGATCCACTGATGAGGGAGAGGGCAAACATCTGATCCACTGATGAGGGAGAGGGCAAACATCTGATCCACTGATGTACATGAAGGAGAGGGCAAGCAGCTGATCCACTGATGAACATGAAGGAGAGGGCAAGCAGCTGATCCACTGATGTACATGAAGGAGAGGGCAAGCAGCTGATCCACTGATGTACATGAGGAGAGGGCAAGCAGCTGATCCACTGATGTACATGAAGGAGAAGGCAAGCAGCTGATCCACTGATGTACATGAAGGAGAGGGCAAGCAGCTGATCCACTGATGTACATGAAGGAGAGGGCAAGCAGCTGATCCACTGATGTACATGAAGGAGAGGGCAAGCAGCTGATCCACTGATGTACATAAAGGAGAGGGCAAGCAGCTGATCCACTGATGTACATGAGGGAGAGGGCAAACATCTGATCCACTGATGTACATGAGGGAGAGGGCAAACATCTGATCCACTGATGAGGGAGAGGGCAAACATCTGATCCACTGATGTACATAAAGGAGAGGGCAAGCAGCTGATCCACTGATGTACATGAGGGAGAGGGCAAACATCTGATCCACTGATGTACATGAGGGAGAGGGGAAACATCTGATCCACTGATGTACATGAGGGAGAGGGCAAGCAGCTGATCCACTGATGTACATGAAGGCGAGGGCAAGCAGCTGATCCACTGATGTACATGAAGGAGAGGGCAAGCAGCTGATCCACTGATGTACATGAAGGCGAGGGCAAGCAGCTGATCCACTGATGTACATGAAGGCGAGGGCAAGCAGCTGATCCACTGATGTACATGAAGGCGAGGGCAAGCAGCTGATCCACTGATGTACATGAGGGAGAGGGCAAACAGCTGATCCACTGATGTACATGAAGGCGAGGGCAAGCAGCTGATCCACTGATGTACATGAAGGCGAGGGCAAGCAGCTGATCCACTGATGTACATGAAGGCGAGGGCAAGCAGCTGATCCACTGATGTACATGAGGGAGAGGGCAAACAGCTGATCCACTGATGTACATGAAGGCGAGGGCAAGCAGCTGATCCACTGATGTACATGAGGGAGAGGGCAAACAGCTGATCCACTGATGTACATGAGGGAGAGGGCAAACAGCTGATCCACTGATGTACATGAGGGAGAGGGCAAACAGCTGATGGTGTGACAAAATCATGAAACAATCGCTTTATTGACAAAGCCAGAGAACCATCCGTCTTTAAGTCGCTGCCGTTGGATCCAATTTATTTCCATTTTCCATTTATTTTATTGCCGCTGCTCCTATTACTACTTCTAAGTAGTATTCCACAGCTATTAAGAGCGGGAAAAAGCAAGTTGTTTCGAAAATTGGTTAAAAGCAGTTTATTTTAAGCTTTGTCTTTAGCGCGGCGGCCTTCTGTCCCTAATTTTTGAATACACAGTTTCGCCATGAAAAGGAAGCCGCGCTCTGCGTTGTTGATTGTTTTTTTTAAGTAAAAGCAATGCCTTCAATGCACAGATGGATTGGGGAGGCCAGAGGAAGGGGACAGCCGCGGCAGGAGGCGCAATAGTAAATCAAAGATTTTCTAAGAACCGCCTAGAATTTGCGTCATCGGAACAAAAGCGCAGCAGGCAAGGGCTAATTCCAATGCAATGCAATCCGTGGCGATTAAATTTATAGCCACGCCAACTGGCTATAGGAGACAACACCAAACTGATGTGCACAAGTCCACAAGCCTACTAAGGTCCTTCATCCCATTGACTAGAATTTTCCTCTTTCTTCTTTTCTCTGTGTCGCCCCACATTTTGGGATGAAGTAGGGAGATCGAAAGAGCCAGTCAGAAATAGAAGAAGGACCTCGTTAATTTTCAGAATCCCCTCAGAATTGCAGGACGTTCGATTCACTCCCTTGTCTGTCCTCCCATCCTCTCCTACCTCCATGAACGCAACCCCCATCGCCAGATCCCTAACATGTTATGCACTTTGAATTTCGACAAATGTTTTTCTGTCTGAGGATAAGCCTAAGGTATACAGAATAAATTAATACGCACTTAGTAACGAGTTTTTCAACAGAGAAATGGTTGAAAATGTAATCTTCTTCCTGTTACATCCGGTTCTGCCCCCGGACCACCTTTCCGGCACTGCCCTGTAGCAGAATCAGAATGCCAATTTCTACGTCATTGCTATAGAGGAGAGAGAGAGAGGCAGTGGGGAGCATCAAATGCTGGCACTGGGGGTAGGAGTTGCAGAAGTTGCGAAGGAATCCAATTTCTAGATTCTAGTCGAGTCTCCCCACCATCTCCCGGGGTCTCTACCATCCCCCACCTCCCTCCTCTCTCCGCTCTCTCTGGCTCGCTCTCGCGCACTAATTAGGTCGATTCCTACAAACCTGGCCGTAGCAGCTGCGCGAGCAGAGGCCGGCGGTGGCGGCGTCGGCGCAAGATTTATGACCAGACCCCCTCCTCCTGCCCGGCGCCCTTCGCGCCTCTCCTAGGCGAGCAACTAACGGAGCCGCCCCGGCTTAACGGCCAAGGATGTCAAACTGAACAGACCGAAAGTTTTTTTTGAAAAGAGACTTTCCTCCACGCCCGGTTGCGCCAGGCCTTCTCTGCGGGATCGATAAAGAAGAGAAATAGGAGAGACGATGAAGAAGAAGAGTTAGAAGTGAAGTGCAATTATCGGCGACTAGTCGCTTTAGTATTGAGCTCGAATATAATACCATTGCTAGCTGCGTTGGCAGGGCAGCTGAGTCTCTGAGAAGCCATCAGAAATTCAATCGAACAAAACCAGAAAACGGACACTGCTACTCGGCTCTTCTGCTGGTGTTGCTTCTTTTCATTAAAACAGACAAGCGCGCTCGCTCTGGGGAAGTGAAATGGGCGCCATTTCAGATGAGGGGTGACTAGCCGGATATTGCTGCGGAGAGGCTTATTAAAAATTCTGTGAGACTAGATTGCTGACTCCTAATCAGCATGATGAGCCTTAATCCAGTTGCACTCAGATTTCACTTGCTGATGATGAGAAGGCGGTGGCGGCATGACAAGGGGTGGGCTGGTTGCTAGGGTGTTGCGGCGGAGGCTCCCCAGGGTGGACTTCTTCCGGACCAGGTGGAAAAGTGGCAGCGGAGTCGTCGAATGGGAGAGCTGGAAATTAAAGAAGTGGAAACACACAGAGAGAGACGGGCATGTTTTTTGATCGGACCCTGCATGCAGTCACCTTGCGCCTCATCCCGATCCGCACCTAGATCTCTCTCTGCTCCTCCCCCCCTTGCCACAGATGTGCTTCCTCAGCCGTCTCGCCGGCACCTTATTCCTCACTCGGTCAGGCCGGGGTGGGGATCGGTGAATCTGTACAGACTGGAGGGGAATTGGGCCTTAGACAAGCCATTAAGTGTGGGCCATTGCAGAGTCCTTCTACCCCCGCTCCCCACCCCACAACCGTAGCCCCACGAACCTATCAGGCGCTTTCCAATTGATTTCTGCAACGTCAGAAGCCCGCCAACCACCCCGCTCCTTCACACACGCCGGCGCGCACTCCACTCACCCCCAGATCCTTAGGAGCCTCTCGCCCACTCGCTCTGCTTTGGAAGGCCGGCTTTTGTGGGGGTGGAGAAGAAGGAGGAGAACAGAAAGAGACGGACTGGGGGGTAGGAGGGGCGGAAGCGGGTCTTTTCTGCGCTCCCCGCCCCCCTCGCCAGCTGCCCTACCCCAAACCACCCATAGACCGGCCTCCAGAGGAGAGGGGAGAGAGGAAAAGGGGAAAAGAGAAGGGTGGGATAACGGACTAGCAGTTGGTTGGAGGTCCTCGCCTTTACAATAACTATTCTCATCTAGCACAGACTGGCATAGAGACAGGTTTGACAGCAGTGAAAAAGCCGGCGAGAGAGTCAGAAAGCGGGGTGGGCAATTCTGAGCTCCTGCTCGAGCCCCGCCAGCTCTCGTAATTAGACGGCCTCACTCACTCACCTGTGGCCGGCGCCACCTCTGGCCACCGCGAGGCCGGTCCAAACCCTTTAGCCAGCCGGCATGCCGAGACGCTGCCTGCTGCCGCTGTGCTGCTGCTGCGGCCTCTGCTGCAGCCAGCCTCGCCGAACTTCTCGACGCAAAGACGGCAGCCTCGGCAGCGCCGGCGCCGGCGGCAACGGCAGGAAAGGCTCAGCGACGTCCGGCGCCTCCGTCAGCTCGTCGGCGGCTGCGGCGGCCAACAGAAAGGCGGAGGAGGCTGGCACGGGGTTGCCGGTGCTTCCGCTGCTGCCGCCACAATCTTCGTCGGACGAGTCCGGCTCAGAGGAAGAGGAGGACGTCCTGCCGGACTTGCCAAACACTGGCAGTTTCCAGCGGCAGCAAAAGGCGCAGCAGCAGCAGCAGCAGCAGCAGCAGCAGCAGCAGCAGCAGCAGCAGTTGCCGCAGCCGCGAACAACATTAGCAGCATCACGACGCGGCTCTTTGTACATTTTCAGACACTCGGACGAGATCATTGTGACGCCCTTCGCCCAGGTGCTTCACACACTTCGCTCCGTCCACGACAACGTGAAGACCCTGACAGGGGCCGACCAAATGCCGAATCACAGGGACAGGTGAGCTATACGATGCAAATAATATTATTTGCTTTGGTATTTGATTGACTCAAAATTGGCTTGAAACCAGCCTTGAATGTTAGATTGGCCAACATTTTTTCACCTAGTGCTATTTTTATAAATTTTTTGTGGATTCCCTTTTTAAGCCAACCTCAACCCAGGCACGTGACTAACTCCAACCAATCAAATTCTTGCTAACTTTAAAATCGTGTTATCTATGATGGGGCCAAGGAAGCACACGCCATATTTGGCCTAGACAAACAAAAGTGCATATGAGTTCGTGTGTAAATTTAGAGAGACAATCAGTCAGAATATAATTGGATCTATTTATGGCCAACTGAGGGGTGGAGGCGCGCAATGCCTGTGAATTATTGAATAAAAGCAAATAAAATAGAGAAATGAAGACATGGTGAGATATAATAAGAGCAGTAATATCAGTTCTCATGACATAGGTAACGGAATCCCCAAAGATCTATAGTTCATACTGAATATTAGCTGCTGCTTTGCCAGCCCAGCTGCACTGGCTCACTGAAGCGTTCAAGAATTCAATTAGACGGTCAATCACTTCAAGACGGTACGGTGGTAGAGACAAATCTATAGCGGTAGGAGGAGAGGAGCAGGGGGAGGGAGGGGGAGGCGGACAGGCCAAGGTGGGAAGAGACCGGCTGCGTATAGCAATAGGAATGAGAGAGGAAGCCATACCATTTCTCCCTCTGCTCCCGGACAGCTAGTCTGCAGTATTCAAAGGTCGAGATTGTAAACAGCCTGCAGGCAGCAACCCCAACCGCACGAGTTGTCCACGACGATCTTTTGTGAGGTCGGGCTTCGAGCAGAAACACACGCACAAACATTTCTTTCTTCCACTTCTCAGAAATCTGCAGCCCTTCCCTTTTCGCCTCGCCTGTTGCTAACCGATTAGAATTTATGGGCAATTTAGCTCCCGTAAACAGTAGAGAGACGACAGGGGATTTTTCAAATACCTTTTTTCTATATCTCCTAAAATATTCAGCCAAAGTTTCTGCTCTATTCGATGAAACAACTGCAGTAGACATGGGGGGTAGCGCGGTCTTTTATTTCACTCCCCAAATATCATAATTGCCTAACTTGGCTTCGCATAACTTCTTAATTGCATATTTCCTGAGAAAATTCTTATTTTTAACAGCAAAGGTGGGCAGGTAAAGCTCACCTAACAAGCCTGTTAGTGTTAGTTGTAATCTGGGAACTCCGATTGGACTATTTATAATTAATGTTGCCAAATTCCCTAGCTAGAGCAGGCCAATCTCACCATCTATACGTTCGCCCCCTCCCTTAGACTATGCGAGTATATTACGAGCTATAGGTGTGGGCCATTGCAGTGAGCCACTGGGTGCTAGCAGATGATTTATCCCTTATACGCCTCCCAGTCCCACTACTCCACTTTCTACTGCACTCGCTATCCTTTGCCCCCGCCTGTGCTCAGCCTCCCATTTCCATCTTCTCCTCTTGTCTCTAGTCTCATTCGCCTTGACGCGATGGATGCAAATTGACTCTCTGACTGACTGCCTGGCCTGAGGGGACTCTCTTCTATAATTCCCTCTCTTCCTTTCCGCATTGCCTGGGCCTTCCATGCGGGAAGCCGGAGGAGAGAGGGCAGGGGACACTGCGCACTAATTGAGACGAAATTCGACAGCGCCGGGCGAGCGTGTGATTCGCTTCGTTTTCTCCCAAACCCAGACTGCTGCATCTTCTCCTTAGTCCTCCACCCTTGGGCTGCCTTCCCCCTCCCCGGAGCACCTTGTGCAGCTACACTTTGCTGTCCTGAGTCCAGCTCGGCATTCGGGCAACTTCTGGGGCTAGTCTGGGGTGCGGCGCGTTGTGGGATTATCGGGAGCCTTTTTGGGCCGCGGAGGGAGGGTTGCAAGCCGAGTGGAGGGGAAGGAAGACGGGAGGCCCTCGCCCTTCAGCTGCACCTTCATCTCTCCCGCTCTCACTCTAAGGAAAGCTGCATAGTTGGCACAAAAATTAGTGACTTGGAATGCGGGAGAAATGTAGGGAGAAATGAGAGAGCGATAGTGAGGGGAGGAAAGAGTGTTGCCCTGTTCCTATTTCGCCTCTGCTTTCTTCCCCAACAAAAATCTGCCCCACACTAACCCGCCTAGCCCAGATGCACTTAACGCGAATTGGTTGGGCCCTACAACCTGAAAAGCGCTTTCTGGGTGCGCTGATAGGTAAGCCCTGCCAGGTTAGGATTATGCAGATCGCACTGCCGAGCAGTGCCAATCCATTTTACCCTGAGCTCTCCAGCTGACTCAATCGCGCAATGTTCCGTTATAATGATTTTCTGCAACAACAACAATGGGGCAACTTTGCTTTGCCTTGAATTCAGTGTCCTGCGCAGCTGGTGCTGTGGACATTCAGTGTCCTACGCAGCTGGTGCTGTGGACATTCAGTGTCCTACGCAGCTGGTGCTGTGGACATTCAGTGTCCTACGCAGCTGGTGCTGTGGACATTCAGTGTCCTACGCAGCTGGTGCTGTGGACATAGTCAAAGAATAACAAAATTAGGTTTCGGAAATATTAACACTAGAAAAAAGACAACTCGTGTAGCTCTGAAAAATTAAAATTAAAAGTATGCTTTTATTTCTAAGAATAAAGTCCGATAAGATTTTAAGAAAAAAAAGAAATGCTATTAGATTTCTTTGAAAAATTTCCGAGATCTTGTCCTATTTCTAAGAAAGGTGTACTGATATATTTTCAGAATTCTAAGAAACTTTTTTGAAATCGCAACACATTTCTTAGAAAAGCTTTTTGAACCTTACCTAATTTCTAAGAAAGTCTCTCTGGAATAGTTGATTTCGCATCTTAATAAAGACTTTCAAAAATCTCACTGAAATATAAGACAGACTAATCTTTGGTCAAATTCTCAACGGAGTTATATAATGAAGATTCAAGACTTTACCTGGCATTTTTATACGAATTGAAATAGCCGAACATAAAAACACGTCTTAAAACTCACTTTAGCTGGTAACTAGCAAGTTTTGCCCCCCTTCGGGGAGCAGAAATACTTTTAATTCGTCTAGTATATACTTTTTAGCAGCTGAATTTACAGCTTTTTAAAGCTACAATGAACCACCAGTTGACAATGATCCCCCAGTTGATGATGATCCCCCAGTTGATGATGATCCCACAGTTGTCATTTCATTTCATTTTAATTTCAGCGGACCAGCACAAGCTAGCTCCTTATCGTCTCCGAGCGCTGGTAAGCGAATCGATATAAATTAATACGAGAAATATTATCTGTCGAATGTAATTGAATTTCACTGACACCTCATTTAACGACTGTTGACCCCAAGGCCAATCAGGACACAATACCGCATATTCCCCTGACTCACACCGCGTGTGTACATCTGCCGTGACTTTCTCATATCGTCAAGGCAGTGTACGCTCTCACTTTAGAAGTCGGTTTTCATTGGTGTACTTTTACACGACAAGTCCATAAGCCTCCTCTCCGTGGCCTCGCCGCGGGTTCTCTATCTGATAGTCCTTTACTCTTACAATGTCTATGGCCAAAATGATCGCCCCAATCACTTGTCTAATTTAATCGTGACTTGACCTTTGAACAACCTCTACTCAGCTGATGAAGACTTCACTCAGCTAGCCGATAAGACGCTGAAGGACCTGGAATGGTGCCTGGAACAACTAGAGACGATTCAGACGCACCGATCTGTCGCAGACATGGCGTCCAGCAAGGTAAAATACTGGAGTTTAAGGGACTATGTCTGCACTCTTTCCTAGAAGAAAAAATACAAAAAGCTGTCGCCATGCGCATTTTAGTTCAAAAAACTGCTCAACATGGAACTGGAACGAATGAGCGGCGGCGGACAAGGCGGAGCTGCAGCTTCCACGGCTAATCAAATCGAAAACTACATCAAGTCAACCTTTCTGGGTTTGCCCTGGTTCTAATGATCGATTAGTGATTACAATGATTTTAAAAGCAATGCATTTAACTTGCATTGTCTCCATCACTGGAATCTTTCAGAGACCGACGATGACACTGCTGTGACGCAGGTAGGGAAATCTAGCAGCTCAGCTGGTACCGGAGCCTCAGGAAGCGGTGGTGGCGGCAGCAGCGTCAGCGCAAGAGACGTCAGCGAAGGCTCAGCGGCCGAAGGTCGTTCGCCTCGTGAAGCGAACGGCGCCCAGGCGACGATGACAAAGGTACAGGTGAAGTCGGCTAGGGCGTCATCACACCTGTCTGGCGAGGCTGGGGCGGCCGCCGATGCCGCTGACGCCCAGCTGCCGCCGAGAATCGGCGTGGAGACGCCGCACTCTGTCGAGCTCATTCAGCTGTTTGACACGGGCCTAGACAAGTGGGGCATCGACATATTCAAGGTCACCGAGCTGTCAGCGAACAAGCCGCTCACCGCAATTGTCTACGCAATCTTTGAGGTGAGAGAATTTGATCCTTTAAAGAGCGAGATAGACTATAGACTAAAGGCGTAGCCAGGGGCGCAAACAAAGGCCGTGTACAGCTGTATGTGCGTACACCCACCTAATTATTTTATTAATTAGTTAATATTCACAAGAGGGCTATGCGCACTGGCACATCATTTGGAGGCCCATAGTTAGAATGCAAAAACACAATAAGCATTCTCCTTTCGGGAGCGAAGTGATATCAGTCACAATTTTAATTTTCTCTTTAAATTTCAATATTTCATTTTTTGTTTTAATGCCTTTGTTTTTTTTCAAATATTAGTTTTTTTCAAAGATTTCTTCACCTTAAATGAATCTTCTGCATGCTACTGTTTTTTTATCGCCTTCTTTTTTTAAATCGAATTGTTCTGCATCGAACATAAAATAAACAAAAAAAATCAGCACCCAATCGGCGTGCGCACCTCAATAATAAAAAAAATAAAAATATAATGATAATAAATATAATAATAATATAATAATAATAATTAAAAAATAATAATAACAATGGTAAATTCTGCCAAGTCAATTCTGCCCATGACTCGAGAGATCATGTGTACACAAACGCTGTACGCGGCACACTCTCGCTGTACCTTGGAGGGTGACCCTCAAGGGCGTAAATTGCGCGACAAGCCCCCAAGCCTTCTCTCCGCGGCTGGACCCTAGACGAATGTGACCTCGCCGAGGAATCGACCACTAGGACATTGTTGCGAGAGGCAAATGCCATAGACCGCTCTGCTGCTTAAAAAACGCAAAGTTCCCCAGCTGATGCTGGTACCTGTTTTATCGCTGGGCGAACGAAAGCCCTAAGGAAATAAGTGTGCTACTCTAGGAAAAAAATGCTTCCTTGGGCTGTGATTCGAACTCCCGACCTTTCATCCAGAAGTCCAAAGCTCTAGCCACTGGGCTGCAATCAAGTTTGCTCGTTGATTTTCAGCACCCGACTGAGTATAGAGTGTAGATTATGACTTGGATTGCTAATCTATGCCATGGAGACTATTAAATAGAGTATTTATAGGGGATAAGGAAATATATTGTTAATCTGCTTCATGAACTTGATTTAAGGAATTAGCAGAGCCTTAGCAGATGGAGGAAAATAGAAAGTAATGTGAACTGATTTGAAAACTTTAAAACTTCGATTCAAATCGAAACAACCAGCTAAAGTCGCGAATGAAGCTAGAAAAATAAGAGAGAAAGAACTCGGCTAGCACTCTTGCTGAGTTAACTTCTCTTCTTTGCTTGAACTGTTTGAGCTGCTCCTACTAGGCGTTTTCCTCTAGAGGCAGAAAATCTAATAAGATCAGAGTCCTCTTCGGTTGCTAGGTCTCACTGGTCCATCCAGCTAGGTCTCGACATTTGAGTCTTGGTACAGTCGAATTGTGCATTCGCTTCAATGCTTGCTTGTCAGCGAGTCAGTGAGCACACCTGCTCAGCGGATTATTCCAGCCGGGCTGGCAGGACTCAAACGAGCTGGACCACGATTTTTGTCCTCTAGATGTAAGGCCGGTGGCACCAGAAATTGCAACCCTTTTTCGAGCATAATGAAGAGAACGTTCGTTTTTTTGAAGACGTGCAGAAAACTTTCGCCAGTTTCTGATTTTTATTTCTAAGAAAGACTTTTTAGAATCTCCACCCATTTGTAACAACTGCTTACCGAAGTCGCATCTGATTTCTAAGAAAGACTTTTTAGAATCTCCACCCATTTGTAACAACTGCTTACCGAAGTCGCATCTGATTTCTAAGAAAGACTTTTTAGAATCTCCACCCATTTGTAACAACTGCTTACCGAAGTCGCATCTGATTTCTAAGAAAGACTTTTTAGAATCTCCACCCATTTGTAACAACTGCTTACCGAAGTCGCATCTGATTTCTAAGAAAGACTTTTTAGAATCTCCACCCATTTGTAACAACTGCTTACCGAAGTCGCATCTGATTTCTAAGAAAGACTTTTTAGAATCTCCACCCATTTGTAACAACTGCTTACCGAAGTCGCATCTGATTTCTAAGAAAGACTTTTTAGAATCTCCACCCATTTGTAACAACTGCTTACCGAAGTCGCATCTGATTTCTAAGAAAGACTTTTTAGAATCTCCACCCATTTGTAACAACTGCTTACCGAAGTCGCATCTGATTTCTAAGAAAGACTTTTTAGAATCTCCACCCATTTGTAACAACTGCTTACCGAAGTCGCATCTGATTTCTAAGAAAGACTTTTTAGAATCTCCACCCATTTGTAACAACTGCTTACCGAAGTCGCATCTGATTTCTAAGAAAGACTTTTTAGAATCTCCACCCATTTGTAACAACTGCTTACCGGAGTCGCATCTGATTTCTAAGAAAGACTTTTTAGAATCTCCACCCATTTGTAACAACTGCTTACCGAAGTCGCATCTGATTTCTAAGAAAGTATTTTAATATTCCAATCCATTTTTCCACAATCACATCTGCTTTCTTAGAAAGGCTTTCCGAAATCACGCACGATTTAAGAAATGTATCTAACAAAAAGATTTAAAAAAATAATTTTTTAAGAAAATAATCAGGAACATATGCAAAATACTCGCATATGTCCTTATTCCGACAACATCTAAATCCGCACCCACAGAAGCGGGACTTCTTCAGCAAGTTCTGCATTCATCCCAGCACTCTAGTCAGCTACTTCTCCCAGGTGGAGCAGCACTACAAGCCCGAGAATCCCTACCACAATGCCGTGCACGCTGCCGATGTCACCCAGAGCACCCACGTGCTGCTCAACGCGCCGTCGATTGGCAACGTATTCACCGACTTGGAGATCCTGGCCAGCGTGTTTGCCTGCGCCATTCACGACGTGAATCATCCGGGCGTCACCAACCAGTTCCTCATCAACACTGGTGAGTTGCAGCTGTGCGGGTACGACTGTTTGCCACTGGGAATACCAAACCATTTTCCCACTCATTATATACGAGCGTTGTACCAAAGTGATACAAAGGGGTGAATGGCGCAGAGCTGTTATCGCGTTTGCCTGTGGCGCCAACGTCCATGAGCTTGATTCCGCGCCGAGGCCACATTCATTTGGGGCGCAGCCGCGGAGAGATGGCTTGGGGGCTTGTCGTGCAATTTACGCCATCGAGGGCCAACCTCCAAGGCACAGTGAAAGTGTACACTGCCTGACAATGAGAAAGTCAGGGCAGATGTACACACGTGTGTGAGCGTATGCCTGCGTACAGTACTCTGTGTGCGTGTGTTTAGGAGTCAGCGGAATGGGCAGAATTGCCTCCTCGCTGGCTGCGTGTCTAGTGTCACCAAATGATGTGCCATTTCCAGCAGCCCAACGCGAAGAGATGATTAAAAATCAATCAAAGGGCCCATGGAGGCGAAAATCATTCTTCTATTTATATTTCTATTGCTAAAAAATCTGGTTGAGATTGAAGATTTTTGTAGTAAGCAAAATCCTGAGACGGAGAATAAAATAATCAAAAGCTGATCGAAAGAAGTACTTTGAAGTCTGAGATTGGATTTGATTGTGGAGCGAGATAGAATAGAGATTGCAGCTGACGACTTGCAGGACAAAGGCTGGGGAACTGGATTAAAGTGGAAGCGGAGTTAGGGCAGGCTAGGTCATATCTCAGGATGAATCTTTCCACTATTCTAAAGCCCCCCTTCTTGATCTGGCCGTTTAATAAGCCTCAGCAAGGGCTGACAATTATCTATAATGAACAGCCGCAAGCTGGTCCATTGCTGGAAGCTATTCTTTGCCCAGCTTATATTTATGGACTGTACAACTATGGCTACATTCTGCAAACCGAATATCCGGCCCCAGTGTGAGTTGATGAGTCTCCTCCCATTCATCCTTCTCTTATTTCTCTCTCTCATTCATCTCGCATTGCCGTCACTCCGACCATTCTATAACTCGCACATCTCGTGTGCCTGAAGCCTCACAAGCCGTTCTTATGGCACAGCGGCTTGAGTGCGCCCCTCCCTCATGGCGTTCATTGTGGGGCCGCGTCAGATCCTTGAGCCAGGGGATCCTCCGCCCACGCATTACTCAAATCTGCTGTGTCAGCCTGTATAGTGTATACCATCACCCGAAAATAAGTTGAGTAAAACTTACTTCTAGAGTAAGCGCTTTCGTATTGTCGTGAGTCTACTCGTACTCAAGATAAATATAATCAGAGGTGAGAAGGACAAATTTTCGTGTTCAATCATGTGATTAAGGTAGTCTCAAAATAAACAGAATTAACAGCATGATTTAATCTATGTTACTCAGATTAACTTGATCTGATTTAGTATAAATCATGATTTCAGATTTCAGACGTAGTCGATTAACTTAACTCATTTGAACACTCATAAACAGAACTCTTTTTTCTGCTAAAATTTTCGAATTCATAGCGCTTTTGATTGCGTGACCTTGGGGGATGAAATTCAATGCACATTCTCTCGCTTTTGATTGCGTGACCTTGGGGGATGAAATTCAATGCACATTCTCTCGCATTTGATTGCGTGACCTTGGGGGATGAAATTCAATGCACATTCTCTCGCATTTGATTGCGTGACCTTGGGGGATGAAATTCAATGCACATTCTCTCGCATTTGATTGCGTGACCTTGGGGATGAAATTCAATGCAGATTCTCTCGCATTTGATAGTGTGACCTTGGGGGATGAAATTCAATGCAGATTCTCTCGCATTTGATAGTGTGACCTTGGGGGATGAAATTCAATGCGCTTTCTCGCGTTTGATAGTGTGACCTTGGGGGATGAAATTCAATGCACATTCTCTCGCATTTGATTGCGTGACCTTGGGGGATGAAATTCAATGCACATTCTCTCGCATTTGATTGCGTGACCTTGGGGGATGAAATTCAATGCACATTCTCTCGCATTTGATAGTGTGACCTTGGGGGATGAAATTCAATGCACATTCTCTCGCATTTGATTGCGTGACCTTGGGGGATGAAATTCAATGCACATTCTCTCGCATTTGATTGCGTGACCTTGGGGATGAAATTCAAATCACATTCTCTCGCATTTGATTGTGTGACCTTGGGGGATGAAATTCAATGCACATTCTCTCGCATTTGATAGTGTGACCTTGGGGGATGAAATTCAATGCACATTCTCTCGCATTTGATAGTGTGACCTTGGGGGATGAAATTCAATGCACATTCTCTCGCATTTGATAGTGTGACCTTGGGGGATGAAATTCAATGCACATTCTCTCGCATTTGATTGTGTGACCTTGGGGGATGAAATTCAATGCACATTCTCTCGCATTTGATAGTGTGACCTTGGGGGATGAAATTCAATGCACATTCTCTCACATTTGATAGTGTGACCTTGGGGGATGAAATTCAATGCACATTCTCTCGCATTTGATAGTGTGACCTTGGGGGATGAAATTCAATGCACATTCTCTCGCATTTGATTGTGTGACCTTGGGGGATGAAATTAAATGCACATTCTCTCGCATTTGATAGTGTGACCTTGGGGGATGAAATTCAATGCACATTCTCTCACATTTGATAGAGTGACCTTGGGGGATGAAATTCAATGCACATTCTCTCGCATTTGATTGCGTGATCTTAGGAAGTGAAATTCAACGCACATTCTCGACTTCACATTCAAAAACAGGCGAATAAACTTAACGCACGCGCTCTTTTCAATTTTGCATTGAAAACAACGCCTTTCGCTCGCAGAGAACGAGTTGGCAATCATGTACAACGACATGAGTGTGCTGGAGAACCACCACTGTGCGGTTGCCTTCAAACTGCTGCAAGATCCCGGCTGCAACATCTTCAGCCAGCTGGACGATGTTGAAAGACGCCAGCTGCGCAAGATGGTCATCGACATGGTGCTGGCCACGGACATGAGCAAGCACATGTCCCTGCTGGCCGACCTCAAAACCATGGTGGAGACAAAGAAAGTCGCCGGCGGCTGCCTTCTGAAGCTGGATAACTACAGTGAGAAGATGCAGATCATGCAGAACATGGTGCACTGCGCCGACCTCAGCAACCCGGCCAAGCCGCTGCCGCTGTCCACCCAGTGGGTCACGCGTGTCATGGAGGAGTTCTTCAGCCAGGGCGACCGGGAGAAGGCCCTCGGCCTGCCAGTCAGCCCGATGTGCTGCAGGGAGACGGCTAATGTGGAGAAGTCCCAGGTGAGAAAAACTAAGCTCGCATGCCGTATAGTGTAAAGTTTTCCTAGGTTTTTCATAGTTCGGATTTCGAGATAAATACGCCTTAATGGATAGATGGATGGGAGACTGGAAATGAAGTGGGTTTTGAGCAGATTATCTTCACATGGCGAAACAACAAACTACATTAAAAAATGGTCTGAAAAGAAAAATTGTGCGAAAATTTTTAAACAAATAAATGTCAGAAAAAATATCCCGTGGGAAATCTATCAAGCTGCGTCCGTCCAGGTGGCAAAGGATTTATACGAATAGTTTTAGTCTTGTAGCAAATCGTAACTGCAATTCAGGAGGAGCTCACAAGGCGGCTGCCTGGAGCTTGGGTCCCGAGAGTGGGTTGTCGCAATTTTCTGGACAACTCCCATTTAACACGGGTCGCGTCGAAAAATAAAATCAATTTTTCGTGAGCGCCATTCATATATTATTTGTCGTGACAGGCCACATTGCTTTGGGCAGTGCCGCCTCTGGGACACTGTTATGTCGGAAGGTGCAGACTGCCTTTGTCAACCTGTTCTAAAGCTGGGTTCAAAATTGACTTATGTAACGCACTCACAATTACCCGATAGATTAGCTGTCTGAGCCCGTGCTTTATTGTTTTATGTCCTAATTCATTGCGCAGGTCTCATTCATAGACTTCATCGTGCACCCGCTGTGGGAGGCGTGGACCGAGCTTGTGCACCCGGACGCCGAAGACATTTTGAATACACTGGAGCAGAACAGAGACTACTATTGTGAGCTGTCAGCCGCTAAGGAGGCCGAAGCCGCCTCCAAAGAGGAAGCGACAGCCGCTGCGGCTCACAAGCCATCGACATAGGCTCTCCGGTAGATGCAGACGGAGGGCCAAGGCTGGGGTGAAGATTCAAGGAATATCTACAAATCTATGGGCGAAGCGAGCGAGCACGCGTAGGAGAGAATGGAGAAAGGGGAGCAAAGTGACAGAGCAAACACGGCCCGCCATGGAACCCTTTGTCCCTCCAGCTGCGTGTTTTTTCTTACTTACTTCGCCTCTACCCCCACGCCCCCTCGAGGTCTCCTCCTTAATCCCCTTCTCTGCGGCTGTCAAATCCCTCTGCATAAGTTCTTGCATCCCCTACTCGGAGGGTTGAGATCGGCGGAAACACGCGGCTACAAAAATGTGAATAAGCGAATGAGCAGGGGCGGAAAATCAGCTTTGCGCAGTTAGAAGGGAATAAGAGTGGGAGTAACGTTACATTTGCCACTACAATCAGTAGTAATTCTGCTATATACCACTTCGCCTTTACCCCGGAGACTCTAGGCATGCGACAGTCAGTTCTCGTGTGCTCTCACCAACTTCCCCTAAGCCTGTTTTTGTGCGTGAACTAGACCCCAATCCCCAGTCTGCGACTTCATTCATTCATAAATTCATTCATTTCATCAAATCACCCTCCCATTTGCCCTGAATTGTCCATTGTGATTTAGTTCGTTAACTCCCACCCAATTTCCCCGTTCCATACTTTATTTCACACTCTGAGTGACATTTTTCTATAGCAAGTGCGTATTGCTTTCAGTCGAGACCCGCTACATTGTTGATGCTCTATTTAATTTGTTATTTATATTAAACAGTCTCCATTGCGATTGATCCGACACACAAATCAGTTTTTGTTTGTCTGAACTGACCTTTAATATTTTGCAGCTGCTTCATTTGATTTCTCATTAAACCATGATTTTTGGAGAAAATATTAACACTAAAAACCACGCGTCTTCACAACACAAAATAGCAAATTACAAAATATTTCAGACTGATAATTTGCGTCTATACGCTCGTATATAATAGTTTACGAGTTATATATAATGGAGCTTAAAAAATCACGCTTCAAACAATCACCTGATTTGCCTCCCGGGATTAAGCGATTTAGTTATAGTGTTGTAATTCATGGCTTTGAATTTTTTAGCTTTTCGTCCAACTCGAAACAGCTATAGCCCACCAATAGGGATTCTCGTACAAACTGCCCAGATTCTTGCAAGTTTTCCCGCAGCTTTTTGTTTTAACAAAAAACTTTTATTTTCTGTTCTTCGCTTTTCTCAAACTATTATAAATACATTTGTTTATAAGTATGCCAAGATGCACTACATATTTATATATAGTAGAGTTACAGGACATCTGATAAAACGTCGACGAGATATACTTTTGAGACCATGAAACTGCAGATGTCACCCTAAACGTCTCCTGCAGGCGCATCGCATTGTTTGTCTAATCATTTTTACATTGATTTGAAATTTAAATGATTTTAGTAGGTGTGGACAGCTACTTATGACAGCTAAAGGCATAAATATAAATAAGTAATTAGGCACTGAATTGCCACATGCAGTACGCATGCACATACTAAATTTGCTAATATTAGTTTACGATGGACACCGTAAATAGGACAGGGGGAGGTGAGAGGGGGGAATGCCACACAGAAAACGTCTATTGATCGTTTAAAATCATATAAATATCATTAATTTCCGGGCGTCGGATAGAAAGGTTTCGCATGTCCTAATTCATACTCTAGCCTGTCAACACAGCAGCGACCTGATCCTGATCGATATCGCCTTATTATCGATTTCTAAAAAGCTCTTTGGCTCCGTGCTCAGCTAGCCAGTACAGTGCTGAGCCAGCGCTTATCGATCAGCACATTTCTTCTATATTCCACTTTTTTAGAATAACTAGGGTATGAGCCAGGAAGCCAAGAGCCAAGAAGTATTTAGGGTATGAGCCAGCTAGCATTTGTTCAAAATAATAGCCAAACCCGTCGTGTGCCCAATGACCACTAGTAGCACTTAGTGAGCACTTTTATATATAGTCTATAAGTCTAAGAATTAGCCTTTAAGTAAAGATTTCGTTAATCCAAAATGCGTCGGAAGAGGAAAAAGTGTTTATAACTTTCGAATTAGAAACGAACAAAAATGTAATATCTGTGCAAACATTTGTTGTTTAGATTGCAGCATCAGCCTGTGTTCCAACTCAAGTGCTTCAATTAATTATATTTGGGTGAATATGTGAGCAATATCCTCCAATGAGCCACAGCCCATTCCACTTAGTACGTAAGTTGGTAACACCAGCAGTAAAAACCACCCACTGTGCGACCTTTTTGCAAGCATATTGCTTTCCTTCCTTGATTCCTTTTCGGAAATACCGAATAATTGGCAAAGACTCGATCATCGAAATCAATTATGTCCTTTGGCTAATACAGGGATCCTACTAAGAACACTGGATTTTAAGGTGTTTTAGGATCCGTGGGCAAATATAAAACTTCAGCAAAACTTGGTAGTTGTTGTGTATATTGTGCTCGACGTGAATGCACTTAATATGAATAGTCCATGTCTATGGTAATATCTTTTTACCCTAAAGAGCTGCGACAACAGTTAGAGCTAAGAATCTATAAGTCGCAGACGCGAGGCAAATATAAAATCAGCACTAGTATAAACCACAGATAATAAAACACTATATGGGTTAAAGTATCTGTTGCATAAACCAAAGCCTGTTCGACTTTTATGTCAAATGAGATTTTAGTAGCTGGAGAACAAGAAACAGAATACATAACTGTAGTTGTAGACACTACGGCTTTACGGTCCATTTTACTCGTTAAGAAGTCACAAGTTAAATTTGTAGGGGGAAATCACTTACACGCAAAACGCAACTAAGTCTTAAAATCCAAAATTTATTACTTTTATAAAGGACCTCATAGGTGAAAACAGTTATAGTTGTGTTCTTCGTTATTACAATTTTTTGAAATAATGATTTGAAATTTGAAATCACGCGCGCAGTTGCTGATCTAATAATGGTTCTATTTTCTTTCACTAACAAGTAACTATTAATATAATTGTTGCTGAAGATTGTATGGACTAGTGAATGACCATGTTAACTTTAAATAAAATTAATCTAGATAATTTAAGATATATTCAATTGTATGTATGATTGTTGTCGAAACTCGCAACTGTATAAAAATTAGCAAAAAAATTATAGTCATGAAAGTTACCGACTATTCTTTATAAAAAAATCTTTGCAACATAGCTTTTTGCAGAAATTTCAAGAATTTTATACAGGTTCTATTTTATATCTAAGGAAAGTTAAAAACTTCAAGATACCATAGAATGAATGTATTATACTATATACTATAGTTGTTCTGAATCATAATTCTAACCATTATCTGTGGGGTGCATCCATTTTTTATTTTAGTTTTATTGGTTTTTATAAAAACCAATAAATTGGTTAATATGGTTTTATTAAAACCATATTCATCATCTTGTCTGACAACAAAATGATAAACACATTCCTCCCTAAAATGTTTTTGGTTTTATATGCATGGGAGGCCTTAACTTAATTTGGAACTATATTATTTGATCAACTAATTTTGACTTGAAAAATATTTCAATAATACATGTCAATGCAATCTTTTGGTTTCCCGCTCTAAATAATTAGACAGGATAGTAGTGGGTGATCCATTAGGCCTATAGGATGTTGCCAAAGTGACATTTAAGGAAAACTCGACACCACATGAACTCCTGCAGGTAGTTCTCCTCCATTTAATTGAACAATACCTCTTGCACTTGCACTGCTTGCAAGACCGTGCAGCGGTAGCAATTGATGGAGTCCTTGCCAAGATGTTGCTAAAGTGACATAGCAATGTCACAGGTCTTGCAATTCCTGCTATTGGCGAGCAGGTGGATGCTAGGCCCCCTATATTAACGTTAACTTTTTCTAAGAAGCAACTGTAAATTTTATAATTAAAGTAAAGGCTGCAAGCTTAATCTTACTTTATGCAAGCTTTTTACTTTATGCAGCTGACTTTTATAATTTGATGGCATGCCCTGAACTTTCGGTAAAATGTGTCCATGCTAATCAGAAGAATAGGCCTCTGCTTCTTGCGTTCCATGTAAGAATCTCTGCAATCTATCGTTTCAGCTTTTCCTGCAGTTTCACGCAAGTGTTCATCTTCCAAAAGGAATTTTCTGATGGCATTTCTTGTTAATGGCACTCTCCTTTGTGCCTTCGGCTTTAGCACCTTTGGTGTGCACTTCAGTATGTTCATAACTCCGTGAATATGTTTTGTATTGCTCACACTATTGCACATCTGCCTGATGAGATGCTGCATGTGTGGCTTCCACTTCTCAGCAACAAGCGACGCCACCACATGATCGACCATTGCGGCATGGGTCTCATTACCTGCTGCAGTTGAGCTTGGAGAATTTTGCATAAGGCTTTTTCTTTTATCAATCTGCTTCAGGCGTCAAATCTCCCTCTTTTTGCGGCTTCCAGTTGCGCCTCCAGCGCAGCCACATTTTTGTTCTTCTTTGCCTCTCTTTTCCTCACTGCTACAGCCCATTGAGAATGAGCCACAACCACTTGTGCCTTGGTCACAGTCCTCGCTGCCGAACGCTGCATTTGCTTCCTCCTGTTCACCCTTTTCTGCTTGCCTTCCGTACCTGCCTAAACCGGTAATAGGATTGCATACTTTTCCTTCGTTTATATTCCTTCCAACCATCTAGATCTTCTGTTCTCTTCCTATGTGTATAAATTTGATTCTTAATCCTTTTCTTCTCCTTTTTCAATGGCATGCTGCAATTCTGGAGAGGATTTGGAATTTAGGAAGTTACATATTCATTTTGGTTGCAACACAAAAATTGTGTGACTATGCACTGTACTCATGGATAGTGGAAAAATCCCTCTTAGTAGTTCTTCTGTTAGTTCTTCTGTTAGTTCTACTGGTAGTTCTGGTAGTTCTACTGTTAAATGGTATAAAAAATAATCCAGACTTTATAGCTCATGATCATCTTTAATTCCTGCTATAGTAGCATTGTAACAACAAGAACAGTTGCAAAAAAAGTTGTTGGGCGGGTTTTGGCAGGTTCTTTTGAATATGAAACCCTCTGCATTGCTAAGCAGCCATTGCTTGCAGCCATCACATTGTATCCACTGGAATTTTCTTCCTGTTGGTTTAATGCAGTTTTTGAATGCACAAGGCCAACTAACCAACCAAGCTCAACCAATGAGATGGGCTTTTTGGATGTTGTCAAAGGAGTTAAATTTTTAACCTTCTTAAAACCAATTTTTAACAGCTGCAATCTGCAATAGCAGTGGTACACAAACAGGACAGATGCCTATAAAGGATTCCAGCATCTATTCTGCAAACCTCATGTGTTTTCTTAACGCCAGGCATGTTCAAGATCTTTTTAGACTCAAGCTGCATGGCATAAATGATGATCTCTGCACTTGTAACAATGAGCAGTTGCATCTTTAGCTTCTCACCTGAGTTAGCCACCTTGATAACTGCCTCCAGTGAATCAATGTCACTTTCAGCTGCAACAATATCCTCACATTGCCACTTCAATGCTGCGCCGACACCATCAGTGGCACTTTAACCATGAGTGGCTTTGGAGAAAATCCAATTCCACTAGTGTATCCAATCCCATGCTTACTTAAAAAACTGTTTACTTGAAACATACACTCGTAGTACCCTTCTTGTAGTACTGTCTTGTTACTGAAAAGATATTGCCTTGTCAAGATAAGCAGCAACAGCACCCAAAGTCTTCCTGATGTCTGTTGAGAGCAACACAAATGCCTGCAGTTCCTTGTGTTGTACCAGTCATCCTGCTAACAATGCGGGATCCGGCGAACTCCAATATGAAGTCCAAGATTTCTAGGTAGTGTAGTAGTAGCGCTGCCACCAGGGCGTCAGGACTTCTGCCTTCTGTGAGGTGAAGGATCCTTGGCCCGAAAAAGAAGAAGTCACGAAGTCTCGAGAAGCATACAGTGCAGAGTTTCAGTTGCAATTACAGGCTGTCAGTGTCCTGCGTAGCTCGGATGGTGGGGTGGAAGGCTAAGTTAGTTTCGGGACTTAGCCAGAACTGAGCTTACGAGCAGTCACATGCAGAGACTGAAGTAGGAAACTTAGACACGCGATGGCACTGACAATAAAGACTGAAATAAGTCAGAGAAAACGTTAATGACAGACAGTGGAAGGGTTGAGGGCCAGAAGAGTGGGGAGCTTTCTTTTATAGGCAGGGGCCTCCCATAGGGTCAGTGCAGAGTTAGAAAACACGTGATTGAATCACGTGGTTTTTAAAAATAGCAACTGATGTCAGTGGCGTTAATGACAGACAGTGGAAGGGTTGAGGGCCAGAAGAGCGGGGAGCTTTCTTTTATAGGCAGGGGCCTCCCATAGGGTCAGTGCAGAGTTAGAAAACACGTGATTGAATCACGTGGTTTCTAAAAATAGCAACTGACGTCAGTGGCGCCAGAAACGTCACTCCTACGTAGGTTCCTGTCCCATAATCAAAGCCCCAAGTGCAGTAAACATGTTTACTTGCACTTTAAAAGACAAAGAGAGAGGCCAGTCACATGAGGAGAATCACGCGCTGACTGAGTGCAGACAACCACACACAAAGAAAAGGACAAGGGACAACAAAGCCAGCGCGGGACAAAGAGGTGATGACTCATCCCTGGGGGGAAGAGACAGCACACTCAAAGTACAGGCGCGGCCGGGGAAGGGAAGGGCAGAGAGGGACAGACCAGACCACGCCAGAGAGGGCGGGCCAGGCAGTCACTCAATGCTAGCAAAAAGGGGGCACCTAAGCTACCTTGCAGGTGGGGCTACTGACAGCTAGTGAGACACCAATAGGCCCCTAAGCAGTGGCTCACTACACTTGTCAGATGGGTAGGCAATGTTTTGGTGGATTATGATGTCTAAATTTTCTCTATAGTAAGCCAATTAAACATTGGTGTGTGTCTTAGAGGCATAATTTTCGGAAAAAACACATTTAGCACAATATGTCCAGGCTGCAATGTCAATCTTACATGACAAATGGCTTGACATTGATAACAGAAATGCCTGAAATAGGGTCCATGTTGTGTTCTTAGCTTCTTTGCAAGAATTGGAAGACACAAAGGCCCGTATGCAGAAAGCTCAGTCTATGGTAGTCCGGTCTAGAAAAACTAGTCCAGACTAGGACTTGGTATGCAGAAACATGAAGCCAGTCGAGTCTACCATAGACAGAACTAGGGTAGCTCAGTCCTAGCTAGTCGCATCTTATTTTTGATATGCATAAAAGTTACAACTAGCTAGTCCGGTCTAGAAAAAAACCTAGACTACTCTGGTGCAGTCTAGGATACTGGCTTTTTCATTGCCCAAGACAGCCAAGATTTACAGAAATGAATATTTTATTAGCTGTTGATTTAGTTCAACAAGACCTCCGTTGGCAGTGCATTTTTCGTGATCGGTTGGAACCACTTCAACAATTCTCAGAGGTTGAGATCAAAAGACTGTTTCGGTTTGAACCGCGGTCACTAGTTGCACTGGTGGAACTAGTCAGACAGATCTTGAAAGAGCAACCCAGTGAAACAAGAGTCTCACTCCCATGCTGCAACTGTGCTTGACACTGTCTTATCTTGGCACTGGCAGCTTTCAGCAGAACTTGTCTGCTCTTGGAGGTATTGATCAGAGCACGATGTCCCGCTGCTACTGGAAAGTGGTAAGAGCAATTAATGTCCAATTGGATAATATCCACTATCCAGAGCCAGGTGTTGAGCGGACACGCATTTCAACAGGGTTTCGCCAAATTTGCCGATATACTCCGAACCCGATGAACGTCGAGATGGTTCTTCGAGTAAGATGTTGTCCGACTGTAGATTGTTCAAGCTTGTCTGTGGCATTGATTGATGCCGTCGATCTGCTGATGCCCCAGTCAGTGACGATGGCCTCAAATTGTTCTTCTCCGTCAGCCCGACGCTCAATCCAGATGAAAGTGGCGTCAGTTGTGGGTTGTCTTCACCAATTATTGCCAGTGCCTTCAAATCATTCGATGACATTTTTGGAGGCGGTCCACCTCCAGTCTTCTTGGCACTTTTCTCCTTGATTCGCTGAACAATGTTCTTCCATTGTTTTTTCACCTTATCAACAGAGTAACTAGTATTGCACTGCTCGTTGACTCGCGATGTAACATCTTCCCATGCATTTGCTCGTCGTTTTTAACAGGCAGACTTTGACCCTTCGAAAAAATTGCGGTCAAATGCCCTTGGAGGGCATCAAGAAGAATGTTTTCGTAATTGTTTGCTGGCGACATTCCAGACGTATGCAAGGCAGATAGAAATATGAATACGATGGCCAATAAAGTAATAAGCCAGCTAGGCGCTTGAATGTGCCCCGTCTTTCCCCACCCATAGAAGGACCATAGACAACGTGGAATCCATTGAGGATTTGGTGCTTAAGTTTGGCGCTCGGTCTAGCCCAGACTGGTCTAGCCCAGACTGGTCTAGCCTAGACTCATCATGGTAGTCATGACTAGCTTTTATGCATACCGATTTCAAGACCATAGACCAAACTACCCAGTCCAGACTAGCTAGACTGGGCTAGGCTTTCTGCATATGGGCCAAACTATGTTAAGTTGTCACAAACTCTTTAGGAGCATTCCGCTCTTTCTGTGGCTAAGTATATTTTGCCAATAACAATTGCTGGTTTTTAAGACTTCTATGCCTGTATCCTTTGTGGCTTAAAAGTCAGTGTCTATGGGAAATCTTATACAAAAACAAAAAAGTACACATGTGTCTTTTGATTATGATTATATTTTGATTATATTCAGCATGGCACAACTATCCATATCTGCATAGTTCTATAAGCAGCTTTTCCATTGTAATCCAAGGTCTCAGAAAAAGACCTGTTGTTACTGTTTCTCTGGCAGACTTTCTGAACCAGCACTTCTCCTTGGAGATTCCACACTCTGGTCTCCAAAATCAGGTTTTTGCTACACTAGATTTGGTTTGCTCTCAGACATTCTCTATGCAGCCTACAAAGCTGGCTTTCTCTGTCTCTCCAGTATTGTGTGATGTCTTGTCTTGTCTTCTTGACACTTTGCTTATAGCATATGCTCTTTTGCTTTGTTTTGCTCTTTTTGCCATAAAGCCAGAATCATCCACCACTTTCCATGCCAGGAGACCACACAAGTTAATCTACAATCATGAAAAACTAAAATTTTGAGTTCTCTAAGATCAGAATTGAAGTTAGTCTAGAGAAAAGCAAAAATATTTCTTTCCAACTATAAAACTGCTTAATTATTCATTGAAAGTCAAAAGTTCTTAAGGTCAAAAATTAGATCAGATATATTAGTCTACTTGTTAAAAGGTTGTTTTTTATGTAAATTAAACAATTCAATTCATTTTATGAATGTTTTTTTAACATTTTTAATACAAATGTTAATATAAAGCATCTTAACTAAGTAAATTGAAGAGGACAAATATTTTTTTTATATTCAATAAATTTAATATAGCCATGCTTAGATACTCAGTTGGACACAAAGTAGTTGATTGGTACTTGCATATTTTATGACTAGATTTCCTCATTATATTTATACTATTTTTGCACAAAAACTCTAGAAGTATTGTATGTTTTGTAAAAAATAGTAGAAGTGTCATCATTCAATTGTTCTCTACCATATTTATTTTCAATTGTTTTCTTTAAAAAGGAAGAGGTTGTAGCCTAGTGGTTAGGGCGTCGGACTCACGACTTGAAGGTCGGGGGTTCGATTCCCGACTCCACTGGAACAATTTGCGTCCTTTAGCAAGACACTTAACTCTGCATTGCTTCAGTTCACCCAGCTGTTAAATGGGTACCAGCATCAGCTGGGATAATTGAAGGTGGGTGTGGTGTCCCCCCAGTCCATGGACTGAACAGCTGTACGCAGCCTTCAGATGCGCCGCGCATTAGCTGCGGCTGTGCTGTCGGCTGCACATCTGACCCAATTGGGGCAGGTGTAATTAGTTAGTAATTAGTCTTTAAAAAGATTTAGCCCCCAATTTGTGCCTTTACACAACATTTTTGTGACCACAAAAAGCAATCCAACACATAAAAAACTAAATTTGGTTGAAAACTGATGGTGCAGATGAAAAGTAACATAGGGAAAAATCTGCATCGCTTTTTTGCACATTTTGAGTGGGATATCTTTATTATGCTTCATGGCTTACGACACTGAACTAGTGTCTAGGTGTCTTAATAGCTATAAAAATGTTGTCTGTGCAATACATTGACGCACAACTTGACAGTTAATGACTCTTTCTATGCGTAGAAACCAGTTGTTTTTCATGTGACCCTAAGGTATGCACAACAATATCTTAAAAATTAAATTTAAATCTGACTTTTTGTTGTTATTCAACAGCAAATTATTGTCTCTTATACTGAAATGAAAAAAGCACTGCAAAACATTTATTTACTTGAATTTAGACTTTTCATATTAAGTTGGATCACATTCCTTTTTGTTTTACTACACTGCCATTCAAATTGAGATTGGCCCAATGCCTATAACTAACACATAAGCAGTCTATCGAAGTACCCTATAGGTCCTTGCTGTTGTATGCTTAAAGTGTACAGTATTAAAAGCTGTCATCCAGAGACAAAATAAACTGAGTGTATCCAAGCCATAAGCATCACCTTTTAGCCAGATGATTGCGGCAGTCATTATGCCAGATTCTATTGTATTAAAAGCAGATAATATTGTTCACTTCAGCAGCCAGAAATGTCAGCTCGACAGAGACGCAAGCAACAGCAGCAGCCCCAGCAGCTGCAGTCGCACGCACAGGGGTCACAGCAGAAAAAGCAGAAAGAACAGGCCCAAGAGCCGGCCTCTGACACCTCTAATGGCTTTTTCAGTTGGAGAATGAGCTTCGCGCTAACATGCCTAGTTGCTATTGCGGCTGGCTATCTCACTTATAGGATGAATACGCGAATGTGGGAAAATCACATACACTTCTCCCATCTGGCTACTATTGAGCGGGAAATGTTTCTAACTAGCGAGCTGGGCTTCTACTACAGCTTCTATAAGCAGGTTGTGGAAGCGCCGTCATTGTTTGAAGGCTTCCGCTTGTTGTTAAGCGATTCATTGTCCGAGTTTCCCGATACTATCAATGCTCTGCATAGATTCAATTTGTACCCAGAGCTGTGCATTGGCGCCATGTACAGGATTTATAACGCCCTGACCCTGTCGCTTGGCTGGCACACAAGAGACTGCTACAAGGTTGGTTTCGATACTTTCACTGTGTGTACTCTAGCGCGTGGACACGGAATGCAGTGTACAGGCCTCGTCCTGGAGACACTACCGTCTGGAACACTCGCTTTCACTAATTTCTCATGATCCTTCAGTCTGTCCTTCAGGCTATCACTCCCTTTACCTGATTCTTCAGGCTGTAACTCCCTTCACCTGATCCTTTATTCTGTTCATTAATCCCTTCACCTGATCCTTTATTCTGTTCATTAATCCCTTCACCTGATCCTTTATTCTGTTCATTAATCCCTTCACCTGATCCTTTATTCTGTTCATTAATCCCTTCACCTGATCCTTTATTCTGTTCATTAATCCCTTCACCTGATCCTTTATTCTGTTCATTAATCCCTTCACCTGATCCTTTATTCTGTTCATTAATCCCTTCACCTGATCCTTTATTCTGTTCATTAATCCCTTCACCTGATCCTTTATTCTGTTCATTAATCCCTTCACCTGATCCTTTATTCTGTTCATTAATCCCTTCACCTGATCCTTTATTCTGTTCATTAATCCCTTCACCTGATCCTTTATTCTGTTCATTAATCCCTTCACCTGATCCTTTATTCTGTTCATTAATCCCTTCACCTGATCCTTTATTCTGTTCATTAATCCCTTCACCTGATCCTTTATTCTGTTCATTAATCCCTTCACCTGATCCTTTATTCTGTTCATTAATCCCTTCACCTGATCCTTTATTCTGTTCATTAATCCCTTCACCTGATCCTTTATTCTGTTCATTAATCCCTTCACCTGATCCTTCATGCTTATTCCAGGTGAATCGCGGCTCCGAGTTGCCACCTGTGGAAAGCTGCGAGGGTATTGGCGAACCAATGTACTTCTATGTTGAAGTTGTCTACCTGCTAAGCGGCCTCACCGCTTCGGGTTTAGCGCTGCTGGCCAGCTTCGCTCGGCCGGAGGACCGGCCCTGCCCCCTGTCCGGCGTATTGGCTGCTGTTGGTTACCTTGGCAACCACCGAGAGTGCACCAGGGTGCAGTGGACTCCTACTCTGCGCGAGAGCTTCAGCTATCCGCTACTGGTGCTGCACCAGATCTGCCTGCTGGCTTACCTGAGGCGCAGCAGCGAAGACAAGCCCGGCATTGTCGGGCCTCTGCTCCTAGCCGTCTCCGCTCTGCTGTTCCTATTGCCCTGGCAATTTGCCCAGTTCGCATTGCTAGTGGAAGCCGGCGCTCTATTGTGCGCTCATGCGTTGGGCTACATTGGTCATAGGCGCACCCGGCTGGCTATGCTGGCCCTGCTATTGGCGCTGGCGCTGGCATTCGCTATGCAGTTCGGCAATGTCATGCTGATTAGTAGCCTGCTGTGCTCCGCACTGCTGACTGCCCTGCCGTTATTGCAGCTGCACTCACTGCTCAGCCGACTGGCTCCTATGTGCATCGCCGCCCCTGCACTGCCAGTGCTCTGGCTCTGCTGCACCCTTCTAGCCAAAGCTGGCTTGGCTTGGCTGCTTAACGCCGAACAGGTGAGTCAGATTTCAGTGTGTTTTGCAGCGCCCGAATGCTAGCAGCATGGGTGGTGATCAGTGAAATAGGAGAAATTCGCGTCAGTGAGTCCATTGTGGGCCTAGTTCCACCTGTTGCAGCCCTTGAAGGTCCAGCAGTCCGTCTATCTAGATAAAGTTAGGTGACCACCGAAGACGGAGATGATGCAGGCACATTCGGGTTACTTGCTGATAAATTTTGAAGGCCGCACTGAGGCGCAGTGCAAATTTGTGTATAGGGGTGTATGAAATATACTAGCGCTTATGGGAAAAATCAGACCTTCGCCAGAACCATTGAATATCTCGACGGTCTGAAGAGCGGGCGACTTGATTCTTGTTTCAGAAGATGCGCCACAGAAATTTATTGATTTTCGTGTGCTTGCGTTGCTCCTTTCGGGTAGAGCAAAAAATTGTCTTCTTCTTTAATAGGTGCAAGAAAAACCTCCCTTAGTAGTTCTACTGTTAAGAAATAAATCTAAACTTCATGCAAACCTTAATCTGCCCTAAATCACACACACCAGACACAACATCAATGATAGTCGTGTGTAAAACTTTCATTTGTAAACAGTCAACACCAAGCCACCTTTCCACCAATTATGGGTGATTCAGGTTTTACCCTTTACCCGTAAACATATTTTCCCAGGACAGCCACATATGGGACATACTGCTCAGCAAGTTAAGCGCCGGTCGCACCTTTCACTCTATGATGTACACCTGCGCCAGAGAGTTCGACTTCTACGATGCGCAATCTCTATGGGAATTAACTAAAACCCTGGCACTGCCAGCCGGCCTAGTGACCCTAGCCTACGTGTGCTATCGGGTGGCTGCGCTCATCTTCTGCCGCAGTCGGCAGTACAGGGCCAGGCTAGTTCAAGGCCGGCCGGAGCCGCCAGTATGCGTGCCAGTTGAATCGCCCGGTGTTGACGCAGCCAGCCTCACTATGGCCTGCCAATTGTTAGGCTTCGGCCTACTAGCCGGCCTAATTATGCGATTAAAGCTATTCTTTACACCTCTACTAGTAATGCACGGGGCTGCTCTGCCATTGCCGCGGTCTAGCCGATTTCGCCTACCAGTGCTGCTGCTGCTGCTGTTCGCCTCTGGCTGGCAGGGCAGCTCCAATTATGCCGCCGAGATGAGCATCAGCGGCGAGTACTCAGATTGGGACACTGAGCAGTTAATGTATTGGATTCAAAAATCTACTCAGCCTCGCGAGTCATTTGCTGGTACCATGGTTGTAACTTCTACTGTGCGCCTCATAACCAATAGGCCAATTGTGAATCATCCGCATTACGAGGACGCGGGAATGCGAGCTCGCACTAAACAGGTTTGCTTTTCACCCTTCTTGGATAATCCTTGGTAGCAGGGGTGGATAATCCTTGGTAGCAGGGGTGGATAATCCTTGGTAGCAGGGGTGGATAATCCTTGGTAGCAGTGGTGGATAATCCTTGGTAGCAGTGCTGGATAATCCTTGGTAGCAGTGGTGGATAATCCTTGGTAGCAGTGGTGGATAATCCTTGGTAGCAGTGCTGGATAATCCTTGGTAGCAGTGGTGGATAATCCTTGGTAGCAGTGGTGGATAATCCTTGGTAGCAGTGCTGGATAATCCTTGGTAGCAGTGGTGGATAAACCATGGTAGAAGTGGTGGATAAACCTTGTTAGCAGTGGTGGATAAACCATGGTAGCAGTGCTAGATAATCCTTGGTAGCAGTGCTGGTTAATCCTTGTTAGCAGTGGTGGATAATCCTTGGTAGCAGTGGTGGATAAACCTTAATAGCAGTGCTGGATAAACCTTGGTAGCAGTGCTGGATAATCCTTGGTAGCAGTGGTGGATAAACCATGGTAGAAGTGGTGGATAAACCTTGTTAGCAGTGGTGGATAAACCATGGTAGCAGTGCTGGATAATCCTTGGTAGCAGTGCTGGATAATCCTTGTTAGCAGTGCTGGATAAACCTTGGTAGCAGTGCTGGATAATCCTTGGTAGCAGTGGTGGATAAACCATGGTAGAAGTGGTGGATAAACCTTGTTAGCAGTGGTGGATAAACCTTAATAGCAGTGCTGGATAAACCTTGGTAGCAGTGCTGGATAATCCTTGGTTGCAATGGTGCATAATCTCGGTGGCAGTGATAAGCTGTTGTAAAACTGTAATTTATCAGTAAACTTATTGTGATATTGGTTAAACCAATTTCAAACCTGAACTGTACAATTTCATCAGGTGTACAGCATGTACAGTCACATATCCGTGACGGACTGGGTCCGCATAGCCAGGTCTCTGAGCGTCAACTATACGCTGCTAGTGAAAGGCTTCTGCCGCCGTGGTCACTGCTCCATGCCGAATGCATTCGAACTGACCGAGGGCCAGAGTGCGGACTCGCCTGTACTCTGCGAACTCATGGCCAGCCGACCTGATCAGCTGCGGCCACACCTGGTTAGAGTGTTCGATAATCCGAAGTATAGTGTGTTTAGGATTCAATACTAGGCTGTGATTGCCTACTTACTATATAGTAGGAAATTCGTAAACAACGTGGCAACTGTTGTTCAAAGAAGTTTCTAATATTTGCCTTTGTTAGTTGAAAGAAGCTAATTAACAATCATGTACTGTTTGTCTGAATGTATTCTTTAATTTTGACTTATATTAGTCACATATATACGAGTCTCGTATATATCACATATATATTAGTCTCGTATATAACTGGGATTTAGTGGCTACAATTATTATAATTTGTCACAACCGGCACCATTAACAGCGAAGCTAAGCTTAATAAGCAATATGCTTATCGATATTCATCGACCAGCGAGATTTATTGTCGTTTTCACAATTTCTTGAGTTATTTTTTCTATTTTATTTCTTTGCATACTACTCATAGCCAGTAGCTTATCTTTTATAATTATCTCAGCTTTAATTCTTCACAGTTTTCTTCAGCATTTATATCGGCAGTCGGTTTTAATGCTTAATTAGATGGAATGCAACCTAGAAACTTCCCATCGGCCAAAGATTATCTAAAATACTGTCGCATGTTCATCAATATTCACTGTGTAAATTGTACGAGTATTGCATTAGAATTTGGTAAATTGTTATTGGTATTTGATACACGTTATAAGCCTTTCCCTGTAATCTTTTTGTTTTGTCTTTTCATTTACGGGTTGGTCGATTCTTGGTTTGAAATCCGCCTCACTGCCTTTTTCTGGGATATGTTTGTAAACTCATTTGTTGTTATATTTATTAAATCTCTGTTTATTGGAGTTGTGTTCAGTAAAACTAAATAAACTAGCCCGTGTTTAGTTCTTTTATTATTTACTCGGCCTAATGAAGCGTGTCTTCTTTTCAGATTGACTAAAAACTATGTAAGGCCTGGCATACGAGGGTCACTGATAAAGCAGCAAGAAATATAATACCGTGGAGAGATGAGACATAGGAGAGATGAGACATAGGAGAGATGAGACAGGAGAGATGAGACATAGAAGAGATGAGACAGGAGAGAGATGAGGCATAAGAGAGATGAGACATAGGAGAGATGAGACATAGGAGAGATGAGACATAGGAGAGATGGGACAGAGGAGAGATGAGGCATAAGAGAGATAAGACACGGGAGAGATGAGACATAGGAGAGATGAAACACGGGAGAGATGAGACAGAGAAGAGATGAGACATAGGAGAGATGAGACAGGAGAGATGAAACACGGGAGAGATGAGACAGGAGAGATAAGACAGGAGAGATGAGGCATAAGAGAGATGAGACAGGAGAGATGACACACGGGAGAGATGAGACATAGGAGAGATGAGACAGAGGAGAGATGAGACATAGGAGAGATGAGACATAGAAGAGATGAGACAAGAGAGATGAGACATAGAAGAGATGAGACATAGGAGAGATGAGACAGGAGAGATGAGACATAGGAGAGATGGGACAGAGGAGAGATGAGGCATGAGAGAGATAAGACACGGGAGAGATGAGACATAGGAGAGATGAAACACGGGAGAGATGAGACAGAGAAGAGATGAGACATAGGAGAGATGAGACAGGAGAGATGAAACACGGGAGAGATGAGACAGGAGAGATAAGACAGGAGAGATGAGGCATAAGAGAGATGAGACAGGAGAGATGACACACGGGAGAGATGAGACATAGGAGAGATGAGACAGAGGAGAGATGAGACATAGGAGAGATGAGACATAGAAGAGATGAGACAGGAGAGATGAGACATAGAAGAGATGAGACATAGGAGAGATGAGACATAGGAGAGATGGGACAGAGGAGAGATGAGGCATGAGAGAGATAAGACACGGGAGAGATGAGACATAGGAGAGATGAAACACGGGAGAGATGAGACAGAGAAGAGATGAGACATAGGAGAGATGAGACAGGAGAGATGAAACACGGGAGAGATGAGACAGGAGAGATGAGACAGGAGAGATGACACACGGGAGAGATGAGACATAGGAGAGATGAGACAGAGGAGAGATGAGACAGGAGAGATGAGACAGGAGAGATGAGGCATAAGAGAGATGAGACAGGAGAGATGAAACACGGGAGAGATGAGACAGGAGAGATGTGACAGGGGAGAGATGAGACAGGAGAGATGAGACAGGAGAGATGTGACAGGGGAGAGATGAGACAGGAGAGATGAGACAGGAGAGATGAGACAGGAGAGATGAGACATAGGAGAGATGAGACAGGAGAGTTGAGGCATAAGAGAGATGAGACACGGGAGAGATGAGACATAGGAGACATAAGACATAGGAGAGATGAGACAGGAGAGATGAGACAGGAGAGATGAAACACGGGAGAGATAAGACATAGGAGAGATGAGACATAGGAGAGATGAGACAGGAGAGATGAGGCATAAGAGAGATGAGACAGGAGAGATGAGACAGGAGAGATGAGGCATAAGAGAGATGAGACAGGAGAGATGAGACACGGGAGAGATGAGACATAGGAGAGATGAGACAGGAGAGTTGAGGCATAAGAGAGATGAGACATAGGAGAGATAAGACATAGGAGAGATGAGACATAGGAGAGATGAGACAGGAGAGATGAGGCATAAGAGAGATGAGACAGGAGAGATGAGACACGGGAGAGATGAGACATAGGAGAGATGAGACAGGAGAGTTGAGGCATAAGAGAGATGAGACACGGGAGAGGTGATACATAGGAGAGATGAGCCGTAGGAGAGTTGAGACAGTGAGAGAAGACAAGGAGACATAAAACAAAGCGATATGAGACAAGAAGGAAAGATAACACAAAGACTGATGAGTTAGCGAGAGATGAAACAAAGAGATATAAGACAAACAGAGATGAGACAGTGGAAAGATGACACAGCCACAGGGGAGAGATGAGGCAATAGAGAGTGAAGACGTGCGAAAGACACTAGATTGAGACACACAAGACAGTAGTACAATCAGGCCTCTAGCGGCAAAGTTATTTCAAGCAGTCGCTAGCCGTTAAGCCATGAGCACGCATTTCGCACCTTCCACTTCAGGCTCTGCGCATGGACGCGCGGAAACAGGAGCTTCTAGAAGCCCGTTTCCAAGGACCCAGCTTCGGCGGCAGCGGCAGCAGCGTCGATGGCAACGTAGCGCCCTCGGTGTCGGGCGCCGCCTCCGCTCCAGTCCACGCCCAGACTGGCGGCGGCATCTCGCAGTCTTCGTCCTGCGGCCAGTCGGCTCACGTACTGGATGTTGGCTCCAATGCCAGCAGCTTCATCGATTTCTCATCGGCCAGTTTCATTAGAGAGGCCGCCAATGGCGGAGCCGGTGGGCCAGGCAATCACACCGTTGCCTCGATTGTCACTGTCGGCGATACAATCGGGACTCCAGTCAGCCAGGAACCGCCAGAAATCAGACAGGACGGCTTCGGACAGGTAGGAAAATCAATGCTCATACTCTGACTATATGGAATCTGTACAGATCTGTACAAAAATATCATTTCTTAGCTTGAGTCAATTTAGCTCGATCTGTCCACATTCATTTAAGGCGCAGCAGCGATCAGAAATATTTGGGGTTGGTCAGAAAAATTTATGCATAAAATTACCCAAAGCCTGAGGATGGGCCATTTCAGCCCTCCTACAATCAGCCAAATGGCTGCAAAAATGCATTCTTGAGTAAAAAATCATTTTTACAGGCTTCCGCAGCGTTGGCCGCAGGCGCAGCAGCAGCAGCAGCCGCCACGACAACAGCCGCTTCGCTCGCGAGTCGTCCTCTTGTCACCGCTTCACCGGCTGCCCCAAAGACGCCGAGAAAGCGTCGAGCTGGCCCAGCGACGCCCGGCGATGAGGCGGCACTGCCTGCGCCTCCGCCGCTGCCGCAGTCGCAGTCGCAGCCGAAAACGCCAAGCGCCTCGTCGTCGGCTGGAATTCGAAATCGCACGCTACCCCAGCAGCAGCTGCCGGCAGCTCCGCCCTGCAGCCTGCCCCTGCAGCCGGCAGCTTGCGCATCAGCAGGCCTAAGCTTTGTACTGTCCGACGACAGCTGCAGCAGTCGGAGCAGCGATGGCGCGGCTGTCAGTTCGTCAGCAGGCCGACGTGCAGCCGGTCGTCAGCGCAAGCGCCAGCAGCAGCAGCAGTCGAACATTGCAGAAATAATGAAGCCCAAGCTGTCTCCAGTGAAGGAGCTGCTGGGTAGCCCGGAGGTATTCGACGCCAAGACTGAGCTGGCCAGTATGGCAAAAGTTCGCGAAGATCTAGCCCACACCGTGGCCAGCCAGCAGAAGGCCATCGAGTCGCTGAGAGAGTGCCAGGAGCGCAGCCGCGAAACCATTCGCTGCCTACTGACCGAAAAGTCGTGCGCCGAGAAGCGCGAGGCCCGCAATCGCTGCCAGGCCAACAGGCTGCGCCTTGGCCAGTTTCATAGCATCCGACGGGGCACCGAGCTTGAAGAGAAATGGTTTGACGGTTGGGCCTTTCTAGACGCCCACAGGCGGCGGCATTTCATTGAGCAGGAGAAGGAGCGGATTGAGAAGGAGCGAAAGCAGTGGATTAAGCGCAAACCGGTTGCTGCTGGCGGCGCCGCCAAGGCCGCCGGCGGACGGAAACTTCTTGCCGCCACGGCAGCCTCTTCGCCCGCCGGGCCTGCCGCAGTCGCAGTCGCCGCCACGTCCGCGGCCGCCTCATCGGCATCCGAACTAGACGCTGACGAATTCTTTATCCAACTAGAGGTGTATGATATTCAACGCCAGATGCTAATTAAAGACGAGAAAGATTTGCGAGACGAAACTGAGAGGCTGGACAGGGAGCGAAATGTACATATCAGGGAGATGAAGCGCATACAGAATGAAGAATCCAGCAGATTTCAGGGCAACATTGAGCTGCACAATCGCTACCTGCTGTTGTCACTGCTGGGTAGGGGCGGCTTCTCCGAGGTAAGGGGCTGCTAATTTATTCGGGCATACTTCAAGTTGGACCATTTAAAAATTTGATGTAAAACTAAGCAGTTTTACTCAGGATGCGTACCGATTCCTTCAGACCTTTGGAGTGCAATTATAGATAGCTGTAGATGATACTAAAATATACCTTAGAATACACCTATAGGTGTATTAGCCCTATATCTAAATACTTCCGGTTGCACCTATATAACTCTCAGGTTACTCTAATAAATACACTCAGGTACTCAAATAGATACCCTCAGGTTTCACTGATAGATACCCTCAGGTTACTCAAATAGATACCTTTAGATTACTCTAATAGATCAGGTTACCCCTAAGTCTCTCTGCTTTTCTTCCAATCCAAAACGCAGGTGCACAAAGCCTACGACCTGACCGAGCACCGCTTTGTAGCCTGCAAAATTCACCAGCTAAACGCGTCGTGGCCAAAGGAGAAGAAAGACAATTATATCAGGCACGCTGTGCGAGAGATTGAAATACACAAGACTCTGCACCATCCCCGCATTGTTGAAGTCTATGACGTATTTGACATTGACTGCGACTGCTTCTGCACCGTGTTGGAATACTCCAAAGGCTGCGATTTGGACTTCTATTTGAAGCAGAACAAGAGCCTGCCGGAGCGCGAGGCCAGGAACGTCATCTGCCAGGTGGTGAGCGCGCTGAAGTACCTCAACCAGCGAAAGCCGCCAGTCATTCACTACGATTTGAAGCCGGGCAATATCCTACTGGGCGAGGGCGACTCTATCGCCGCTATTAAGCTCACCGATTTCGGCTTGAGCAAGATTATGACCGAGGATAAGTTCCAGGTGAGAAAGGTCTGGGGAACTTCGCATCCCCAAATTTACTATTTATATCACAGCTGGACATTTCTGTACACAATAACTGTACAGTAGCAGCTGTACAATTCTGTATATAACAGCTGTACAACCATGTAAATAACAGCTGTAAATCATGTATTTAGCAACTGTACAATAATGTATATAACAGCTGTACAATCCTATATAAATAACAGCTGTACAATCATGTATATAACAGCTATACAATCATGTATATAAGAGCTGTACAATCATGTATATAAGAGCTATACAATAATGTATATAACAGCTGTACAATCATGTATATAAGAGCTGTACAATCATGTATATAAGAGCTGTACAATCATGTATATAACAGCTGTACAATCATGTATATAAGAGCTGTACAATCATGTATATAAGAGCTGTACAATCATGTATATAAGAGCTATACAATCATGTATATAAGAGCTGTACAATCATGTATATAACAGCTGTACAATCATGTATATAACAGCTGTACAATAATGTATATAACAGCTGTACAATCATGTATATAACAGCTATACAATAATGTATATAACAGCTATACAATAATGTATATAACAGCTGTACAATCATGTATATAAGAGCTGTACAATCATGTATATAAGAGCTGTACAATCATGTATATAACAGCTGTACAATCATGTATATAACAGCTGTACAATCATGTATATAACAGCTATACAATAATGTATATAACAGCTGTACAATCATGTATATAAGAGCTGTACAATCATGTATATAACAGCTATACAATCATGTATATAACAGCTGTACAATCATGTATATAACAGCTATACAATCATGTATATAGCAGCTGTACAATCATGTATATAACAGCTGTACAATCATGTATATAACAGCTATACAATAATGTATATAACAGCTGTACAATCATGTATATAAGAGCTGTACAATCATGTATATAACAGCTATACAATCATGTATATAACAGCTGTACAATCATGTATATAACAGCTATACAATCATGTATATAGCAGCTGTACAATCATGTATATAACAGCTGTACAATCATGTATATAACAGCTGTACAATTATGTATATAACAGCTGTATAATCATGTATATTACAGCTGTACAATCCTTCTACACGATTGTCCATGTACTGGAGGGCGCCACACCCACCCAAATTTCTACCCCAGCATTAGCTGGTGCTTCTGGTGTCTAGTGCTCCGAACTGGGTTTCGAACTCCCGACCTCTCGGTCAGAAGTTTTAAGCTTTAACGACTGGGCTATACTCGTACAAGCTCGTTGGACTAAATGTACAAGTGTGTGCAATAAGCCTGTTCTGTTCGGTAATTGCAGCAAAAGGTTTTAGCCAAGTCAATAATCCACAAGCAGCTGTTCTCTAACCGCTGCTTCTTTGCCACTGCAGGCTGACACCGGCATGGACCTCACCAGTCCTGGCGCTGGCACCTACTGGTACCTGCCGCCAGAGTGCTTCGAGACCGGCTCCGAGAATGTGCCAAAAATATCCAGCAAAGTGGACGTGTGGAGTGTCGGCGTCATTCTCTACCAGTGCCTGTACGGCCAGAAGCCGTTCGGCAACAACATGAGCCAGGCTGATGTACTGCGCAACCACACGATTCTGCTGCACGCCCGCCGGGTCGAATTTCCCCAGTCGACGCCTAGCAACTGTCGGGTCTCCGAGCAGGCCAAGAATTTCATACGGCGCTGCGTGACGCACGACAAGCACCTGAGGCCGGATGTGCTTCAACTGGCCGAGGATGAGTATCTGAAGTCTAAGGCCCAGGTGAAATTTGACACCTCCACTGCGGCATCCTCGCCTGTCACTCAACAGCCGATCGCTTAGATAACTGATTGTTTAGTTCGTACTCGATTTTATCTATATTAATCTGACGGCCCTTACAACCCTGACCATTTTATAGAATGTATACTTGTCGCCTGAGTCTCTGAAATTTCTATTCCTACATCACTCAAAAATATTGTCCTGAATAGTAACCCTAGCAATACCTTCAGGCTAGCCCTAGCAATACCTTCAGGCTAACCCTAGCAATACCTTCAGGCTAGCCCTAGCAATACCTTCAGGCTAGCCCTAGCAATACCTTCAGGCTAACCCTAGCAATACCTTCAGGCTAGCCCTAGCAATACCTTCAGGCTAACCCTAGCAATACCTTCAGGCTAACCCTAGCAATACCTTCAGGCTAGCCCTAGCAATACCTTCAGGCTAGCCCTAGCAATACCTTCAGGCTAACCCTAGCAATACCTTCAGGCTAGCCCTAGCAATACCTTCAGGCTAGCCCTAGCAATACCTTCAGGCTAGCCCTAGCAATACCTTCAGGCTAGCCCTAGCAATACCTTCAGGCTAACCCTAGCAATACCTTCAGGCTAGCCCTAGCAATACCTTAAGGCTAGCCCTAGCAATACCTTCAGGCTAGCCCTAGCAATACCTTCAGGCTAGCCCTAGCAATACCTTAAGGCTAGCCCTAGCAATACCTTCAGGCTAACCCTAGCAATACCTTCAGGCTAGCCCTAGCAATACCTTAAGGCTAGCCCTAGCAATACCTTCAGGCTAGCCCTAGCAATACCTTCAGGCTAGCCCTAGCAATACCTTCAGGCTAGCCCTAGCACCCTCGGTTAAGCTCGTAGACTCGCTGTACCCCTCCTTGGTGTATTCTAGATGGCAGTCCGTTTCGATTATCAACACTGGGAACGCAATGCATTTCCTAGGGCAATCCCCGTTTCATGGTTTTTAGCGCAATCTATCCTGAAGTCCGTCTGTCTGGTTTTCAAATATTGGGCCTATTAACATTTGTTAAGAATTGTCACACCTTTTTGTGCACTAGAAGCTCCTGCCAGTGGTTGTTTGTTTCTCCCTAGCGCTTGTCATTTTGTTTACTTTGTGTGCGTCTTCAGATTCTGACGAAATCCAATCAAAACTGTGGCTTTCAGCATTCAACTTTAGCGCAACTGAATTTGTACATCAGTTAGTCAATAAAGCCTTTATTAGTGCATATTTTATTCAAAGAAAACTGTATTTATTATTCCTCGATGCACTATACTCAAATTAGAATGTCAACAATTCCGATTGCAAAACTACTGGTCGTAACCATGGTAACGCTTGTTTGTTTTAAGTTCGTTAAAATTGCTTAACAGGCGTCCGTGAGCATTTTATCCTGTCTCTCTTTTTCCCTCTCCTCTTCCCACTCTCTTCTCTCTCCATCTCTCCCCACTGTCCTCACTCTCTCTCTCTTTTCTCCCTCAGTCCCAGAGTCCGAGAATGTTTCGACATTTTTCATACTTCGCAGAGCGTTTCAAATCTTATTTTTTTACATTTCAATTTGTTTAGCGCACTATTTTTTCTATTATTATTACTTTAAGTAGTGTCGAACTCGCCTATTTTTATTGTGTTGTGCCATCTTTATTTAGACACATTCTGTGCGTAGCGTGGCTTGGCGTCCGAGCATTTTCGTGTGCTTGTCTTCTTGTGAAGTAAAGCACCAGCCGTTGCAAATTTGTTTACATTGCTTGATCGAGTGTTGGTGTTTTTTATTCAACGTGCTTCTGTGCTCAAACCGAGGGGTGAAAATAAATTTGAAAATAACTACAATCGACGCCGCCGTTACATTGTGCGAGTCTGTTGAAGGTTTGTGTTTTTTGTGTATTTTAAACATTGAAAAAGTTTCCATTGATCATTGTCTGTACGTTTCTTTAAAAATAATTTGTTTAAGCAACAAAACAGCATTTCACTGATCTAGTGCATGCATTGTAGGAAAATACTTGGCGAGTTCAAAAGTAGTTGCTTTGCTTGAAAATATTTATATAAAGGACTTGGCTCTGTCGACGGCATAACTAATAATAAACAATAGAAATAACTCATGGGAAAATCTAGTGTTCCATCTAGACAGTTCAGTTATTGATCTGACCGGCTTCGCTATTCGTCCAGTCGGCGTCTGAGCTCCGCCACGCCCATTGTGACCATCTGGCAGAATTCTACAATTTGTCATTCAACAATCGGCTAATGAGAATCTGCATACTTCTGCATTTCCAAACAGGCGCATGCCTGCTACTCACCTGAGTAATCAATCTTGCCGTCCTGATTCTTGTCCACTAGCCGGACCAGCTGGTCGAAGTCGTCCCGGGCGCTCTCCTCCAGGGCCTGGTTGCCAATGTGAAACAAGGCCCTGTAGAGCTCGTCGTACTCCAGGTAGCCGTTTCCGTTTTTGTCGAACACGCGGAAACTGTGCATCAGGTCGTCCTGCACCTGGGCCCGCGGCCTGTAGGCGCCTGTCACCAGCCTGACTGCCGCTGAGAATTCTACCTGACTGTCATCGTCCAGGCCTTGCTCCTCCAACTGCTGCAGCACCGCCTCCTGGCAGTTGCCGTCCTGGCCAAGCGCCTGAACAAACTGGCGCACATCGCGACCTTCAATGTAGCCCCGCTCTTCGCTGATCAACCGCCAGGCCTCACAGAACTCTGCTCGATCCTCCTCCGGAATGTCCGACTCGGCTAGCACCTCCAAGAATTCCTCTGGCGCATCCGAGGACGGCTCCGCCTCCTCAGCTGCCTCTTCAGCGGCCTCTTCAGCGGCTTCCTCAGCTGCCGCTGCTTCTTCAGCTGCCTCTTCAGCGGCTTCCTCAGCGGCCGCCTCAGCTGCCGCTGCCTCTTCAGCTGCCTCTTCAGCGGCCGCCTCAGCTGCCGCTGATTCTTCAGCGGCCTGTTCAGCGGCCGCTTCAGCTTCCGCTGCTTCTTCAGCTGCTTCTTCAGCGGCCGCTTCAGCTTCCGCTGCTTCTTCAGCTGCCTCTTCAGCGACCGTCTCAGCTTCCGCTACCTCTTCAGCTGCTTCCACATCCGCCTCATCGGCTGCTTCGCCTTCTACATCATTGACTTCCGGCTCAGCCGCCGCCTCTTCGTCGGCTGGCGCCTGGTCCGCATCTGCTTCGGCTCCGGCTTCGACCTCGGCTTCTGCCTCCACCTCGTCCTTCTCGACCTCGGCCACCTCCTCCTGTGTGGCTTCGATGTTCTGGGCGTCGCTCTCGTCCATGCTGTGCTCGATAGTTGAATTTTCTGGAGCTGGTTGTCAGTTCGTGCTGGCGGTGGTATCTTAGAGTCTTCCTAGCTCGCACTCGGACCAACAGCAATAAACCCAGCTTTGCCCTTGCTCCAGCCCAGCACCCTGCGTCTATTAAAATACTATGTGGCCAGCATTGTGTTTTCTTTCGAGTCCGAGACTGCTGTCCGCTATTTTCGGAGTGAGATAAAATGAGGCGGGGCTGAGAATAAAGGCGACCCGCATTCGCCTCCCTCTGCAAAGGTCTGACAGCCTGACTGTCCGCACCCCTGTCATTCAGAAGTTTTTCGGCTCGGCTCGCCATAGCTATTGGACCTTCTTCTGAAGGGGGTTTCAAAAAATAAATATGATAATTACCATCTTATTTTCTTGGATTGCAGCAATTCAAAGTGTTGTTTGGAAATTTTCTTGGCCTAATTAAGTCAGGTGTCCGCAGCCTTATACTTCGCGGGCCTCCTGTACTTACTCGTATAATGAGACATGGGAGACATGAGACACAGGAGAGATGATATATTGTAGAGATTAGACATGGTAGAGATTAGATATGGGAGAGATGAAACACAGGATAAGATAGACGTAACACAGATAAGACACGGAGGGTGTTAATACAGGGGAGAGATATGAGACATGGGAGAGATACGTCTGGGAAGCTGAGACAAGTGCAATTAGCGCTTCTAAATAAAGTCGTAATGGTGAAATTTTCTACCCTTCAGTATTGGTATAAATATTTTAAGTTTGGTTAAAATTAATCATTAATGCGTAAAATAATGGGCCAGTCGTGAACTTTGAAAAATGAGCCATGTTAACTTACCCACCCTCGATGTTGTTGTTGTTAATATTTTAGCCAGGGGCAAAATTTTTGCCTGTCATTTTTTGCATAAAATAATTACAAGTATAATACACAATCTCGCTTATCGCGAAGGCTAATTCCTTCGGTTGCTAACCAACACTCGGTCAGTGGCGCCCACATTGTTCTATGAATTTTCTATGGCTTTTGTTCACTGTGCTTGAAGACTGAGGAAATTTTGTACAGTTTCCAGCCTAAATCTACAGACGCTGTTGTTCTTCTGCTCTCGTCTGGACAGCCTGAGCTCTCAGTATTTCTTCTGGGCCGACAAGTGGAGACTCACTCGCGGGGACGCATTGTGGCATTCACTTGTTGAAAGTCTTTCCTTCTCTCCATCTCGTTAATTTTCTCTCTAACCCCTCACTAAAAGCATATGGCATTTTTTATCTAACCTGAACGCGAATTCCGAATATTGCAATTCTGTAAAACAGTGCAACAAGTGGCTGCTAGAAACTATGGCCACTTAGAATGGCACGATGGAATATAAAGAGAGCGGAGTATGCAGCTGCTAAATAAAACGAAGCGTAAATTACAGCTTTAAGTAGTTGTCATCTCAGGTTTGTAACCCGTGACGACCGAGCCTCGCTTTGCGCGAGAAGAAAATGTGCGAACATGGGTGCTGCACTAGTTTTTATTTCTAGAGCACCTGAGATCGCTTTTAATTCGCGCTTTTCTTGGTTTCTGTTAGGCTTACGGTCACCTGAACGTTTATTTCGCTCATAGCTTCTGGACTCAGAGACAATCAAACATTGATGCTAATTTAGATCGGTCATCTCGCTCGTTACTCATGCATGATCATTCAAATCAGAACATGACTATCGGGTCTATATTATATTAAAGTATTTGAGTCACTTTGTGCAGTTTCATATCGTGATTTAAATACAATGTACAAAAATCAAATGAATGTCCGGTGTAAAGTACGCAAAACAAATGATTATGATTGATTTGGATAGTTAACAATCATTATGAGTGTATATTATGAACAAAAAGTTGTATTTTGTCATTTTAAGTAAGATAACTTAGGTATCTTGTCTATTATGTACGTCCAATCGCTCGGTATTTAATAAACGGCATGGTTTTGATTTCCGATTCGTGGAGCATTTAAATTATACAACCATACAACTAGTAGACTTGACTAGTTCGATGTTTCGGGGCACGTGTAGTTCCGTGGTAGCTTGGATTTATATATAGTTTTAAGCTATTTTACTACAGAAAAAAACTTTACGTATACACCTTTCTTGTAATTTTAATGCTATTATGACCACTGTGAGGCGCGATAATGGAGTTACGGAACAAGATGCACAAAGTATTGTATATGAGTTTTGTCATTTGCTTGAAAAATCAAAACAGTTATTTAACGGACTTCGGTGAGTTTGTTTCTGTTGTATTCTCTGTTAACTTTAATGCTCTTGTTGTATGCTCTTGTAAATCGATTTTTAAATCTCACTTTCTTTTATGATTGACAGTGTAAAATTTAAATAGGTGAAAATGCTGTTTAGGATACTAAAAATAGGCAATGCTTTTTATCTACCGAATTTCATAAAATTATTTTTTGCATAGAATTTTGTTTAGAATAAATAAATCGCTAAAAGTATAAATTGTGTAGTCAATTTTAGTCAAATTGCTTTCCCTGCTCCTGGATCCCATTAAGATTGAGATCTATCTCAATGAGACCTATGAACTATGCAAGTCATTTAATTTCAAAATTTTCTAGCCCTACCGTAATGTAGACGTATGAACTATAAAAAAATACTTTTTAAAGCCAAAAAAGCTTTATTGTACTTATTGAGAATGTTTGGTAACAACATTTAATTGTACTAAATGTAAGATTTCATATTAATTTGTTTTTTTATTCTATAGGCCTACTTACAATGTTTTATCAAATATCCCAATGCTCTCAAGAAACAATTTAAAATGCAGCTCATAAAACTATTCTACTTTACTAGATTATTTCTGATTTACCTTTTAGCTTTTAAGTAAATCAGAAATTTTAAATATGAGCATACCAGTTTTTGTATTTATGATCATATGATTAGACACTGATAAATGTATAACAAAGCAGTTTATAAAGATTTTTTGTAAAAGCATTTGCTTTTGACATGGGCTACTATGATTTCTAAGCATTTTAATATGAAATGTAACACTGGCTAAGAAATTTGGAATTTATAAAAATAAAACTGTTAATCCTTGTTTCTTACTCACATGTGTGTAGTTCATATTTGAGATTAAAATTTGAGATGAAATTTGGTCTCCGCTTCATTGTGCAGCGACCTGCCGCAGTATGGCCACAAGCAGTGGCAGTCATATTTCGGTCGCGCTTTCGATGTCTACACAAAGCTTTGGAAGTTCCAGCAGCAGCACAGAGAGCTACTTGATGGCACCTACGGCTTGAAACGGTGGCAGATTGGGGAGATCGCCTCCAAGATTGGCCAGCTCTATTATCACTATTACCTGCGCACGAGCGAGACCAACTATTTAAACGAGTCGTTCGCCTTCTATTCAGCGATTCGAATGCGAGCCTACTATTCCAAAGCTAACAAGGACGAGAGGTAAGTTTAGTGTCCTTTAGCATTCTCCTCCGGTAAGCAAAACATCTATCACTGTCTACTAGCGAACTTTAGTTTCACCCACCCAACAGGCTAAGCAATACCCCACCCAGCAAGCTTTCCAGCAATACCCACCCAGCAAGCTTCCAGCAATACCCCACCCAGCAAGCTTTCCAGCAATACCCCACCCAGCAAGCTTTCCAGCAATACCCCACCCAGCAAGCTTCCAGCAATACCCCACCCAGCAAGCTTCCAGCAATATCCCACCCAGCAAGCTTCCAGCAATACCCCACCCAGCAAGCTTTCCAGCAATATCTCACCCAGCAAGCTACCAGCCTATCCCATCCAGCAAGCTACCAGCCTATCCCATCCAGCAAGCTACCAGCCTATCCCATCCAGCAAGCTACCAGCCTATCCCATCCAGCAAGCTACCAGCCTATCCCATCTAGCAAGCTACAGCCTATCCCATCCAGCAAGCTACCAGCCTATCCCATCCAGCAGCCGATACGCTAGCACTCGCCCACTTTATCCACAGGCCAGACCTGATGGTGAAGAAGCTGCGCTACTACGCCAGGTTTGTGATTGTCTGCCTGCTACTGAAAAAGATGAAGCTGGTCCGCGACCTGATCCGCGAGCTTGCAAAGCTGATCGAGGACTACTCCAGCATCTACCAGCCCGCCGACGCAATGGAATGGTCCCTGGTGCTTCAGGAGATTAAAGCATTTATTGATGCGGACGCCGCTGTGAAAGTAGTTGAGCACGACTCAACGCCGGTTGTGCTCACCCAAAGGCTAAGCCCGGCCACCTGTCCGCCAATGGAGCGCAGCCTGTCCGGAGCCAGCCCGTTACACTTGGCCGAGATACTCATTGTTGGCAACTGCGCTGATCAGGTGCGATTTTAAGCATAAAGGATTGTTATTGGGATCAAGGATTGAGTAGGCTGTCAGTTATGGGATCAAGGATTGAGTAGGCTGTCAGTTATTGAAATCAAGGATTGAGTAGGCTGTCAGTGATGGGACCAAGGATTGAGTAGGCTGTCAGTTATTGAAATCAAGGATTGAGTAGGCTGTCAGTGATGGGACCAAGGATTGAGTAGGCTGTCATTTATGGGATCAAGGATTGAGTAGGCTGTCAGTTATGGGATCAAGGATTGAGTAGGCTGTCATTTATGGGATCAAGGATTGAGTAGGCTGTCATTTATGGGATCAAGGATTGAGTAGGCTGTCAGTTATGGGATCCAAGCCCTGAAGTCCGCCGCAATTGCATGCCTGCAGGTGAAGTTCAGCGAGCTGACCTTGGACATGTTCCGGATGCTGCAAACCCTCGAGCTGGAGCCGCAGGAGCTGCCTACTGGCTTCGGCTTCGGCCTGAGCGGCATCGGCGGCAGCATCGCCGGCTCGATTTCCTGCGATGCCAGTCCCGTTAGTCGGCGGCCTCTGCAACCGCCGCTGCCGCAGCTGCATCAGCACCAGGCTATGGAGAACGGCTCCAGACGGGACAATCCGCACAAGTACCTGTTGTACAAGCCCAGCACGGCACAGCTAATCATGTTCCTAGCCTCCAGCTTCAAGGAGTTGCCAACTGACGGCGCCTTGCTGCTCTACATCAGCGCCGACGGCGACCGGGGCCAGCCGAGTCAGAACGGCTTCGATCGTGAGATGAATGCTGACGCAATAATTTTTTATTCCGCTCCATGATTTTTCATGTAGCCTTTGTTTCTATTTTCGGACGAATTAACAGAGGGCTACGAAGAAGGCGGCGTTGTCACGAACAGTCGCCGGGAAGCGGAGGCTGGTGGCAGGATGAAAAGGCCGCTGACAGCTGGACTGAAAAGTGCGCACTGGTGAGTTTAGATTAAACGCAACTGGCCTTTTCTGCAAAAAGGTACGTAATTGGGGTAATGGAGGGTGGGGTAAAGGACCTAAGATAAAACACGGGGTTGGTGGAGTGGGCTGGGTAAAAGACCCTAGATAAAACACAGAGTTGGTGGAGTGGGCTGGGTAAAAGACCCTAGATAAAACACAGAGTTGGTGGAGTGGGCTGGGTATAAGACCCTAGATAAAACACGGGGTTGGTGGAGTGGGCTGGGTATAAGACCCTAGATAAAACACGGGGTTGGTGGAGTGGGCTGGGTAAAAGACCCTAGATAAAACACGGAGTTGGTGGAGTGGGCTGGGTAAAAGACCCTAGATAAAACACAGAGTTGGTGGAGTGGGCTGGGTAAAAGACCCTAGATAAAACACAGAGTTGGTGGAGTGGGCTGGGTATAAGACCCTAGATAAAACACAGAGTTGGTGGAGTGGGCTGGGTATAAGACCCTAGATAAAACACGGGGTTGGTGGAGTGGGCTGGGTAAAAGACCCTAGATAAAACACGGGATTGGTGGAGTGGGCTGGGTAAAAGACCCTAGATAAAATACAGAGTTGGTGGAGTGTGCTGGGTATAAGACCCTAGATAAAACACGGGGTTGGTGGAGTGGGCTGGGTATAAGACCCTAGATAAAACACGGGGTTGGTGGAGTGGGCTGGGTATAAGACCCTAGATAAAACACGGGGTTGGTGGAGTGGGCTGGGTATAAGACCCTAGATAAAACACGGGGTTGGTGGAGTGGGCTGGGTAAAAGACCCTAGATAAAACAAGGGGTTGGTGGGGTGGGCTGGGTAAAAGACCCTAGATAAAACACGGGGTTGTTAGAGTGGGCTGGGTAAAAGACCCTAGATAAAATACGGTATTGGTGGAGTGGGCTGGGTAAAAGACCCTAGATAAAATACGGTATTGGTGGAGTGGGCTGGGTAAAAGACCCTAGATAAAACACGGTATTGGTGGAGTGGGCTGGGTAAAAGACCCTAGATAAAACAAGGGGTTGGTGGAGTGGGCTGGGTAAAAGACCCTAGATAAAGCACAGGGTTGGTGGAATGGGGCGAAGGCTATTTTAGTTCAGTGCTAGGGCTGAATCGTAAAAGTACATTTCGATAGCTTCATGGGTGTTGCATCTGATAAGAAATTAAGATGTGTATCTGTTGCTAAGCAAAGCCATTAGATTCAGTCTTGTATCACTTAGAAAAAGATCCCATGCGTACTTTCCTACAGAAGAATAAATGTTCTAGCCTTCATCAATGCCATTTGGCCCAGTTTGTTACAGCTGCCAAAAAACTGCTCTATCTTTAGAAATCTACATCTTTCATCAATTTTTCCTTTTCCTCCAAAAAGCTCTCTTGCGGCCTGCGTCAAACTCTATCCATCTCCCGATACGCACAACCTTCAACCCCCTATCGGAGTCACTCAGCCGGTCTGGAGAATGGCATCAAATATAAATGAACTGTGAGAGCAGAGTGGCCAACACTGCGTCATAGCCTAGATAAAAAGGCCACGTTAAACACTTCCTCGCCTCTCTATCTACTCGCCCGTGTTTTTCCTTCAAACAGAAAAAAATCGATTTTTTGTATTTTATTCACAGAGTGAAGGTGGGAAAGGCCGTCATATTTTATACAAAGAAAACACACAATAAAGCTATAACATGTACTTAATGATCTTTAAGGGAAGCAGCTGATGCACTGAAGGAACAGGGGAATCAAGGGAAGCAGCTGATGCACTGAAGGAACAGGGGAATCAAGGGAATCAGCTGATGCACTGAAGGAACAGGGGAATCAAGGGAAGCAGCTGATGCACTGAAGGAACAGGGGAATCAAGGGAAGCAGCTGATGCACTGAAGGAACAGGGGAATCAAGGGAAGCAGCTGATGCACTGAAGGAACAGGGGAATCAAGGGAAGCAGCTGATGCACTGAAGGAACAGGGGAATCAAGGGAAGCAGCTGATGCACTGAAGGAACAGAAGAATCAAGGGAAGCAGCTGATGCACTGAAGGAACAGGGGAATCAAGGGAATCAGCTGATGCACTGAAGGAACAGGGGAATCAAGGGAAGCAGCTGATGCACTGAAGGAACAGGGGAATCAAGGGAATCAGCTGATGCACTGAAGGAACAGGGGAATCAAGGGAAGCAGCTGATGCACTGAAGGAACAGGGGAATCAAGGGAAGCAGCTGATGCACTGAAGGAACAGGGGAATCAAGGGAAGCAGCTGATGCACTGAAGGAACAGGGGAATCAAGGGAAGCAGCTGATGCACTGAAGGAACAGGGGAATCAAGGGAAGCAGCTGATGCACTGAAGGAACAGGGGAATCAAGGGAAGCAGCTGATGCACTGAAGGAACAGGGGAATCAAGGTTGTGAGCAGGTGAAAATGTCCCATCATGAAAATGTTCCAGCATCTACCCTGGCGACATCTATGCGTTTACAAGGAAGCCTCTGTTTCTGATTGTTGATTCGGATAATAGCACCGCGTTCAAGGTGAGCCGATTGACAACCTGTAGTCTATCTTACAACAATATTCAATAACGCTGCATGAGCACTGGACATCCAATATCGATTGCGCAATGCAGAATTTCCCGAGTCTGTTTGGCCAGCCTCTGGTCTGCCTGATGTCACCGGAAGAGGCACCTGCTAGTTTGGCGGGTGAGCGGGTGTCATTTCGGATCCCAATCTGTCATTTCGGATCCCAATCTGTCATTTCGGATCCCAATCTGTCATTTCGGATCCCAATCTGTCATTTCGGATCCCAATCTGTCATTTCGGATCTCAATCTGTCATTTCGGATCCCAATCTGTCATTTCGGATCCCAATCTGTCATTTCGGATCCCAATCTGTCATTTCGGATCCCAATCTGTCATTTCGGATCCCAATCTGTCATTTCGGATCCCAATCTGTCATTTCGGATCCCAATCTGTCATTTCGGATCCCAATCTGTCATTTCGGATCCCAATCTGTCATTTCGGATCCCAATCTGTCATTTCGGATCTCAATCTGTCATTTCGGATCCCAATCTGTCATTTCGGATCCCAATCTGTCATTTCGGATCCCAATCTGTCATTTCGGATCCCAATCTGTCATTTCGGATCCCAATCTGTCATTTCGGATCCCAATCTGTCATTTCGGATCCCAATCTGTCATTTCGGATCCCAATCTGTCATTTCGGATCCCAATCTGTCATTTCGGATCCCAATCTGTCATTTCGGATCCCAATCTGTCATTTCGGATCCCAATCTGTCATTTCGGATCCCAATCTGTCATTTTGGATCGCATTTGTCGATCCGCAGTCTAGACAAACTATTACATGCATCCAAGCAATTTTCTCTGTCAGATCAGCGTCACAAGGGCAGCCTTTTCACCCTGTTCCTGCACTCGCCATTGACCGCCTTCTGTGCCGTTTGCAACGTCTCCACCGTGGTGCTGATGGACTGGGACCGGGCCCAGCTCATTGTGGACAAGTTCCTGGTGGAGGCTGGCAGGCAACTCGCCCGCTTTAGGCAAATCGGTGAGTCAATGTCAATGCTGACATTGCTGACATCAGTCAATACTGATTGAGTGATGAGTCAGAGTTGACTCACTGCTGATTGAGTGATGGGTCAGAGCTGACTCACTGCTGATTGAGTGATGGGTCAGAGCTGACTCACTGCTGATTGAGTGATGGGTCAGAGCTGACTCACTGCTGATTGAGTGATGGGTCAGAGCTGACTCACTGCTGATTGAGTGATGGGTCAGAGCTGACTCACTGCTGATTGAGTGATGGGTCAGAGCTGACTCACTGCTGATTGAGTGATGGGTCAGAGCTGACTCACTGCTGATTGAGTGATGGGTCAGAGCTGACTCACTGCTGATTGAGTGATGGGTCAGAGCTGACTCACTGCTGTTGGATTTGCTATTTAAAAATGATTCCAGCCTTCGTTTCGAATCACAACCGCCCACTTTACAGACGCAGCCTACCTGCAGTTCTACCAGGATGACTTCCTTCGGCTTCTGCTCCTGCGCTATCTGTTCTGCTCGGCGGCGCTGCGCCTTCACCGGGCCTTCCGCGGGCCCAGGTTCTACCCAACCTGCCGACCGGCCCTGCCGGAGCAGGAGCTGGCGGACTGCGCCCCGCTGCAGAAGCTGCTGCTGGACCTGGCCGCTGTGTTCGACGCCAGGCCGCTGTTCGGACATGCCGGTGAGCCGTTCGCTCTCATTAGCTGATGCTTTTGAGTAGCGACTGACTGCATTGCTTTTGATTGCTTGCCTGTCTGAGCTGGCGACTAACAGAAGTTTGATTTATCTGTTAATTAATGTGATTTGAGCTAGTGATTAAGTTGCTAAGGGGCTTAGTTTGAACGAGTGACTCCTTTACCAAGAGGTTTCGTTTGAGCTAGGGACTCTGTTGCCAAAGGGTTTTGTTTAAACGAGTAACTCCGTTGCCAAGGGGTTTTGTTTAAACGACTAACTCCGTTGCTAAGGGATTTTTTTAAACGAGTGACTCCGTGGCTAAGGGTATTCGTTGGCACTAGTTTTGTGTTGCTAAGGGGTTTTGTTTGAACAAGTGACTTCGAACTCAGGTGAGTCACTCGTTCAAAATTACGCGTGATTTTTTAGTTCACTTGAATTCCGGAAACGCTAAAAATGCCCCAATTTTTTGTTTGAACAGACTAGTTTAAGGATGGCGCTTCTTGTGCAGCTGTTCCACGCACACCATCGGAAAACAACCGGATTGACTGGTCAACTTGCTATAGTTATTCGTTTTTTGTATTGCTAAAAAATAATCACCTATTCCGTTTTATTCAAACTAATGAAATTTATAAGATCGATAACAATATTAAATGGTGTAGCACTAATAAAAATTCTGGTTTTTGGTGCTTAGTAAGAAGTTTTTGTCATTTAATTATCTGCTGTTAGTATTATGCTACCATTATTTTCCATAATCGCGAAGTATTTGTTCCTAGTTTTGTGCCGGCTTCGATTCAATAATTAGTGTTTAATGAGCTATACTGCTTGCATTCATTTTTTCTATTCCTTTGTTTTCCTCCATTTCTCGATCTCTGCTGCATCTGTCCATTTTATACATTCTACGTTTCCTTTATTGATTTTCCTCTTTTTATCATATTTCCTCATATTTGGACTTTTGGCACTGTACACAAGCAGGCTTTTCTGTCTCCTTTTGCGCTATAAATTGTTGCAACTTTACTCTGAGCAAGCACAACGCCAAACAATTAGCCCTGATTGCAGCAGCGAATACATTTTTTTGTTTCTACGAGTATGTTAATCTGGCATACCAATTACTGGAATTATTAGTCCAAGTGTGCGCCGGTCCCGAGTTCGAATCTGTGGCGAATTATTTATTACTCGAAATAAGCTTACATCGATTAACTCTGTAACAAAAAGTATTAAAGCCATTAAATTGCTGCGTTAAATAATACTGCTTTGATCGTTTTCTATTACCCTGCTCTATATTACTCATAGTACTTATTTTTCCATGAAAGCTCTAACCTAGATTGAGCTTAAGGAACTGCGTACAGCTACAACCAAACGTGCTCCCAGTTTTTACCTTAAAACTTACCTTGGAAAGTGTCTGAAAGTCGATAACCACACGCCGTGTCAAATAAACTTCTTTCTTTTTGCGCAACGTTTTTTTAATATAAACGGCTAAAGGAGTCTTAAATTTGACTTTGATTTAATCCACCTGAGAACAGGGTCTACAGGCTTAAAGCATACAGATAATCCATTAAAAACGATTATAAGATTAAAAAATTACCAATAAAAGAAAACAATAAAGCTATACCGCCCAGGTATTTTATTTGAACTTCTGTTTTACCGCTCTGTGCAAACATTGCAGGCGATAAAACAAAAACTTTCGTTAGAAGATCAATTTGCAGACCAAATTGTCACGGTAGCTTTCTAGAGAAGCAGTGAAATGAGAGTTTTACATACGTCTGTCAACATTACACAGTGCATTAAGGCTTGGAAACTTTTATGTGCAAGAAAATTAAATTACTGCCTGAATTTTGTCACGTTCTGTGTCTGAAAGCGAGTCAATATCACATCTACGCTTGAAAAGTAATAAAATAGTCTAAACATATTATACGACTAATTGCCTTCAGCTACCTATACATAAGCAAATATACAAAATTGTATTTAACTATATATCCAATGAGGTAAGTGATAGGCCCAGTCATTGGACGCTCAGTGTAGTTGGTGGGTTGATAAAGTCTTTGAACACTCAGGGCAGAGGGTGGGTTGATAAAGTCTTTGTACACTTGGGGCAGAGGGTGGGTTGATAAAGTCTTTGTACACTTGGGGCAGAGGGTGGGTTGATAAAGTCTTTGTACACTCAGGGCAGAGGGTGGGTTGATAAAGTCTTTGTACACTCGGGGCAGAGGGTGGGTTGATAACTTAATAGTCTCTGCAACTAAAGCTGAGGTTGAATTATCACAGATTGGCTAACGAGAGAGTCTAAATGCTGTTCGAGTTTCTAGGTTAACTAAGCCGCAATACTTAACTATACAGGAATCCAAAGCTATTCAATGGCTTGGCTGTTTTTAGTTTACTAATAAAAATAGGGCACTTAAACCGCAAATACAGCAACTCAAGCATAATAAAGCAATTAACTATTTTAAAATTCTTGGACAAGTAAAAGCTTAGAAATAAGAATTGAATAAGGCGGGCAATAATAAAACACGGGAAGCATTGTCTTAGCCCAGTGGTCGGCAACATTATATAAGTCTCAGACAGAGAGACTGCAGAGAGAAGATGAGACTGGTGAGATAAAACCGTGGATAGATTAGCAGTGGAGAGATGAGACAGTGAGAGATAAGACAGGGGATAGATGAGACGGGAGAGATAAGAAAGTGAGAGATGAGACGGCAGAAATGAGACAGTGAGAGATGAGACAGGGAAGAGGTGAGACAGGGGAGAGATGAGACACGGGAGAGATGAGACAGGGGAGAGATGAGACACGGGAGAGATGAGACAGGGGAGAGATGAGACAGTGAAAGATGAGACAGGGAGAGATAAGACAAGGGAGAGATGAGACACGGGGGAGATGAGACAGGGGAGAGATGAGACAAGGGAGAGATGAGACAGGGGAGATATGAGACAGGGGAGAGATGAGACAGGGGAGAGATGAGACAGGGGAGAGATAATACAGTGAGAGATGAGACAGAGAGAGATAAGACAAGGGAGAGATGAGACACGGGAGAGATGAGAGACGGGAGAGATGAGATACGGGAGAGATGAGACACGGGAGAGATGAGACAGTGAGAGATGAGACACGCGAGAGATGAGAGACGGGAGAGATGAGACAGGGGAGAGATGAGACACGGGGGAGATGAGACAGGGGAGAGATGAGACAGGGGTGAGATGAGACGGAGAGATAAGACAAGGGAGAGATGAGACACGGGAGAGATGAGACAGGGGAGAGATGAGACAGGGGAGAGATGAGACAGGGGTGAGATGAGACAGGGGAGAGGAGACAGCCAAGCCCTGTTTAGTCCTTAGTCAGCTTCACAGACCCTGCGGCAGTGTCATGAGGCAGCAGACTCGGCCGTAGATTCGAGTGGGAAATCGTTCAACCAGCTGCACCTCATCCTTCTGAGTGTCGTACACCTGCAGCGAGTGGCTGTAATAGTTTTCGCCGTCCAAGCCGCCGGCGATGAAGATCCGCTGATCCAGTACGCAGCTGCCGGCCTCCCTAATAGTCAGGGCGCATTTCAACAGGGTCCATTGGTCAGTGAGCACACTGTAGGTCTCGATAGGTGTCACTGGCACAGCGAATCCGTACAGATCTTCAACATTGCCGCCTAGGACAAACAGACGCGAGTCGACGCACTCCATGATGTGATTGCCGCGCTTGTTCAGCATGGAGGTTCTGGACGACCAGACTTCGGCTTCCTGCTCGTAGCAGATTAGACTGTCGCAGTAGCCGTCGTATCGTTGGCCGCCGGATACGAACACCCTGCCGTATCGAAGTAAAATTAGCTTCGTTAAGGAATTAAGGCTAGGTAATCTGCTACTTTAAACGTACTAACAGTATAAGCTCCTTTAACGAATTAACGCTCGTTATTATATTGGCTTGCACATAAGTTTACAGGTTCTCCATTTTAATGTATTAACGCTATTGTGGATATCTCCACTCCGAACCTGCTGTTGCAGACGGCCGCAGCGTGGCAGTAGACGGCGTGCTGCAGGGAAGGCAGGAAGCGCCATTCGCCGGTAGCAATGCACAGGCGTTCCACAGTGCACATGACCATGTTCTCGTCCTGACCGCCGATGGCCATCAAGCAGGCGCTGCTAGGCGCCACCAGAGCAAAGTCTTTGCGGGCCTCGTTCATTGGCACCAATTCGTGCCAGGCGTCGAAGCGGGGATCGTAGCGAAAGCAGCGCGCCGAGGCCATCTCGGAGGCTTCGTTGCCGTCGTAGCGTCCGCCGCAGGCGTACAGAAAATTGGCCAACTCGCAGATGCACGGATTGTAAAGAGGTACAGCGCAGTCCTTCAAGAACGAATGCCTCTTAGTGGCCAGGTTGAATGCTTCGAGATTCTCAGCGTGGCACATGACAACGCTGCGCTGCTGATTGCGCACCTGAGTGCGGCCAGTCTGCATAACAGGCTGCTTATTCACCACCAGGTGGTAGTCCTTTGCCTCTGTCAGGCGTTCCGAGCAGGCTGGCACTTCGCGCATGAAACCGACGCAGCTGACCTTCTCAACTAGGTCCTCGCCGCTGAGCAGCGGCAGGCGCACCTGCGGATTCGTATGTGACAGGTAGGTTGACCCACTGCTTAGCCAGACAGATGGATAATAAGAAAGGGCGGTTTCGAGTAGTTTTAAACTGAGTTAAAATGACTTTAAACTGGTTTAAATTGTCGATTGATAGATTTTAAAAGTTTAAAAGTTTAAAAGTTTAAAATAGAGTTTAAAAAACTAGAAGCATTTTTAATTATTTAACAACAATTGAAATTTATTATCCGCCTTGTATTTCTTTTTTCCCGCGAAAAAAACTGAAAGTTTAAATTCAGAAAGCGATTTTTTTATTTGCTGAAGTTGCATTAATTATTATACTTCGTCTCTTATTTTTAACATTGAATTGATTTTAAAAGGATTGTTCGATTTTAATTGCGATAACGATTACAAAAAAAGAGAATTGCATATTAAATCTGGTTTTATGCATTTGAAATTGTAATTCATGGGGTTGATTACACGCGAAAAAAACAACTGACGAAGATGATAAATTTAAATTGCTTTCATTTCTATAATAAAATTTTTTTTTAAAGTACTCGTACTTTTATGGTCAAATTTCACCATGTGACCATGTACGAGTATTATTGTTCATCATTTTGATCCTTTGACTTTCACGAAAATCTGTCATTCGGTTTGGGAGCTATCGTGAAGTAAGCCCGATTTTTCAGGGGGAAATTTCAGTAGCTTCAGCATCCGGATACATTTTGCATACTGATTCGTGCATTATTATTAACACTGAAATCACCTGTTCGATGAGTCCAGCAACATCGGCTAGCCTGGCATCTGGATCGCAGTCCAGCCACTGCACAACGGCATAGAATACAAGATATTCACCGGCCACTCGCAGCCGATTGTCGGATAGCAGGTCGGCCAGCTGGCCGGCTGTCAGGCGTTCCAACGAGCCGCAACGGCAGAGATCTTCGAAATTCTCCAGCAAGTACGCGCGCACACTGGCGCCGAACTCTTTCAGGCAGTAGAGCTCGCTTAGGTTTAGTAGGTCCACGCAGTTTTCCAAGCAGAGAGCCAGCTGGAGAAAACGAACACAGAGCTGCACAGCTTCGCTAATCTAAAACATTAACGGAGTTTGACCTTCTAACTTACTACTTGCAGTAGCGTGTAAAGTAGAAAACCCATAACCAAATGTATTCATAAAAATGCGCATATTTTTGCCCCCAATAGGCACCTAGCTTCCAAATTCCAAGCACGGTTTCCAAATTCATCACCCAGATCCTTGGTTCGAATCCACGGCTTCTAAATTCATTACCCAGATCCTTGGTTCGAATCCACGGCTTCCAAATTCATTACCCAGATCCTTGGTTCGAATCCATGGCTTTTAAATTCTTTACCCAGATCCTTGGTTCGAGTTCATGGCTTTTAAATTTATTACCCAGATCCTTGGTTCGAATCCACAGCTTCCATATTCATTACCTAGTTCCTTAGTTCGAATCCATGGCTTCTAAATTATTTACCCTGTTCGTTGGGTCGAATCCAGTGTCTTTTAGTACTGGGGTCCATTCCCTTTTCCTAAATTAGTGTAAACCGACAAACTAACTAAAGTACCTCATTTAGAATATCTAATCCGACTTGTATAGAAAAAAACCTAAAGTCTCACATAGTTATTCAACTAAAGTACGAGCTAGATATCTCATATAATAACCTGTAAATGCGACGCCGTATTAAGAATATCCTCCGCCCGTTCTAGAGACAAGGCCAGCGAGCCGGTGTAAACAAAATCCAACACGGCTTGCAGACCCTCGGCTGAAACGCCTTTGAGTTCCAGGCACGGAGACGCGGCCTCCCGCATGCCCGAACTGAACGCGGCCCTGAAATAATCGCTGCTAGCAACCAGGACATTCTTGTGCACAGGAAACTGAACGCCACCAGCGCTAAGAGTCAAATCGCAATAGTCTGAGCTCAGGCGGAGCAGGTTGAGCTGTGAGAGCAGCTTAGCCGGGTAGCCAGCCGCTGATACCATGCGGCTCTCCGGGGCCGCTTTGAAGCACTTCTCCGATGCATTGGCGCCAGTTAGTGGCGAAATGCCAGCTGATAATGCGGCAGCCTTGCCAAGCTCTGGCCAGCGCTTGCGGCGAGATACTAGGCCACCAAGTACCAGCTGCTGCTGCTGCTGCTGCTGCTGCGGTTGCTGCAGTGGTAGCCACTGTGGCGGTGGTGGCGGCAATAGTTGCTGCTGTGGCTGCTGCTCATGTTGTGAATTTAGGTTAGCAACAAGCTCTAATGGCTGTTGGTCGCCACTTTCCATTGGCTTTGCTGAATTTCTGAAGGGAAAATGATTAAGATAAGGTGACTCTGAGCAGAATTATGAATAGATTCATTGTCGAATTTGGGTGAACTTAAGAATGTAACTTACATACACAATGCTTTCAATTCTTTACATGTACTAATAAATATTTTCTTCCCTAAAGATCAATTTTATGATCTAATCTGATAATTATTGTAAGTGACAGGACCTAGTCACATTACCATAAATATGTTTAAATTGTGTCTCCCACCTAAAATGGTGTTTAAGAAACACAATGTCAAGTGGTAATTAGTATAAATGTGTAAACACTTACAGCACATTTTTTCTCTTCAATTTAGTGTGTACTCACAAAAATTGTTGAAATTCAAATTTTTATTTGCAATCACTGTTGTTGATAGTGCCACCCAGCTTGGGACTGGCTTGCTACATATATCTGTCAACTACATTGCCATTTGCCATCTACTTTTAGTGGACAAATCAGGCTCCCTTAAGGTTCCATCTAGGTAACACAAAAATTTATTGGTGGCATTGATGACCTGCTCTTGCTAGTACATTGTGAAGACTTTGTTTTGTGCCTTGCCTACACTAAATTTGTTTGACTTCTCACTGTTTCCCCTTGACATCCAATCAACTAAATTTTTGTGACTTGTGTGTAATTGCTTTATATTACTTTGGAATTAACTTTGTATGATTATTTCCTTATCAACAGGTAGGGAACCATTATTCTTATTAAATGATTCATTTGAATCAAATGATTTTCTGAATCTTAATTGTAAGTGCAAGTATTTGCTTTGGAGTATAAGCTTTGTTCAGTAGCTATATAGAATTATGATGCTGTTCTAATGCAAAAAATAGTAAGACTTAAGAGTTGTAACTAATACTTTAACTCACTTTGACACTCCATTACAATACAGCAATCATATTCCTAAGACTTGAAACTATTTACCATTTGTATTTTCAACAAAGAGAAAAGCTAAATTAAACATCTTTATATTTGCTTAAGAAACTTATAAAACAAATAGCCTTTTACTCATAAATATTAAGAACAATGAATGTTGGCTTTTGAATAACAATGACAACTTTAGCTAGCAATCTTGGTACCTGGACACTTCGTCATCCAGATGACGATCTGTCCAATATCTCAGAGGGTGGATGACGAAGAGACTTAGACTTGTGGACACTTTGTCATCTATAAAACAAAAGTTTTTAAAGTTAGAACTGAACCACCCCTCCCCACCTCCTCACGAGTCACATCGTGTTGGCACCTAGGGCCTATCTTTCAACTCTTATAATGAAATCAGTTTTGACACCTCTTTTTGCCAATTTAGAGTGTAAAGTGTGTTCACACCTCTGCCCCACCACCCCACCCTCACTTTATTGATGACAAACTTGATTGCTTGTTATTAGCCTAGTAGATGACGAACTGACCAAACTTTAAAGCATGCCAATTGGCTGGATGACAAAGTGTCCTACCTTCCAAGTGGATGACAAAGTTGTAAGATGACAAAGTTGTAAGATGACGAAGTATCTAGGATCCGCAATCTTAAACTAACAGAAGAAGAAAAGAAGGAAAAACAGCAAAAGCTAAGCTTGCTAAGGTAAAAAAGTTTTTGCCTCTGCACATAGCTAGGCCTACCAGTACCACCCTATCGATTTTGCTTTTGACATTTTCTAGTCTATGTTCAGAAAATAGTTTTTTCTGCTTATTTTTACATTCTATCCATTCTTTAAACATATTAGGTTTTATAGCCATACCTTTATTGTTTAACATAAAATAAACAAATTGAAAATGGTATCAAGAAGCTAAATAATTATTTTAATTAATATATAAATCATTAAAAAAATATTAGTCAATAACAGAAAGTAAACTAACTGTTTGATAATTATTGTTCCAACAACTTGAAAATGGATCCATAAATACTAATATATTTTAGGAAGATTTAATAATCTAAAAGAATTTTTGTAGAACGGTGAAATGTCTTTCTTCTATTATAATGTATTCGAAAAAATTGAGTGATAACATTCCTGTGAGTGTGCCTTATCTTAATTAATGCAAATCATATTTTCGGTGTAATTTAAAGCGATTTAAAACTTAACTTTTAGGATTTCTAAGAAATAACCTTTGATTTTTAAAGAAAGTTTAAAATGCAGAAATCTGTTAGATTTTTTAGACTAAATCAATAGTTACTCAATGAGAAGGCGTACTGGAAGGCAGAAGAGGAATGAGAAGTGGCATGCATACTAATTGACACGAGTATCTAAATAAGTAAAATAAAGGTAGTCTCTGTTCAAAGGGCAACAATTAATTACTCGGACGAGAAAAAAGCCCTTCAAATCTGGTCAAACAGGACATAGATTTTAATTTAATTTGATTGGTTTTGATTTTCATCTATTAAAAGCTGATCAGAACTAGCTGAATAACTTGGGATCCAGGTTACTAGATGAATATTAATAAACGCTGTTTAAGGCTAGAACACCGAAAGTTTTTGCGGCATTACGTGATCTGTCGTTATTCTATTTTTAGTTATCGTATTGCTTTGGAGAAGTTTTTCAAAATCTGGACCGACATCGAAGTCATTCTACAATGAAATTCTGACTGCGTGTACCGTTTTAACTTTTTGCTTGTCCATTGAATGAGTCATGACAAAGGACAGACTTTTAGACTTTAAGCAGGCCAGAGGAACTACTGGTTATGTAAGTTTAAATTGTAGTTTTATTTACTTTAGTTATATGGTGATTAATGAAAATGTTTTTGTGGCTAGTAGTTTTAAAGCGCTTCGTTTTCAATTTAATTTTTTTATATATTGTAATGTTTTTCGAGAGTCGTTTTTTCTTATGCATTTCATACAATTTATTTCATTTCATTTACAAACATTTTCTACAAGAGATAGAGCAAAAATATTAGTCTTTGTTGTATTATAGTTACTGTATTATAAATGGTTGTTAATATTTATATATGGAATATACAGTACAGAAAATTGATACATTTTTATGTATTTATCAAAATAAAAACTGGAACTTTTCTGAATTTGCTTTTGGAATAAAGCCCTTGCAGAAGCATTATAATTAAAATGATGCAACTGTATTTCATTTTTTGTGGTTAAATACAATTAATAAATTTGTGTGATTTAGTATTTTTTATTTCCTATTTGTGTATACATGTGCATAAAATATTTCGCATTATGAATAAGAAACAGATAAGCATACAATTTTGATGCATATTCTTATTTGTTAAGGATAAACACTAGATATTTAGAATAGACACTCCACTATTTCATTCTACAAAAGATATTTTCTACTTTTTATTTAAACAATAATCTTCCGAACCAATGAGGCCAGTCTATTTCAACATTTACATGGCTTTAGCTTATTTTGAGCAATATAAAGCATATTCTTTAATGTCGTTAACATTTTTCAGTCTAGCATGAATACAAATTTACATTTAAATTATCCTGACTGTTATGAACTAGGGCAAAAATAATCTGTGCAAAATTGATTGACCTGAAGCTGGGACATTGGTTCTCTGCTGCTGAGGGCATTTTGGCTCCTATTCTTGTTACCCCGAAGGGACTTTGTATGGGACACCCAGGGGGGATGATTATTTGGGATATGGCTTGTTTAATCAATCTAAAATATACTTATTTATGTGATTTTTTCACTTACTGAAGTGCAATATTAGCCTAATGTGGGGATTCGAGCTAAATGAAGGGATTAATGGGATCCAGGATTTCTGCTTGTGGTTCTAGAAGGAGGGGCTAAAATGTTTAGTACAAGTGTGATAAAAATGAGCATTTAGGTCCTTATAAAAAACTGCTTAAAATAAACTTCTGACTTGTTTTTCTTTTTTCCACAAAGTGAAACAGTTTGCTTTGCATTGGAAACATCTACAAATATTTCATACCCTTGTGAGACCTATTTAATTGTCTCAAAAAGTGTCTACCTTGTAAAATAAGGTACCTTGCCAACATAATTAGGTGGCAGACGATGATGGGCACTCGGATCCGGGCGGCGATGACCACGCCTCCATCCCCATGGAGAAGGGCGGTGGCTTTATGGACGAATTCTTTGAACAAGTCGAAGGCATTCGCCAGATGATTGACAAAATTCAGGAGCACGTCAACGAGGTCAAGATGAAGCATTCGTCCATCCTCGCGTCGCCGAATCAAGATGAGAGTGAGTGCGGAACGTGCCTAGTATTTATTTCTACTTAAGTCTAGAGCTACGCCGCTATATGTATTGTATATATTATTTTCCCTTACTGTAGAAATGAAAGAGGAGCTAGAAGAGCTCATGTCGGAAATCAAGAAGGATGCAAATAAGGTTCGCGGCAAACTAAAAGGTAGGCCAATTCTGGCACAAAATTGCGTCATAAAGTGAATAATTTTAAGTCTAATTCAATTTTCAATTATATTGCAGTTATTGAGCAAAATATTGAACAAGAGGAGACCAACAACAGCTCGTCTGCCGATTTAAGAATCCGTAAAACGCAGGTAAGCATATAAACCTGTCCAGTGCTGAACATTTTCAAAGAGAACTAGGGATAAGGAAGAGGAGAGGAAAACATAGGGACACAAACTGACGGAAAACAAGGACAGATAAGGAGAAGAGACAGGAGAAAGACAGATACGGAGAAGGACAGACAGAGAAAAGGACAGACAGAGATGGACAGACAGAGATGGACAGACAGAGATGGACAGACAGAGATGGACAGATTGGGAGAAGGACGGATAGGAAGAAGGACAGATAGGGAGAAGGACAGATAGGGAGAAGAGACAGGAGAAGGACAGATACGGAGAAGGACAGACAGAGAAAAGGACAGACAGAGATGGACAGACAGAGATGGACAGATTGGGAGAAGGACGGATAGGAAGAAGGACAGATAGGGAGAAGGACAGATAGGAAGAAGGACAGATAGGAAGAAGGACAGATAGGGAGAAGGACAGATAGGAAGAAGGACAGATAGGAAGAAGGACAGATAGGAAGAAGGACAGATAGGAAGAAGGACAGATAGGAAGAAGGACAGATAGGAAGAAGGACAGATAGGGAGAAGGACAGATAGGAAGAAGGACAGATAGGAAGAAGGACAGATAGGAAGAAGGACAGACAGAGAGAAGGACAGACGGGAGTACGACGTTTGCTTGCCGAAGTTGTCGCAGTTCCTGAGAGCTATGAGCTAACTACAAGACGAATTCGTCTAGATCTATTAATTATGAAGATATAGATATAACAGTTATCTGTACATTTTGCCATGAGATAATTGACTTATGCTTCTTCAGCAAGTCACTAAGCTATAGCTCTCTATACCTAGGATTTTTTGTAATAATTAAATAAGCACAGCAATACATTCTCCCAGTCTCTAGACTCGGCCATAGACTAAATTGGCTCTGACTGCGGCGAGAAAGAAATACATTAGGTAGACACGAAAACACGGATTCTTTTACCTATTAAGGTTAATTGAAAAACTTTCTTACTGACATGGCCTAAGAACCATCTCAGGAAAATTTGGCATCAGATTGGTACCAGCGTGATAAAAATTGGTTGGGCCATTTTGTCTCTACGCTGTCATTTACAGATAGACAGACGGGCCCAGCTTTAGAGCGAGAGAGAAGAAGACTTGGACTGAGTGAACTGTACGAGTTCTTGTAGTAGATTGTACTTTTTACTGTAGAATAACACGATTCACGACCGTTCTTCGGAACATTTATCTAGGTATTAAACTCAATTGTTTATCAATTAAACTACCACCTTTTAAATTTATTTTTTCGATATGGCCAAAGGAGTAAATGAATTAAAAATTCTTTCATTTTTTTTGAAAAATAACTTTTTTAAATGTGCAATGTGCACATTTCGTAGCCTTTTCCATGACTTTATCTGCAGTGCCAGATAATAAAATACATTAACCACGTTCAACAAGTGGATCATTTGTCTTGTACAAATATATATATGAGCACAAAGAGAGGCTTAGTTAAGGTTCAGCAAGCAAAGTTTGGCAAGCAAAATTCCGCAAGCAAACTTCCTGCAAGCAAACTTCGGCAAGCAAAATTCCACAAGCAAACTTCGGCAAGCAAACTTACTGCAAGCAAACTTCGGCAAGCAAATTTCATAGACCCGGACAGACAGAGAGAAGGACAGACAGAGAGAAGGACAGACAGAGAAAAGGACAGACAGAGAAAAGGACAGACAGAGAAAAGGACAGACAGAGAGAAGGACAGACAGAGAGAAGGACAGACAGAGAGAAGGACAGACAGAGAGAAGGACAGACAGAGAGAAGGACAGACAGAGAAAAGGACAGACAGAGAAAAGGACAGACAGAGAGAAGGACAGACAGAGAGAAGGACAGACAGAGAGAAGGACAGACAGAGAGAAGGACAGACAGCGAAAAGGACAGACAGAGAAAAGGACAGACAGAGAGAAGGACAGACAGAGAGAAGGACAGACAGAGAGAAGGACAGACAGAGAGAAGGACAGACAGAGAGAAGGACAGACAGAGAAAAGGACAGACAGAGAAAAAGACAAACAGAGAGAAGGACAGACAGAGAGAAGGACAGACAGAGAGAAGGACAGACAGAGAGAAGGACAGACAGAGAGAAGGACAGACACAGAGAAGGACAGACAGAGAGAAGGACAGACAGAGAGAAGGACAGACAGAGAGAAGGACAGACACAGAGAAGGACAGACAGAGAGAAGGACAGACAGAGAGAAGGACAGACACAGAGAAGGACAGACAGAGAGAAGGACAGACAGAGAAAAGGACAGACAGAGAGAAGGACAGACAGAGAAAAGGACAGACAGAGAAAAGGACAGACAGAGAGAAGGACAGACAGAGAGAAGGACAGACAGAGATTGACAGATTGGGAGAAGGACAGATTGGGAGAAGGACAGATTGGGAGAAGGACAGATTGGGAGAAGGACAGATTGGGAGAAGGACAGATTGGGAGAAGGACAGATTGGGAGAAGGTCAGATGGGGAGAAGGACAGTAGAAGGACAGATGAGAGAACAAGAGGCAGGGAAAAATGAAAGTGATTGTATTTCTTATAACAAGGCGAGTTAGGCAATTATTTTAAAAGTTTTTTATATAACTGGGCGCTCGTAGTTTGGGCGACCGGCCCAGCTGGGTTTCACTCACTCTAGTCCAGGCTTTATGGGCTAGAGGGCAGCGTATTAAGTTACAAGAAGCGATGCGATCTTCCTCTGGAAATGGATCGGTTGTCAAGTCTTGGGTGCCGCTTTAAATTAAACGAGCACATCTCTCTTCCTCCATCTATCTGTCTCTTTTTTGTGCTATATTTATTTCCCGATCTATGAGTATGTTCTCCTCACCTCTTCTTTCCCTATCTCATTTTTTCTCTCTCTCCTCCCCCCGATTCTCATTCTAAAATTTCTGTCTCTTCTCACTCGGCCCTCTCAACCTGAATTCGATCTCAAGTCCGTCCGCTCTTCATGCCTTCAGGCCGGGACACTTCAGTCTGTAGCCAAGTCGGCCTGTGTGAATTGTGGAGAGTTTGAACTGCAACTCCCCTCCTCCTCCTCCTCCTCCTCCTGCCTCTCCCCGATGCCCAGCTGCGTTGGGAACAAATCCCCGGGGCAGCCAGCGAGACTGTTGGAGAACGAGTAAAAAGGGGAGTAAAATAAAGCGAGGAATAGTGGTGTGTGCGGGTGTGGGTGCAATAGCAACTGGATGGTGCTTTAGGGGTACTTTCTGTTTAAGCCTCATAAAATCTCCTTTGCCACCAACTCTCTCAACCCCCGTTTCCCCCATCGCAACTCAACTACCAAGCAAGGCCACAAACCCACCCCCGCCAGCACACTCGGATGGCGCAGAGGAGGTGCTGGAAGGAACTCCCCGGCTCCGAACTCTCGCGTCTCGATTCCTAAGCCCGCAGTCTGAGCTCCCTGAGCCTCTCCCTGTCTCTCTTGCACTCGCTTTTCTCTTATTTCGCTCGCCTTGGACCGGACCACACGCGAGAGGCATCGGAGTCGCCGGCAGACAGGGGGGAACTCTATGGGGAACTGCTGCTGCTGCTGCTGCCGCCGCTTCTGGCTGCTACTCTCCCACACCGGAACCAAATCCCATTCTGCCGCCAGGGAGGGGTTTCATCGGTTGAGGCGGGGGCCGGTGGGACCGGATTTCTCTCTCTCTCTTTCTCTCTGGTTTTTTATTTCTAGCGGGCCGCTTACCTCGCCCACCCGATCGAAAACCGGCTATAGCTACGGCCAGCTGCTGTGCTATTAGTGCACGGCCTGACCCCGCGCCACATGCCAGTCAGTCATGCGTCGAAGTTGCCAATTCTCATTACCGCATCGCACCAACTCCCTTGCCAATGGGCGCGCAGATTTTTTATAGCGAGATTTTGGGGCCTATGAAAATTTCTGTCGAGCTTGTAATAATATAATAATAATAATAATTTCAGGAGGGCTGCGGGCAATGGCACATCATTTAGTGACACTAGACCCGCAGCCAGCAAGGAGGCAATTCTGCCCATTCCGCTGACTCCTGAGCACACACGCACACAAACACTGTACGCAGGCAAACGCTCACACAGGTGTGTACATCGGTCTGCCCTGACTTTCTCATCGTCAGGCAGTGTACACTCTCACTGTGCCTTGGAGGTTGGCCCTCAAGGGCATAGATTGCAAGACAAGCCCCCAAGCCTTCTCTCCGCGGCTGCGCCCCAAATAAATGTGGCCTCGCCGTGGAATCGAACTTAGGGACCTTGTTGCGAGAGGCAAACTCGTTAGACCGCTCTGCCACCGACCCCCCTTTCGAGCTTGTAGCTTTGGGGCTAGAGCTTCGGACATTCTCAATGAGAGGTCGGGAGTTCGAATCTCAACCGATGGGAGACAATTATTGTGTGCTTATTGGGTAAGTACTGACTGAACAGCTGTACACAGCTATTGGAAGCGCCGTGGAAATTTGGCTATATAAGGTATAGATTAGATATACAGTTTTAGCAGCCCAACGCCAATGCCTATTATTACTTATGGCGGGCGGATTCTTCCGTTTCAGTTTTTGTCTGGCATCGGTCAATAACAGAGATTGAACTGTGGAGGTGGGTGGTGGCGCAGCTTTGGCATGGATTGCACTGGGTTGGGCTGGGGTTGGTGATAAAGAGATGGAGCATGAGCGGACTCAGCTTGGGGATGGACCGCGGCGTCGGCGGCAGTCGGACGGCCGGCAGATATTATTTGGCTCTCTCTGGTGGCCCGCTATTGATTGATGCACACGCCGGGGGTCCGGCCCGCCCTCTCTCTCACTCACTGGCGGATTGCCAACTCGCTTGTTCATTCGGCCTTCGTTAGTAGAATGAGTTTGTGTGTGCGGGCGTGTGTGTAAGTGTAGGGATATAGAAACACAGAGAAATGGATGGAAGACTTTGGTATATATGAGGGTAGAGATGGGCCGGCTGCTGCAGCGCTACTGACTATCCTGCGAAGTGGTGGATTGGGAGGTTTGGGAACAGTTTATTTGGCTCCGGAGCAATTCAATTCTGGCCTGTCTCTCTCTCTCTCTTCGGAAACATGCTTTAAACTGTTGAGTCAGGGAGGCTTATTGTGTTAAAGCCTCCGGCATGGCCATCCATTTGCTTCTCTGCCCTCTCTCTCTTCCTCCGTACTTTAATATTGATTTCTTTTGCATAAAATATAGCTTTTTGCAGCCTAGTTAATCCTGCAAGCATTCAATTTAATCATAAGTAGGCGGAGCAGTGCTGCAGCAGTTTCTCTGGCAGCATGTCTATGGCTCGGACTGTGGCAAACCTGCATTCAATTTAATCCTGCAAGAGCGCATTTAATCATTTTTACTACACATCGTGCACTTTTTATCAGTGCAATCTGTGACATGAGTAATGAGCATCTCCAGAGCTTCGTTTGAAGCAGGGAATGAAGAAGGGCCCCCTCCCACCCCCCCCCGCGGCGGAGGGTAGAGTACGTCGCGGAAAGTATGACAAAATAACTGATGAGAAGTATGACATGATCTTAAACGCTTTGGATCGTGGAGAAACTGCGGCTGCCATCGCGCAGTGGCTCCAGGTGAAGCTGCACACCGTATACTCGATACGAAGACGTTACGAAGTCGCAGCTCACCGAAATCGAGGTGCTCAAGGGGGCGCTCGAACAGTAAAGATTACCGATGAGCTTCAGGCCGAAGATCCTCAGTTGCATGTCAGCGAGTGAACAGCAGAGCACTAGACAAGCAGCTCTTTACGCTAAAATGCCTCAGTCGTGACGCCGACATTCCAGCAGCGAGAAACTCTGACGAGAACATTGCGCGCCGCCAGGTCTTCGCTCAGTGGCTGATCGAGCTAGAACCAGAATGTCATCTCATATACATTGATGAGACAGGCTTCAATATATGGACACGTCGGTCGCAGGGTCGCAGCATCAGAGGGCAGAGAGTTCGGCGTAAAGTACATACACAACGTGGTGTGCAGGTGAATGTGATACAAGATGCGCGCTTGCAGGATTAAATTGAATGCAGGTTTGTCATAGTCCGAGCCATAGACATGCTGCCAGAGCAACTGCTGCGCCACTTATGATTAAATTGAATGCTTGCAGGATTAACTAGGCTGCAAAAAGCTATATTAGTCTTGGGGAATTAATTTTTTTATAGCCGAATGCCTCGCATTGGACTGGTCGCGTTGCTAGGCATATTTTATTGCATTCAAATGTTTCGCAAAACCTATAATTATTCTTCGAAAGCCCAGTTGGCCACTTTAATTATTTGTCAATCAACAAATGCTTCTGCCAGCAATTTTCTTATGTGGGCAGCTTCCAGAGAAATTGATGTTTTCAAACAAAAAAATCTCCTATCCTTGTCGCCATATTCTATTTCAGTATTCAACAATATCGCGCAAGTTCATTGAGGTGATGAGCGATTATAACAAAGCCCAAATTGACTATCGAGACGCCTGCAAAGGCCGGATTAAGAGACAGATGGAGATTGGTAAATACTTGCTGATGCGGTTGCAGCACTGCATGCCGTGCCTCTATTAGCCATAGACTATTATTGCGTCACACATTTTCCTTTACTTTTGCGTGCGTGTGGAGCGTTTGAGTTTTATTATTATCCATTTATTCAATTTGTTTTATTAACTAAAGCAATCCTAAATATGTTTTTATAATGCTATTTAATATCACTTTATTTGCCTTATCAGTTTTCGGCAGTTTAATTCCAATTCTTATCGTTTCTTTTGACACACCATGAAGTTTCACAGTCGGAGCATAGCTACTCAAAGATAAGATTTTCTTGCCGAGTGATCCCGTACTTCTGGAGTCCAGTACTTCTTAGGCGTGGCTGCATATTTTAGCAATTGCCACCTATACCTTTCATTCCAACCCCACCTCTCATCCGCTTCACCTCAAGCACCCGTCTCCCTGTCCGCAGACTCCTCAACCCTTACTCTCTCCCCCTTGATGGTCGTTGGCGTGAACATTTTCATCCCTCGCATCTTTCACCTCTTCTCTTCAAGCATTTGGGAATAGTTGTGAAATTTTTTAAGCGAAAAAAAGTTTTACTACAACAGCTGGTACAGGCGGGAGAAAGTGTGCAATTCAACTGAGTAATGAAGAGGCGAGAAAGGATGGACGACAGAGAAAGTAAAAGTGCAAACTGCGGACAACTCCTAGGCTCTACTTTGCAATTCACTATTATTCTTTCTTAGCTCATCGCACAGGATTTAGCTATTTTTGGCGAGATGCCAGACCCCAACTCACCCCCCCGCTGCAGCCGCAGAATTTAGATTTGTTGGTTGGCATAGCAACACGCGATGTAAACAGTTAACTCCCTGTTAAGTATTCACAATGAAACTGCGTTTTATGGGTTGGTTTCAAGACTGTGTTGGAATTGATTGTAATTAGCAAGCCTGATTTGATGAGCGAGTTGAACTGCCATTGATTCATTCACTAAATGGACTACATGTAGCTGAATCGCCACTTGGGATAATTCGTTTCTTGTTTCTTGTGTAGTTAATTGCTAGGCATTGATATATATATATATATATATAGTGCACTTAAATTTCAGTGCAACCTGTTAAGTTGGGTTTTTTATTTTTAACTGAATTATCTGCCAGTTTTAGTTAATTTCTCCATTTATTTCGATAACTTTCAGTAGCGTTTCTATATGTTACTTGTTTAATACTTACTGATTTCATGGGGCTGCTAGTCAAGCATTTTTATCTAAGAACTTTCTAATTCTAATTAAAAAAATGATCATTCTCTAGCTCTTCCTATAAACTGCTCATTCTCTAGCTCATCCTATAAACTGCTCATTCTCTAGCTCATCCTATAAACTGCTCATTCTCTAGCTCATCCTATAAACTGCTCATTCTCTAGCTCATCCTATAAACTGCTCATTCTCTAGCTCATCCTATAACTGCTTATTACTAGCTCGTCAAATAAACTGCTCATTCTCTAGCTCCTCCTATAACTGCTCATTACTAGCTCGTCAAATAAACTGATCATTACTAGCCCGTCAAATAAACTGCTCATTCTCTAGCTCATCCTATAAACTGCTCATTCTCTAGCTCCTCCTATAACTGCTCATTCTCTAGCTCATCCTACAAACTGCTCATTCTCTAGCTCATCCTCTAAACTGCTCATTCTCTAGCTTATCCTATAAACTGCTCATTCTCTAGCTTATCCTATAAACTGCTCATTCTCTTGCTCATCCTATAACTGCTCATTCTCTTGTTCATCCTATAAACTGCTCATTCTCTTGCTCATCCTATAAACTGCTCATTCTCTTGTTCATCCTATAAACTGCTCATTCTCTTGTTCATCCTATAAACTGCTCATTCTCTTGTTCATCCTATAAACTGCTCATTCTCTTGCTCATCCTATAAACTGCTCGTCCTCTTATCCTATAAACTGCTCATTCTCTTGCTCATCCTATAAACTGCTCGTCCTCTTATCCTATAAACTGCTCGTCCTCTTATCCTATAAACTGCTCGTCCTCTTATCCTATAAACTGCTCATTCTCTTGCTCATCCTATAAACTGCTCGTCCTCTTATCCTATAAACTGCTCGTCCTCTCATCCTATAAACTGCTCGTCCTCTTATCCTATAAACTGCTCGTCCTCTTATCCTATAAACTGCTCGTCCTCTTATCCTATAAACTGCTCGTCCTCTCATCCTATAAACTGCTCGTCCTCTTATCCTATAAACTGCTCGTCCTCTCATCCTATAAACTGCTCGTCCTCTTATCCTATAAACTGCTCGTCCTCTTATCCTATAAAATGCTCGTCCTCTTATCCTATAAAATGATCATCCTCTATACCGTATAGTTCCGGTGAATTTTTTAATATTATATAGGTTGCTTTACATCTTATACGAGCTAAATTATTATAAAATACTTTATGTCTCACCGTCTTATCATTTATGTGACTTGCTTAATAGTAGAGCTACATTTTCTGTTGAAAAAAAAAGTGTTAATCAGCTCGATACACAAGTAATATTGATATTCGTTTTTCATTTTTTCCACAAGATTTTATTGCGGTTTTCAGTACAATCTGTTCATCCGTAGTCTGCAGGTAATAACAAAAATCTACAGGTTCCCTCACAGAGTGTTGCATATTTCAATGACCATTAAAAATTTAACGTTTAATATTCCGTTTATAAAGTGTCAAATCTTTGTCATGATTTTGTATATACCTATGACTGGTGTCTTTGTCCCTACTGCCGAAATTCGTTCTTTTGTTGTTTCATTGTTTTCAAATTTAGTAAGGGATATTAATTTCAAATGATATTAATAAGGGATAACAGTTTGAATATCAAGATTTCATATGATAATTTATAATTACTGCAACTTCCCATGTTGTGGAGTTATCCCATTGGGTTTGGTCATAGTTTCGCTGTGAGGCAACCGCGAGGAAAGGCGATCATTAATTATTCATGGTTAATCACTGCTGGCTCCCAATGACTTCCCCACTGCTGTCTGTCTGTGTCCACCCGGTGTGGCCTGGTTTACTCATTTTATTGCCGCAGCCGAATCTGCCGCATCTGTCTGACATTCCCAACGGGACTTGTCATAGGCGAGAACCCCACGAGAAATAAGCAGAGTCTGCTCTTCATCATGCCACTGGTCCAGTCTCTCTTTAGATCGAAATTTGGGATTTATAGATAAGTGCACCATATTATTTAAGCGTGTTGGACGCATGTAAGTAGCGAATAGAATCTAATTATTGACGGATTTATAAGAATATTTTGCATATGATGATGGCGCATTTTCGGTGTGAACGTGTTTGATGCAATAATGCAAATGAGTCTGATTAACTGCGGGTGTGTGTGTGTGTGTGAACACAATATTACAACGAAAGCATCAAAATTGGCAGTGTTGGCACGCGCACATTTTGTTTGTACTTTTATCCTCCCCCAGTTGACAGATCCTGTCGTTTTGTCCGTACTTCACACCATACGAACTGTTGCAGAATCTGTATCCTTAGCCCTGGCTTACTGGCTTACTGGCTGAAAATTTGTCATTGTAATAGTGCATTGTGACCAGCGTACCGATGCTTTTGTACTTTTAACTCCCTGTGCGCTGTTGTTTTTTTGCGTAATTTGAACGGCCAAGAAATCATCCACCTGCTGTGCAGCTTTGCTATAAAAATTGTTTTCTAAACATCATTTTAATCGGCTGTCACAACTTTCTCTCCATAATTGCTTAGCCGGCAAAGACATCACCGACGAGAAACTGGAGGACATGATCGAGTCCGGCAATCCAGCCATCTTCACCCAGGGCGTGAGTGTTAATCCGGGCATTGCTAACCCGATTCGGTTACTGTTGGCTTTAACAGTTGTAAACGCATTTTTCGCTACATATCGGCCACCCCCACAGATCATGACAGACACGCATCAGGCCAAGCAGACTCTGGCGGACATCGAGGCCAGGCACGAAGACATCATGAAGCTGGAGAAGAGCATCAAGGAACTGCACGACATGTTCCTAGACATGGCCATGCTGGTTGAGAGCCAGGTAGGCTGATATGCAGCTCGCTTATTGCCATAATCCGGCTTATTTGGCAAGGATGTAGCAGCTTCTTTTTGCCAGCAGACGAATTGATTTTCTCTCCTGTTCGGATCGATTTCAGCACTTATATTTTCTAGACCTCCCTACCTCTCCGAGTCTGTCCCTCCCCGTTGTCCGCTCTCAGCCTATTGGGTGCCGATTGATTGAAGAAAAGTGGAGTGGGGCGTGGGGGCAGGGCAGAGTGCGCGCCGAATTGAATTGAAGAAGTGGATTGCTGTGAGTCGCTTCTCGGCGAAGGTTAATATAAAAAATTCCCCGGACCCAGGCGGGGCTTAATTTGCTAGTGAGGAAACTGGGTCGATTTTTTTACATTCTGATCATATAAACTTTCGTCTACTATTAGTAGGGTCCTTGTAGTTTACGCTTTCATCTTGGCTCGATTGAGGAAAAACTGTTGGGGAGAGAGCGGGATGGGGCAGAATGGAGAGTTGGCATGAGTGGGCAGAGACCGCAGCATTGGCTGGCTCCGCATTCACTCCATTGCTTCTACCTTTCGCCGTCCAGGGCGAGATGATCGACCGCATCGAGTTCAACGTGCAGCAGGCGGTGGACTACATTGAGACTGCCAAGCAGGACACCAAGAAGGCCGTCAAGTACCAGAGCAAGGCTAGGAAGGTGAGCTGCGATCATTGGGATGGGCGGTTGCTAGGGGGTCGGTGGCAGAACGGTTAACGAGTTTGCCTCTCGCGCCAAGGTCCCTAAGTTCGATTCCACGGCGAGGCCACATTTATTTGGGGCGCAGCCGCGGAGAGAAGGCTTGGGGGCTTGTCGTGCAATTTACGCCCTTGAGGGCCAACCTCCAAGGCACAGTGAGAGTGTACACTGCCTGACGATGAGAAAGTCAGGGCAGACCGATGTACACACCTGTGTGAGCGTTTGCCTGCGTACAGTGTTTGTGTGCGTGTGTGCTCAGGAGTCAGCGAAATGGGCAGAATTGCCTCCTCGCTGGCTGCGGGTCTAGTGTCACCAAATGATGTGCCACTGCCCGTAGCCCTCCTGCAATTATTATTATTATCATTATTATGGGCTGTTGCTATGGGCGGTTGCTGTGGAGACTGGATCTAAATATACTTTAAGGCCGTCAAGTAGGCGTTGGAGGGTTTTGAGGCGTTGAGCAGGTACTCATAGAGAAGGATTGAAATATGTACAAAGGGCATGCAGGTTTGTTACGTCACTGGAGAACCGAATGCAAGAACTCTGTCTTATTTTAACTTGTGCTAGCAAAATTGTCAACCGGAAAATTGCATTAAAAACCATTTCAGAAAAAGATCATCATGATCATCTGCGTGATTGTTCTACTGGCCATTGTGGCTTCTGTCATTGGCGGTGTGGTGCCCAAGTAGGCTGGCAAGCTAAAACTGCGGCGAAATCTTATTCATTGCTTGCTTACATTTTTGTTTAAATCGAGACAAGATTTGATGCGGAATGATAGAAGAGCTCAGAGTCTCACTGGCGTCACCTCTGTGCACCGACTGAATGACCGAATAGTAGAATTTATTATTGACCTTCAACTTTTTATATTTCTTCCTCTTTTAGTAAATTTTGTTTGTATTATAGAAAAACGTTTTTAGTAGAATAATATAGTATTGCGGGAGGACACGGATGTCTGACAAAAATATCCCTTTATTTGGAAATCAAGGATTTATAAGGGAATGGAATTATCCCTAATTGAAAACCAATGGGATAAAGAAAACCATCTTATTTAGGAGATAATCCTCATTTGCTAAAAGAACATCCTCGGATTTTATATTCCACTTTAAACACTCAAATCTCCCATTTTTTTAAAAAGATTCCATCTCTGTTCGCGGTGTAAAATCCCTAATGAAAAAGGAAAACTTACTTTTTTATTACTTACCCTTTTAAAAAAGATTACATTATATACCTTTCATATCGGGAGCACCAGATTATCCCTATTTGAGGATAATTAGCAGCTTGTGAAGTTTCTGTAGCCATTGTACACTGGCTTCTGTTCTGTTCTATCTTCCTCTGTTTCTCGCTGTTACTTTTACCGCAGCTTTGATGAAATCGCATTTTTACTTTCTGCTTCGGAGACTCGCTCAGAGGCGCACTAAACTAATTATCAGATGCCTGTGAAGTTTTCATAACTCCTATCAGTTATTTGTCAACAGATTCTGCTAACTGAAGCTGTAGTTATAATGACATAGTCACGAGTCTTAGATCAGTTTTTGTTTTAATCTGTAATAGTTTTTGCTAAAGCACTTATATTATTTCCTTCTTTTACAATGAATATTCATTCCTCCCATACCTTACAACGACGAGATTTTGTTTTTTTCGTTTTGGTTCAGCCCCTCACTAGATATTTTAATTTTTCTTTTCTAAAAAAGCTAATCATTTAGATGCATACTACTTCTAGTATTTACATTGTGTTTTTTTACCATTTTTTAACGGCCCTAGAGAGAATTCCTCACATCCTAATTGTTTATTACTTTGTGCTTCTTGTGCTTTTCCAACTGTTCTCGCATAATAATTAATGTTTTAGCTATTTATATTTAATTATTTCTAACTGCAAAAATTCCCTATTCCCATGCAAACAATATTTTATTCCATCACCCTTAAACTTTGACCCAACAGTCTGTGTGCAATTTGAATTGGCGCGAATATTTTAAGAGCTGTATTGTACACAAGCACAAACGCACTGGTACACCTTTTTATGGTAAGCTTTGCCTACCCTCATAGTCCTCTTTACTAGCTGTCCATGTAAAATTTGTTTGTCTCATGGCAGTTCAATTGCATAATCTTTTTATTTAACAAAAAAGTTGCTGCGTAGTTTTTTTACAAAAAATTCTAAAACTTTTTCTTTTATTTCTAAGCCAGTTTGTTTGTTTGTTACGCGGGCGTTGTTAGATCCAGATTAGTCTAAATCGGGAGCAATCAATTTAAAACGAGTTGGGTGTAAATACCTGCTTTGCTTTTAAGTTAAACATATTATTAATTTATTTAATCTACTTTTTAATATAATTTACTCTTGGGCAAATTCATAGATTTCCAAGTCATTCTGGCGATTTATAGTCTTTTTTAGATTTGTATCGTCGATTTCCAACTTGTATCGTCGATTTCCAACTTGTATCGTCGATTTCCAACTTGTATCGTCGATTTCAAACTTGTATCGCCGATTTCCAACTTGTATCGTCGATTTCCAACTTGTATCGTCGATTTCCAACTTGTATCGTCGATTTCCAACTTGTATCGTCGATTTACAAATTGTATCGTCGATTTACAATTTGTATCGTCGATTTCCAACTACTATCGTCGATTAACAACTTTTATCGTCGACTTACAATTCGTATCGTCGATTTCGAACTACTATCGTCGATTTCCAACTTGTATCGTTGATTTACAACTTGTATCGTTGATTTACAACTTGTATCGTTGATTTACAACTTGTATCGTTGAGTTATAACTTGTATCGTCGATTTCCATCTTGTATTGTCGATTTCCAACTTGTATCGTTGATTTACAACTTGTATCGTCGATTTCCAACTTGTATCGCCGATTTCCAACTTATATCGTCGATTTCCAATTTGTATCGTCGATTTCCAACTTGTATCGTCGATTTACAAATTCTATCGTCGATTTGCAACTTGTATCGTCGATTTACAAATTGTATCGTCGATTTCCAACTTGTATCGTCGATTTACAAATTCTATCGTCGATTTACAAATTCTATCATCGATTTACAACTTGTATCGTCGATATCCAACTTGTATTGTCGATTTACAAATTTTATCGTTGATTTACAACTTGTATCGTCGATTTACAAATTCTATCGTCGATTTACAAATTCTATCGTCGATTTACAAACTCTATCGTCGATTTACAACTTGTATCGTCGATATCCAACTTGTATCGTCGATTTCCAACTTGTATCGTCGATTTCCGCTTAATCTATCTACGTAGTCTAACTCCGAGATAATTAGTAGATTTTTCTTTTATATCGTCGATTGAATGTAGCGCAATTTTTTTTAGCATTGGCTTTTTAATTATTACCGCGTCAAAGCGATTTTCCAGACAATTATTCAAACGGATTGCTTATCGATTTTGCCTGCTGTTTGGTGAATATCTTACCATGCAGCTGTTTGTTCGGTCACACATATTCCTGGCAGTCTCATAGTAACCTCATTTTTCTATTATGTGTTGTTTTTACCTTTCTTATTTGCCATACAGGTTCTTATTACAAAAATTGTTTATTTAACGTATATTAAAATGAGGGAGTCCAAATTTATTGGGATTTTAGCTTACGTCAGTCTAATCTTCATAGTAAACAGCTTAGCAAAATTTTCGGTTGCTAAAGTACAAATAGAAATTATTTTGTTACCTGTATGTTACATTCCTACACAATCTAGTATACACTGTCACTCTGCGAAATACATGGCATGCATTATGACTCTAGTTGAAAGCTATTTAATATTTATTTATTATTCAATATCATTCTTGAACGTTTTTTCAGAAGCAGTTGATAGTTCATTCACCAATGATAGTGGGATCATTGGTGAATGAGCAGTTTGGATTGCTAGCCTGACACCAATATCAGGTGTGGGATCATTGGTGAATGAGCAGTTTGGAATGCAAGCCGGACATCAATATCAGGTGTGGGATCATTGGTGAATGAGCAGTTTGGAATGCTAGCCTGACATCAATATCAGGTGTGGGATCATTGCTGAATGAGCAGTTTGGAATGCTAGCCTGACATCAATATCAGGTGTGGGATCATTGCTGAATGAGCAGTTTGGAATGCTAGCCTGACACCAATATCAGGTGTGGGATAATTGCTGAATGAGCAGTTTGGAATGCTAGCCTGACATCAATATCAGGTGTGGGATCATTGGTGAATGAGCAGTTTGGAATGCTAGCCTGACATCAATATCAGGTGTGGGATCATTGCTGAATGAGCAGTTTGGAATGCTAGCCTGACACCAATATCAGGTGTGGGATCATTGCTGAATGAGCAGTTTGGAATGCTAGCCTGACATCAATATCAGGTGTGGGATCATTGCTGAATGAGCAGTTTGGAATGCTAGCCTGACATCAATATCAGGTGTGGGATCATTGGTGAATGAGCAGTTTGGAATGCTAGCCTGACATCAATATCAGGTGTGGGATCATTGGTGAATGAGCAGTTTGGATTGCTAGCCTGACATCAATATCAGGTGTGGGATCATTGGTGAATGAGCAGTTTGGAATGTTAGCCTGACATCAATATCAGGTGTGGGATCATTGGTGAATGAGCAGTTTGGAATGCAAGCCGGACATCAATATCAGGTGTGGGATCATTGGTGAATGAGCAGTTTGGAATGTTAGCCTGACATCAATATCAGGTGTGGGATCATTGGTGAATGAGCAGTTTGGAATGCAAGCCGGACATCAATATCAGGTGTGGGATCATTGGTGAATGAGCAGTTTGGATTGCTAGCCTGACATCAATATCAGGTGTGGGATCATTGGTGAATGAGCAGTTTGGATTGCTAGCCTGACATCAATATCAGGTGTGGGATCATTGGTGAATGAGCAGTTTGGATTGCTAGCCTGACATCAATATCAGGTGTGGGATCATTGGTGAATGAGCAGTTTGGAATGCTAGCCTGACATCAATATCAGGTGTGGGATCATTGGTGAATGAGCAGTTTGGATTGCTAGCCTGACACCAATATCAGGTGTGGGATCATTGGTGAATGAGCAGTTTGGAATGCAAGCCGGACATCAATATCAGGTGTGGGATCATTGGTGAATGAGCAGTTTGGATTGCTAGCCTGACATCAATATCAGGTGTGGGATCATTGGTGAATGAGCAGTTTGGATTGCTAGCCTGACATCAATATCAGGTGTGGGATCATTGGTGAATGAGCAGTTTGGATTGCTAGCCTGACATCAATATCAGGTGTGGGATCATTGCTGAATGAGCAGTTTGGATTGCTAGCCTGACATCAATATCAGGTGTGGGATCATTGGTGAATGAGCAGTTTGGATTGCTAGCCTGACACCAATATCAGGTGTGGGATCATTGGTGAATGAGCAGTTTGGAATGCAAGCCGGACATCAATATCAGGTGTGGGATCATTGGTGAATGAGCAGTTTGGATTGCTAGCCTGACATCAATATCAGGTGTGGGATCATTGGTGAATGAGCAGTTTGGATTGCTAGCCTGACATCAATATCAGGTGTGGGATCATTGGTGAATGAGCAGTTTGGATTGCTAGCCTGACATCAATATCAGGTGTGGAATCATTGGTGAATGAGCAGTTTGGATTGCTAGCCTGACACCAATATCAGGTGTGGGATCATTGGTGAATGAGCAGTTTGGATTGCTAGCCTGACACCAATATCAGGTGTGGGATCATTGGTGAATGAGCAGTTTGGATTGCTAGCCTGACACCAATATCAGGTGTGGGATCATTGGTGAATGAGCAGTTTGGATTGCTAGCCTGACACCAATATCAGGTGTGGGATCATTGGTGAATGAGCAGTTTGGATTGCTAGCCTGACATCAATATCAGGTGTGGGATCATTGGTGAATGAGCAGTTTGGAATGCTAGCCTGACATCAATATCAGGTGTGGGATCATTGGTGAATGAGCAGTTTGGAATGTTAGCCTGACATCAATATCAGGTGTGGGATCATTGGTGAATGAGCAGTTTGGAATGCAAGCCGGACATCAATATCAGGTGTGGGATCATTGGTGAATGAGCAGTTTGGATTGCTAGCCTGACATCAATATCAGGTGTGGGATCATTGGTGAATGAGCAGTTTGGAATGCAAGCCGGACATCAATATCAGGTGTGGGATCATTGGTGAATGAGCAGTTTGGAATGCAAGCCGGACATCAATATCAGGTGTGGGATCATTGGTGAATGAGCAGTTTGAAATGCTAGCCTGACATCAATATCAGGTGTGGGATCATTGGTGAATGAGCAGTTTGGAATGTTAGCCTGACATCAATATCAGGTGTGGGATCATTGGTGAATGAGCAGTTTGGAATGCAAGCCGGACATCAATATCAGGTGTGGGATCATTGGTGAATGAGCAGTTTGGAATGCTAGCCTGACATCAATATCAGGTGTGGGATCATTGGTGAATGAGCAGTTTGGATTGCTAGCCTGACACCAATATCAGGTGTGGGATCATTGGTGAATGAGCAGTTTGGATTGCTAGCCTGACACCAATATCAGGTGTGGGATCATTGGTGAATGAGCAGTTTGGATTGCTAGCCTGACACCAATATCAGGTGTGGGATCATTGGTGAATGAGCAGTTTGGAATGCTAGCCTGACATCAATATCAGGTGTGGGATCATTGGTGAATGAGCAGTTTGGATTGCTAGCCTGACATCAATATCAGGTGTGGGATCATTGGTGAATGAGCAGTTTGGAATGCAAGCCGGACATCAATATCAGGTGTGGGATCATTGGTGAATGAGCAGTTTGGAATGCTAGCCTGACATCAATATCAGGTGTGGGATCATTGGTGAATGAGCAGTTTGGAATGTTAGCCTGACATCAATATCAGGTGTGGGATCATTGGTGAATGAGCAGTTTGGATTGCTAGCCTGACACCAATATCAGGTGTGGGATCATTGGTGAATGAGCAGTTTGGAATGCAAGCCGGACATCAATATCAGGTGTGGGATCATTGCTGAATGAGCAGTTTGGAATGCTAGCCTGACATCAATATCAGGTGTGGGATCATTGCTGAATGAGCAGTTTGGAATGCTAGCCTGACACCAATATCAGGTGTGGGATCATTGCTGAATGAGCAGTTTGGAATGCTAGCCTGACATCAATATCAGGTGTGGGATCATTGGTGAATGAGCAGTTTGGAATGCAAGCCTGACATCAATATCAGGTGTGGGATCATTGGTGAATGAGCAGTTTGGATTGCTAGCCTGACATCAATATCAGGTGTGGGATCATTGGTGAATGAGCAGTTTGGAATGCTAGCCTGACATCAATATCAGGTGTGGGATCATTGGTGAATGAGCAGTTTGGATTGCTAGCCTGACATCAATATCAGGTGTGGGATCATTGGTGAATGAGCAGTTTGGATTGCTAGCCTGACATCAATATCAGGTGTGGGATCATTGGTGAATGAGCAGTTTGGAATGTTAGCCTGACATCAATATCAGGTGTGGGATCATTGGTGAATGAGCAGTTTGGATTGCTAGCCTGACATCAATATCAGGTGTGGGATCATTGGTGAATGAGCAGTTTGGATTGCTAGCCTGACACCAATATCAGGTGTGGGATCATTGGTGAATGAGCAGTTTGGAATGTTAGCCTGACATCAATATCAGGTGTGGGATCATTGGTGAATGAGCAGTTTGGATTGCTAGCCTGACATCAATATCAGGTGTGGGATCATTGGTGAATGAGCAGTTTGGATTGCTAGCCTGACATCAATATCAGGAGTGGGATCATTGGTGAATGAGTAGTTTGGATTGCTAGCCTGACATCAATATCAGGAGTGGGATCATTGGTGAATGAGCAGTTTGGATTGCTAGCCTGACATCAATATCAGGTGTGGGATCATTGGTGAATGAGCAGTTTGGATTGCTAGCCTGACATCAATATCAGGTGTGGGATCATTGGTGAATGAGCAGTTTGGATTGCTAGCCTGACATCAATATCAGGTGTGGGATCATTGGTGAATGAGCAGTTTGGATTGCTAGCCTGACATCAATATCAGGTGTGGGATCATTGGTGAATGAGCAGTTTGGATTGCTAGCCTGACATCAATATCAGGTGTGGGATCATTGGTGAATGAGCAGTTTGGATTGCTAGCCTGACATCAATATCAGGTGTGGGATCATTGGTGAATGAGCAGTTTGGAATGCTAGCCTGACACCAATATCAGGTGTGGGATCATTGGTGAGTGAGCAGTTTGGATTGCTAGCCTGACATCAATATCAGGTGTGGGATCATTGGTGAATGAGCAGTTTGGATTGCTAGCCTGACATCAATATCAGGTGTGGGATCATTGGTGAATGAGCAGTTTGGAATGCTAGCCTGACATCAATATCAGGTGTGGGATCATTGGTGAATGAGCAGTTTGGATTGCTAGCCTGACATCAATATCAGGTGTGGGATCATTGGTGAATGAGCAGTTTGGATTGCTAGCCTGACATCAATATCAGGTGTGGGATCATTGGTGAATGAGCAGTTTGGAATGCTAGCCTGACATCAATATCAGGTGTGGGATCATTGCTGAATGAGCAGTTTGGAATGCTAGCCTGACATCAATATCAGGTGTGGGATCATTGCTGAATGAGCAGTTTGGAATGCTAGCCTGACACCAATATCAGGTGTGGGATCATTGCTGAATGAGCAGTTTGGAATGCTAGCCTGACATCAATATCAGGTGTGGGATCATTGGTGAATGAGCAGTTTGGAATGCTAGCCTGACATCAATATCAGGTGTGGGATCATTGCTGAATGAGCAGTTTGGATTGCTAGCCTGACACCAATATCAGGTGTGGGATCATTGCTGAATGAGCAGTTTGGAATGCTAGCCTGACATCAATATCAGGTGTGGGATCATTGCTGAATGAGCAGTTTGGAATGCTAGCCTGACATCAATATCAGGTGTGGGATCATTGGTGAATGAGCAGTTTGGAATGCTAGCCTGACATCAATATCAGGTGTGGGATCATTGGTGAATGAGCAGTTTGGATTGCTAGCCTGACATCAATATCAGGTGTGGGATCATTGGTGAATGAGCAGTTTGGAATGTTAGCCTGACATCAATATCAGGTGTGGGATCATTGGTGAATGAGCAGTTTGGAATGCAAGCCGGACATCAATATCAGGTGTGGGATCATTGGTGAATGAGCAGTTTGAAATGTTAGCCTGACATCAATATCAGGTGTGGGATCATTGGTGAATGAGCAGTTTGGAATGCAAGCCGGACATCAATATCAGGTGTGGGATCATTGGTGAATGAGCAGTTTGGATTGCTAGCCTGACATCAATATCAGGTGTGGGATCATTGGTGAATGAGCAGTTTGGATTGCTAGCCTGACATCAATATCAGGTGTGGGATCATTGGTGAATGAGCAGTTTGGATTGCTAGCCTGACATCAATATCAGGTGTGGGATCATTGGTGAATGAGCAGTTTGGAATGCTAGCCTGACATCAATATCAGGTGTGGGATCATTGGTGAATGAGCAGTTTGGATTGCTAGCCTGACACCAATATCAGGTGTGGGATCATTGGTGAATGAGCAGTTTGGAATGCAAGCCGGACATCAATATCAGGTGTGGGATCATTGGTGAATGAGCAGTTTGGATTGCTAGCCTGACATCAATATCAGGTGTGGGATCATTGGTGAATGAGCAGTTTGGATTGCTAGCCTGACATCAATATCAGGTGTGGGATCATTGGTGAATGAGCAGTTTGGATTGCTAGCCTGACATCAATATCAGGTGTGGGATCATTGGTGAATGAGCAGTTTGGAATGCTAGCCTGACATCAATATCAGGTGTGGGATCATTGGTGAATGAGCAGTTTGGATTGCTAGCCTGACATCAATATCAGGTGTGGGATCATTGGTGAATGAGCAGTTTGGATTGCTAGCCTGACATCAATATCAGGTGTGGGATCATTGGTGAATGAGCAGTTTGGAATGTTAGCCTGACATCAATATCAGGTGTGGGATCATTGGTGAATGAGCAGTTTGGATTGCTAGCCTGACATCAATATCAGGTGTGGGATCATTGGTGAATGAGCAGTTTGGATTGCTAGCCTGACACCAATATCAGGTGTGGGATCATTGGTGAATGAGCAGTTTGGAATGTTAGCCTGACATCAATATCAGGTGTGGGATCATTGGTGAATGAGCAGTTTGGATTGCTAGCCTGACATCAATATCAGGTGTGGGATCATTGGTGAATGAGCAGTTTGGATTGCTAGCCTGACATCAATATCAGGAGTGGGATCATTGGTGAATGAGTAGTTTGGATTGCTAGCCTGACATCAATATCAGGAGTGGGATCATTGGTGAATGAGCAGTTTGGATTGCTAGCCTGACATCAATATCAGGTGTGGGATCATTGGTGAATGAGCAGTTTGGATTGCTAGCCTGACATCAATATCAGGTGTGGGATCATTGGTGAATGAGCAGTTTGGATTGCTAGCCTGACATCAATATCAGGTGTGGGATCATTGGTGAATGAGCAGTTTGGATTGCTAGCCTGACATCAATATCAGGTGTGGGATCATTGGTGAATGAGCAGTTTGGATTGCTAGCCTGACATCAATATCAGGTGTGGGATCATTGGTGAATGAGCAGTTTAGAATGCAAGCCGGACATCAATATCAGGTGTGGGATCATTGGTGAATGAGCAGTTTGGAATGCAAGCCGGACATCAATATCAGGTGTGGGATCATTGGTGAATGAGCAGTTTGAAATGCTAGCCTGACATCAATATCAGGTGTGGGATCATTGGTGAATGAGCAGTTTGGAATGTTAGCCTGACATCAATATCAGGTGTGGGATCATTGGTGAATGAGCAGTTTGGAATGCAAGCCGGACATCAATATCAGGTGTGGGATCATTGGTGAATGAGCAGTTTGGAATGCTAGCCTGACATCAATATCAGGTGTGGGATCATTGGTGAATGAGCAGTTTGGATTGCTAGCCTGACACCAATATCAGGTGTGGGATCATTGGTGAATGAGCAGTTTGGATTGCTAGCCTGACATCAATATCAGGTGTGGGATCATTGGTGAATGAGCAGTTTGGATTGCTAGCCTGACATCAATATCAGGTGTGGGATCATTGGTGAATGAGCAGTTTGGATTGCTAGCCTGACATCAATATCAGGTGTGGGATCATTGGTGAATGAGCAGTTTGGAATGCTAGCCTGACACCAATATCAGGTGTGGGATCATTGGTGAGTGAGCAGTTTGGATTGCTAGCCTGACATCAATATCAGGTGTGGGATCATTGGTGAATGAGCAGTTTGGATTGCTAGCCTGACATCAATATCAGGTGTGGGATCATTGGTGAATGAGCAGTTTGGAATGCTAGCCTGACATCAATATCAGGTGTGGGATCATTGGTGAATGAGCAGTTTGGATTGCTAGCCTGACATCAATATCAGGTGTGGGATCATTGGTGAATGAGCAGTTTGGATTGCTAGCCTGACATCAATATCAGGTGTGGGATCATTGGTGAATGAGCAGTTTGGATTGCTAGCCTGACATCAATATCAGGTGTGGGATCATTGGTGAATGAGCAGTTTGGATTGCTAGCCTGACATCAATATCAGGTGTGGGATCATTGGTGAATGAGCAGTTTGGATTGCTAGCCTGACATCAATATCAGGTGTGGGATCATTGGTGAATGAGCAGTTTGGATTGCTAGCCTGACATCAATATCAGGTGTGGGATCATTGGTGAATGAGCAGTTTGGAATGCTAGCCTGACATCAATATCAGGTGTGGGATCATTGGTGAATGAGCAGTTTGGATTGCTAGCCTGACATCAATATCAGGTGTGGGATCATTGGTGAATGAGCAGTTTGGAATGCTAGCCTGACATCAATATCAGGTGTGGGATCATTGGTGAATGAGCAGTTTGGATTGCTAGCCTGACATCAATATCAGGTGTGGGATCATTGGTGAATGAGCAGTTTGGATTGCTAGCCTGACATCAATATCAGGTGTGGGATCATTGGTGAATGAGCAGTTTGGATTGCTAGCCTGACATCAATATCAGGTGTGGGATCATTGGTGAATGAGCAGTTTGGATTGCTAGCCTGACATCAATATCAGGTGTGGGATCATTGGTGAATGAGCAGTTTGGATTGCTAGCCTGACATCAATATCAGGTGTGGGATCATTGGTGAATGAGCAGTTTGGATTGCTAGCCTGACATCAATATCAGGTGTGGGATCATTGGTGAATGAGCAGTTTGGATTGCTAGCCTGACATCAATATCAGGTGTGGGATCATTGGTGAATGAGCAGTTTGGATTGCTAGCCTGACATCAATATCAGGTGTGGGATCATTGGTGAATGAGCAGTTTGGATTGCTAGCCTGACATCAATATCAGGTGTGGGATCATTGGTGAATGAGCAGTTTGGATTGCTAGCCTGACATCAATATCAGGTGTGGGATCATTGGTGAATGAGCAGTTTGGATTGCTAGCCTGACATCAATATCAGGTGTGGGATCATTGGTGAATGAGCAGTTTGGATTGCTAGCCTGACATCAATATCAGGTGTGGGATCATTGGTGAATGAGCAGTTTGGATTGCTAGCCTGACATCAATATCAGGTGTGGGATCATTGGTGAATGAGCAGTTTGGAATGCTAGCCTGACACCAATATCAGGTGTGGGATCATTGGTGAATGAGCAGTTTGGATTGCTAGCCTGACATCAATATCAGGTGTGGGATCATTGGTGAATGAGCAGTTTGGAATGCTAGCCTGACACCAATATCAGGTGTGGGATCATTGGTGAGTGAGCAGTTTGGATTGCTAGCCTGACATCAATATCAGGTGTGGGATCATTGGTGAATGAGCAGTTTGGATTGCTAGCCTGACATCAATATCAGGTGTGGGATCATTGGTGAATGAGCAGTTTGGAATGCTAGCCTGACATCAATATCAGGTGTGGGATCATTGGTGAATGAGCAGTTTGGATTGCTAGCCTGACATCAATATCAGGTGTGGGATCATTGGTGAATGAGCAGTTTGGATTGCTAGCCTGACATCAATATCAGGTGTGGGATCATTGGTGAATGAGCAGTTTGGATTGCTAGCCTGACATCAATATCAGGTGTGGGATCATTGGTGAATGAGCAGTTTGGATTGCTAGCCTGACATCAATATCAGGTGTGGGATCATTGGTGAATGAGCAGTTTGGATTGCTAGCCTGACATCAATATCAGGTGTGGGATCATTGGTGAATGAGCAGTTTGGATTGCTAGCCTGACATCAATATCAGGTGTGGGATCATTGCTGAATGAGCAGTTTGGATTGCTAGCCTGACATCAATATCAGGTGTGGGATCATTGGTGAATGAGCAGTTTGGATTGCTAGCCTGACATCAATATCAGGTGTGGGATCATTGGTGAATGAGCAGTTTGGAATGCTAGCCTGACATCAATATCAGGTGTGGGATCATTGGTGAATGAGCAGTTTGGATTGCTAGCCTGACATCAATATCAGGTGTGGGATCATTGGTGAATGAGCAGTTTGGATTGCTAGCCTGACATCAATATCAGGTGTGGGATCATTGGTGAATGAGCAGTTTGGATTGCTAGCCTGACATCAATATCAGGTGTGGGATCATTGGTGAATGAGCAGTTTGGATTGCTAGCCTGACATCAATATCAGGTGTGGGATCATTGGTGAATGAGCAGTTTGGATTGCTAGTCTGACATCAATATCAGGTGTGGGATCATTGGTGAATGAGCAGTTTGGATTGCTAGCCTGACATCAATATCAGGTGTGGGATCATTGGTGAATGAGCAGTTTGGAATGCTAGCCTGACATCAATATCAGGTGTGGGATCATTGGTGAATGAGCAGTTTGGAATGCTAGCCTGACATCAATATCAGGTGTGGGATCATTGGTGAATGAGCAGTTTGGATTGCTAGCCTGACATCAATATCAGGTGTGGGATCATTGGTGAATGAGCAGTTTGGATTGCTAGTCTGACATCAATATCAGGTGTGGGATCATTGGTGAATGAGCAGTTTGGATTGCTAGCCTGACATCAATATCAGGTGTGGGATCATTGGTGAATGAGCAGTTTGGAATGCTAGCCTGACATCAATATCAGGTGTGGGATCATTGGTGAATGAGCAGTTTGGAATGCTAGCCTGACATCAATATCAGGTGTGGGATCATTGGTGAATGAGCAGTTTGGATTGCTAGCCTGACATCAATATCAGGTGTGGGATCATTGGTGAATGAGCAGTTTGGATTGCTAGCCTGACATCAATATCAGGTGTGGGATCATTGGTGAATGAGCAGTTTGGATTGCTAGCCTGACATCAATATCAGGTGTGGGATCATTGGTGAATGAGCAGTTTGGATTGCTAGCCTGACATCAATATCAGGTGTGGGATCATTGGTGAATGAGCAGTTTGGATTGCTAGCCTGACATCAATATCAGGTGTGGGATCATTGGTGAATGAGCAGTTTGGATTGCTAGCCTGACATCAATATCAGGTGTGGGATCATTGCTGAATGAGCAGTTTGGATTGCTAGCCTGACATCAATATCAGGTGTGGGATCATTGGTGAATGAGCAGTTTGGATTGCTAGCCTGACATCAATATCAGGTGTGGGATCATTGGTGAATGAGCAGTTTGGAATGCTAGCCTGACACCAATATCAGGTGTGGGATCATTGGTGAATGAGCAGTTTGGATTGCTAGCCTGACATCAATATCAGGTGTGGGATCATTGGTGAATGAGCAGTTTGGAATGCTAGCCTGACACCAATATCAGGTGTGGGATCATTGGTGAGTGAGCAGTTTGGATTGCTAGCCTGACATCAATATCAGGTGTGGGATCATTGGTGAATGAGCAGTTTGGATTGCTAGCCTGACATCAATATCAGGTGTGGGATCATTGGTGAATGAGCAGTTTGGATTGCTAGCCTGACATCAATATCAGGTGTGGGATCATTGGTGAATGAGCAGTTTGGATTGCTAGCCTGACATCAATATCAGGTGTGGGATCATTGGTGAATGAGCAGTTTGGATTGCTAGCCTGACATCAATATCAGGTGTGGGATCATTGGTGAATGAGCAGTTTGGATTGCTAGCCTGACATCAATATCAGGTGTGGGATCATTGGTGAATGAGCAGTTTGGATTGCTAGCCTGACATCAATATCAGGTGTGGGATCATTGGTGAATGAGCAGTTTGGATTGCTAGCCTGACATCAATATCAGGTGTGGGATCATTGGTGAATGAGCAGTTTGGATTGCTAGCCTGACATCAATATCAGGTGTGGGATCATTGCTGAATGAGCAGTTTGGATTGCTAGCCTGACATCAATATCAGGTGTGGGATCATTGGTGAATGAGCAGTTTGGATTGCTAGCCTGACATCAATATCAGGTGTGGGATCATTGGTGAATGAGCAGTTTGGAATGCTAGCCTGACATCAATATCAGGTGTGGGATCATTGGTGAATGAGCAGTTTGGATTGCTAGCCTGACATCAATATCAGGTGTGGGATCATTGGTGAATGAGCAGTTTGGATTGCTAGCCTGACATCAATATCAGGTGTGGGATCATTGGTGAATGAGCAGTTTGGATTGCTAGCCTGACATCAATATCAGGTGTGGGATCATTGGTGAATGAGCAGTTTGGATTGCTAGCCTGACATCAATATCAGGTGTGGGATCATTGGTGAATGAGCAGTTTGGATTGCTAGTCTGACATCAATATCAGGTGTGGGATCATTGGTGAATGAGCAGTTTGGATTGCTAGCCTGACATCAATATCAGGTGTGGGATCATTGGTGAATGAGCAGTTTGGAATGCTAGCCTGACATCAATATCAGGTGTGGGATCATTGGTGAATGAGCAGTTTGGAATGCTAGCCTGACATCAATATCAGGTGTGGGATCATTGGTGAATGAGCAGTTTGGATTGCTAGCCTGACATCAATATCAGGTGTGGGATCATTGGTGAATGAGCAGTTTGGATTGCTAGCCTGACATCAATATCAGGTGTGGGATCATTGGTGAATGAGCAGTTTGGATTGCTAGCCTGACATCAATATCAGGTGTGGGATCATTGGTGAATGAGCAGTTTGGATTGCTAGCCTGACATCAATATCAGGTGTGGGATCATTGGTGAATGAGCAGTTTGGATTGCTAGCCTGACATCAATATCAGGTGTGGGATCATTGGTGAATGAGCAGTTTGGAATGCTAGCCTGACATCAATATCAGGTGTGGGATCATTGGTGAATGAGCAGTTTGGATTGCTAGCCTGACATCAATATCAGGTGTGGGATCATTGGTGAATGAGCAGTTTGGAATGCTAGCCTGACATCAATATCAGGTGTGGGATCATTGGTGAATGAGCAGTTTGGATTGCTAGCCTGACATCAATATCAGGTGTGGGATCATTGGTGAATGAGCAGTTTGGATTGCTAGCCTGACATCAATATCAGGTGTGGGATCATTGGTGAATGAGCAGTTTGGATTGCTAGCCTGACATCAATATCAGGTGTGGGATCATTGGTGAATGAGCAGTTTGGATTGCTAGCCTGACATCAATATCAGGTGTGGGATCATTGGTGAATGAGCAGTTTGGATTGCTAGCCTGACATCAATATCAGGTGTGGGATCATTGGTGAATGAGCAGTTTGGATTGCTAGCCTGACATCAATATCAGGTGTGGGATCATTGGTGAATGAGCAGTTTGGATTGCTAGCCTGACATCAATATCAGGTGTGGGATCATTGGTGAATGAGCAGTTTGGATTGCTAGCCTGACATCAATATCAGGTGTGGGATCATTGGTGAATGAGCAGTTTGGATTGCTAGCCTGACATCAATATCAGGTGTGGGATCATTGGTGAATGAGCAGTTTGGAATGCTAGCCTGACATCAATATCAGGTGTGGGATCATTGGTGAATGAGCAGTTTGGAATGCTAGCCTGACATCAATATCAGGTGTGGGATCATTGGTGAATGAGCAGTTTGGATTGCTAGCCTGACATCAATATCAGGTGTGGGATCATTGGTGAATGAGCAGTTTGGATTGCTAGCCTGACATCAATATCAGGTGTGGGATCATTGGTGAATGAGCAGTTTGGATTGCTAGCCTGACATCAATATCAGGTGTGGGATCATTGGTGAATGAGCAGTTTGGAATGCTAGCCTGACATCAATATCAGGTGTGGGATCATTGGTGAATGAGCAGTTTGGATTGCTAGCCTGACATCAATATCAGGTGTGGGATCATTGGTGAATGAGCAGTTTGGATTGCTAGCCTGACATCAATATCAGGTGTGGGATCATTGGTGAATGAGCAGTTTGGATTGCTAGCCTGACATCAATATCAGGTGTGGGATCATTGCTGAATGAGCAGTTTGGATTGCTAGCCCTGTATGCTTTATTTTGTATTTAAAAAAATATTTTTTTAGGTATTGATTTTACCTTAGCGAAATGTCAACGATTGACAGTGCAGCTCTAAAGAAAATACGAAACACAAATCCCACTACAAGTTGCCATTCTATGATTGATAGCATCAGTAGCTAGAGTATTTTTTCAGCTCGTGCATTCAGTAAGCAAACGGCATAAGATTAGAGTGTGTATATACGAGTTCCCTATCACACAGACACAGCCGTAGCTGCTTGTTCATGGTGTCTTCGGTGTCGAGTGCCTTAGAGAAATGTGGAAGGCTTTAGCCCTGCCACTCTCATCTTCCATTCAATTGTTTAGCAGCAGCAGCAGCAGCAGCAGCAGCAGCAGTTCTGCTAAAGCAAGTAAGATAATATCCTGTGTAAGGGAGAAGTTAGAGGCGATAGCTAACCATCTGGCTTCATGTTGAGCTGTCATTTGGCTAATCCCAAATCTCCCGAAGTCTCGCCGGAGATTTGCAGATTTGAGTAGACTGCCTACCGCGCTCAAGCTTTTAGGCTTTTTGGCCGAAAAAACGGAATCACTTTTTTTGCGGAAAATTCATCGCCAGATTTAGAAATATATCTAGAAATAGTTGTGTTTGATAGCCTTGAGCAATCAGCAGTTTCATAATAATAATATGGCATGTAATATTTGATTACCTGCCCCAATTGGGTCAGATGTGCAGCCGACAGCACAGCCGCAGCTATTGCGCGGCGCATCTGAAGGCTGCGTACGGCTGTTCAGTCCATGGACTGTGGAGGACGCCACACCCACCCTCAATTACCCAAGCTAATGCCGGTACCAATTTATTAGCTGAGTCAGGAATCGAACTCCCGACCTTCGGTTAGAGTAGCAGTTTAAGCTGCAACAAAGAACGCTAATAATTATAAGGCCGCACTAACAGGTAGTTGCCAGTCAGCTTTACCAAAATGTTCATTTAACAAGCCAGGTGAAAATTGGATGCTGCTGCAAATACTCCACGCCTCCGTAAATTTCCTAATTAGCTCGTACGACCTGGCTGGAGCGTTGAACTGAAAAATTTTCTGCCTCTTTTTCAAAAGAGGGAAAGTACATTTAGATACTCAAACAGTTTCTTTTCTCCCACTCCCAGGCAATCTCAAAGTATTGCCAGTCACTGAGGCAGTTATCGATCCCGCTCCACTTCCCCGCTAATTCAAATTCCGAATTCCTAGAAAGGTTCTTTGAATAATAGTTGAATATTCTAAATATGCACTACTAAAGCATTGTCTCGGGGCAAATGATAAGTGACAATTTAAGTGTCGCATGACTTAAAATAATTGTGTTCGTACAGCTTGCATTTTAACTAGCTTAAACTCTGATTCCTTAGGCAAAGTAAAGGCGTCAAATATTTTTTCAACAAAGTTTTGCAGTTGGTGTGCAGTGAGCAGCAGTTTAGGAATAGGAAAGGCTTCCAAAGAGAATTTATTAAGCCATTGGATTTCTCACTTAGTCCAGCATTCAGTGCCGATGCGTCTTCAAGAGTCCCGCTCTCCTGCTACATTATAGTATTATTATTATTATTATTACTATTCTGAGCCGCTTCTGCTCACTTGTCTATGGAGCTTCCATCTCCCAATTCTGCCTAGAGTCTGCTTTTAAAAGCCCCAAAGAGGAAGCGCCAGGTGAAAGCTTCCTCCGCCTCAATGCGGAAAGTTGAGCAGTTTTGTTGAGCACAACTGTATGGATGCGCGTTTGACTATGAAAATTTCACTTGAGCACCGGTGAATTGGGACAGGGGAGCAGTGAGCACAGGTGAATTGGGAAAGGGGAGCAGTGAGCACAGGTGAGCACAGGTGAATTGGGAAAGGGGAGCAGTGAGCACAGGTGAGCACAGGTGAATTGGGTGATGGAACAGTGAGCACAGGTGAATTGGGTGATGGAACAGTGAGCACAGGTGAATTGGGTGATGGAACAGTGAGCACAGGTGAATTGGGTGATGGAACAGTGAGCACAGGTGAATTGGGTGATGGAACAGTGAGCACAGGTGAATTGGGTGATGGAACAGTGAGCACAGGTGAATTGGGTGATGGAACAGTGAGCACAGGTGAATTGGGTGATGGAACAGTGAGCACAGGTGAATTGGGTGATGGAACAGTGAGCACAGGTGAATTGGGTGATGGAACAGTGAGCACAGGTGAATTGGGTGATGGAACAGTGAGCACAGGTGAATTTATTGGGTAAAAGAGAACACAGTCTAGTGAGAGAGGCGATGAATGAAAAGGAATCCTAAAATTCAGAATCTAAAGCTGCCACATCTGTTAGAACTCACAGCGTCCCAGCACTCAGCTGTATAATTCTTTCGTCCAATGCAGCGTCAACAGTGAATGGCCCTCCTTTCTCATTGGTTTGTGCTTCTCGGTGGGGCGATCCACTGGATTAGCGCTAGAAGGATAATCAGCCTGCTCAGCCGGGCAGTCAAACTGCTCTCTGCTTTCCAAATTTGACTGCGACTAAGACCCAGTCTGGAACAGAGAAATTCCACGCTACAGACTTTTTACCAGGAATTTTTGAAAGGCCGCTAGAAATGGCACCAACCCGGCGACTGGCTTTGACGGCCGCAGCTGCCGCCCTGATGCTGCTGGCTTGCTGCTGCTGCACCGCCCAAGCCTTCATCGGCATCATCGGCGGAAAGGGGCGAGGCGCGGTGAGCTGTGGGTGAATTGAGTATGGTAGCGGTGAGCTGTGGGTGAATCGAGTCTGGGAGCGGTGAGCTGTGGGTGAATCGAGTCTGGTAGCGGTGAGCTGTGGGTGAATCGAGTCTGGTAGCGGTGAGCTGTGGGTGAATTGAGTCTGGTAGCGGTGAGCTGTGGGTGAATTGAGTCTGGGAGCGGTGAGCTGTGGGTGAATTGAGTCTGGGAGCGGTGAGCTGTGGGTGAATTGAGTCTGGTAGCGGTGAGCTGTGGGTGAATTGAGTCTGGTAGCGGTGAGCTGTGGGTGAATCGAGTCTGGTAGCGGTGAGCTGTGGGTGAATTGAGTCTGGTAGCGGTGAGCTGTGGGTGAATTGAGTCTGGTAGCGGTGAGCTGGGGGTGAATTGAGTCTGGTAGCGGTGAGCTGTGGGTGAATTGAGTCTGGTAGCGGTGAGCTGTGGGTGAATTGAGTCTGGTAGCGGTGAGCTGTGGGTGAATCGAGTCTGGTAGCGGTGAGCTGTGGGTGAATAGTGATTTATTGAGTTGGGGGACGAATAGACAATTCATGAGCTCATGATAGTTGCGCTAGGCCATCAGTTGGCCACCGAGACTGCAAGGCCATCAGTTGGTGGTAATGGAGCTAAGGAGAGTCTGTGGGGCATGCTGTGTGTTTTCAAGCAGTGGAAAATAAAGTAAAAAAAACATTTTTCCCATGCAAGTTGAAAACTGAGGCAGACTCTGTGGAGGCAGCGCCTTGGAAACTGTTGATTTGTCGGGCAGGGCGGGGGGCTGACGATGCAGCTCTCGGTTCCCCCCCCCATCTGCAAATACTGAATGCGTCTGCGTTTCGCTTCCTTTGCTTAGCATTCTTCTACCGTGGCGGAGGGTGGGGCGGGGCGTCGGCTGGAGTCGGCCTGACGAGGTGAAAGCAAAACTCAGAGCGGTGTGACGCGCGGATCCCCGCAATGCAGCTTTCTTCCCATCTTTCAAGCGCCCAACAGCTTCCACCCAGACGAGAGGGAAGCGACTCGTTTCAGCCGTAGCATTCCAGCGGGGAATATTGTTTTTCAATAATTTATCCCCCTTAGCCCGGTCGGTTGGAAACTGAGTTGGTCCTGAAGCCGCCAGACTGTAGAAAATGGCCGCTTCAGGAGACGGGAATTCACACTTAGCGGGAAGAATAAAAAAATCCCATCTAGATCCCCCGCCATTGATCTTCGCCAGTCGGCTCATGTCAGCTTTCGGGCGCGCAGAAAAAACACCTGAACGCCGGGGAGTTTTAAATTATTTATCGGATGAGGCGCGGATTTCAAAGATTCATCGCGTCCTCCGTTTTTCCACCTTCCAGCCGCAGCCGCCGCCAGTGAGAAAGGCTGGCCTAAATTTCCACAGAGGATCGCTCTGATTTATTTTCGTCTATTTGCGCAGACAAATTAAATCAGAGAAAATCAAAGTCGTTTCAATTTATTTGTCGACTTTGAGCAAACCAAATCGAGATTTACGGTTGCTCGGGTCTTCAAAGTGATCTCATGCTGAGCCCATTGAGGGACTTAGTAGTTATGGGGAGATTCTCTTTCTTGGAATTGGTGGCCTTTTTAACTGAAGGGAATATGATGTATGATGAAAATCTAATTATTTATTTACGATCTATATTTACCTATTACTCGTAACTTCCTGAGCTTTCAACTTCAGTTCGGTAAACTGTAACTTGTGATTGTTTTGTCTATGGCCTAATCGTATCCAGACAATGCTAGTTTGCATAGCAATCAGATGCCAAGTTAAAAATCGTAGCAGCAGTGAAGCACGGAACAGAATTGACGAACCGTTATGCAAACAGTTTGCCCGGGTCTGTCAATTTCTGATGGATTAAAAATCTATAACTTGACAGGGTCTGGTCAAGAATAAGTTTTCAGCGCTCCGCAAGACACACAGGACACTCTAGCGCAGTCAATTTTAAATGCTGGCTATCGTTGGCTCATTATTGTCTTGCTCCGCTATTTCATTGTTAAACTTTTTTTCTTCTTGCTGCTGCTGCTACCAGCAATTTTACAAAAATGGATTTGTGCTAGCCATTAGCAAATTTGTTTTAGAAAAGAGCTTTACAGTGAAAGCGTCTGGTTTTTTAAAGTTTTTTAGAAGCTTTTAAAAAGTTGTCACGGTGAAGGTTGGCTCGTGAAAGAAAGTATTTTGTTGCGATAACCGAATTTTTTTCTCTAATCTTCTCTAAAATAATCCAATTATTTCAGTGCGAGAGAGACGGCGGCATCTGTTTCACTCAGGATGCCTGCTGCGAGGACTTCACCTGCGAGAAGGCCAGTCAGGGTGAGTGTGGCTTCTGGGTGAAGTCGTAGAATCCTCCTTGTTTCTATTCTTAGAAAATTGAAATGACGAATTTTCTCGCTTCTATTTTTAGAATATTGAAGTCTTTGTTTCTATTTTTAGAATATTAAAGTCAGTGATTCTATTCTTAGAAATTGGAAGCGACGAATCCTATCGTTTCTATTTTTAGACATACATTTTTTTAATTTAAATTTTTCAAATACATGTAAAATTGACTTCGTCAAAAGAAGTTCTTGATTGGAGTTCTAAAGCAAAGTGTAAAAGTAATGAGAATATATATGCAAATTGGGAAAAAGGAAAAAAACATGAGTTTGGAAAAAATGCTGAACTTATCGGTTTAATTATATTCATCAACTGCTGCTTTGGAATCGGTGTTTTATTTGCTGGCGATCAAAGACTAGAGCAGAAGGAACATAATATCAATACTAAAATGATTTTCTTCTATCAGGCCTTCTGTGACAAGTCTTCATCGAACAAATGAATCCATGCATATACATAGTCATATATAGATTGGCCATCAGCATCAGTCAATCAGACCTTAGTCAAGCAAGATGGCCAAGCCGCGCCCATGACCATTTTCTGCCCGAGGCTAATGAACTGCTAGTACCCCCTCGACTGCCAGCTTATTTAGTGGGTTTGGCAGGCTTGGTAACACAAGCTGTGCTAGACAATACAATCAAAAGAAGCTAACACTGAGCTTCTCAAGCATCACAGCAAATGATAGCCTATATGTTACTTATAAGTACCTACCTAACTGCTCAATTTCAATCGCTTTTTATATGCCTGTGATATTTTTATGGGATTCTGCTTAAAAACGTATGCAAATGTCGACAATCTGGAGTTAAATGTAGACACTATGTAAAAATGAAATATGGTACATATAAGAGAGATTTGATACTAGATACTACAAAAATAGTAGAGCCTAGAGACTAGATAATGCATAGATTAGATAGATTTGAGGTCGGACAGATTAGAGATCGCAGAGATAGTAGAGACTCCCTAATCTAGATTAGATCTCTCTCAGATTTCTAGATCTATCTTATCTATTGAGAAACTATAGAATCGAGAGACTAGAGACGAGAGGGATTAGAGACTAGAGATTAGATAGATTTGAGGGACTAGAGATTAGAGAATAGAGAGATTAGAGATTAGAGAATAGAGAGATTAGAGATTAGAGAATAGAGAGATTAGAGATTAGAGAATAGAGAGATTAGAGATTAGAGAGATTAGAGATTAGAGAATAGAGATAAGAGAGATTAGAGATGAGAGAGATTAGAGACTAGAGAGACTAGTTATTAGAGATTAGAGAATACAGAGATAAGAGAGATTAGAGATGAGAGAATAGAGAGATTAGAGATTAGAGAATAGAGAGATTAGAGATTAGAGAATAGAGAGATTAGAGATTAGAGAATAGAGAGATTAGAGATTAGAGAATAGAGAGATTAGAGATTAGCGAATAGAGAGATTAGAGATTAGAGAATAGAGAGATTAGAGATTAGCGAATAGAGAGATTAGAGATTAGAGAATAGAGAGATTAGAGATTAGCGAGACTAGAGATGATAGCGAGTTTAGATACATTAGAGAAACTAGAGATTAGATCGATGAGAGAGATTAGAGGTTAGATAGATTAAAGAGACTAGGGGTTAATGGGTAGAGCAACATTAACTGCAGAGTTGAGATGTGATTCAAGGCAAGAGGCAGTTACTGCTAAGTCAGGAGACAAGCAAATTTCTCGTCGATTTAATAAAAATCGAGGTCTTATTTTAAATTTTTCGTAACGGCGACGTGTTTTTTGAATAACGCCTCAATGTTATTAATTCCTCTAAGCTCCCAACCCAATAGAATAGAATTGAATGCCGTTTTAAGCAAACCAACCTAGGATACATAACAAGCCTAGGATACGGAGCTGCAGTCAATTGGTGCGTGTCAAAACCCTCATCTCGTTGGATAGTGAGAGAACTGCTTCCCACAGCAGTCTCCCAAGTACATAACGAAATCAAATTATCCAGCCAGTAATTTAATTCTGTCCCACCAGCCTACTAAATCGATTGTCAGTTTTGTTCCCATCGCAAAATCATTCGGATAATTTTACGAGTTAGGCCACAGATACTATAACAACTATACTATATACTATAGTTATTATAGTATCTGTGAGTTAGGCTCGTTAAATCCGGAGTGCTCTGATGTAGAATTGTTGCTCCAGTTCCTTTCGGCATGACGGTGATGACTTTTGGCTGACCAATTTGCTGAAGTTTTCTTGTTCGCTTAATCGTTTGAATTGTACTTCCAATGGAATCTTGCCAAAGGAATCTTGTCGAAGGAATATTGTCGAAGGAATCTTGCCAAAGGAATATTGTCGAAGGAATCTTGTCGAAGGAATCTTGTCGAAGGAATCTTGTCGAATGAATCTTATCGAAGGAATATTGTCGAAGGAATCTTGTCGAAGGAATCTTGTCGAAGGAATCTTATCGAAGGAATCTTGTCGAATGAATCTTGTCGAAGGAATCTTGTCGAAGGAATCTTGTCGAAGGAATCTTGCCAAAGGAATCTTGTCGAAGGAATCTTGTCGAAGGAATCTTGTCGAAGGAATCTTATCGAAGGAATCTTGTCGAATGAATCTTGTCGAAGGAATCTCATCGAAGGAATCTTGTCGAATGAATCTTATCGAAGGAATCTTGCCAAAGGAATCTTGTCGAAGGAATCTTATCGATTGAATATTGTCGAAGTAAGTCTTGTCGAAAAAAAGATAAAATCTGGTCTAGAGGGTCTAGAGGCTGCGGGAATCGAAGTGAATTTCTTCCGCATCACAGCGCGCAGAATTTTTGCATGCAGAATTTGGCTAACTTAAGAAAATAATTAGTTAGATGAGATTGAGAAATGAGAGAGCATCAGTGGCTGTGGCAGGTGCAAAAAAGCAGTCTATCGGTCACTGGTCAATGCTAAGTTCTTTAACTCTACAGACAGACAAAAATTTGCTCAAACGAAATCACATTTTTTGTAAGACTTTGCATCAGATCAGTTTAGTACAGCCTTTTTAAAGTTTAATTGGTCATTAGCAATGACCAATTTAATTGCTCAGTTGGGGGGGGTTAATTGGTCCAAAATCTACCCCACAGAGTCGGTGGGGGCGCATGAATTATTTGACTTGTGTTTTTTGTTTTCACTCTGTGAATTATTAAATAGTTAAGCGGCGACAAAGCCTAGAGTTGGCTCTTTAGCGTCAACAATACTCCCTGCATTCGGTTTGCATTGTTTGCTATAATCCAGCGATACTGGGAACCGCTTATTTTAAACTAATTTATTTAATTTGCGCAGAGAAAAACATAATAAGCGGGTTAGGCACAGACAAGTTAAGGAAGAGAAAAATAATAGAGGAGAGTGCAATTGTTTATTAGCAACTGGGGATTTTTCGTTCTGAAAGATTTCATCAATTTGAAAGAAATACTCTATTCTCCCTACTTAATAAGTAGCTAAAACCTGTCAGTCGGTAAGAAAGTTAAAATAATTGCTGGGACACTTTCAACATACTTTCAAAACCTCAAGATCAGTAACTTCTTAGTTTGAGAACTTGAGAACTTTTCTCAGGATCTGAAAGTGGCACTCTTCAGGTTCTGAAAGTGGCACTCATCAGGTTCTGAAAGTGGCACTCTTCAGGTTCTGAAAGTGGCACTCTTCAGGTTCTGAAAGTGGCACTCATCAGGTTCTGAAAGTGGCACTCATCAGGTTCTGAAAGTGGCACTCTTCAGGTTCTAAAAGTGGCACTCTTCAGGTTCTGAAGGGCGGATAGCTCAGTCAGTAAGGTGTCGGACTCTGGATCAGATGGTCCTGGGTTCGACTCCCGACCTAGTCAAGAACTATTCGTGCAGCCTTTGGCAAGCTGCTTTGCCCTGATGTGCACACAGTCTACTCAGCTGCAAATGAGTACCGATATTTCGTCGGGTAATAATAATTCCGGCTGGCGTGGAATAAAGCAGTTCTGTGCGGCAATTAAGTGGGTTTGGATGCGGCCGATATGTTTGGAAAAAAATTAATTCCATTGCTGACACGTGGCTGTCAACCGGTGTCCGAGAGAGCCTGGGTAGGTGTGAGGTCCCCACCTGCTAGTGTGCTTGACACACAACACCTGCACTGGGTCTAGTGTCAATTATTATTATTATTACTCTTCAGGTTCTCAAAGTGGCACTCACTACTACTCATACTATTTCCAGCTACCTACGGTCGCTGCACTCCCAACAAGGCTCAGCTTGGCGGAATCGACGGCCTCGGCGGCGTCAGAATCGGTGGCGGCGGCGGCGGCGCTGCCGGTGGCGGGAACGGCGCCGGCAACGACGGTGGCTCCGGACGCGGCGCCTGCGACACCGACTCGGACTGTCCGGCCGGGCACTGCTGCTCGGCGGCCGAGCTGTCCGAGACCGGAGGCTACAGGAGGCCGGCCTGCCGACCAGCTGGAACTGCCGGCTGCTCCGGGCACAACGCTGAGAACCTGTTCCAGCAGTACTACAGCGGCCTGTTCAGAAAGCGCGATCAGGAGGAAGGCGTCGATCTGTATTGAAAGAAAAAGTAAATTGGAAAGCGTCACTTCACGAATGCAGCCTCAATAACCAATATTGATTTCACTCTAATTATGAAACTGATCGCACTAATAATGGTTGGATATCAAGGAACATTGTTCTAAAAGGACTAGAGCTGTAGAAAGTTGCTATGCTTTTCGTAGATTATCGCAATCGATATAATTGCAGCACTTAGATTGTGTGCAAGTCTTCAATGACGGCAGTACCTGGAATTTTAAACAAACACCTTTTTGCGTAATACAAAACACGATTGAAGCGCTTGAGTGAGGCAAATCCATTACACTCTTATTGATCAGCAGCGATTGCTTTAATAGTCAGATACGAGCTCTGCCTTTTATGTGAAATAGTTGGTTATTTAATTCGATACCTGTAATGTGGACATGAGGTAAAAGATAATGGGTCATTGGATACGATGGGTCATACTGTGGGTCATGGGAGATGATGGGTCATGGGAGATGATGGGTCATGGGAGATGATGGGTCATGGGAGATGATGGGTCATGGGAGATGATGGGTCATGGGAGATGATGAGTCATGGGAGATGATGGGTCATGGGAGATGATGGGTCATGGGAGATGATGGGTCATGGGAGATGATGGGTCATGGGAGATGATGGGTCATGGGAGATGATGGGTCATGGGAGATGATGGGTCATGGGAGATGATGGGTCATGGGAGATGATGGGTCATGGGAGATGATGGAGCTAAATAGTCCTGAATTTTGGCATTTTACCAGGCTAATCGCGTTACGTTACGTTAATTTTAACAATTCGTTTTTTGTTATTATGCTCATCAATGCTTCTCAGTAAACTTTTGACCAATTCTGAAGGTTCCGTCACTGATTAGAATATTACACCACAGATAGTCATCGTACAGTACACAACACGGCTCATACGTATACGTCTCTGCACTATTATTGTAACCTGGCGTCATTCTCCACTGGCGCTAAAAATAGAACGGGATAGGGAGAGACCTTACACGCCCCGCAGTGGGGTGGGGCGGATTGGCCGCCACACCCAATAGGCGGGCAGCTTGCGAGTGGCGACACGCGCTGCAATATTTTGTGCCAGCGTGGATGTAATAAGATTTCTAACTATGTGCAATTTACAAGCGTAGACCTGTAACGTTTTCGTAATGAATCAGAGAACAAAGGCGGTGGTTCTTTTCGGTTGTTTGTCGATCGTATGACCGAGAGCTTGAGGAAGGTTGGAGATTGCACTCCTTGGCTACTTATATTTATAGTGTCCAACGGAATATTCTAGAATGTTTTATTGCATTATAACAAAGTTAATATTCGGAAATAACTATAGTACGAAATATGTGACGATAAAGTATTATCTGAGTCTTATAATTAACTGCAAGCTGATTAATAGAAATATAACATTTACTTTTGAGAACTTCTAGAAATTCTGAGAAAATTATAGAAGGATTTGACTTAGAATATTCTCGAAGATTACCTAATTTAGACAATACGGTACACTGCAATGTTACAATAGTCCCCCCTGCGGGAGACGGAGTCTCCTAAAATAATGCGTTGGCGGGGCTTAACGTACCGTATGATAGGGTAGAGTTATGAAAAAAAATTAAATATTCGACATTAAAAATATAGGTAATCATTGTTGTTTTTGAAGCGCACGTGCCGGCCACTCCTGGTAGTCCTTGGTGCTCTCGCCGCCACCGGAGTCGTCCGTGGTGGCAATGCGATGTCGCTCTGCGCCCGATCCTTGGACGGTTGAGCTTGGTCGGGTGGCTTTGGACGAGGTGTGGCAGCGGCGGTACGGAGCGGCTTCAGGCGGTCGATTGACACTGCCTCCTGCTGACCTGGGTGGAGCTCCAGAATGAAGAACTTTGCCGTCCGACGTATGACCGGGTAGGGCCCCTGGTAGGGTGCTTCCAAGGGTTTGCGGACGCGATCCACTCGCACCCAGACCTTTTCCGCCGTCCAGAGGTCTGCTGGGATGTATCGCTTGGCCGTCGAAGGCGAAGGTCGCGCGCCGTCGTCGGTGATATCGTCCATTCGAAGCCGTAGATCATTGGGGTCGACGTCCTCGGTGGCCAGGACTCTCGGCAGCATCGGATGCTCTCCTGTGAGACGCGTGAAAGGGCTGACTCCATCCTCGTCCGGGTTGATGTGCATGGCGAGTAGTGCGAGGGGCAGGTTGTCGAGCCACTCCTGTCCATGAGCCTTCAGGATGTGCTTGAGCGTCCGGTGAGCTCGCTCGATCTTCCCGTTGGTCTGCGGATGGTACGCTGTCGTCCGAAGCCGGTAGAAGCCGACGCTGGTAGCCAGGATGTTGAAGAGGTCCGCTTCGAACTGCGCGCCGCGGTCGGTGACGACGTAGAGGGGTACGCCGAATCGCGAGATCCAGGATGCTAGGAAAGCGGACGCGACACTCTGAGCCGTGATGGACTCGATCGGCGTTGCTTCGATCCAGCTCGTGCCTCGGTCTATCATGGTGAGCAGGTACCGTGGAGTTAGGCCGCATGAGACGTCGTGCTTTCGCTCGGGAACTGGCAACGGGCCGACAATGTCGATGTGGACGGTCTCAAACCGGTTTGAAGGCAGATCGAACGCTGGGGTGCCGGATATGGTGTGGCGGCTGACCTTGTTGCGCTGGCAGGTCTGGCAGGCTCGGCAGTAGTCTTTGATATCCGCGCGCATGTTGGGCCAGAAGTAGCGCGACGTGATGAGGCGAGCTGTCTTGCGGAAACCGAAGTGTCCGATGTCATGAAAGTGTTGCAGCGTCGCTCGTCGCATCGACTCCGGTATGACCGGGCGCGGGTAGCTCGAGGAGGTCTCACAAAGAATCGTCCGCTGTCCGTTCACCGGGAAGGGTCGGCAGCCCTCGGATGGCTGCAGCTGCTCCTTTGCCTGACGCTCGGCGATGGCCGGGATGTCGATGGGTGTTGTCGGTAGGACGCTGTTGACCGGGGTGGTGCCCTCGTCAAGCCGGGATAGCGCATCAGCTATGATGTTGTCGGAGCCGCGGATATAGGTGATATCCACGACGTACTCGGCGATAACGCTCAGGTACCGTTGATTCCGGTCGGAGGTGCCGGTGTTGCTGCTGCGGAACGCCTGGGCGAGGGGTTTGTGATCCGTGAAGACTGTTACCTTGCGACCCTCGATCAGGCTCCGGAAGTGCAGAACAGCGAGGTACACTGCGAGAAGTTCCCTGTCGAAAGCTGAGTACTTCTGTTGTGCTGCCGACAGTTTCTTGCTGAACAAGCCAATGGGCGTCGTGGTAGCGTCGGTCGATTGATGCAGAGCTGCGCCGACGCTGCTGGACGAAGCATCAGTGACGAGACTGTATGAGTCGCACTTGGGGTCCGGGTGCTGCAGCAGAAGTCTCTCCGCTAAGGTTGCCTTGAGCTTGTCAAAGGCCTGTTGATGAGCCGGGTCCCATCTGTAGGATCTCGGAGACTGCAGTGTTGTAGTGACGAGATCCTGCAGAGGTGTTGCGATTTCGGCGAACTGCGGGACAAAGCGTCGGTAGAACCCGATGACGCCGAGGAATCGACGCAGGGCGTGGGGGTCCTTGGGAGCCGGCCACTGGCGGATGGTGTCGACCTTGGATGCGAGAGGCCGTATGCCCTCGGCTGATACCTGATGTCCCAGGAAGGTCACCTCGCGCTGCATGAAGGCGCACTTGTTGAGCTGCGCTTTGAGTCCGTGCTGGGCCAGACGTTGCAGGACTGCTTCCATGTGCTGCAGGTGTTCCTCCTCGCTGGGGGAGGCAACCAGCAGGTCGTCGATGTAGGCGACCGCGAACGGAAGTCCGCGCAGAACGCTGTCAATGAAACGCTGGAATGTTTGTGCTGCGTTCCTCAGGCCGAATGGCATCCGGGTCCATTCGTAGAGACCAAACGGTGTAATGATGGCGGTCTTCGGGATGTCCTCCTCGGCGATCGGAATCTGGTGGTACGCTCGTACGAGGTCCAGTTTCGAGAAGACCCTCGCGCCGTGAAGACTTCTTGTGAAGCACTGAATGTGCGGAATCGGATAGTTGTCCGGCTTGGTGAGCTTGTTGAGTTGCCGGTAGTCGCCACAGGGTCGCCATTTGCCGTTGGGGACGCCGTTGTCCTTCTTGGGGACCATGTGTAGTGGTGACGCCCAGTTGCTGGCGGAAGGCCGAAGGTATCCGGCGTCGATCAGCTGCTGGAATTCGTCCTTGGCGATCGCCAACTTCTCGGGATGTAGCTGTCGAGCTTTGGCGTGAACTGGCGGGTGCTCGTAGGTGATGATATGGTGCTTCGTGTCGTGCCCGACCTCCTCGGCTTTGGGCAAGCGGCCGCCTTCGACGTACGAGAATGTGTCCTTAAAACGGTCGATGAGCTGCTGGACTCGCGCGTCACAGTGCTCCGGGTACGCTAAGGAGATGGCAAAGGTGTCGAGCTGCAAGCTGGCGACAGGCAGCGTCTGCGTGTGCAGGTTCGTTTCTGGATCCACCAGCTGTCGGGCCTTGCAGTCCACGAGCAATCCGAACTGAGACAGAAAGTCGTACCCGAGAATCGGCTGAATGACGGTGGCGACGAGGAAGGTCCACTTAAACGATCGGCGAAGACCTCGGATGGCAATGGTGAGCGTAATCTCTCCGGAAACAGGAATGGACTCACCGGTGGCGGTTGTCAATCGGTACCCGGTTGCTTGGAGAGCCTGGTGGAGGTACTTTGTCGGAATGATGGACACGGCCGCGCCTGTGTCGACAAGAAAGGAGAGGCACCTGTTGCTGAAGGTGAGGTCTACCACCAGGAAGTTTTTTCTCGCCGCACTCCCAGGCTCGACGCTACTCACTGCGGCGTGGTGGGCAGCGCCATCCTGTTTCCCGGGGCCTGACTGTGTCGCACTGGCGACGAAGAACGCGATTGAGCAGGCGTCGTCTCGTTGTTCGAGAGAACATGCGGGGAGTGCCCGGGCGTCTTCGGAAATTGGCACCATCGGCGACAGGGGCGAGCTTGGAGACCGTAGAAAACGTGCGCGCGGCATATGACCGGACGTTGGCCCGGTTTAAAGGGCTTCATGCCGCCCCGATTCGGCTTCCGAGCCTGGCTGGAGTCGCCGTGCGATGTCGCGGGGAGGGCCGCGACCATGCTAGGCAGAGCAGCGTTGACTTTGCCGAATGTGTTCTGGACTGCGAACATCGAGTCGGCGATTGAAGCGAGTTCTGCTGGCGACTGGTGCTGAAAGCCGGATAGAGCGATGCGAAATTCGTTGGGTAGGCAGCGCAGCAGCGTTGCCTTGACCATGTCGGGGCAGGCGGACGGCTGGATTCCGCATTGCGACATCTTGGCCGTGAGTCGTTGCAGAAAGATGGACGGCTTATCTCCGCCGAGGTCCGAAGTAGCCAGCAGGTCGTTGATTTTCTCCTGCTTGCTCTTTTGCATCATATTGCAGACGCTTGTCTTCAGAGCAGCGTAGTTGGCTACGGTCTCGGCCGTCAGGAGCACAGAGGCGATGTCCTCAGGCAGGTTTGCAACGAGATGATGGTACTGAGTATCCTCCGACGTGATGCGTGCCAGCTTGAATTGTGACTCGAGAGTCTGAAACCACGCATCGGGGTTATTGCGGTAGAATGGTGGTGCCTTAACGCTTACAGCTGCTAACGTGGGTTGGAAAACTGGCAGTGGCATAGAGTCTGCGACGACGTAAGGCTGACCTAACGATGTAGGAGCAATGGTGATGCTGCTGGGCTGGCTCATGGGCGGAGGCGCGGCGCTTGTGGTAGCGCTTGGCTGACTGACTACCGGTGTAGGAGTTGGATTGCTGTCCGACGGTGAAGTCGTTTCCTCGCTGGGATTTATCATGTTTGTCGCCTCACCGGACCAGTTGTAACGTTTTCGTAATGAATCAGAGAACAAAGGCGGTGGTTCTTTTCGGTTGTTTGTCGATCGTATGACCGAGAGCTTGAGGAAGGTTGGAGATTGCACTCCTTGGCTACTTATATTTATAGTGTCCAACGGAATATTCTAGAATGTTTTATTGCATTATAACAAAGTTAATATTCGGAAATAACTATAGTACGAAATATGTGACGATAAAGTATTATCTGAGTCTTATAATTAACTGCAAGCTGATTAATAGAAATATAACATTTACTTTTGAGAACTTCTAGAAATTCTGAGAAAATTATAGAAGGATTTGACTTAGAATATTCTCGAAGATTACCTAATTTAGACAATACGGTACACTGCAATGTTACAGACCCAATTCGCCATTCACTAACAATAAAAGCATGATTCAGTCGACGAAGCCGGGATATCTTTTGAAGTTGAAAATGAAAAAAATTAAAACTATTAGTTACATGACCACGTCGTTGATTGTTAAGCTACTCAGGATAATCTGATGTAAGCTGATGGGTAAAAGTTCCGTTGTAAAACTCGTCAATAACTCTGAAATCTTCAAAGAAAAAAGGATAAATTAAAAGAAAATTACAAGAGACATCTGACAAATGTTAAACTCTCCTATCCACTGTTGAGATAGATTAACTGCACATAAAAATCAATAAAGTATATCTTAAATTTGGGCTCAGCTAATGCGCATATATAATAGAAATTTGTAAAATACAGCAATAACAAAATTGATCGGTATATCATAGGAAATCTAATTAGAATCTACAAAAAATAAATCTGAAAGTAATGGCTCATTAGAACAAATATTACATCATCTGAGAGAAAAAGCATTTTAACTGAATATATTGGGTACAATTTTTACTCCTGAACGCAGGGTAAATTTTTAATACAGCTACGCAAGCAGAATATAAAACGCAAATTTTAACGCTCATAAAATATACAATGCCAGCCAAGTCAGGTAAAGAAGCAAAAGTCATAAAAATGTTTAACGCCATCTTGCTCCCCTTATATATACGCTGTGACAATAACTTTGATAAAAATAAGTCTTTCTAGCTCACTTAGACTTAAAAAATAATGCAGTTAAGAGAGTAATTTAGGAATTACTATAAGTAAAAAATCTGTTATCACAGTAAAAGTAATTGCAGCTGACTTAGTCAGGATTCCCCATGTTTTGCACAATCCATTGTTTGCATGTTGCCGCTATTGAACTGAAGTCATGAAGAATTATTGCCAGTCGCTGATTTTCCTCCTGAAGAGTAGCGATCGCTTCTTCCTTGATCAATGTGTTCATTTTGCGACTGGCCCGCGACTTTCTCGACGCTGCATTGTTCTTCTCACGCCTGTCATTTTTGGAGTCCACTTGAATTTCCGATACGATCAATGCCATCTTTTTAGAAGGACTCTCAGTCGGATCAACGTGACTCGACTTTCTTGAATTATGTTTACAATTATATCCTAGTCTAGAAGACAATTCTTCCTTAGATTGGCCTAATGCCTTGCACGGCCCAGACTCATGGTTAGGTACGCTACAGTCTTGACAGCTTATTATATCTGACTGACTGATACCTTTGCTATTAAGTTCTTCAATTACATCGTCGACAAATGAAGAGTCCTGAATGTCCCTGGGAAGAAAGCCGCTGTCAGTTGACAGGACTGACAGTTGAGTCTCGATTCTTGACCGCGAAGTTAACCCATGTACTTGACGTGGTGCAGATGCTACGTCGTGATCAATATTTTCTCCTTGGAGGAAATATGATTCAGTGATAGCAGACTTAGGCTGCAAATCTCTTCTGGTAACTCTTGTTTTACTTCCGCTCGTTGCTCGCCATTTCGCTAATGTTGACGTAGTAGCCTGTTGACTCTCTGAAGACTCTATATGTTTGCGGGCCATGGATACAAATCGAGTGGAACAGTTTATACATTAATTTTTTGTGCTTCCAGCAAACAGCACGGCAAGACGAGTTTTCGTGGATGAATTTGAATTTTGAAAAGAAGAAAATGAAAAGATTGAAGCAATTCGAAAAATAAAAATCTAATGCAATCAATTGCAACTAAAAATTACATATTAAGACACCCTAAACTATAAATATGTGTTTATTCTTAAGTTAAGACGTTTATTTTTGGACCTTAATATCGTTCTAATGCTAAAGTCTGAAAAATTTGTTTTACTATAGACACGACTAATGCCGTAAAAACGGGACACCCACGTACGTAATTAACGTCAATTTCTTACATTTTCCATGAAAATCATTGGATTGTTTGACATCGTTTGCTATTGTAGTTTAATGACTTCAACATTAAAAACGTGATATATACACGTTAAAACAGGACAATTTTTTTTCTTTTTCTGTTGTTTTCATGATTTAAAAAATTATTTTGACAGGTGATTTTGACAGTTAACAGAACTTTGTCAGTTGACCCCATTCCTAAGTTGCTCAAAGATTTGTTTATGACTTGGCCTTTAGCAGTAGGTGTAGTCTTTACTCGTAGCATTATTGGTGCCACGGTCACAGTGTGTGGTTGGCTGCTGGAAGGCCTATTATAAATGTATATAATAATGTATATATGTATAGCTAAGGGGGTTGATGGTCATTTTGTCTGGCAATATATGATGCAGTCGTTTTGTCTGCCCTAGTCCTACGTTCGGTTTACTATATATAATACAAATGAAATATATAGTGTACGTCTTTATACTTTACTAACACTATTGCATGAACATATAGCCTATAGACTTTCTTTATTCTCATTTAATATTTTCATAGACATACAAGTACTAGGCATATAATAAATCAATGGACATTTTTCTTGATTTTTTGATTGTTTTCTGGCATTCTCAAATAGCTTATAAAATACTCTATGATAGCTTTAGGCTTTCTACACAACAGCTAATACTACAGGCATGCAATATAACTGAAATTATCACATTCTAAATTGTCAAATCTGGATGACAAGTTTGGATCTATGCTTGATTCAATGGTCTGATTATGAATATTTTGGTTAGCTGAATTTATGGACATAGGCCTATGTATGCACTTTATTCAATATTCAAAGAACCAGTGATCCTATAGAATCATTTTTATAGAAATTTCATTCTTTTTTTTTACTTAAGTCTAGAATTATTCAAAATTTAAAGGAACGAACAGTTCAATATGTGCTAGCAGCTAAATTGTTTATTATAGTTCATCAATAATGCAAGAGAGCTGCAAGCAATGGCATATCATTTAGTGAACCTAGACCCGCAGCCAGCAAGGAGGCAATTCTGCCCATTTTGCTGACTCTTATGCCTAAGCATACACATGGTCAGATACTGTATGTAGGCATATACTCACACAGGTATGTACATCTGCCCTGACTTTCTCAATGCCAGGCAGTGTACAATTCACTATGCCTTAGAGGTTGTCCCTCAATGACAAATTACACAACAAGCCCCTCTTTGTAGCAGTGCCCCAATAAATGTGGCCTTGGTGTGGCATCAAACATTAAGGTCTAGGGCAAATATGTTAATTGCTCTGCCACCAATTGTTATTATTATTATAGTTCATCAAGCATTTGGGGTCATTAAGGCAAAATCCATATTAAATTTGTTGGTCAAACTTCATAGACAGACTATAGGAAACTATATACTATTTTGGCTTATAAGTAAGGTTTTGCTTAAGAGTGCTTGGCTAAGCTACCAACACCTTTAGAACGTTTGGTCACTTGGAACCAAAGATATTAAAATAGCTTTATCTTAAGAGGAGAAAGTATTATTTGTTTAGGATTCTATTATTTAAGAAGTTATTCTTTTTGGTTTGGGGTGTTTTGTTGTTACTTTTTTGCTTATTGCTTGTATAAACAATATTGAATGTGGTAACTGTATTGGTTACATTTCTATTACAAAAATAATATAAGTCTTGCATTTAGAAGAAGTTTGGCCTTCATTTTTTCTTCTGTCATATCAATGTTATCTTGTTGTGTTTCTATTCCCATTCCATTTTCTATTACTGCTAAGTAAATTGTGTAAAAGTTATATATTTTTTTGTAGAACTCTTCAATATGCATTGTTTTTTTGTTAATTTGTTTCCTAATTTATTTATTATTTCGAACAATGCCAGTAATGTATTATAAATCTTCAATGTCTCCAATTCTATATTCTAATCTATAAAATTCTCTTCCTTTCCTAAGGCTAGAGTTTTCAGTCGTCTGCCAATATGGACTCACCAACCCAGTTGGTGCGGCCACATGTGGCGTTGCTATAGCAACAAACTCGATGCTCCGGCTGGTTCTAGCTTGCCGGCCAGGCGCGAAAACCTTCGCATTGTTGCCAAGGAGAGCCTGATGTGGCACCCTGGCCACATACACAAAGGCCGTCAACGCATCAACCAGAAGCTAGCCACCGTTGATGCATTCGTTGAAGTTCACGACGCTCGGATCCCTGTCACTGGCCGGGCTCGCCTATTCGAGGATAGCAAAGCGGCCAGGCCGCACGCGCTGGTGCTGAACAAGGCCGACCTGGTGGCGCCTAGCGCTCGCGCCGCCTGGCTGCGGCACATGGAGGAGCGCGAAGGTCCCGGCTGCCGGGTGTTTCACTGCAGTCTGCGCGACTCTGCTAACCAGGTTCGCTGGGGCAGTGAGTAGTGTCTCACACCAAGGTCCCTGAGTTTGAATCCGCAGCTAAGCAACATTCATTTTGTGCAATTTACGCCCTTGAGGGCCAACACCCAAAGCACAGTGAGAGTGTACACCGTCTGACTGACGATGAGAAAGTCAGGACACTCAACACTCAATTACCCCAGCTGATGCTGGTACCCATTTAACAGCTTGATGAATTGAAGCAATGCAGAGTTGATTGTGTTGCTAAAGGATACAAATTGTTACAGTGTAGTCGGGCATTGTGGTCCGACGCTCTAACCACACGGCTACAATATATATTGATTTCCGTGACTCCCTCTACCACTGCCGAATTCTCAGAGCCGCATCCTCACCAGCCTAATGTCCAGCGTGCTCCAGATGGCGGCTGATTTTCGGCCGGATAAGCGCGAATTCAGCATCATGATTGCCGGCGTGCCAAATGTTGGCAAGAGTTCAATAATTAACGCCCTGAGAGCTTTTCACTCTGGCAAGTCTTCTGCAACCAGGGTTGGCAAGCTGGCTGGTGTCACACGGGTTGTTGGCGAGCGAATACTGGTGAGTGTCTCTGGCTGTAACTGCTCTTGTTGCCGCTGTGACTCACTATTCAGGGACCTAAGTTCTAGACTCTCACAGACCTTCAGGTTTGACTCTACCCTTCCAGACTTTCACTTGGTTTGCCTTATGCCCTTCAGAATCTTCAGGTCGTCAGGTCTCTGTCTTTGAGAATCTTAATATGTTTTAGTCTTTATCCATTAGAATCCTAAGGTCTGGTTCTAACCTTCAGGTCTTCATGTGGTTTTGTCTCTACCCTTTAGTGTCCTATTCTCTAACCTTCCTGACCTTCAGGTGGTTTGGTTTTAACCATCAGAATCTTCAGGCGGTTTGGTGTCTATCCTTCAGAATCTTCAGGTGGTTTAGTCTCTATCGTTCAAAATGTTCAGGTGGTTTGGTCTCTATCCTTCAGAATCTTCAGGTGGTTTTGTCTCTATCCGTCAGTATCTTCAGGTGGTTTGGTCTCTATCCTTCAGAATCTTCAGGTGGTTTGGTCTCTATCCTTCAGAATCTTCAGGTGGTTTGGTCTCTATCCTTCAGAATCTTCAGGTGGTTTGGTCTCTATCCTTCAGAATCTTCAGCGTTGATGTCTATCCTTCAGAATCTTCAGGTGGTTTGGTCTCTATCCTTCAAAATGTTCAGGTGGTTTGATCTCTATCCGTCAGAACCTTCAGGTTTGACTTCAGAACCTTCCTTATCAATTTAACCCCTCCCTCAGGTGTGCCAGGATCCGCCAGTGTACGTGCTTGACTCGCCAGGAATTCTAGATCCCGAATTCAAAGACGACATTGCCAACATGCTGAAACTGGGCGCCTGCGGCTGCGTAGATCTGAGCAGTCTGGACACCCAGGTCATTGCCGACTACGTGCTGCACTGCTGCAATGCCCGCGGAGAGAATGCCTACGTAAAACTTTACGACCTGACTGGCCCCGTTCATGATATTCAAGAACTGCTTGCGGGTAATAAGTCTCATTGTGTGTGAAACGCATAGTTAAACGGAGTTAAACGCATAAAACTACGTTGAGGAGATGATACTACCCTAGTGCGTTTAGTGCGTACAGATACCGTACGCAGGCACCCACTCACACAGGTGTGTGCATCGCACTGACTTTCTCATTGTCAGGCAGTGTACACTCTCACTGTGCTTTGGAGGTTGGCACTCAATGGCGTAAATTGCACGACAAGCCCCCAAGTAAATGTGGACTCACCGCGGAATCGAGCTCAGGGACCTTGGTGCTAGAGGCAAACTAGTTAAATTGCTTTGTCACCCTGTACGTTTTATCTTAGATTCTTAACTCACTGAACAAAATGTATGGACCAGATACAAGAAAGTCTTTGTTCTAAAACACTATAAAAAACCTCCCATCCGCAGCAATCTGCCGCAAGCATCGCCTGGTGCAGGCGCACCGGAACCTGCTCACCGGCCAGCTGGTGCACGGCCCCAACCTCACCGCAGGCGCCTTGACCCTGCTGCGTCACTTCAATCAGGGCCTGCTGGGCCGCATCGTGCTCGACCGGCTGCCAGACGAGTCGCCGGATCCGCCACTGCCTTTCGTCTATTCCAAGGCTGCCAGAGACGGCGCTTCGGCGCGAAGATGAGCTTCTCACTTCTGCTAGGAGAGAAATCTGGCAGCGCTGATTGATGCTTTGACTTTTGCATTTCGCCTTTCTTCTCTTCTTCGCAAAATTTTACTGCAAAACTAGTCGAAGTTCTCGCTTTCTAGTTTTCGACGGGTCACGCGGAGCAGTTTGCTTATGAAAACGACCAGTTGCCACTCAAAACTACCATTTCCTATTCAAAACTGCCACTTGCCACTCAAAAATACAATTTCCTATTCAAAACTACCAGTCACCTTCCCAAAACTACCAGTTCCCACTAATAACTACCTGTTGCTACTCAAAACTACCAGTTCCCACTCAAAACTACCAGTTCCCACTCAAAACTACCAGTTCCCACTCAAAACTACCATTCCTATTCAAAACTGCCACTTCCCACTCAAAAATACAATTTCCTATTCAAAACTACCAGTCACCTTCCCAAAAATGCCAGTTCCCACTCAAAACTACCAGTTCCCACTCAAAACTACCAGTTCCCACTCAAAACTACCAGTTCCCACCCAAAACTACCAGTCACCTTCCCAAGACTACCAGTTCCTACTTAAAACTACCCGTTCCCACTCAAAAATGCCAGTTCCCACTCAAAACTACCAGTTCCCACCCAAAACTACCAGTCACCTTCCCAAGACTACCAGTTCCTACTTAAAACTACCCGTTCCCACTCAAAACTACCAGTTCCCACTCAAAACTACCAGTTCCCACTCAAAACTACCAGTTCCCACTCAAAACTACCAGTTCCTACTCAAAACTACCAGTTCCCACTCAAAAATACCAGTTCCCACTCAAAACTACCAGTTCCCACTCAAAACTACCAGATTCGTACTCAAAACTACCAGTTCCCACTCAAAACTACCAGATTCGTACTCAAAACTACCATATTCGTACTCTAATCCATCCTTTCCTTCTAAAGGCTGCCAGTTTCTAAATTAAAAAAGCTTTGTTTCGTTTCCTTGGTAATTTTTTTCGTATATTTTGTCTCTCTTGAATTTGTTAGCTTTCAATATCATGCGTATTGTTGAGAAAAAATAAACTAGAATTGATTTGACTGTATTTTGTTAATTATTTGATTTCATTTTGTGATAAAGTCCTTCTTGTGACTTAACCAAACCTAGAGTCTTGTCAGATATAAGATAACAGCAATAGGTATTATGTGATTGCTGAATTGCAGAAGTAACAGCCAGCAGAGCATCGGTTCAAAAAAATTAGCCTATCAGTGCGATTCGCCAAGCATCACGCGGTGTTATTGGGCAATAAATGGGCGACTGCAGCGCCAACCGCGAGGAGAGCCTCCGCTGTTTGGGCTTCGCCAAGGCCGCTCTGTCAGCTGGCGATGTTGACAAAGCCGAGCGGCTCTTGCGCAAAGCCTGTCGTTTGGACGCTGCCAACGGCTGCCCGGAGGCGCAGCGCCTGCTAGACGAGATCGCTGTGGGCGGGCATCGCGGACCTGGCGGCGAGAATGCTGGCGCTGAAGCACGGAGGCGTCGAACCAGCAGCGGCGCCAGCGCGGGAGGTCATGCTGAGAAACAGTTCACAGATGAGCAGGCCAGCGGCGTGACTCGAATTCGTCAGGTGGGAACTTTAAAAATCTCGACAAAATTCTTAACGGCTTTCAAAAATATGCAAACTGGTAGGTTGAGCAGTCACCCTCCCAGATCTTCAGGTTGAGCAGTCACCTTCGCAGATCCTCAGGTTGAGCAGCCATCCTCCCAGATCCTCAGGTTGAGCAGCCATCCTCCCAGATCCTCAGGTTGAGCAGCCATCCTCCAAGATCCTCAGGTTGAGCAGTCATCCTCCAAGATCCTCAGGTTGAGCAGCCATCCTCCCAGATCCTCAGGTTGAGCAGCCATCCTCCAAGATCCTCAGGTTGAGTAGTCATCCTCCCAGACCCTCAGGTTGAGCTGAGTGAACAAATCGTGTTACTAAATGCTCTGAATTTTACAGGCCAAAGACTATTACGAGATCCTAGGCGTTGCCAAGGACGCCACAGATGACGATCTGAAGCGGTCGTATCGCAAGCTGGCGCTGAAGTTTCACCCGGACAAAAACAAGGCACCTGGGGCGCAGGAGGCCTTCAAGGCTATCGGCAATGCTTATAGCGTCCTTGCCGACCCCGCCAAGCGCAAGAGATATGACATGTACGGCTCCGAGGAGGAGCAGGCCGCTCGTCGTCATGGCAACGGCAGCGGCGCCGGATATTATTACGAAGATTATTCGCGCGGCTTCGAGGCCGACGTGTCGCCTGAGGAAATCTTCAACATGTTCTTCGGTGGCGGCTTCCCAAGCTACGATTTGCGGCGCGGCCGTGGACGCAGGCATCACCAGCACGATGGCGGCGCTCGCGCTGCCGAAACAGCCGGTCGCAATGTCTACTCTATGCTGCTGCAGTTCGCCCCAATCTTCCTGCTCATGCTCATGTCTCTGCTATCAGGTTTCATGCAGCGCGACCCTTGGTACAACTTGGCAGCTAGCAAGTGAGCTTCAGTAGAGTAGCAGCTCATTTCGAGTCCTTTTTTTCTTTTTATTCCATTCCCATGTCATTCTAATCCCAAATTCCACATTAGATCTTATTATCCCAATCCCATTCTCATTCTAATCCCAAATTCCACGGTAGATCATATTATCCCATTCCCATTCTCATCCCAAATCCCACGGTAGATCATATTATCCCATTCCCATTCTCATCCCAAATCCCACGGTAGATCATATTATCCCATTCATATTCTCATCCCAAATCCCACAGTAGATAATATTATCCCATTCATATTCTCATCCCAAATCCCAGAGTAGATCTTATTATCCCATTCCCATTTTCATCCCAAATCCCAGAGTAGATCTTATTATCCCATTCCCATTCTCATCCCAAATCCCACAGTAGATCTTATTATCCCATTCCCATTCTCATCCCAAATCCCACAGTAGATCATATTATATTATTCTCATTCTCATCCTAAATTTTACAGTAAGATCTTATTATCCCATTCTTATCGTCACCAAAAGCCCCTAAATTCGAGTCTTTGAACGATGAGTAAACCCGCAATTGCTATTGGCAGCATCTACTCGGACAGCAGGCACACGCGTCAGTCGAATGTGCCCTACTATGTCAAGCCCAACTTTCATTCTGAGTTCACCGGCAGTCTGGCCCAATTAGAGGCCGAAATAGAGGACGAATTCTTTCACAACCTGCGGGTCAAATGCTATCGGGAGCGCAGCTACAGTGAGTGCCCAGTCTTTTGCTTTAAAAGTTACTTACTAGTGTCACTAGTTACTCAGTAGTGTTACTAGTTACTCAGTAGTGTTACTAGTTACTCAGTAGTGTCACTAGTTACTCAGCAGTGTCACTAGTTACTCAGCAGTGTCACTAGTTACTCAGCAGTGTCACTAGTTACTCAGCAGTGTCACTAGTTACTCAGCAGTGTCACTAGTTACTCAGTAGTGTCACTAGTTACTCAGTAGTGTTACTAGTTACTCAGCAGTGTCACTAGTTACTCAGCAGTGTCACTAGTTACTCAGCAGTGTCACTAGTTACTCAGCAGTGTCACTAGTTACTCAGCAGTGTCACTGGTTACTCAGTAGTGTCACTAGTTACTCAGTAGTGTCACTAGTTACTCAGTAGTGTCACTAGTTACTCAGTAGTGTCACTAGTTACTCAGCAGTGTCACTAGTTACTCATGATTTTCACTTGTTACTCAGCAGTGTCACTAGTTACTCAGCAGTGTCACTGGTTACTCAGTAGTGTCACTAGTTACTCAGTAGTGTCACTAGTTACTCAGTAGTGTCACTAGTTACTCAGTAGTGTCACTAGTTACTCAGCAGTGTCACTTATTACTCAGCAGTGTCACTAGTTACTCAGCAGTGTCACTAGTTACTCATGATTTTCACTTGTTACTCAGCAGTGTCACTAGTTACTCAGCAGTGTCACTGGTTACTCAGTAGTGTCACTAGTTACTCAGTAGTGTCACTAGTTACTCAGTAGTGTCACTAGTTACTCAGCAGTGTCACTAGTTACTCATGATTGTCACTTGTTACTCAGCAGTGTCACTAGTTACTCAGCAGTGTCACTAGTTACTCAGCAGTGTCACTAGTTACTCAGCAGTGTCACTAGTTACTCAGCAGTGTCACTAGTTACTCATGATTGTCACTTGTTACTCAGCAGTGTCACTAGTTACTCAGCAGTGTCACTAGTTACTCATGATTGTCACTTGTTACTCAGCAGTGTCACTAGTTACTCAGCAGTGTCACTAGTTACTCAGCAGTGTCACTAGTTACTCATGATTGTCACTTGTTACTCAGCAGTGTCACTAGTTACTCAGCAGTGTCACTAGTTTCCTTCCCTCATCATTGCAGAGGAGTCCATGCAGTTCCGGGCCAGGTACTATCAGGACTCGCAGGCCTACAAGATTGCTTCAAAGCTGACTACCCCGCATTGCGATATGCTACAAAAATACGGCGGATAGCCCAGCTAGGCATCCCAGACCCGCCAAACCCGCTGTCTAATCGCTTCTCTTATTTGAATAAGTCTCTTAAATATACGCTCGCAAATCATAGTATGTACTGTAGGCGCTTTAACTATTGTGTTTTATTTGGTTCTTCAACGCTGTACTTTTTCCCACACACACACACTGTGATCCGCTCGGTTAGCCGGTATCGAAGGTGTAAAAGGCCAAGCAATGTGACTAGCCGTACGTATGTTTACGTATTTGAAAACTGCACATTGTATCTATAATAGCTATTAACAGTAGATAGACCACGCTATCTCTCCCCTGGGGAGAGACCACGGGGGGATATTTCAAATACCCACTGCCAACTTCACCCCAGCTCCCAAACCGAATGACCGATTTTCTTTAAAGTCCAATGGATCGAGATTTTCCGCATTTCCGAGATTTCTACTGTTAAACCACGTACATTGCACTAATAAGCAGTTTCGTTGTATTTGAGCTATAAAGATACATATTAATAAATAATTTCTGAGTATTGATGAGTTCTTTTCTTCTTGTCCCTCAGTTTCACCCGCCTGTAGGCTGCTAGAAAAATGCATGCACTCTTCATGCCTTAGGAGTGTCTTGTTTATTGATTATCTTTCTATTCTGTATTTGACACCATTTTTTGTTCCATTATTTTGCTATTCGTAAGTCGCCAGTAACTTTATCTAGTCTGGGCTTCTCAAATTCAACCACGTTTTGCTGTGAATTTTAATGAGTGCAATGCAGTCACACGAATATTGGTTATTCACAGGTTTCAATTGTCTAGCCGACTGCCACTCAGAAACCTTCCCAGGTTGAGCAGACACTCTCCCAGATCCTCAGGTTGAGCAGCAACACTCCCAGATCCTCAGGTTGAGCAGTCACCCTCCCAGATCTTCAAGTTGAGCAGTCACCTTCCCAGATCTTCAGGTTGAGCAGTCACCTTCCCAGATCCTCAGGTTGAGCAGCCATCCTCCCAGATCCTCAGGTTGAGCAGCCACCCTCCCAGATCCTCAGGTTGAGCAGTCACCCTCCCAGATCCTCAGGGTTTAGCAGCCATCCTTCCAGATCCTCAGGTTGAGCAGTCACCCTCCCAGATCCTCAGGGTTTAGCAGCCATCCTTCGAGATCCTCTGGTTGAGCAGTCACCCTTCCAGATCCTCAGGGTTTAGCAGTCATCCTTCCAGATCCTCAGGTTGAGCAGTCACCCTCCCAGATCCTCAGGGTTTAGCAGTCATCCTTCCAGATCCTCTGGTTGAGCAGTCACCCTCCCAGATCCTCAGGGTTTAGCAGTCATCTTTCCAGATCCTCTGGTTGAGCAGTCACCCTCCCAGATCCTCAGGGTTGAGCAGCCATCCTTCCAGATCCTCAGGGTTGAGCAGCCATCCTTCCAGATCCTCTGGTTGAGCAGTCATCCTTCCAAATCCTCTGGTTGAGCAGTCACCCTCCCAGATCCTCAGGGTTGAGCAGCCATCCTTCCACATCCTCTGGTTAAGCAGCCATCCTTCCAGATCCTCTGGTTGAGCAGTCATCCTTCCAGATCCTCTGGTTGAGCAGCCATCCTTCCAGATCCTCAGGGTTGAGCAGCCATCCTTCCAGATCCTCAGGGTTGAGCAGCCATCCTTCCAGATCCTCAGGGTTGAGCAGCCATCCTTCCAGATCCTCTGGTTGAGCAGCCATCCTCCCAGATCCTCAGGGTTGAGCAGCCATCCTTCCACATCCTCTGGTTAAGCAGCCATCCTTCCAGATCCTCAGGGTTGAGCAGCCATCCTTCCAGATCCTCAGGGTTGAGCAGCCATCCTTCCAGATCCTCAGGGTTTAGCAGCCATCCTTCCAGATCCTCTGGTTGAGCAGCCATCCTTCCAGATCCTCTGGTTGAGCTCTCACCTTCCCGGATCAACAGGTTCAGCTGCTTATTGTAGAATTATAATAATAGTTTGCAATATTTTTACTGTCGTTGCAGGACCTCTAAGCTAACTATCAAAATATTGTCTATTACTTTTTCTAAGCTGAACCTTAGTTATGTTGTGCTTCAGTGGTATACAAAAATCGTTATTATTACTCTAAATATAATTTTAGTTTTTTAGTGTTAACGTAAATTAGTTTACTTGCTTTCTAGGGAAAGATGTGGGTAATGTACTATTCGCTGCATTGTTTTTTTAATACTCTACTACTTTTAGTAGACTAGCGTTCTGTATTTTAGCTAGCGGACGCTAAAATAGACGCTAAATAAAAGATTTCTATTGCACAGTTTAATAAAACAAAACCATTCTGAACTGGACTCTTCTTTCATTAGCTGTGCGTGCAAATCTGTTTTCGACAGTTTTTTGTTAAAATGGTTTTTATTAAATTATTTACTGTGCTGTACTTTATGCTGCCTTCTTAGTGGATTTGAGGCATTTTATATAATACTATGCGATTCATGAGTCTACCCACTGGTTGCCATGGCGACAATGCCCGTGAGCATATTAGTGAGCTTGCGCGAACCTGGGTCTGTAGTACGCTTGGCGGGAGTGTACGAAGGTGTAGCACACCCTAAAGGTAAGACTTGTCTGCTCAAGCTGAGCTAGAGAGTACACCTGGCTGCTCTGAGTACATTCGGCTAACAGTACGGCAGTTTGAGCATTGAGTACACTTTCATTAGCCGAGCTCGCCCAGCGAAGCCATTTAAAGCCGCAGCAGCGTTTGTTCTGACGGACACGCGGCCTCCTCGGAGATTGCTGAGAGTTTTGAGCAGGAATTGAGCTCAGTTTGAGTCCATGCTGAGTCGATCAAAGTCGACTGCGGCAGTGGCGCCGCCAAGCGAGCCGGAGTTCTCGATGGCAGCCTGCCGCCAATGCCTGGCCGCCATCGGCGCCGACCTACCCGCAGTCGTTGGCGCGCAGCCGATAGGCGGCTTCGGGGACAAACCCGACGAGGCGGCGGCCGGCGCGTTGGCGCGTCTGTCACGCAGCTTCAGCCAGCTCAACTGGATGATGAGCCCGGTGGCATCGAAGAGACAGCAGCTGGAGGCCGAATTGAGCACGCTCGAGAAGGAGATGCTGGACTCCGGCCTGGTGACTAGCCTTGTGGATTTGCTCGTGAAACTGCTGGACAGTTTCAAAGGCGCTGGCGACGAGCTGGCAGTCCGGGTGCTACTCAGGCTGCTGAACTCCACGGACCGGTCCCTGGATTTCTGCCGCGGCTTCGTCGGCCAGGAGCGCTTCTTCCGCGCTTTTTTTCCCCGACTGCTCAACGCCCAGGAGGGCAACCGCATGCTGGAGCTGACTGCCGCGTCGTTGGTCGAGTGCGCAATGGGAATCGCTTACAATATGTACTTTAAAAATGACTCGGAGTTGTACAGAAGGCTGGCCGAGTACCCAGGTTTGGTGGACAGCGCCAAGCCCTACCTGGCCAGCCCCGTGACCCGAGTGGCGGTGAGTCGCGTTTGGTGTGGTGTGCCAGATTGCGGATTGTACGCCGCCATGAATTTGTGTGAAATTGTAGGCTCTCAAATCCAAGTGGGTGAGATTGCAGGCCCTCAAATCCAACTGGGTGAGATTGTAGGCCCTCAAATCCAACTGGGTGAGATTGTAGGCCCTCAAATCCAACTGGGTGAGATTGTAGGCCCTCAAATCCAACTGGGTGAGATTGTAGGCCCTCAAATCCAACTGGGTGAGATTGTAGGCCCTCAAATCCAACTGGGTGAGATTGTAGGCCCTCAAATCCAACTGGGTGAGATTGTAGGCCCTCAAATCCAACTGGGTGAGATTGTAGGCCCTCAAATCCAACTGGGTGAGATTGTAGGCCCTCAAATCCAACTGGGTGAGATTGTAGGCCCTCAAATCCAACTGGGTGAGACTGTAGGCCCTCAAATCCAATTTGGCGAGATTGTAGGCCATGGAAGCAAATGCGTTCAATGGGATATTGTAGAAATTCGAATCACTCGGTATCACAACTTCTCCTCAACTTTAGATTCTACCTTGAGTTTAATGAAAATGAGAAATTCGGTCAATCTAAAAGTCCTACTGCTAGTAGACAGTGTAGAACGTAGTATTTTTTTGATTTTAAATAAAATGCATTGGCTCATCGATTTCTTTAAAAACAGGCAACAGCGCTGATTTTCATTGCCTTCGCGGTGGACGAGACTCAGGCTGGGATATTTCTTGGCGCCAGAAAGAGCATCAACTACCTCATCAGCATTCTGCGCCTGGGACTCAAGGCTCCGGAGCGAAGCTGCGACGGCTACACGGTGGCCGAAGTGTCAAAGTGTGAGCTGGACTCAGTGGGCTGTGGGATGGGATGAATGGAGTGTGGGATGGGATGAATGAACTGTGGGATGGGATGAATGGAGTATGGAATGGGATGAATGGAGTGTGGGATGGGATGAATGGAGTGTGGAATGAGATGAATGGAGTATGGGATGGGATGAATGGAGTGTGGAATGGGATGAATGGAGTGTGGGATGGGATGAATGGAGTGTGGAATGAGATGAATGGAGTGTGGGATGGGATGAATGGAGTGTGGAATGGGATGAATGGAGTGTGGGATGTGATGAATGGAGTGTGGAATGGGATGAATGGAGTGTGGAATGAGATGAATGAAGTGTGGAATGGGATGAATGGAGTGTGGGATGTGATGAATGGAGTGTGGAATGGGATGAATGGAGTGTGGGATGAGATGAATGGAGTGTGGGATGAGATGGATGGAGTGTGGAATGGGATGAATGGAGTGTGGAATGGGATGAATGGAGTGTGGAATGAGATGAATGGAGTGTGGGATGTGATGAATGGAGTGTGGAATGGGATGAATGGAGTATGGGATGGGATGAATGGAGTGTGGAATGGGATGAATGGAGTGTGGGATGAGATGAATGGAGTGTGGGATGAGATGAATGGAGTGTGGAATGGGATGAATGGAGTGTGGAATGAGATGAATGGAGTGTGGAATGGGATGAATGGAGTGTGGAATGGGATGAATGGAGTGTGGGATGGGATGAATGGAGTGTGGAATGAGATGAATGTAGTGTTGGATGTGATGAATGGAGTGTGGGATGGTACGATGGGATAGGCTCAATTGGATGAAGTCAAGTGTGGCATGAACAGTGAGATATGGAATGAAAGCAGGGGAGTAAGGTGGCAGGATGTGAGCAGGAGTCGTGGTGCTAATTGTCATCAACACCTGCAGGCATCAACCGGCTGGCTCTGAACGATGCCAACAATGACCTGCTGATCGACCTGAACGTGCTTCCAGTTGTTAGGCTGATGCTAGACAGCCAGGAGAGCCAGGACGTCCAGGAGGGCCTGGAGATTCTGTTCACCCTGAGCTTCAGCCAGCGGGGGGCCGAGCGCATCCGGTCTGAGTTCCGGGACCAGATCGACCGCCTGGAGGCCAGCGAACATTGGCGCCAGTCGCGTCAGCTTCGCGGCCTCGTCTTCCGTCTCAACGGCGAGGCGACTCCGAGTAAGCCGGCAGCCACTCGGTCGCGCCGGGTCATGCTGAGCTACAACCATGCCAGCAGGCGACAGGTCGAGCGGCTGCACAGTCGGCTTTGCGAGAGCCACCTGGACGTTTGGGTCGACTTCAGGCACCTGAAGGAGGGCTCAACTCTAGACGCGATGTCTGAGGCGGTTGAGAGCTCCCAGGTTGTGCTGCTCTGCGTATCCAGGCTGTACAAGGAGAGCAACAATTGCCGACTCGGTGAGATCCTCACCTGCTGACTGACTGACACTCTCACCTGCTGACTGTCTGACACTCTCACCTGCTGACTGACTGACACTCTCACCTGCTGACTGACATTCTCCCCTGCTGACTGACTGACACTCTCACCTGCTGACTGACATTCTCCCCTGCTGACTGACTGACACTCTCACCTGCTGACTGGCATTCTCACCTGCTGACTGACTGACATTCTCACCTGCGACCCGCTGCACACTCAGAGGCTGAGTACGCCTGGAAGTGCGGCAAGAAGCTCATCCCGGTGCTGATGGAGCCGAAGTACAAGGCTAGCGGCTGGCTCGGCATGCTCCTCGGCACGCAGCTCTACTTCGACCTCAGCGAGGCCAAGTACCCGTTCGAGGACAAATTCGCCCAGCTGTTGCCAGCCATCTTGACTGTCTTGGAAACGGCCGAATCGGAAACCCGACCTGGTCAGGCGGAACAGGCGCACAGGATGCCGACCCCGGCTCCGCCACTGCCACCAATCCTTACCGCCGGCAGCGCCGACATTCGGGCCTGGGACGCCGAGCGAGTGTCGGTCTGGTGCTCGGAGCGCTGCCTGCCAAACCGGGTGGCCGAGATGCGCCTCACTGGCCGCGAGCTGCACTTCCTGCTAGGAGCAATGACCCGCTCGCCGGAGTTCTTTGGTCGCCTGCTGGAGCGCTACTTTGGCTTCGACAGGCTGCACGATCTGGCCGCGCTGGTGGCCGCGCTAGAGGACCTGGCCGCCGCGCAGTCCTGTCGACGCGCCTGACGTCCGACTTGATAGTCCGGAGTCTCCGTATTCGATTCTAATTTTTAAAAAGTATTTTTAACTTCTGTCTTCGATTGCGTTTTATCTTATTTTCAATCGAATCATTACTTCACACTCATGCATCGAGGTCCTGAGTTCGATTCAGAGCGAGGCCACATTCATTTGGTGGCTTGTCATGCAATTTACGCTCTTGAGGGCCAACCTCCAAGGCACAGTGAGAGAGTTTACACTGCTTAACGATCAGAACGTCAGGGCAGATGAAGCGTCCGACTCACGACTGAAAGGTCGGGGGTTCGATTCCCGTCTGCACTGGAACAGTTTGTATCCTTTAGCAAGACACTCAAATCTGTATTGCTTCAGTTCACCCAGCTGTTAAATGGGTGCCAGCATCAGCTGGGATAATTGAAGGTGGGTGTGGCGTCCCTCCAGTCCATGGACTGAACAGCCGTACACAGCCTTCACATGCACGGCGCAATAGCTGCGGCTGTGCATCTGACCCTATTGAGGCAGTTGTAATCAATCATTATTGTTAAAATAATAATTATTATTATTATTATGTACAGTAATCGACTGTCTCTACTGTCTTTAACGCGTCTCCATAGTTACTTTACTAATTTTATAAAGAGTTTACATTAGTTGTGAAATCGTTTTCAATGTTAATAGTTCTACAAAATTAAACTGCAAACATCCTTGTGTGAATAACTTAGCTGGAGGCTTTATCATTGTTTTACCTGCCTTTTAATACTGCAATATCAGCACAGATTGAACCACTGCACAACGGAAGGGTGGTCGAATGTGAAATTTGATGCTTAAAACACTTCCTGAACGTAGCAATCAAAGTGTTCCAAAGTTTATTAACTATCCATTTAAGATTTTTCACTCTACGACTAAATTGTCACCTTCTGTTCGAATATTTATGTTTGCAGTGGCTCATCGCACTGATAATCTCATTCAGTGATTAGTACCTGTCTCTGTCTCTCAGGTTCTGTCTCTGATTCTGTCTCTCTCAGGTTCTGTCTCTGATTCTGTCTCTCTCAGGTTCTGTCTCTGATTCTGTCTCTCTCAGGTTCTGTCTCTGATTCTGTCTCTTTCAGGTTCTGTCTCCGATTCTGTCTCTCTCAGGTTCTGTCTCTGATTCTGTCTCTCTCAGGTTCTGTCTCTGATTCTGTCTCTCTCAGGTTCTGTCTCTGATTCTGTCTCTCTCAGGTTCTGTCTCTGATTCTGTCTCTGATTCTGTCTCTCTCAGGTTCTGTCTCTGATTCTGTCTCTCTCAGGTTCTGTCTCTCTGATTCTGTCTCTCTGATTCTGTCTCTCTCAGGTTCTGTCTCTCTGATTCTGTCTCTCTCAGGTTCTGTCTCTGATTCTGTCTCTCTGATTCTGTCTCTCTGATTCTGTCTCTCTCAGGTTCTGTCTCTGATTCTGTCTCTCTGATTCTGTCTCTCTCAGGTTCTGTCTCTCTGATTCTGTCTCTCTCAGGTTCTGTCTCTGATTCTGTCTCTCTGATTCTGTCTCTCTGATTCTGTCTCTCTCAGGTTCTGTCTCTGATTCTGTCTCTCTGATTCTGTCTCTCTCAGGTTCTGTCTCTGATTCTGTCTCTGATTCTGTCTCTCTCAGGTTCTGTCTCTCTGATTCTGTCTCTCTCAGGTTCTGTCTCTCTGATTCTGTCTCTCTCAGGTTCTGTCTCTCTGATTCTGTCTCTCTCAGGTTCTGTCTCTGATTCTGTCTCTCTCAGGTTCTGTCTCTCTGATTCTGTCTCTGATTCTGTCTCTCTCAGGTTCTGTCTCTCTGATTCTGTCTCTCTGATTCTGTCTCTCTCAGGTTCTGTCTCACTGATTCTGTCTCTCTCAGGTTCTGTCTCTGATTCTGTCTCTCTGATTCTGTCTCTCTGATTCTGTCTCTCTCAGGTTCTGTCTCTGATTCTGTCTCTCTGATTCTGTCTCTCTCAGGTTCTGTCTCTCTGATTCTGTCTCTCTCAGGTTCTGTCTCTGATTCTGTCTCTCTGATTCTGTCTCTCTGATTCTGTCTCTCTCAGGTTCTGTCTCTGATTCTGTCTCTCTGATTCTGTCTCTCTCAGGTTCTGTCTCTGATTCTGTCTCTGATTCTGTCTCTCTCAGGTTCTGTCTCTCTGATTCTGTCTCTCTCAGGTTCTGTCTCTCTGATTCTGTCTCTCTCAGGTTCTGTCTCTCTGATTCTGTCTCTCTCAGGTTCTGTCTCTCTGATTCTGTCTCTCTCAGGTTCTGTCTCTGATTCTGTCTCTCTCAGGTTCTGTCTCTCTGATTCTGTCTCTGATTCTGTCTCTCTCAGGTTCTGTCTCTCTGATTCTGTCTCTGATTCTGTCTCTCTCAGGTTCTGTCTCTCTGATTCTGTCTCTCTGATTCTGTCTCTCTCAGGTTCTGTCTCTCTGATTCTGTCTCTCTGATTCTGTCTCTCTAGGAGCAACAAAGCAGTGCTCCTAGATCTTTTAGGAGCAGTCTAGAAGCTGAAATGGTTAGACGCGAAAACTCTTTTGATAACTGCCGCCCAGTACTGTTTTGAATAGTATCTAGCAGCAGTTTTAGTGTTTAGTGCAAGTTCTCCTAACCGGTTCGATCTACTTCCAACCGTCTCAAACTGGTCTAACCCTTGGCCCACCAAACACCCACCCCACACCCGTGACTTGCTTGCGCCTTTAATGCAACCTTCCTATATTCTGTGCTCGAAAATTGTGCCAGCTTCATATTAGAGCTATTCTCATTGTCCGTCACTCGACTTTTTGTTCCTATGTCCATCTGTTTCTCAGCCACTCAACCCCGAATGCTCGCCGAGGCAGACAGTGAAATATTCGCCAACCAAGTTTTTCTCTAGCCAATCTGCATCACTCAGGTGACTCTCTTGTCTCTCTCTCTATTTGCTATCACTTTTAAATTTCTGGAATGTTAATCTGTCTGTTTCTCAGTGGCAGACTAAACACTGATATAAATAGAGGTCAAATGAATTGTTTCTTCTAAGCCTATCTATTCCCAGGTTTAGGTAAATTGATTTCATTGGCAACAGTATGGGTCTGGAAGAGAGCAGGCCTTCTGTTACCGGCTCCGCGTGCTCTGGCAGAGGCTCTTCGACCGATTGCGGCAACTGCGTCTGGGGACCAAGACCTGTGCGGAGGCGCTGCCTGCCCTGGGCAACCGTGCAGCAGTGCAGCCTGCGAGATTGGACAGCCCGGCTGCACGGTAGGAGTGACGCATCGGCGTGGCACTGCTATGGGTTGGAGCCATGGGTCACCGGAGTGGCACTGCTATGGGTTGGAGCCATGGGTCACCGGAGTGGCACTGCTATGGGTTGGAGCCATGGGTCACCGGAGTGGCACTGATATGGGTTGGAGCCATGGGTCACCGGAGTGGCACTGATATGGGTTGGAGCCATGGGTCACCGGAGTGGCACTGATATGGGTTGGAGCCATGGGTCACCGGTGTGGCACTGCTATGGGTTGGAGCCATGGGTCACCGGAGTGGCACTGCTTTTGGTTGGAGCCATGGGTCACCGGAGTGGCACTGATATGGGTTGGAGCCATGGGTCACCGGAGTGGCACTGCTATGGGTTGGAGCCATGGGTCACCGGAGTGGCACTGCTATGGGTTGGAGCCATGGGTCACCGGAGTGGCACTGATATGGGTTGGAGCCATGGGTCACCGGAGTGGCACTGATATGGGTTGGAGCCATGGGTCACCGGAGTGGCACTGCTTTTGGTTGGAGCCATGGGTCACCGGAGTGGCACTGCTATGGGTTGGAGCCATGGGTCACCGGAGTGGCACTGCTATGGGTTGGAGCCATGGGTCACCGGAGTGGCACTGATATGGGTTGGAGCCATGGGTCACCGGAGTGGCACTGATATGGGTTGGAGCCATGGGTCACCGGTGTGGCACTGCTATGGGTTGGAGCCATGGGTCACCGGTGTGGCACTGCTATGGGTTGGAGCCATGGGTCACCGGAGTGGCACTGATATGGGTTGGAGCCATGGGTCACCGGAGTGGCACTGATATGGGTTGGAGCCATGGGTCACCGGTGTGGCACTGCTATGGGTTGGAGCCATGGGTCACCGGAGTGGCACTGATATGGGTTGGAGCCATGGGTCACCGGAGTGGCACTGATATGGGTTGGAGCCATGGGTCACCGGAGTGGCACTGATATGGGTTGGAGCCATGGGTCACCGGAGTGGCACTGATATGGGTTGGAGCCATGGGTCACCGGAGTGGCACTGCTATGGGTTGGAGCCATGGGTCACCGGAGTGGCACTGATATGGGTTGGAGCCATGGGTCACCGGAGTGGCACTGCTATGGGTTGGAGCCATGGGTCACCGGAGTGGCACTGCTATGGGTTGGAGCCATGGGTCACCGGAGTGGCACTGATATGGGTTGGAGCCATGGGTCACCGGAGTGGCACTGATATGGGTTGCACTGATATGGGTTGGAGCCATGGGTCACCGGAGTGGCACTGATATGGGTTGGAGCCATGGGTCACCGGAGTGGCACTGATATGGGTTGGAGCCATGGGTCACCGGAGTGGCACTGCTATGGGTTGGAGCCATGGGTCACCGGTGTGGCACTGCTATGGGTTGGAGCCATGGGTCACCGGAGTGGCACTGATATGGGTTGGAGCCATGGGTCACCGGAGTGGCACTGATATGGGTTGGAGCCATGGGTCACCGGAGTGGCACTGATATGGGTTGGAGCCATGGGTCACCGGAGTGGCACTGATATGGGTTGGAGCCATGGGTCACCGGAGTGGCACTGCTATGGGTTGGAGCCATGGGTCACCGGAGTGGCACTGATATGGGTTGGAGCCATGGGTCACCGGAGTGGCACTGCTATGGGTTGGAGCCATGGGTCACCGGAGTGGCACTGCTATGGGTTGGAGCCATGGGTCACCGGAGTGGCACTGATATGGGTTGGAGCCATGGGTCACCGGAGTGGCACTGATATGGGTTGCACTGATATGGGTTGGAGCCATGGGTCACCGGAGTGGCACTGATATGGGTTGGAGCCATGGGTCACCGGAGTGGCACTGATATGGGTTGGAGCCATGGGTCACCGGAGTGGCACTGCTATGGGTTGGAGCCATGGGTCACCGGTGTGGCACTGCTATGGGTTGGAGCCATGGGTCACCGGAGTGGCACTGATATGGGTTGGAGCCATGGGTCACCGGCGTGGCAGTGTTGGGTTGGGTTGGGTTGGAGCCATTGTGACAGGGGTAGATCAGTGTGATACAGGAGTAGACCAGTGTGACACAGGAGTAGACCAGTATGACACAGGAGTAGACCAGTATGACACAGGAGTAGACCAGTGTGACACAGGAGTAGACCAGTATGACACAGGAGTAGACCAGTGTGACACAGGAGTAGACCAGTGTGACACAGGAGTAGACCAGTGTGACACAGGAGTAGATTATAGTGACACACTGTTGTAAAAAATCTCCAAAATATCTAATTGCATTTCGGCAGACGGACTCAATTTTGATCAGCACGGGCTCACCTGTTCTTCCCGGCTATACTGCGACTGCTCACCTGGTTTCTGCGTGCAGCAGCAGAGCCTGATCCCGGTCTCCAAGAAGCAGCTGGCCCATTGTCCTGACGTCGGCCCCATCTCAGTGTGCACCGTGAGGCCGCTTAAGAGAGCGAAGTTCTCTAAAATGGCCCAACACCTGGAGTACAATCACATTCCAGCGTCACTGTCCTCTATTCAGGTAGCGGCGTCGATCGATGGTAGAGTTAAAAGTACAAATATGCTTTCAAATTGCCATAAAAGTATGCATTTGCATCGGGAGACTGTAGCCCAGAGGCTAGAGAGTCGGATCTCTGGCCGAGAGGTCGGCAGTTCGAATCGCAGTCAAACGGAGGCAATAACGTGTCATTGAGCAAGGCACTTAATTCCCAAGCATAGCAGTTGTTGAAATTAGGGGTGGAAACTAGGGTGAGTGTGCCGGCCTTCATATTGAAAGGAATGAACAGCTGTACGCAGCCTTCTTCGTACAGGTGTAATTTCTATCTCTGTATTCTCTTCTGTGTAATTCTTTTAAGCCATTCTTTTATATTCAATTCGTGTGCTTCTTATAAGCGGAGGCTGTAAATGGACAATTAAAGCATTTAAATAAGCGTCAATCGCTTTATTTATTTTCATGCTGAATATTTCTACAATTCTACTACTCAGTAGTACAGTGCGCTCAATAAGACCGAAATGATCCTGATTGCGCAGAAATTCCGTGTGAAATCGGTGCTGTGCCACCGGGGCAGCCTGATGGTGCTGCACCTCGTGCGCAACATGTCCTCTCAGTTCGGCATTGTGGACTTCAGCAACAACAAATTCTTGGGCATCTTCGCCAAGCAGCCTCTGGAGTTTCCCGTCGAGTCTGTCAGGGCCAAGATCGCCCCGGATGAGGCTCACTGCCTCCTGCTAATGCCGTCGGTTCAGCACCGGCATCACAGGCTGGCCGTGCTAATGCTGTGCGACCTGCGCACAAAGGAAGTGCTGTCCGAGGTGTGTGCATGGATATTTTATATTCAACCCGATCAAAACTGTGCATCTTGGAATGCACTATTAAAAGATAGAAACACTTTAGTAGCGGTTAAAACACGTTAGTAACGATTAGAGCACGTTAGTAACAATTAGAACACGCTAGTAACGATTAGAACACGTTAGTAACGATTAGAACACGTTAGTAACGATTAGAACACGTTAGTAACGATTAGAACACGTTAGTAACGATTAGAACACGTTAGTAACGATTAAAACATGTTAGTAACGATTAAAACACGTTAGTAACGATTAGAACAAGTTAGTAACGATTAGAACACGTTAGTAACGATTAGAACACGTTATTAACGATTAGAACACGTTAGTAGCGATAAGAACACGTTAGTAACGATTAGAACACGTTAGTAACGATTAGAACACGTTAGTAACGATTCGAACAATTTAGTAACGATTTTAACAAGTAAATAACAGTTAGAACACGTTAAAAATGATTAGAAGACGTTAGTAACGATTAGAACGCGTTAAAACGATTAGAAAAGTGTTATTAACGGTTAGAACATGTTAGTAACGATTAGAATGCGTTTCTAACGATTAAAACAAGTCTATAACGATTTCAACAAGATAGTTACGATTAGAACACGTTTCTAACGTTTTAATCGCGTTAGTAATGATTCGTTCACGGTAGCAACGATTAGATTTCGTTGGTTGGTAACGATTAGAACCTTTAAAAATGTTTAGAACACGTTATTTACGATTTGAACACGTTATTAATGATTAGAAGACGTTAGTAATGATTATAACACGTTAGTAACGATTAGAACACGTTTGGTAACCATTACGTTACGTTGGTATAAATTAGAACTCGTAAGTAACGTTTATTACGTTTCTTTATCGAATAAAAACTTCTTAAACGATAAAATCGCGCAAATAACGATTAGAATTCGTTAGTATTGACTCGATCCTTTCTTTAAATATGTAAATTTTAAGACACATCACTAATTACTAGTTGTATAACGCGTTTCGGGTGACTCATACGCTTCCTTAACGATTTCTCTGTAACGTATGTGCTGAACCGCTTCTGGATTGGTTAATACGTTTCTAATACGATGTGAATCGCTCGAACTGCCAGGTGACTCTCCAGGGCGGCCTCAGCGCGAGCTGCCACTTCGCCTTCGACCCGCGTTTCACCTGCTACCGTGTGGCCGTGACCGTCGGAGCGCACCTGGTTGGCGAGCCGGACGAAGCCATGCAGCCCCAGCAGCCTCAGCAGCCGCCTGTCAACATCGGCTCGCAGCTGAGCCTGCTGGACTGTCGCACCAGCTCCTGGCGTCGGCTGCGCTCCGGCCAGCTGGTCGGGCCCGGCCTGCGACCTCGGCGGCTCCAGTACAGCCGGGCCGGCCACCTCCTACTGGCCGTGACCGTCGACAACTCGACCAGCGACGAAAACGACGACGACAATAATAATAACAACAACCGCGACGCCGGTGTCGTTGGAAGATGTCGCTGCGCTGGTGACCTTCGCCGACAGCCGCTGGCCTGCCAGCTGGTGCTGCTGGACTCTGACAGTCTGGCCCGGCTGCGGCGGATACCGTACTTTCGCCTGGCCTGCCCGCTGCACAGCTGTCCGGCCAGCTACAGCCCGGTCATGTCCCGCTGCGGCTCTCGACTGGCTCTGGCTGTCAGCCTGCCAGGTGGCCGCACCGAGGTGGTCGTCCGGCAGCTGCCGCAGCCTCCATCGTTGAGGGCCATGGCCAGGGAGGTTGTGCTGCAGGTAAGCTCAGCATTGGCTATTTTATGTGTGATCCTCTCCCGTGTGATCCTCTCCCGTGTGATCCTCTCCCGTGTGATCCTCCCGTGTGATCCTCTCCCGTGTGATCCTCTCCCGTGTGATCCTCTCCCGTGTGATCCTCCCGTGTGATCCTCTCCCGTGTGATCCTCTCCCGTGTGATCCTCTCCCGTGTGATCCTCTCCCGTGTGATCCTCTCCCGTGTGATCCTCTCCCGTGTGATCCTCTCCCGTGTGATCCTCTCCCGTGTGATCCTCTCCCGTGTGATCCTCTCCCGTGTGATCCTCTCCCGTGTGATCCTCTCCAGTGTGATCCTCTCCCGTCTGATCCTCTCCCGTGTGATCCTCTCCCATCTGATCCTCTCCCGTCTGATCCTCTCCCGTGTGATCCTCTCCCGTGTGATCCTCTCCCGTGTGATCCTCTCCCGTGTGATCCTCTCCCGTGTGATCCTCTCCCGTGTGATCCTCTCCAGTGTGATCCTCTCCCGTCTGATCCTCTCCCGTGTGATCCTCTCCCATCTGATCCTCTCCCGTCTGATCCTCTCCCGTGTGATCCTCTCCCGTGTGATCCTCTCCCGTGTGATCCTCTCCCGTGTGATCCTCTCCCGTGTGATCCTCTCCCGTGTGATCCTCTCCAGTGTGATCCTCTCCCGTCTGATCCTCTCCCGTGTGATCCTCTCCCGTGTGATCCTCTCCCGTGTGATCCTCTCCAGTGTGATCCTCTCCCGTCTGATCCTCTCCCGTGTGATCCTCTCCCATCTGATCCTCTCCCGTCTGATCCTCTCCCGTGTGATCCTCTCCCGTGTGATCCTCTCCCGTGTGATCCTCTCCCGTGTGATCCTCTCCCGTGTGATCCTCTCCCGTGTGATCCTCTCCAGTGTGATCCTCTCCCGTCTGATCCTCTCCCGTGTGATCCTCTCCCATCTGATCCTCTCCCGTCTGATCCTCTCCCGTGTGATCCTCTCCCGTGTGATCCTCTCCCATCTGATCCTCTCCCATCTGATCCTCTCCCATGTGTTTCTCTCGGATGAGAATACTATTTTATGTGATCCTTTATACTTTATAGTCTGGTCTTATTTATTCACCGGTTGTCCTGTTTTGATCAAAAGGTTAAATTTTTCTTAGTTTTAAATAAACTTCTGCTAAAGTTTCTGGGCTTTAAAGTAAGCTTAGAATTTAAATTCCAAGTTATACTGATTACAAAACAGTAAGCTAGCGATATTAATCCTATGGCCATTGACATCAACACCACCCAAACAATGCGCAGCTTTGGTCCGACCGGGTCCTTAGCGAACAGCTAACACTGCCTAAATCTCTGATGGCTTATCTGCGATTCAATCCTGAGTTTTCCTGCTCCGGCACCTGCCTGCTGTGGCCGGAAGCACAGTGCTGCTGAAGCGAGCCAAATCCACACTGAAGCGAGCCAAATCCACACTGAAGCGAGCCAAATCCATACTGAAGCGAGCCAAATCCACACTGAAGCGAACCAAATCCACACTGAAGCGAGCCAAATCCATACTGAAGCGAGCCAAATCCATACTGAAGCGAGCCAAATCCACACTGAAGCGAGCCAAATCCACACTGAAGCGAGCCAAATCCACACTGAAGCGAGCCAAATCCACACTGAAGCGAACCAAATCCATACTGAAGCGAGCCAAATCCATACTGAAGCGAGTCAAATCCACACTGAAGCGAGTCAAATCCACACTGAAGCGAGCCAAATCCATACTGAAGCGAGCCAAATCCATACTGAAGCGAGCCAAATCCACACTGAAGCGAGCCAAATCCATACTGAAGCGAGTCAAATCCACACTGAAGCGAGCCAAATCCACACTGAAGCGAGCCAGATCTATACTGAAGCGAGCCAAATCCATACTGAAGCGAGCCAAATCCACACTGAAGCGAGCCAAATCCACACTGAAGCGAGCCAGATCTATACTGAAGCGAGCCAAATCCATACTGAAGCGAGCCAAATCCACACTGAAGCGAGCCAGATCTATACTGAAGCGAACCAAATCCATACTGAAGCGAGTCAAATCCACACTGAAGCGAGCCAAATCCACACTGAAGCGAGCCAGATCTATACTGAAGCGAACCAAATCCATACTGAAGCGAGTCAAATCCACACTGAAGCGAGCCAAATCCATACTGAAGCGAACCAGTTAGTGTTAAGTTAGTGTTAGTGTTTACACTTACTTAATTTATATAGCCCAAAATCAGTATCGTCTAATGCAATCAGATTTTTCTGATATTCATTCATCAGAGAAGGTACTTCGGAGCTAAGAGAAGATTCGTGTTTTGTGAAACAGATTTTATTCTTTTTGTTTAAAAAATCTGGAAAACTTTTACTATAAGATTTGCATCGAGCTTTTTAAGCTCTACTATTCGGTTTAATACAATTATCCAAGCTTTAGTAATTTCCAGCGACAGTATTACGAGCTACTATTAGTAATCACACTCGCATGTCTATATTCAAGCATTCTATTTAGTGTCCCGATGTGCATAACTTACTAGATGTATAATTGCTTTCCAAGACTCACTATTTCCATTATAAAATATACCTGTAACATTAAATATTTATAATATAACCATATGCCAAGAGTTCTATTCCTGTCTGACGCCTCAGTTGCCGCCGTGCCACGGATCCTGACTGCGCAGCAGTACCTCGATGGCGTCGAATGAGTCAGGACCCTGCAAATCAGCGCTTGCTTCATTAACAGTAGAAGACCAGTATGGGTATTTCAAAGGGGGGTCGGTGGCAGAGCGGTTAACGCGTTTGCCTCTCGCACCAAGGTCCCTAAGTTCGATTCCACGGCGAGGCCACATTTATTTGGGGCGCAGCCGCGGAGAGAAGGCTTGGGGGCTTGTCGTGCAATTTACGCCCTTGAGTGCCAACCTCCAAGGCACAGTGAAGTGTACACTGCCTGACGATGAGAAAGTCAGGGCAGATGTACACACCTGTGTGAGCGTATGCCTGCGTACAGTATCCGAATGCGTGTGTGCTCAGGAGTCAGCGAAATGGGCAGAATTGCCTCCTCGCTGGCTGCGGGTCTAGTGTCACTAAATGATGAGCCATTGCCCGCAGCCCTCCTGCAATTATTATTATTATTTTATTTATTATTATTGCTATTATTACTATGGGTATTTCCAATGTCCACATTTTTCTTGTTTCTGTGTTTCCCAAAATATTCAAACAATCGCCATAAAAATGCAGGACACGGGCTCAAATTTTCCGCTCTATCCGATGAAACAGCTTCCAGAATCCCAAAACATCTGCATCGTCGGGATATTCAACGATTCTCGTCGAGGTGTCTGGTGGCATAAACATCAATACAGACACCATTTTTCTGCTCACAAAAATTTCATCATGTAATCATGTGGGCTATTATTGTTGACTATTATGGTAACTTATTTTATTTTTAAGCCAACTATTCCTAATTTCGCTATGAAGGTTTATACAGAGCAAAGTTACATATCCTTGTCTTCGACACGAATCGCTGAATATCTCGAAGATGCTGGAACTACTGTCTATGGTAAAACTTGAATGTTGCAGCGATACGAAAAGTAATGTTCGTTTTTTTATCTATACCAAACTCCAATCCTAATTGTTTACCTGTCTCAGATAGGATCTAAGCGAGCGAATAACGGCATCGTTGCCTAGCAACTGATTGGTGCGGCGAGTAGCGTCATCGATTGGGGGCTGACTGCGTAGCAGATCTAGCGCACGCTTTACATTCCCTGAGTTTGAGAAAAAGAGCAGGAGTTATTTAGTGTTCCGAATTCTGCAGGCGGGTCAGTCAATCTGGCTATAAATATGAATTTCTCACTTACAGGCGTAGCAGTAGTGTAGATTGATACCATCAGAGCACACTAAAGTGTAAATTGAAAGTTATAAAGTAAACTGGTTTTCTAAATAGCCTTACACAATGTTACACAATGTTAAACCTTGTTTAACCAATGAACAACCTTTTAGTTCAAAGCTGTACCTGTTACACTGAATTAATAATCTTCCATATTGTGCTACTCAGTCAGTAGCTCAGTTACTCAATCAGTCACTCGCTCAGTCACTCGCTCAGTCACTCGCTCAGTCACTCGCTCAGTCACTCGCTCAGTCACTCGCTCAGTTACTCAATCAGTCACTCGCTCAGTCACTCGCTCAGTTACTCGCTCAGTCACTCGCTCAGTCACTCGCTCAGTCACTCGCTCAGTTACTCAATCAGTCACTCGCTCAGTCACTCGCTCAGTCAGTCGCTCAGTTACTCACTCAGTCACTCGCTCAGTCACTCGCTCAGTCAGTCGCTCAGTTACTCGCTCAGTCAGTCGCTCAGTCACTCGCTCAGTTACTCACTCAGTCACTCACTCAGTCACTCGCCCAATCACTCGCTCAGTCCTTTACTCAGTCACTCGCTCAGTCCTTTACTCAGTCACTCGCTCAGTCCTTTACTCAGTCACTCGCTCAGTCACTCGCTCAGTCACTCGCCCAGTCACTCGCTCAGTCACTCGCTCAGTCACTCGCTCAGTCCTTTACTCAGTCACTCGCTCAGTCACTCGCTCAGTCACTCGCTCACCCGCGTGAGGCGCGGCCGCAGCGCAGGACGCCAGGGAAGCGAGCAGTGCGGAAGTGGCGATCACGCAGAAGGTTAGCTTGGCGGCAGTCAGCATCTTTGCTTGCTCCTGAGTCGCCGGTCAGTGTGGTGTCTCCCTGGCTCGGTCGGTGGCGAGTCCGGCTCGCCTGAGCCAGCCAGATAAAGGCGGCGGAGGAGGCGTGGGCAGGCGGTGCGAAGCTGCCGCACCCAATTAGCGGCAGCGGTTGCGACGGTCAGTGCGAGCTGGTCGTGGGCGGTGGGAGAGTCGGCCTCATGATCTGAGCTGCAAGAATTATCCCATCAGACAGGTTTTCCCCGTGGCTATTCGAGAAGCTGGACTCACCTATCCCGCCCCTCGTCCTGCCTGATCCCATCATCCTATCATCCAATTCTACTTCTGTCTCTTTAGCCCGCTGCCTCGAGAGCAGCCGGCAAGTTTGAGCAAAAAAACGGATGAAAATGAATTTACTGTCAGTTTGAGTTTTATCTGAGTAGGCCCGTGGCTTAAGTTTAGGAAATTTTGACCTTCTGGCTTTTCGTTAAGAAGTTTTTCGTTTGGAATGGCTTCATTTAATGAACTTGTTAAGACATGTAAATAATATTTCTGGCCTCACGAATCATGCATCAGGTTCTAATTGGAACTCTCACACGTGCTTTGACACAGAAAACGCCGATTGCAAAGGGCTTAGTAAAAAGGCAAACATTTCAGGCTATCGCCTTGCTTGTTGTGAAATTATCGAGATTTCTTGTAACTGCGTGCACTTTTAGGCGCACCAACATACCATTGTTAACTTTGAAAAGCAGCAGTGTATACAGATAAAAACTTTTTTGCAAATAGTGAGTATTTGAAATGGACAAAAATAAAACATTTACAGAAATAAAGCACCTTTGTCCTGTATTTTATAAGACAGAAACGATACCAGTAAATAGTTCAGCCATTACAGCCTCACTGCACAGCATTTACAATGAGGCGGTTCTTAAAACTCCTCAAACTCAGCCTTTAAGTGCATTTGCCTTTGGACGCGCACAATTGCGGCTGGCACTGGCTGGCCCGTGTAGTAAAGCTCTTCGTATTTGCTTGCCAATTTCTGTGGCGCCGGCAGTTGCTTATTAAACAGACAGATAAAGTTCATGTCGCTAAAGAACTCGTGCTGCCGTACCGCTGCTGCCCCGTCTCTTTGACAGCCCAGACGATTGTGAGGATTCTTCTGGCATAGACTGCTCACCAGCTGCTTGACGTCCGACCCGATGGTGCTCGGGTACTGTACCTCGCTTGACATGACCTTTTTGATCATGCTTAGTTCGCTTCCGGCGACTGTACTGAATGGAGTACATCCGACCATAAACTCGTAAAGCAAACAGCCCGCTGCCCACCAGTCAGCAGAGTAGCTGTAACCGCAGTTGTTTGTATTAAGTACCTCAGGTGCCATGTAGGCTATAGTGCCCAGAGTGCTGTAGGTTCGCTCTGAAAAAAACAAGCATACTCGTAATTGAAGTCAACAAAGCTCTGAGTAAGCTATGTAGCTCGTAAATGCTCGCTCACCTCTTTGAGCATCCAGCAGCTTGGCGAAACCGAAGTCCGTCAGCTTAATGTAGCCAGTCATTTCAAGCATCAGGTTCTCTGGCTTGAGATCGCGATACAAAATGCGCATCCTGTGCAGGTACTCAAGGCACAGTACAACCTGTGCCAGATAGAACTTGGCTTCTTTGTAGTTGAACCGTCTGCAGTTGGTAGAGCGCATCAGCTGGAGCAGATTTCCGCACTCAATGAACGGCATGACCAAATAGATATTTGAATTGTCCTGTAGACTCTCTATCAGCGACATGATAAGAGGATGATGGACTGCCGATAAAGTTCGACGTTCAGCAATGACGTAATTGATCACCCTCTTTACATTGATCTCTTCCTTTGACATGACCTTCATGGCGTATAAAGTGCCACCATTCTCGACATTGACCAGCAGAACAGAACCGAACCCACCTTTGCCCAGTAGTCGCATAATGTTGTACTTTTTATTCGGCTTTGTTGGCGGCTGGCGAAAATACATTGGCTCAAAGGCGCGCATCTCCTTTTCCAGCCACTTCAGGTAAGTCGCATTGCTTAAGACCATTTTGAACGGCGTCTTGTCATCTTTTTCTGGATTAGATTCTTTATCAGCACTTTTATTCCTTTGACTTGTCTTGCTTTTTACAGATTCTGCACTACTACTTTTTGACTCATTGCCTGTTGCATCCGATCTACTATTATCAGTCCTGGTTCCGTCCTGCACTTCAGAAGCAGGATTTACGGTGTTTAAATCTGAGCCAATGTGATGAAGGGCCGCCCCAGCTACGTCTTCATTATCGAGGATGTGACGCCGATCACACATCAAGCTACTTTACCTACGGCTGACGTCTGCGGCAGCTAGTGCCCTTGCTTGATTATTTTCCACTCGACTTGTCGAGCTCACCATTTGTGCAAGCGGCCATTTCTCGCTTTGGATCTGATTTGTCTATGGCCAAATGACCAAATTATTGGATGCACTTCTCCTTTACAGCTGCAACGTTGGGCGTATTTTTGAACGATGAGAAAACAATAAATGTCACCATGAAAGTGCATCTGTTTGAATCCCCAAAGTTTAGATTTCTTTTAGGATCGCGCGCCCCCATTTCTCAACGATTTCCAGATTAAAATAATTATCTGACTTTATCTACACTTTGCTCTCGCATAACCAGCAATTTGTGTGCCGGCTTTCGTCTAGATAATATTTGACAGAACAAGCCTCCACTTTTACCAAAAATGATTTTATTAATTACCGATTAAATCCGAAGAAAATAATTGACGTCAAAGTTAAACCAGACACTCACATGGCCTCTCAGCCCCTATCGACGTTAAAGTTAAGCCAGACACTGACAGGCCTCTCAGCCCGGATCGACGCTTAAGTTAAGCCAGACACTGACATGGCCTCACAGCCCGGATCGAAGTTGAAATTACGCCGACTCTGAATCTAACCTTCGAGCCTAGCATTTTTTCTTTTCTCGATTTTCTTTTTTATTTCAAAAATGCTACGAAAGCTAAGTCTCACATGCATATTCGGTTTTAAAAGTAATCGTGTACATAATTAAATGCATACATCCAATACATAAAGAAATGAAATGTCTATATTTCGGCTTAGACTGAAAAACTAAATCCTGTGAACACTTTCGTCCGGGCAGTTGGCAGAGAAGCATTTTGTGGTTCAAACAATAGCGCTTTAGGCGGAAGTTAGTAGGATACAGACTTTGCTGCTGAAACAGAAGATGTCATTAAAACAGTTCAAGCACTACCGATGTCAGAACTCCATAAACATGGTGTTGTAGCGCATGGTTCTGCTGATCCTAATGACATTTTTTGGCACTGGCCGTCCAGTATAAAAAGTCTTGTCGTCCTTGCCCGTCGGCTTGTGTGGCGCGGGCAGCTGCCGGTGAAAGACGCCCACAAAGTCGACGTCCTGAAAGAATGGATGCTCGCGAATGGCAGCCGCTCCAGTCTTCTGGCAGCCCAGGCGCTTGTGGGGATTCTTCTGGCACAGGCTGGTCACCAGGTCCTTGGCATCGGGTTTGATGAAATTAGGAAACTGTACCTCGGCTGACATGATCTTTTTAATAACGTTCATCGTGTTTCCATCAGGCATGTGGAATGGCGGAAAGCCGACCATGAATTCGTACAACAGACAACCTGTTGTCCACCAGTCAACGGAGAAACTGTAGCCGCAGTTCTTGGCTGAGAAAATCTCAGGTGCCATGTAGTCAGGTGTGCCCAGGGTACTGTAGGTTCGCTCTGAATCGGGCATGGGAGGATTCAAACAAGTCGCAATTATTAGAAACAAAGTCACATTTCACCTTCATGAATTCCTGGAGTCCTCACCTCTGTTTGCGTCTAGAAGCTTGGCGAATCCCAAATCGGCCAGCTGGATATAGCCGCCCCTGTCAAGCATCAGGTTCTCAGGCTTAAGATCCCGGTACACGACACGCATCTTGTGCAGGTACTCGAAGGCCAGAAGCACCTGGGACACATAAAATTTCGCTTCTTCGTAGCTAAACCGCTTTATGCGTGTAGAGAGCATCAGGCGAAACAGGTCTCCGCACTCGATAAACGGCATTATTATGTAGACGTTTGAGTTGTCTTTCAACTTATCAATCAGCGACATTATGAGAGGGTGGTTAACTGCGGACAAAGCACGCCGCTCGCCAATGATGTACTTGATCATCTTTTTCTCTTTAATCTTCTCCTTAGACATGACCTTCATGGCATATAGAGGACCAGTTTTCTCAACGTTAACCAGCAGAACCAGACCAAAGCCACCTTGGCCGAGCACGCGTACTATGTTGTACTTCTGGTGCGCCTTCGTTGGCTGCTCGCGATAATACCGCGTCGGAAACAGACGCGAGTCCAGTTCGAGCCACTCCAGGTAAGTTGCCTCGTTCTTCACTATATCAAATGGAGCCCTGTCCTCTTTTACCTGAATTAATTGTTCTTGAGAATGTCTATTCTGAACCAACCTAGGCTCTACTTTGGGCTCCTTGTCCTCGTTGGTCTTATTCAGGTCGTCTAAAGAATCTGTATTATCAATCGAAGATTTCGTTTCGGATTTCTCGATCAACTCGGAGTTATTGTCCTTCTCTTTCTCGTGGCTCAGAGATTCCACTTCGCTAGATCGCTGGCTATAAGCAGCAGATTGTCTAGCTGAGTCGTTCTCATCTTCCTGATCGAGACTGCTATGCATCGATTTTAGCTCTCCTTCTGTGCTGTCCTTTTCTGGTTCAGGGCTTTGAAGGCCAGCGTCCGTTTTAACTGCATGCTCGCTCATTAGGATGCCTTTTGCCAAGCAGCTGTCTGCCCAGCAGTGTGATGATAACTACTAAAGATTAAAGCAAGCTACAGCTTACAAGTTGCACTCCTTCATAAATTGTTTGCCACTCGAATCGTTTAATTAAAGTCGCAGAAGCTCATTCTCCTGAAAAAGAGCTGTAGTCTATGGTGAGAAGCAAGTCCCCTATACGGTAGGAATCTTTCGAGTTCGCATTCAAAATGCATTCCGAACTAAAAATCAAGCGAAACTGAAAGCAATCAAGTATAAAAAACTATTGGGGACCTCGGATTCCAATATACTGCGCTTTGATGGACGCTGGATTCATCAGGGCTGAGCGCTTTATCGATTCTCCTGTCATAATTGGTTTTCCCAGCAACAGAGGATAGAGGATACAGGATAAGACGCATCCGCCACAACCCTACCTACACAACGACCCATATATTCGAAGCGACACTAAGTTGATTTTCTTCGGGAAAATAAAATGGCCCTCAAAAGAGATATGAAAGAACTGAGGCTGGATTTGTAAGCCTCCCAATACAGGCGAGCTCCTCTGCGCCATCATTCCTGTCCAGCTTCTCGAAATAGCCACGGGGAAAACCTGTCTGATGGGATAATTCTTGCAGCTCTCTCTCTCTGTTTCAGATTAAGCCGGGTCAGATAGCTGGACTGGGTGGCAGCTCAGATCATGAGGCCGACTCTCCCACCGCCCGCGACCAGCTCGCACTGACCGTCGCAACCGCTGCCGCTAATTGGGCGCGGCAGCTTCGCACCGCCTACCCACGCCTCCTCCGCCGCCTTTATCTGGCTGGCTCAGGCGAGCCGGACTCGCCACCGACCGAGCCAGGAAGACACCACACTGACCGAGCAAGCAAAGATGCTGACTGCCGCCAAGCTAACCTTCTGCGTGATCGCCACTTTCGCACTGCTCGCTTCCCTGGCGTCCTGCGCTGCGGCCACGCCTCACGCTGGTGAGCGAGTGACTAAGCGAGTGACTAAGCGAGTGACTGAGCGAGTGACTGAGCGAGTGACTGAGCGAGTGACTGAGTAAAGGACTGAGCGAGTGTTAGTAGAGGACTGAGCGAGTGATTGAGCGAGTGACTGAGCGAGTGACTGAGCGAGTGACTGAGTAAAGGACTGAGCGAGAGACTGAGTAAAGGACTGAGTGAGAGACTGAGCGAGTGACTGAGCGAGTGACTGTTTAAAGGACTGAGCGAGTGACTGAGTAAAGGACTGAGCGAGTGATTGAGCGAGTTACTGAGCGAGAGACAGATTGGCTGGGCGAGTGGCTTGGCGAGTGACTGAGCGAGTGACTGAGCGAGTGACTGAGCGAGTGACTGAGCGAGTGACTGATTAAAGGACTGAGCGAGTGACTGAGTAAAGGACTGAGCGAGTGATTGAGCGAGTTACTGAGCGAGAGACAGATTGGCTGGGCGAGTGGCTTGGCGAGTGACTGAGCGAGTGACTGAGCGAGTGACTGAGCGAGTGACTGAGCGAGTGACTGAGCGAGTGACTGAGCGAGTCACCGAATGGGACTAAAATTGAATATTTGTAAATCCGACGGTGACAGAACTGGCTGAAATTCCTAATGAGTAGTATTGAGTTTGAGTCGACAGTGAGTTAGTCCCATAATCACTTCCTTCGTAAAAATCAGAGGTGCAATTGTGGCCCTGAATCGCACATGGAGGCAATATTGGACAGACAGTCCATATCCTTGTCTAGGAATGGCTTCCCTAAGCACACTCATTTGCTCCGTGCTTTTTGAGTGCCTGATCGTGTATTACCAGATTACCTAGCAAATAAAAGTTGATCCTGCAACAGTCAACAGCGACAAAAAGCTTTAAAAAGTTGCATCTTAGAAAGAATATTTACACAGCCGAGATATAACAGCTAAGATCCAACTTATCTAACGAAAGCTTTATAGTAGGGTAAAATAAAATGGAATGCTTTAGCACAGTGCATAGGACTGTGTATAGGCTGTAGATTTGCTACGTCAGCATAGGTGGGGTACAATCTAAAGTGTACCTTTCCTCCAGTCCACAGACTGCACAACTCGTAAAATAGAATGCCCCTTCAGAAAAGATAGCGCACAAAAGTGTCACACAGAAGTTGAAAACGAGATCCAATTTCATTTTCAAGTGAGTTTTGACCTCGTTTAATTTTCGAAAAGAAATTCCCAAACTAAAATTCACAATTTCACATTTTTAGCTGCAGAAAACAAGTGAAACTATACTTGATGGCACAGAATTTATTTATCGAAGTACATAAAAGAGAAAATCTAATTCTGGTCAGATGAGCAGCCGACAGCACAGCCGCAGCTATTGCGCGGCGCATCTGAAGGCTGCGTACGGCTGTTCAGTCCATGGACTGGGGGGACGCCACACCCACCCTCAATTACCCCAGCTGTTGCTGGTACCCATTTAAAAGCCGGGTGAATTGAAGCGATTCAGAGTTCCAGTGAAGTCAGGAATCGAACTCGCAACCTTCAAGTCGTAAGCCCGATGCTCTAACGCTAAGCTACTAGCGAGCTGTGCTTGCTGCGCTTGCAAATAATGGTGAAATCACATTCATTAACCTGTTAATTCATTAAGCAAGTTTACATAAAATCTGCTTGGCTTTCAGTGTGCTCCGATGGCGTCAATCTGCACTACTGCTACGCCTGTGAGTTCACCTTGAACCTGCTAACGTAACTTACTTTAATGCAAACTGACTTATCCTATGGTAGCTATGATTTAGGAGCAATATCCCAGTTGTAGGGATGCGAATTGACTCTGAATATTGAAAAACACTGAACTAATTTAGGGAATGTCAAGCGAGCGCTGCACCTCCTACGGATCAAGCCACTAGAAGCTGACGGTCGCCACGGTAACGGCAAGATTAAGGCATTCACTGGAAACCAGGCGCTCCTTCGATCGCTGAGATCCTACATGCGACAGGTGGGCCTGGAGTTCGAATCTCAGCCCTGGGGATGCAATTCTTATGCTTGAGATTTTATTCCCTTGTGTTTCAGTTTTATCCAGCTGTAAATTGGGTAACAGCATCGGGGTTGAATGGCAGAGCGGTTCACACGTTAGCCTCTCGCATTCCGCGGCAAGGACACATTAAATTGGGGCGCAGCCGCGGAGAGAAGGCTTGGGGGATTGTCGTGCAATGAACGCCATTGAGGGCCAACCTCCAAGGCATCTCTCCCGTGTCTCATCTCTCCCGAGTCTCATCTCTCCCGTGTCTCATCTCTCCCGTGTCTCATCTCTCCCGTGTCTCATCTCTCCCGAGTCTCATCTCTCCCGTTTCTCATCTCTCCCGTGTCTCATCTCTCCCGTGTCTCATCCCTCTCGTGTCTCATCTCTCCCGTGTCTCATCTCTCCCGTGTCTCATCCCTCTCGTGTCTCATCTCTCCCGTGTCTCATCTCTCCCGTGTCTCATCCCTCTCGTGTCTCATCTCTCTCGTGTCTCATCTCTCCCGTGTCTCATCCCTCTCGTGTCTCATCTCTCCCGTGTCTCATCTCTCCCGTGTCTCATCCCTCTCGTGTCTCATCTCTCCCGTGTCTCATCCCTCTCGTGTCTCATCTCTCCCGTGTCTCATCTCTCCCGTGTCTCATCTCTCCCGTGTGTGCTCAGGAGTCTGCGAAATGGGCAGAATTGCCTTCTCGCTGGCTGCGGGTCTAGTGTGACCAAATTATGTGCCATTGCACCAGCAGCCCTCCTGCAATTATTATTATTTTTGTTATTATGGGCACTAGCATCAGCTAGGGTAAAAATTTGTGTGGACAAGCAGCAGGTGGCCCCTCAGTCCATGGACTGAACAGTTGTACCAAACTGGCTGCATGTGTACAGCTGGTCTAACTGGGCTAGCTGGGTGTCGTTTCTTTTTTACTTTTCTATTCTATCGATCGTGATCCAATTTATTTGTATCCATGCATTAAATAATAATAATTAATAATTAATAATAATTGATTGCATCTGTCCCAATCGGGCCAGATATGCAGCCGACAGCACAGCCGCAGCTATTACGCGGCGCATCTGAAGACTGCGTACAGCTGTTCAGTCCTTGGACTGGGGGGTCCAAACAAGCACACCCATGCACCTTCAATTATCCCAGCTAATGCTGGTACCCATTTAACAGCTGGGTGAACTGAAGCAATGCAGAGTTAAGTGTCTTGCTAAAGGACACAAATTTTTTCAGGGGAGTCGGGAATCGAACCCCCGACCTTCAAGTCGTGAGTCCGACGCCCTAACCACTATAGGCTACAACCATGCATTTAACTCAAGCTAAAGATATTAATCCTGCCACCCCACAGAAGGCTGCAGAGAAGGATCGCGGATGGCGCAGCGATGATAGCTGATCGGCTGAGCTATAAAGCATCCGTGACAACAGGATGCTCATGTGTTATTATGGATGTCTCAAGATATAAAACCATTTACTGATCTTGGTCGCACTAATTGAGCAATTTTTTACAACTTTTCGATCAGCAAAGCAAAAATACACGCGACTACTGCACTGTACTGTAGTGAAATGGCTACTCGCATTGCATCGTGCCAAGTCGATTGCTATGCTATATAGTGGCTAAAGTGAAGACGTCAAATAGACTTTCGTATCTTTTTTAGTATTAATAACGTATATTTATTCCCCAGCTTGGCCCTTGGCCTTGTCTATTGGCTATTAATTCTATGTATTTATTATACCTTTTTGCGATCTGTTGTTGGCCAAAACTGCGATCAATTAATTTGGCCCACATGAAAAGCGTAGAGACGAAAATCTCTCTCCCAAGTTTTGCTCAGCTCAGATAAGGTTTTTCCATAGACAATGTTGTCTATCTGCGACCAAGTTGGCCTATCTGCGATCGATTTGGCCCAGGTCTCTATGTCAGTGCCAAAGGAAGAGTTTCGACATGGCCCCAGAGAGGTCCATGCAGAAAAGTTTCCACACAGGATCGCCATCGGTTGATTCAAGCATTTGAGAATGGGGATGACTGGCAGCATCTGGATCGGCTGATACCCCTTCAGCAGTACCCCTTCTGCACCAGCAATAGCCCGTTTGCATCAGCAATACTCCTTTGCATCAGCAGTACCAATTCTGCATCAGAAATACCTATTCTGTATCAGCAATATCCCATTCTGCATCAGCAGTACCCCATTCTGCATCAGAAATGCCCCTTTTGTATCACCAATACCATTTCTGCATCAGCAGTACCCCATTCTGCATCAGAAATGCCCCTTTTGTATCACCAATACCATTTCTGCATCAGCAGTATCCCATTCTGCATCAGCAATGCCCCTTCTGCACCAGCAATGCCCCTTCTGCATCAGCAATACCATTTTTCGGCGAAATCAGGGGGTCTTATTCTATACTTTATCCAGACAAATGCCAGTTATGTCCTAGTTGTTTATGGATCTGGGGTCGGCAATCTTGATTACCTCGAGGGCTTTGACTATATAATGAGACATTGAAAGTTGAGGATGGGGAGAAATGGGACTTTGAGAGATAAGACGTGAGTGAGGTGAGAAAGTGAGAGATAAGACATGAGTGAGGTAAGAAAGTGGGACATAAGATAAGAGTGGAGGTGAGAAAGTGAGAGATAAGACGTGAGTGAGGTGAGAAAGTGAGAGATAAGACATGAGTGAGGTAAGAAAGTGGGACATAAGATAAGAGTGGAGGTGAGAAAGTGAGAGATAAGACATAAGTGAGGTAAGAAAGTGGGACATACGATAAGAGTGGAGGTGAGAAAGTGAGAGATAAGGCAGGAGTGAGGTGAGAAAGTGAGAGTTAAGACGTGAGTGAGGTAAGAAAGTGGGACATAAGATAAGAGTGGAGGTGAGAAAGTGAGAGATAAGGCAGGAGTGAGGTGAGAAAGGGAAATCGTACTAAGTTCGCCACAATGCAGAAACGGCAATTGTGTTTACATTCTCAGAACTCTAATGTATTAAAAGAGAAAGGACTGTTAAAACAGCTAAAACTGTTGTAAACATCGTGCTAAATTAAAATGCTACTACAATTTGCATAACGCTACTAAAAGTACTAACCTTTGGATTTGGACATCACGTACACATAAAACTAATCTATTACTTACAAATTTAGGATTTTTTAAGTAATCAAGTAACCATAACTTGAATTGCGAAATTGCAAAAACCAAGGCGCATAATAAAAGGCCGGCGGGCAAATGGGTATCTCGGGTTTAGTTGAAGGTCAAGTAGGTCAATAAGGCAATGAAGTACTATGTGCCCCCACAGTACCAATTTTAGCAAACTGACAGCAGGTCACACAACTACGGAATGTGCACTGCGCTAGCTGGTAGTTGAAATGTGTGCGCTTCGCCAATGCATATGGTAAATTCGTTTTCTATTTTTAATATAATTGCATATAAAAAATAAAGAAACAAAAAGTTTCATTAGAAAAGGACCCTGAAAAATGGCGACCTTAAAAATGACAGAGCAAACAGGCGGTGCAAGCGCCACGAATGCTTAGGATTTCATATATTTGAGTTTCCACCGGAACTAAGTGTATATACGTAAGTATGTAAGGTGTTACAGTTATAATATTGACAGAGACAAAGTTTGGGAATTCACTGAAATGATGTAAAGATTGTCCCTATGAATGGTGCACTTTGAGTATTGTTTTAACATTGCCACTACTCGGTCACAAGTAATAAACTGAACTAAACTTTGAACAGATTTTTTAACGGATAGTACAACATTTAGTGGTAACCATCAACATTGATCAATTCTATCGTCATCGAGACAAACTAAGCCTAATTTCCTTGAGTCCAGATTATCAGTAAGTCGGAGCTGCCAGGTATTTAGCAGGTGCCGCAGTTGGCAATGACAACAGTCTTGGACGGCTTGCCGCTCTGGCTGCCGAAAGACTCCATCTTCTTGACCACATCGGCGCCATCAATAACCTCGCCGAACACGACGTGCTTGCCGTCCAGCCACGGGGTGGCCACGGTGGTGATGAAGAACTGGCTGCCGTTCGTGTTCGGTCCAGCATTGGCCATCGACAGCAGATTCGGCTTGTCGTGCTTCTTGGCGAACTTCTCGTCGGCGAACTTCTCGCCGTAGATAGACTCGCCGCCAGTGCCGTTGCCGCGGGTGAAGTCGCCGCCCTGGCACATGAACTGCGGAATGATGCGGTGGAAGCCGCTGCCCTTGTAGTGCAGGGGCTTGCCGCTCTCTGCGAATGTGGAGATGAGTTGAGATGGCATTATATGACTCGTACTCCTTTCACTATCTTAACTAGGATTGAGTAACCTTTAATTATTCTTTTATTATTATTATAATAGTTCGAAAAAAACTTACTGCCGACGCCCTTCTCGCCAGTGCAGAGACACCGGAAGTTTGCAGCAGTCTTCGGCACAATGTCGTCGTACAGCTTGAAGGTGATCCGGCCCAGAGACTGGCCATCGGCGGTGATATCGAAGAAAACGTTAGACATTTTCTAGGTAATCGTAGAAATGCGAAGAAAAAATCTTTCCAAAAAAATTTAAGAGACGAAAAAGTAAAGCGCGTAAAATGCAGCGAGCGCCGGACTTTATGGCTTGAATGCAAATGAAGTGGGTGAATCGAAGGGAGAGAGCGCATGCGTGGCTTGCTCTGACTGGATGGGGGGTGGGGCCCACCAGTGGGGAGAGAAAATCGATATCAAAACCCCAGGGTAGGGTGTGCACTGTACACTAAACACCCTCTACTCCACTTTGGACCTTCGTCTGTGTACACTCTTACAAGGTCTAGGAATTTTTCCAGTCGTTTCCACGGCTAGATAGACAGCGAGGGGCTTGTTTTGCTCTATCTTTGCGTTCTACTGTGAGTCATACCACCCCATGAGGTCCCGACTAAACAGGCTAATTCCTGCCTAGCTGTCCTGGCGGGGGCAGGGCAGACTTTTAGAGTCAGGCAGCCGTGTGTTGTGACTTGTGTTGTGTCCCACATTCTGTCGTCCAAATTGTCTTAGTGCGAGTATAGCAAGCAAGTTATGCATTTCATTTGATTCATGCCGGGTCATTGTATTTATATATAATTGTTATTTATATATTAACTTTAAAAAATTGTTAGTGTAAAAGTTTTGTTCCGTTATTTTTCTTCTTTTTATCACATAGCTACGTAGCTCGTACTAAATTACATCAAAAGCTATAGACACACATTTCTAGTGTCGAAATCAACTTTTTAAATTACATCCAATGCCAAAATCAATTTACGTATCCATTGCATGAGTACGACAATTACATGTTACTTTATATAGTGAAGACACAAAAGAACATTGGATTGTGTCAACAAACAGAAAATGTAGACTTTAAGTCTTTTCTGCTTAAAAATAAAAACAAGCACACTTTGCTACTGAACTACGATGGTAACAAGTAATATTGCTCGAATACGAGCAATAATGAAACTAATATCGCTGTTCGTTCGTTGTTTGGAAGCACTGAAGAGCGAAGACTGGAGCGGCGTCGCCCTATACTGTGTATAGAACTGTACTGTACAGAAACATTTTATTTAGATGCTAGGAATCTTCGGACACAGAATTCTAATGTTACGTTTCAATTGTTTTTCTCAAGTAGCAATTTTCTTGACTACCTGCGACTGAACAAATCTTAAAATTTTAATCAGCAAGACAGCAGCAGTAAAAAGAGACACTCCTAGTGACAGGTGACTTAAATTTCCACAACAACAGACACATCCCACGGGCTCGGCATCATTTAGGGTTGAAGGAAGATTTTCTTGACTTTTGACTTTTGCTGAATGCTTAGTATATTGTTGGTATATTGAGCATTAACATTATAGATCGTCAGGCAAATTATAAGAAAGCCAAAGCAAAATTAGCAGTAGGAGTACCAAGCCATTTTGAAGAATCCAACAAGAATCAAACCGTCAGTCCTTCAGACCGTCGGAATATTCATCAATTCTAGACTAAGGTCAGATTTTCCCTATAAGAGCTAGTGTTTCATGCCACTATATGCACGAATATGCACTGCACCTCAGTGCGGCCTTGCCAGGCCTTTAAACCTTATCAACACGTCACCCAAATGTGCCTGCATAATCTCCGACTTCGGTGGTCACGCACCTTTATCTAGACTGAGCAGCTTGACTTTCAACAAGTGGCACCAGCCAAATATGGACACAACTGATGCAAATTTCTCCCATTTTGCTGATCAAGCCTCAATATGGGACGAAGCTCAACCACAGGACCCTCGCCTAGTCTGTCAACCAATCAGTCAACACCCCGATGCCGTCAGCACTGTCAGCAGGGTTGCCTCCAGCTGGCTATGGAGTCCCTAAAGCGACCTACTGCCTAAAGCGGTGACTACAGCTGGCAGGCCACCAAGGAGTACTGCCCCCCAGCCTGCGCAGGAGGTGCTGCTGCTCACGCTGCAGGCCCCACTTCGGCGAGGGCAGGTACGAACTCGCGATAAGTCGACTGCCTGTTAGCCTTAAAACAAGCCTTCTGACTTCTTACTTAAACTCTGGCCTTTATTGTTGTTGTGGATCTACAAATCCTCTTTAATTCATATCCAATAAACAGGGATAGGTAGCAGTGTGCATTTAAAAATATTCTAGGACTATCGCGGTTATTTTGACTGTTGACTCAAGCGCGATTTCAAACATGCGATCGTATTACTGACCAGTAAAGTGTTGCCTACGAGTATTGACTTGATTTTTGCAAGAGAAAAATTTAACAAGACGAGTTCCGCAGTGTCAATTAGAATTTAATTTGACTGAGATAAAAGCTGATAACAGAGGAGCTTTTCAGAGAATAATATTCAACTTGCTGAATTTAATTTGCATTAGCTCGTAGACGTCTAAAAGATTAGACAAAAAATAGTTATTATTTTCGCAATGTAAGAACAGTCTCCGTACTAAAAGAGGTGCAGTAAAAGCGTTGTTAGACTGAAGATTTGCATTCGAACACAGGAAGTCTAAAAGTTTGCAGAGAGGGACAACGAACTCTAATCGGAGAAATAACATTTCCTAAGTAGTTATTTATAATAGTATAAACTGACAGCGAAAGAGCAAAACGTAAAAATAGACCTAGAGAAATTGCGTGCTGCTGGCTTGAAATTAGTAGCAGGACATTTCAATTAAACAGGATTTTAAGGTTAATTCAGTTCAGAGTTACATCTGCATAATTAAGCTAATTGACACTTTATTTAAGCGAAAGTAAAACAACAGCTGTCGGAAACACCTGACAGTACTAACACTGGGATATATTAGAAAGTTAGATAGCTATTTAAAGGACTAAATAAACTGCTAGTTGAAGGAGGCTGAAGAAATAATAAAAGTTAGAGGGGTTATTGTTACAGCTTTGCTCCGTTTACGCCGTTTCTAGCTTTGTTTAGCAGCTGCGTAAATATGTACTTTAGCAGGTGCCGCAGTTGGCAATGACAACAGTCTTGGACGGCTTGCCGCTCTGGCTGCCGAAAGACTCCATCTTCTTGACCACATCGGCGCCATCAATAACCTCGCCGAACACGACGTGCTTGCCGTCCAGCCACGGGGTGGCCACGGTGGTGATGAAGAACTGGCTGCCGTTCGTGTTCGGTCCAGCATTGGCCATCGACAGCAGATTCGGCTTGTCGTGCTTCTTGGCGAACTTCTCGTCGGCGAACTTCTCGCCGTAGATAGACTCGCCGCCAGTGCCGTTGCCGCGGGTGAAGTCGCCGCCCTGGCACATGAACTGCGGAATGATGCGGTGGAAGCCGCTGCCCTTGTAGTGCAGGGGCTTGCCGCTCTCTGCGAATGTGGAGATGAGTTGAGATGGCATCATTTGACTCGTACTCCTTTCACTATCTTAACTAGGATTGAGTAACCTTTAATTATTCTTTTATTATTATTATAATAGTTCGAAAAAAACTTACTGCCGACGCCTTTCTCGCCAGTGCAGAGACACCGGAAGTTTGCAGCAGTCTTCGGCACGATGTCGTCGTACAGCTTGAAGGTGATCCGGCCCAGGGACTGGCCATCGGCGGTGATATCGAAGAAAACGTCAGACATGTTTATAAGCTACTTAGTTGACTGGAGAGACAGATGAAATTTAATTAATTAAATAAATAATCTACCTACCAATGTACTAAAATAACTTGAATAACAAAGCAAACAAAAAAGTAAAAAAGCACATCATTTGGATGATTAAGTATCCATACAACAGTACCCATATTCAGTGCCAAATTTTTTAAACAGTAATTGTCAGAAAGATTGTTTTAGGGTATGTTTCACTTAATGCACATGCACACTATTTTTTACTACTGCTAACACAATGACACAATCCATAAAATTATAGATTTCAAAGAAATTACTCGTACATTCATAGCAAAACTAACTATTTCAGAGAAACATACATAAAACACATCTTAAAGTGTTTTCTATAATAAAAAAGCAAAGGAGAATGTTCACCAAACAAAATGCTTTGAAAACAAAAGTTTAAGGTAATAAATAGCATTGGCCAAAGATGTGCCAAAGATGTGACCAAAATGACAATTACTTTGCTTATTAACATATGGCATAATAAAAGTTAATAAAATAAAGCTATGAAATAGGCTTTAGTATTTTTGTTTTCAAAGGAATAAGAAATCAGTAAAACAATATAATTACAGCTAAAATTTAAATACTATAGTCAACAAGGATGATTGCTGATTATATGAGATAGCACACAGAATAGATAAATATGGTTTTGATATATCTTTACATTCTAGTGCATGTGCCTTCTTTAATGATAAAAAGCAATCAAACATTTTCAATAAAATAACAAAGTGATACTTTAAGCTCAAAAATATAATTCTAAATCAGATCATACCATTCATGGTATAATTTTTTTGCATATAAATGCTGCCATTGTGGCTAGGCCTAAGCAATACACATTCCTATGTGTATTGTGCTTTTATGCTTATTTATTATTTATTTATTAAGTTTTTATGCTTAATAAAAACTCCCAAAAATAAACTCCTAGGATTTCGAAAGTAACTACTTTTCTTTAAATAATAAAAAAGGTTTGAAGGACTAGAAAAAGGAATTGAGGATCCTAGGATATATGTCTGATAAGTGATAACCCTTATTATATTATTATATAGATTTGCCATTATTATAGAATTGAATAAATTTAATAAAATTCATAGGAATTAAAGTGACTATTTCTTGATACCAGAATTACTAGGTCTAGGATTTAACTGTATTACTATTAGTATTTCTGGTAATTGAAATTCCTGGGATATGGATAGGTCCAGTTTCTAGGATTTCGATTTCCTTGGATTGATAGGGGCCTTGGGGATCAGAGGTACAATTTCTGATTTAGACAATGTATATATATAATGGGATGATGTGGCATGAGATGCTTGTGGTACTAGTAGCACACAATGGCAATGGCAATGGCATTCTAAGTATTTTATAGTTAGAATTGTAGCTGCAAGGATCAATCAGTTTTTCTTATCATAGCTACACCAAAAGAATAATATATCATGAACTGCTCTTTTTAAGCTTCTAGGATTGTAAATACGAGCTAGATACACCAGGCAGCATTTTACTCCGTCCTCTACATTTTAAACATCAGGAAGAAAAGGTTGTTAATGTTAATTTTGTCTATGTCTATGTCTAAGGCTTTCTAAAAAATAAGTCTGTCGACTGGAAATATTAATGAGATATATAGAGAAATATAAATAATACTCGCAGGACGACAGTGACACTGGTACATCATTTTTTCCCAGTAGACCTACAACCAGAGCAAAAGATTCTCTGGCAGTAAGCACACAGATACCATACACAGGCACACAAACACAATCACACAGGTGTCCATCTGCTTTGACTTTCTCATCATCAAGCAGTTTTAGAGTGGAGTTTTGAACTTTAATGTGTCTTTGGAGTGGATATTTGCTCTCAAGGACCGTAAATTGCATGACAAACTCCAAGCCTCCTAATAAGTGATATAAGGCGGATGATTGCGGGTAAGGTGGATATTAGACGTCATTGATTGCGTTGCAGCAGTTTACCTGGAACGTGACGGGAAATTTTAGTTAAACTTTTTATATTTTAATAGCGTCGAAGCCTTGAAAAAGTTGTAGCTTTGAAGATAGGCTTTTTTCTTCCGTGTGATTACCCAGCAAATTGTTTTTTTGTCATTGTAGGTTTTATTTTATTCTTGTTTGTTTTAAAGACAAAGTTAGGCCGTTGCATTGACGTTTGCATTTAATATTTTTATAAAGCTTTTTTAACATGGCCGGCATAATATGATATTGAAGCACCAACGAACTATAGCCATATTAGAGTAATATAAACTAATTATTTCTCGGTATGCAAAAAAGAGGTGTCTCGGTTTCATATTTTTGCTCATATTCATTTAAGAGTGAACTTTGAGGCGTACTTAGCGACGTATCACGTTCTCTGATTAAGTTTTTAAAGAAAAATATGGTTTCACAGGTTTTGCACGAACAACATTTGAAAGCAGTTTACATACTCATAAAAGTTTGATTGGCCAGAAAAATAATTTTACTTTGTTAGCTTTTATACAGTAGTAAAATTATACAAAGTATTTGCTATATTGAGTATTGTAGTATAGCAGTATCATGCATTGAGAACCACGAATCCATGTGGAAATGAAGGAAATGAATGAATGTCTAATTTCAGAAGTTGCAAATTGCAGAATTAAAAAGTTAGTACACAGAAAATTTTCCCCATGAAGAGGGTCAGCTTATGTGAGGGATGCTTTGTGCTTAGAGTTACTGAAGTACGCGTAAATTAAAGAATTACTTGTTAACAGCAGAAGCATCAAAGCCTCCATCGCTCAATAGTCTGCAGCTCCAGATTTAGACTCATGCTGTTGCGGACTTTGCTGAACTCTGTTTGCTGTTCGTTCCAGCTGTCGAACTAGACGAGCCAGGCTGGACTTTGCGGTGACACCACGACGGCTTAAGTCTGCATTAAAAAATTATAATTTGTTCCAATGCAGGCAACTGGACAGGCAAATCATTCTAACTTGATCATTTATAATGAATCGGCTGCGCAAAATGGTGAAAGGCGGCATTCTAGAGCATGTTCCACCAGGAGGAAGTCTGTGGGCATCTCCCAAAGTTGTGGTGCGCAAGCCGAACAGCGATCTGCGGATTTTCTCGGACTATAAGGTCGGCGTCAACCCAAAGATCTGCGAAGACTCATATACGCTGCCTAACATCGAGTCTGCCTTCTGCGCCTTGGCTGGCTCACTTTTCTACGATCGATCTTACCAACGCCTACAACCAGATCGAGCTGGACGAAAATGTGCCAGAAAAGGGCTCACGATCAACACTCCGATTGGCCTTCTGGGATTGACGAGGATGCCCTTAGGGCTCAAGATGGCTAGTGCCCAGTTTCAAGCAGCCATGGAGGCCACGATCGGCGATGCGAATAAGGTAATTTACCAGGATGACATCTGTGTGGGCGCTCCCACAGAGAGCGAGCTGCATGGATGCCAAAGTAAGCCAAACTGCTAAGTGTCTTAAAGGAGGCTGGTATGGAAATCAACCCAGACAAATGTTTCTTCGGAAGCACCGAGATCTCCTTTCTGGACCGCATCTCAGCAGACGGAGTGAGACCCGACACCAAGCTCGTGGAAAAGATCCAGAAGACCAAGCAGCCCACGACCATGATGGAATTAGAGTCCTGGCCGCCTCGCTCCGCGATGGGGAATGGAGGATGTGGTGCCAGGGCACTGTGCACTGGCACTGAACTTTTTGCGTGGACTTGACAATAACTTAAATTGCTCATACTAGGTAACCCGTCTCTCTCTTCCCCTCTCTTGCTATTGGCTGGCGAGCCACCCTCGATACTCTCACTCTCTACCCCAATGCACGCCCCGACTAGTTTGCTTATCTTATTCGCATGTACTTGTAAGTTTCTTATATATAAACCAATACACTGGAACCTATCTTAGCCTATTGACGGCAAGACAGAAAGCATTCGAGACTAGAAACCCTAGATTAGACTTCGAAACTGGAAGCCCGAACTCCTTCGATACCGGGAACACCGATCTCCTTCGATACCGGAAACTCCGACCTCCTTCGATACCGGAAACTCCGACCTCCTTCGATACCTGCAACTCCGCCTCCTTCGATTCTAGTAGCCCGACGTCCTTCGAAACTTAAGCCCGACCTCCTTCGATACCTGCAACTCCGACCTCCTTCGATACCGGGAACTCCGACCTCCTTCGATACCTGCAACTCCGACCTCCTTCGATACCGGGAACTCCGACCACCTTTGATACCGGGAACTCCGACCACCTTCGATACCTGCAACTCCGCCTCCTTCGATTCTAGAAGACCGACCTCCTTCGATACCGGGATCTCCGACCTCCTTCGATACCTGCAACTCCGCCTCCTTCGATTCTAGAAGCCCCGACCTCCTTCGATACTAGAAACCCCGACCTCCTTCGATACCGGACTAACCCGCATAGTTGGCCTGCTGGCACTCGCCCGCAGCACAATTTGATTTCGCTGCCTTGTTGATCGTCTCAGCTGTAGATTCGAATTTCCAGCTGATGTGCTTGGATGCTGCAGTTTCAAAGGGCTTCGCAGTGCTCGAGATAACGGGTGTGCTGTACCTGAGGATTCCATTGAATAGGCTTGATACAGCAATGTTATGTAACAGAAAAATCATACATAGATTAGAACCTCTGATTCGAGGGTTTGGACCTACTTCATGACGTCCTGACTCTGTCGAAGGTGTTCCAGCCTTCGGCGCAGGCTGGCCAGCTGCTGCTCAAGACCCGGCGGCTGAAGTTCTGGCGTCTCCGGCAGCTTAAAGAGTGATTCACTAGACTCTTGGCTTGGGTCATGCGATTCTTGGCTTGGGTCATGCGATTTTTGGCGTGGGTCATGCGTCTCTTGGCTTGGGTCATGCGATTCTTGGCGTGAGTCATGCGTCTCTTGGCTTGGGTCATGCGATTCTTGGCGTGGGTCATGCGATTCTTGGCGTGGGTCATGCGATTCTTGGCGTGGGTCATGCGATTCTTGGCGTGGGTCATGCGATTCTTGGCGTGGGTCATGCGATTCTTGGCGTGGGTCATGTGATTCTTGGCGTGGGTCATGCGATTCTTGGCGTGGGTCATGCGTCTCTTCCTCTTGATGTTGGTCATGCGTCTCTTCCTCTTGATGTTGGTCATGCGTCTCTTCCTCTTGATGTGGGTCATGCGTCTCTTCCTCTTGATGTGGGTCATGCGTCTTTTCGTCTTGCAGTTCTTGGCGTTGATCATGCGACTCTAGGCGTGAATCCTGCGACCCTCGGCCTGGGTCATGCAGCTGTTCATGTAGGTCATGATGCAGTTCACTATGTAAGCGATGTGACCCCTTGTTCTGTAAATTAGTTTTATTTAACGCGCGGTCCGCTGGTCGGTTCGCAGGCTTCGTTAAAATGGGCTCCAAGTTCTGGCCACCTTTTCTACCCTTCACAGGTGAGTCGCTGTGGCCTCCAAAGCCAGTGCACCGGAGGACGGGCTTCAGCAGCAGGGCGCCGCAGTCGCCGCCCAGACCGTCAGCTGCACTGGCACAGATGGTCAATTCAAACTTCAAATTCAAGGGATGATTTGCCAGCTTAACGATGCTACTGCCTTTAAGACATTGTCTCATTGTGCTGTTGCTGCTGTTGCTGCTGCTGTTGCTGCAGCTGTTGCTGCAGCCATGTTCGAGCAGTTGAATCGGCATGATGATCGCTGCAAGTTCAAGCAATGTGCCTATATAATTAATGCATAACTTTTTTCTTAAAAAAATTATATTAAGTAGTGCTACCTTTACTTTTAGGCATTCCTGTTAGCTTGACCATAGACTAAACTGCGTTTCAAAAATAGAAATTAACAACAATTTTTTTTCAAAGCATTGTCAAGTATCAATGATTCTGTTAACGTCCTTACCAAACTACTTAATCACATAAGGAGTACGCTATAGCATGTTAATTAAAACAGAAATTTTTTACGATATTGATACAATATTTATTTGTTTCTTTTTTTGCACAGGGGAATTTGAGAAGTACAAGTAGAAGTGCATATTGATAGGTTAATAGTAAAGAGAGAGAAGATGCCTCCTAAATAGATAGTTGAGGGGGAGAGGAAGAAGTAGACTCTCCGGTGCAAGGTAGAGCTAGGGAGAAGTAGACTCTCCGGTGCAAGGTAGAGAGGGAGAAGTAGACTCTCCGGTGCAAGGTAGAGAGGGAGAAGTAGACTCTCCGGTGCAAGGTAGAGAGGGAGAAGTAGACTCTCCGGTGCAAGGTAGAGAGGGTGAAGTAGACTCTCCGGTGCAAGGTAGAGAGGGAGAAGTAGACTCTCCGGTGCATGGTAGAGAGGGAGAAGTAGACTCTCCGGTGCAAGGTAGAGAGGGAGAAGTAGACTCTCCGGTGCAAGGTAGAGAGGGTGAAGTAGACTCTCCGGTGCATGGTAGAGAGGGAGAAGTAGACTCTCCGGTGCATGGTAGAGAGGGAGAAGTAGACTCTCCGGTGCAAGGTAGAGAGGGAGAAGTAGACTCTCCGGTGCAAGGTAGAGAGGGAGAAGTAGGCTCTCCGGTGCAAGGTAGAGAGGGAGAAGTAGACTCTCCGGTGCATGGTAGAGAGGGAGAAGTAGACTCTCCGGTGCATGGTAGAGAGGGAGAAGTAGACTCTCGGGTGCAAGGTAGAGAGGGAGAAGTAGACTCTCCGGTGCATGGTAGAGAGGGAGAAGTAGACTCTCCGGTGCATGGTAGAGAGGGAGAAGTAGACTCTCGGGTGCAAGGTAGAGAGGGAGAAGTAGACTCTCCGGTGCAAGGTAGAGAGGGAGAAGTAGACTCTCCGGTGCAAGGTAGAGAGGGAGAAGTAGACTCTCGGGTGCAAGGTAGAGAGGGAGAAGTAGACTCTCCGGTGCATGGTAGAGAGGGAGAAGTAGACTCTCCGGTGCAAGGTAGAGAGGGTGAAGTAGACTCTCCGGTGCATGGTAGAGAGGGAGAAGTAGACTCTCCGGTGCATGGTAGAGAGGGAGAAGTAGGCTCTCCGGTGCAAGGTAGAGAGGGAGAAGTAGACTCTCCGGTGCATGGTAGAGAGGGAGAAGTAGACTCTCCGGTGCATGGTAGAGAGGGAGAAGTAGACTCTCCGGTGCATGGTAGAGAGGGAGAAGTAGACTCTCCGGTGCATGGTAGAGAGGGAGAAGTAGGCTCTCCGGTGCAAGGTAGAGAGGGAGAAGTAGACTCTCCGGTGCATGGTAGAGAGGGAGAAGTAGACTCTCCGGTGCATGGTAGAGAGGGAGAAGTAGACTCTCCGGTGCAAGGTAGAGAGGGAGAAGTAGACTGAGAATTGGATCTGAGATTGTTGTCAGAGGAGTGAAAGGTTGGAGGCGTAGAAAATGACTTTTGAGGGGATATTGGAGAGATATCTGCATCTCGGCAGGTTCAAAGGGGGGTTTAACCAGCATGAAGGCGATGTCAGTGATAGCAGGGCTCTGTTTGGATCGCTCCTTCATTCCAGGAAATGGCGCGGTTTCAGAGCGGAGGGCTCATGCGGATGCTGACAGCGCACCTGGAATCCCATGATGGATGGTGGATCGTGATTGATTGCGATTCCACTTGATTAACCTGTGTAGGCCGCAGACAAGCCTCTCCGCTACTTTACCACCTGGCAGGCCGTGTTTTCCTGCCTAGAACCAGCGGGTCAGCCTCCCACCAACTAAAATCCTTTCCTGTGAGACGACAGCCTTCCGATTGCGCGGATCCCGTCAACGCGGGGAAAATCCGGCGCCATTTTGATTGGACGGATTCCTGATCAAAAGGACCCGCAGTCAGATAGGTCGGCTATGACTGATTGATCGATCTCACACAGACTCGCTGCTGCCTCGCTTTAGATATTGCAACTCCTGCCCTGATCCTGCGCGCTTAGTTTAGAAGTACCAGAAGAGGCCGGGGTGTAAACACTAGTGTTTTTCCCCTTCCGTCTTTAAGAATCCTCCAGACGTTGGGCGACTCATTCCAATGGGATTATCTGTTGCCATAGTTCTTGACCTCTGTAGCACTCTCTGTTGCTGAGAGGGTCATCGAGAAGATCAAGGTCGAGACGAGGCAGAATTTAACGTGTTTTGAGAATTGAAACACTATCTTTATAGACTAGCGAATTTCTTAACGAGAAATTTCTACGTGCCTATTATAAGCTATAGGAGAGAGATAATACATTACTGAGCTGTCTTCATGCAGCTAGATCCATGACAAGCCGCTGCCGCGCCCCCACCCCTTTGTCGCCGGCACTGACTGACTGATCTGACGGACCATGACACTGTGTGCTCCTCTCATTGCTCAGAAGAACTCCGCAAATGCATTAAGGGGTCGGGGTGGGTGGGTGATTTTTTTTTTGCGCCATCGACCCTGTCTCCCTCGCTAACTTCACAAGACCCGAGGATAGATCATTCACAATGCGATTGCGCATATGTAACATGCTGCGCGACCAGTTTTGAGCAGTGGTCGAGATCGCTAGCGCTTTTAACAATGGCCGTCACAGAAAGGGGAAGGCAGCGGCAGCGGCGGCAGCAGCAGTGGCACAGTAGGTAGCTCTTTCTAAACCGCCTCTTGGATTGGGGCAAGCGAGCGAGGCGGTGCTAGTGTCGCGGCTTTAGGAAGGCTGCCCCACTGAGAGAGAGGACAGGGGGGCCATAAATCATTCAAACAGTCAGCCGCGATGCGTCAGTGCCCTGCCACAGCCAGCCGTGGGCCTTCACTCCCCTCCATTCCCCGGCCTGCCAAGCTGGAATGCAGAGTGTGGGAGCCGCTGCGATCGAGAGCGCATGACGGGGGGCAGATTTTGGTGCGAGGTTCAATAGGGTCGGTTGCTGCTGTCACAATGTCTCCCAATGAGAACTTCCGCCCGGTCAGTTTCTCAACACAGGATATCGCGGCTTAAATATCCGACTGTCGGCGGAGAGAACCGCTCATCACTTTGAAACAGCTGACAATGAGAAACTGGGGCCAGAGCAGACGACTCGCACTTTTGCAAACAGAATACCTCAGCTGTAGCATTCATGGATTAAAGAGGCCGATAAGACAGCTGAAAACGAATCACCGTGAGAATGCATCAGTGGATGATGAGTCAAGTCTGTGAGAATGCATCAGTGGATGATGAGTCAAGTCTGTGAGAATGCATCAGTGGGTGATGAGTCAAGTCTGTGAGAATGCATCAGTGAATGATGAGTCAAGTCTGTGAGCATGCATCAGTGGATGATGAGTCAAGTCTGTGAGCATGCATCAGTGGATGATGAGTCAAGTCTGTGAGAATGCATCAGTGGATGATGAGTCAAGTCTGTGAGAATGCATCAGTGGATGATGAGTCAAGTCTGTGAGAATGCATCAGTGGGTGATAAGTCAAGTCTGTGAGAATGCATCAGTGGATGATGAGTCAAGTCTGTGAGCATGCATCAGTGGATGATGAGTCAAGTCTGTGAGCATGCATCAGTGGATGATGAGTCAAGTCTGTGAGAATGCATCAGTGGATGATGAGTCAAGTCTGTGAGAATGCATCAGTGGATGATGAGTCAAGTCTGTGAGAATGCATCAGTGGATGATGAGTCAAGTCTGTGAGAATGCATCAGTGGGTGATGAGTCAAGTCTGTGAGAATGCATCAGTGGATGATGAGTCAAGTCTGTGAGAATGCATCAGTTGGCGAGTTTTATAAATGATGTTAAAGCCAGACTGTTTAGTTACGCCTTATGACCTTTCTAACATTATTTAGGATCCTATTACTCAATAGTCGAGTTACTAAGCTACTCTACGCCGATTGAGGCTAAAGATTTATCCCCCGATGCCAGACCTAGAGCTGTATGCTTCTGAGTTGTGAGTAGGCTGGCGAACTTATAAGTCCTCTGACTTTTAAGCGCGATAAATATTTAAGCACAGCAAGGCGGGGGAGATAAGCGGGGAGGACAGAATGCCTCGATAATGATAACCCGCCAGTGGCCATCGAGACTCCAGACACCAAACTGTCCGGAAACGAGGTCCTTGTGCGCCTCGCTACTGAAGTCTTAGTTCTCTGCTGTGCACCTCTCAGACCTGTCTGTTAGCCGCATTTTGAAAGGCTTTGTGTAGTTTGTACCACTTTGTATTTACTTTGCTGATCCGTCTAAGACAGCACCAGACGGTGCGTCGCGTCTGGTGGCGTGTTTCGCAAGACAAACAGCCAGGCCCCTTCACCTACCTGAACATCTGGCCTAAAGCGACCCATTCAGACGGTGGGCCATGCGGTCTAGGCTGCATCTCTTGGAGGACAAGTGGGTTGTTTCTTCTCCCTTGAACAGGGAGAATTCCTGCCCCCCCCCCGCGCACACTCCAGAGACAGGTTTAGTGATCTTCCGGGATAAGAATTTTAGGCATTGCGCTGTAGCTGTCAAAACTGTCAGACGGGATTTGACGCGGGGCCCCATCAAAATTTTGGAGCGGACTGGATGGCGGTGGGGTAGGGGAGGGGAAGGGTCGCTGCGAAGGAAAATCGCCTGTTTGTTCTTTTTATAAAACTTTTCGATTTTAGAAATTTCATTTGAACGGTAATTCTGAATGTCTCCCAAAATAGGGAGCAAACTGGTGGGCCAAGTATTGTGCAATTATGGGTTAATGCGCCAAGCCGTGTGGGTCGGGCATGGACTGGCTTAGGCCCGGCAATAATTAATCAAAAGCAGCAGCATGGCAGGCACTGAACACAAAAAGTAGTTTTTTTGGCCACCGACGCAACACAGGCGGCCTGAGACCAGAAGAGCGTGAGTCCGGTCCATGGGCGCAGAGACGGTAGACCGCAGAGGGACCACCATAAGTAATGAATGCACCGCTGCACCGCTGACTCACTGTCAGCCAAGCGAGTAACAGCACGGCGTTTGCCCCCACCCTCAACCGCCCACAACCTCGGCAGTCGTGACAGCTGCGCCCATTTGTCACTTCAAGACTCTCTCCGACCTCCTTCAGCTGGATTGCATCGCCAGCAATCGCCAGCACCTAGATATTAATTTGAACCTGTGTGTATACACTAGCATGTAATAGGTTTGTGACATGGCTGAGGAAATCTGAGAACACCTGGGCTGGGGGACATCGCTTCCGGCGTTGGACCCTGAAAGACAACTCCGCGGCGACTAGCGGATGACTGCCGTTGTTCATGCCGCATTGCCAACAGTTTGTCCAGGGCTTGAAGCACCGCTCTGTTGCAGGCCTTCAAAACAAATGGAGAGAGGCTCCAAATATTCTCCCCCCCAAGGAGGGGGTTGGCTCGCGACACCCGGCCAGCCAATGAGACGCCGAGCTGGTTTTTTAGACAGGCCGAGTAAAATATGGCCCCCCAGCGAAGCCGGCAAGACTGACAGGACTTGCACAGATAGGCAGACACTGACATGGAGGGCAGCCCCATTGGCTAGCGACTAATGCCATTCAGACAGCCAAGGCCCGCATGCGACCGGCCTGTTTGGGCCTGAGTTTAAAAACACCGCCGGAAGGTTCTGATTCAGCCTCTTTAATTCTTCTTAACTCTCGGCTAGGTTGGTTGGCTGGTGCTTTGTTCAACTAGCCAATTTTGCATTGCTCAGCAGTTCTGAGCAAGCCAACAAAATGCCTCCGCCGCCGCCGCTGCTGCTGCTGCTGCTGCTGCCACTGCAGGCTGTGATCTCAGCTAGTCCGGGCTTGCACAAGTGCGAGCACATCAGTGTCGAGCTCTGCCAGGGTATCGGCTACAACCTGACCACCAAGTCCATGAACCTGGCCGGTCACAATGACCAGAGGGACGCCGAGATGATGCTGACGACCTTCTCGCCCCTCATCCAGTACCAGTGCTCGCGCAGCCTGAAATTCTTCCTTTGCTCCGTGCTGACGCCGATGTGCGACCCGAAATGGCCCAAGCCGATCGGGCCCTGCCGGCCGCTCTGCGAACGGGTTCGCAGCCGCTGCTACCCTGTGCTCAGAGAGTTCGGCTTCGACTGGCCAGACTTCCTCAACTGCTCAAAATTCCCGGAGAGCAACGACCGCGGCGATCATATGTGCATGGAGGGCAGCCCAGCCAGAGAGGCTGTCGATAGCCAGCAGGTGCAGCCGGCGCCGCCGACAGCCAAGGCAGCTCCGGCCAACTTCTGGGCGGCCTTGGACGAATGGCGTCGGACCGTGGCCACCCGGGCCTACAGGCCGGGCTGCGACCACATGCGCAACAGGCGGCAGTACCTGTACCTCAACCACACCGGCGAGTGCGCGCTTCTCTGCCACGGCGAGGACCTGTTCACCACTGACGACCGACGCCTGGCCGAGCTGTGGTCCGGCATCCTGGCTGGAATCTGTGCGCTCAGTTCGTTGGCCACCGTGCTGACTTTCCTGATTGATCGGCGCAGATTCTGCTACCCGGTGCGGCCAGTGCTGTTCATGTCCGCCAGCTATCTCTGCTACAGCGCCGCCTTCTTCGTCCGCCTCCTGGCTGGCCGCGAAGCCGCCGCCTGCGACCGGGATCCGGCTAGCGGCCGCCTGGTGCTGATCCGGCACGGCCTCGACAACACGAACTGCGCCGTGGTCTTCCTGCTGCAGTACTTCTTCAGCACCGCCGCCAACGCCTGGTACGTAGTCCTGGTGTTCACCTGGCTGCTGCAGGCTGGCTGGAAGTGGAGCCCGGAGGCTGTGGCTCGTCGCTCCTGCTATTTCCACCTGCCCGCCTGGCTGCTGCCGGTGGCGCTAACAGTTTGCGTTCTTATTGTACGCCGGGTGGAGGCCGACGAACTGCTGGGCATGTGCGGCGTCGGCGGCCAAACCTCAGGCGACACCCTGCTGCTGTTCGTGGCCCTGCCGCAGGCCGCCTTCCTAGCCCTGGCTGTCGTCTGCTTGGCGGCCGGCTTCGTCGCAATGTCCCGAGTGCGCCGGCAGGCCCGCTCCGACGGACGCAAGACCGGCCGGTTCGACGTTCTGATGGGCAAGATCGGTCTGTTCTCGGCCCTGTACGTGGCGCCCACCGCCTGCCTGGCTGGGCTCAATCTGTACGAGCTGACGCAGCGCGACCTGTGGCATGTGCCCGGGAGTCCATATCGGTGAGTAATGGCCTCTCCTTCCTCTCCGCACTCCGCTAGCTTTCAAAAGCTCGGCATTTTTTGGGTCGGCAAGCTCGTCTAGCTAACACGCTGGCCAACAAGAAAATCTAAAATGAGACAGGGGGAAATGAGACTGGGGGAGAAATGAGACAGGGGAGAAATGAGACTGGGGGAGAAATGAGACAGGGGAGAAATGAGACTGGGGGAGAAATGAGACTGGGGAGAAATGAGACTGGGGGAGAAATGAGACTGGGGAGAAATGAGACTGGGGGAGAAATGAGACTGGGGAGAAATGAGACTGGGGAGAAATGAGACAGGATGGAAATGAGATAGGATGGAAATGAGACAGGGGAGAATTGAGACAGGGAGAGATGAGACAGTGAGTTTAAAAATGCCTCCGCTGGGTATGTTCATTTTTTTAGTCTTTTCAATGCGAATAGTTTTTTACTTAAAAAAAGCGAGAGGAGAGGCAGGTAAATTGGTGAGCAACCCCTTCTCACTCGCGCAGGCCCAACGCCGCCGTGTTCCTCATCCGGGTGTTCGCCAGTTTGGCCATCGGCCTGACCACAGTCCTGTGGATCGTCGGCGGCAAGACCCTGCGCTCCTGGCGGAGATTCTTTTCGCCTGGAGGTCGCGGACGCGGCGGCCGACCAGCCGACGATGGCGACACACCGACTGGCTCGCGGCTGCACTGCAAGCAAGCTCCGGCTGGGACTCACCTGCCTATGCAGTGCCACCACCTGCCGCAGACTCTTCTGCATCATCAGCATCAGCAGCAACAGCAGCAGCAGTTCCTCTTAGCCTCGTCGCCCCAGCTGCCTCCGCACGCCTCCAACTTGGCCTGGCTGAAGCAGCAGCCTGGCGGCAATGGCGGCGCCGGTTCGACAACGGTTGCCATGGCAACCCCGATTACTGCTAGATTTCCTGGAACTCACGGATTAAATTCGGCGTGTCTGTAAAGAAAGAAGTGAGTTCCCCAATTTTCCATAAAATTTTAACAGGACTTCGCAGGGTGAGGAAAATGCAAGGAGCGAATGCAGTTGGCACAAATGACCAAGACTTTTGCTGTGGGCACAAAGTTTCTTGCCTGCTTGAGTGGCAGCTCAGATTAACGAATCAGTTATCTAAATGCATTATTATAAATTCTTAGTAGATAAACTATTTGAGCAGATTTTTGTTCTCAAATTGCACGTAGAGCCTAGTACGGCTGAGAATCTATTAGGCATAGTTTGAGTAGTCACCTGCCAATCAATGGTCAGAGATTTCTTTGGCTTCGCTTAGCTGGGGTTGCTGTTCAGAGACTTCTGTGGCCAAAAATTGGCTGCTCTTATCGGTTCGAGCCAACGTCTCTACAATCTGTTATCGACATGTGCGCCAACATTTTGGCTAGTTATTGACCTGTAAAGCGTGACCAGCCGATACAGTTTGAGTCTGTCTGCTTCGATTTTGAGAATACTGAGATTTAATTTTGAGGTTTTATGTCAGGACGTGTGTTCTGTCATGTATATGATCCCATAACATGTGGCTGCCCATTTGCAGTCGATATTTTAAGTGTAGTCGAAGTACTTGCACTTAATTAACACTTGATAGCAAGCACATCTCAAAGCTTATAGATCCAGTGGTGTCTTTGTTATGCAAACAATAGCACCATGATGTCAGAGCTTATAGTTCAAGTGGGGTCTTTGTTATGCAAACAATGCACCTTGATGTCAGAGCTTATAGTTCAAGTGGGGTCTTTGTTATGCAAACAATAGCACCTTGATGTCAGAGCTTATAGTTCAAGTGGGGTCTTTGTTATGCAAACAATGCACCTTGATGTCAGAGCTTATAGTTCAAGTGGGGTCTTTGTTATACAAACAATGCACCTTGATGTCAGAGCTTATAGTTCAAGTGGGGTCTTTGTTATGCAAACAATGCACCTTGATGTCAGAGCTTATAGTTCAAGTGGGGTCTTTGTTATGCAAACAATGCACCTTGATGTCAGAGCTTATAGTTCAAGTGGGGTCTTTGTTATGCAAACAATAGCACCTTGATGTCAGAGCTTATAGTTCAAGTGGGGTCTTTGTTATGCAAACAATAGCACCTTGATGTCAGAGCTTATAGTTCAAGTGGGGTCTTTGTTATGCAAACAATGCACCTTGATGTCAGAGCTTATAGTTCAAGTGGGGTCTTTGTTATACAAACAATGCACCTTGATGTCAGAGCTTATAGTTCAAGTGGGGTCTTTGTTATGCAAACAATGCACCTTGATGTCAGAGCTTATAGTTCAAGTGGTGTCTTTGTTATGCAAACAATGCACCTTGATGTCAGAGCTTATAGTTCAAGTGGGGTCTTTGTTATGCAAACAATAGCACCTTGATGTCAGAGCTTATAGTTCAAGTGGGGTCTTTGTTATGCAAACAATAGCACCTTGATGTCAGAGCTTATAGTTCAAGTGGGGTCTTTGTTATGCAAACCGTAGCCAGTTTCATGGTTATGTTTGTTACTAAAATTTTAATGCAAAATTTGAAACAACTAATTTGCTTTTCAGAATCCGAACAGCTGCAATTTTACCTGAGGTTCTGGAGTTGCCGTGCCGTCAAGGCTAGTTCCGGTTCTGGAGCCCCATTGGTGAACTGAATTTGCTTTGTGATAATGCAGAGCTGTCTTACATTTTCTCTTTAGTTGTTTATTAAGAAAACACTCGAAGAACTAAAACACTGCATGTTCAGTTAAACCTGGAATTGATAGAGCTTAAACAATTCTTATTGCGAGTAGTTAAATTCGCGTTACAATACATAAATAAGGCATACCATTTTTAATTAAACTTCATTTGCTTTTGTAAAAAAATCTAGGTTTTTTTCACTCATGCTCACGAGCTTATTACCTTCTGTTGTAGTTCTTATGAAACGCCTCCCCCGAAAATGAAAATTTCTGTCCATTTTTTAATTAAAAAAAGCTTAAATATATTGCCTTGAATTCGGCAAAACATATGCAAACAGATAAACCTAATGACCGGAGACAAGAAATTGACTCACAAGCTGATGAAAACTCAGTAGCTTGGACCATAGACGATTGAAAAACTTGTATTTAAAAGGAATGAGGATATTTATTCAAAGGGTTGACTAAAAAGGACAGGTTGATCCAAAGGACAGGCTGATCCAAAGGACAGGTTGATCCAAAGGACAGGTTGGTCCAAAGGACAGGCTGATCCAAAGGACAGGCTGATCCAAAGGACAGGTTGATCCAAAGGACAGGTTGATCCAAAGGACAGGCTGATCCAAAGGACAGGTTGATTCAAAGGACAGGCTGATTCAAAGGACAGGTTGATTCAAAGGACAGGCTGATCCAAAGGACAGGCTGATCCAAAGGACAGGTTGATCCAAAGGACAGGCTGATCCAAAGGACAGGTTGATCCAAAGGACAGGTTGATCCAAAGGACAGGCTGATCCAAAGGACAGGTTGATTCAAAGGACAGGCTGATTCAAAGGACAGGTTGATTCAAAGGACAGGCTGATCCAAAGGACAGGCTGATCCAAAGGACAGGCTGATCCAAAGGACAGGCTGATCCAAAGGGCAGGCTGATCCAAAGGACAGGCTGATCCAAAGGACAGGCTGATCCAAAGGACAGGTTGATCCAAAGGACAGGCTGATTCAAAGGACAGGCTGATCCAAAGGACAGGCTGATCCAAAGGACAGGCTGATCCAAAGGACAGGTTGATCCAAAGGACAGGCTGATCCAAAGGACAGGCTGATCCAAAGGGCAGGCTGATCCAAAGGACAGGCTGATCCAAAGGACAGGCTGATCCAAAGGACAGGTTGATCCAAAGGACAGGCTGATCCAAAGGACAGGCTGATCCAAAGGACAGGCTGACCCAAAGGACAAGCTGATCCAAAGGACAGGTTGGTCCAAAGGACAGGCTGATCCAAAGGACAGGTTGATCCAAAGGACAGGTTGATCCAAAGGACAGGCTGATCCAAAGGACAGGTTGATTCAAAGGACAGGCTGATTCAAAGGACAGGTTGATTCAAAGGACAGGCTGATCCAAAGGACAGGCTGATCCAAAGGACAGGTTGATCCAAAGGACAGGCTGATCCAAAGGACAGGTTGATCCAAAGGACAGGTTGATCCAAAGGACAGGCTGATCCAAAGGACAGGTTGATTCAAAGGACAGGCTGATTCAAAGGACAGGTTGATTCAAAGGACAGGCTGATCCAAAGGACAGGCTGATCCAAAGGACAGGCTGATCCAAAGGACAGGCTGATCCAAAGGGCAGGCTGATCCAAAGGACAGGCTGATCCAAAGGACAGGCTGATCCAAAGGACAGGTTGATCCAAAGGACAGGCTGATTCAAAGGACAGGCTGATCCAAAGGACAGGCTGATCCAAAGGACAGGCTGATCCAAAGGACAGGTTGATCCAAAGGACAGGCTGATCCAAAGGACAGGCTGATCCAAAGGGCAGGCTGATCCAAAGGACAGGCTGATCCAAAGGACAGGCTGATCCAAAGGACAGGTTGATCCAAAGGACAGGCTGATCCAAAGGACAGGCTGATCCAAAGGACAGGCTGACCCAAAGGACAAGCTGATCCAAAGGACAGGTTGGTCCAAAGGACAGGCTGATCCAAAGGACAGGTTGATCCAAAGGACAGGTTGATCCAAAGGACAGGCTGATCCAAAGGACAGGTTGGTCCAAAGGACAGGTTGGTCCAAAGGACAGGCTGATCCAAAGGACAGGCTGATCCAAAGGACAGGTTGATCCAAAGGACAGGCTGATCCAAAGGACAGGTTGGTCCAAAGGACAGGCTGATCCAAAGGACAGGCTGATCCAAAGGACAGGTTGATCCAAAGGACAGGCTGATCCAAAGGACAGGCTGATCCAAAGGACAGGCTGATCCAAAGGACAGGTTGATCCAAAGGACAGGTTGATCCAAAGGACAGGTTGATCCAAAGGACAGGCTGATCCAAAGGACAGGTTGATCCAAAGGACAGGCTGATCCAAAGGACAGGTTGATCCAAAGGACAGGTTGATCCAAAGGACAGGCTGATCCAAAGGACAGGCTGATCCAAAGGACAGGTTGATCCAAAGGACAGGCTGATCCAAAGGACAGGCTGATCCAAAGGACAGGCTGATCAAAAGGACAGGTTGATCCAAAGGACATTTTGATCCAAAGCTCCAGTCACGCCGCTTGAAGATAAAGCCAATGCAGATAGTGCTGCCCCAGTTCGCTAGCTAAAGCATGCAGGTTTAACAACTGCACCAGCTATTGAGTGAGTGGACGGTTGACACATCTGGGGGTCTGGCAGTTAGCTGGGACCCAGGCAAAAGGCTTATCTATTCCGCATCGCTTCTAAAAGTAGGGTTGGCTTGGGACGGCGGTGGGAAATCGGCGGGGACGCATTGCAAACAATCTCAGACTCCGCCTCATCCCAATATCAGTTCTTGACTTACTGCCAAGTCAGGGAGCCTAACACAAGAGCATTTGGGTAACCCGCTGTGATGGACAGGACCCCTATGCTTCGCTAGTATTTGCTGTTGGTTGGTGGGTTGCTGCTGCTGCTGCTGCATGCGACTTGACGTGTGTGTGTGTGCGTATGTGTGTCCGGCTTTCGTATCGGGTCCGGTATGGACTGAGTGAGGGTTGTGGTTGAATACACACGCAAACACAGTGTAGACGAGAGGTCTCTACCATCTGCGCCCTGGGTGAGGCCGAGAGCGAGTAAAGACGCCACTTGTAAAGCAAGCAAAACGCGGACAAGCTAGCCAACTAGAGTTAGCTATAAGGCCTCTTTAAATGCTTCTTCTGCAGAAGACAGAAGACAGAAGGAACTGTATCTAGCTTTGGATCACCAATGCTTCAAACAATTCAATACTCATTTCAGGCTGTAACTGTAGAGTTTGCACAACCGAGTTGCCTGAAGTGGGGGTTCGGCCTGAAGTGACAGTTCAGTCGGGTTGCCTGAAGTGACAGTACAGTCGGGTTGCCTGAAGTGACAGTTCAGTTGGGTTGCCTGAAGTGACAGTTCAGTCGGGTTGCCTGAAGTGACAGTTCAGTCGGGTTGCCTGAAGTAACAGTTCAGTCGGGTTGCCTGAAGTGACAGTTCAGTCGGGTTGCCTGAAGTGACAGTTCAGTCGGGTTGCCTGAAGTGACAGTTCAGTCGGGTTGCCTGAAGTGACAGTTCAGTCGGGTTGCCTGAAGTGACAGTTCAGTCGGGTTGCCTGAAGTGACAGTTCAGTCGGGTTGCCTGAAGTGACAGTTCAGTGCGGTTGCTTGAAGTGGGGGTTCGGCCTGAAGTGACAGTTCAGTTGGGTTGCCTGAAGTGGGGGTTCGGCCTGAAGTGACAGTTCAGTTGGGTTGCCTGAAGTGGGGGTTCGGCCTGAAGTGACAGTTCAGTCGGGTTGCCTGAAGTGACAGTTCAGTTGGGTTGCTTGAAGTGACAGTTCAGTTGGTTTGCCTGAAGTGACAGTTCAGTTGGGTTGCTTGAAGTGGGGGTTCGGCCTGAAGTGACAGTTCAGTCGGGTTGCCTGAAGTGACAATTCAGTCGGGTTGCCTGAAGTGACAGTTCAGTCGGGTTGCCTGAAGTGACAGTTCAGTTGGGTTGCCTAAAGTGACAGTTCAGTTGGGTTGCCTGAAGTGACAGTTCAGTCGGGTTGCCTGAAGTGACAGTTCAGTCGGGTTGCCTGAAGTGACAGTTCAGTCCGGTTGCTTGAAGTGGGGGTTCGGCCTGAAGTGACAGTTCAGTTGGGTTGCCTGAAGTGGGGGTTCGGCCTGAAGTGACAGTTCAGTTGGGTTGCCTGAAGTGGGGGTTCGGCCTGAAGTGACAGTTCAGTCGGGTTGCCTGAAGTGACAGTTCAGTTGGGTTGCTTGAAGTGACAGTTCAGTTGGTTTGCCTGAAGTGACAGTTCAGTTGGGTTGCTTGAAGTGGGGGTTCGGCCTGAAGTGACAGTTCAGTCGGGTTGCCTGAAGTGACAGTTCAGTCGGGTTGCCTGAAGTGACAGTTCAGTTGGGTTGCCTGAAGTGACAGTTCAGTCGGGTTGCCTGAAGTGACAGTTCAGTCGGGTTGCCTGAAGTGACAGTTCAGTCGGGTTGCCTGAAGTGACAGTTCAGTCCGGTTGCTTGAAGTGGGGGTTCGGCCTGAAGTGACAGTTCAGTTGGGTTGCCTGAAGTGGGGGTTCGGCCTGAAGTGACAGTTCAGTTGGGTTGCCTGAAGTGGGGGTTCGGCCTGAAGTGACAGTTCAGTCGGGTTGCCTGAAGTGACAGTTCAGTTGGGTTGCTTGAAGTGACAGTTCAGTTGGTTTGCCTGAAGTGACAGTTCAGTTGGGTTGCTTGAAGTGGGGGTTCGGCCTGAAGTGACAGTTCAGTCGGGTTGCCTGAAGTGACAGTTCAGTCGGGTTGCCTGAAGTGACAGTTCAGTCGGGTTGCCTGAAGTGACAGTTCAGTTGGGTTGCCTGAAGTGACAGTTCAGTTGGGTTGCCTGAAGTGGCAGTGGGCTCCTGAGGAGACAGTGGATCTCCTGAAGTGGCAGTGGGCTCCTAAGGAGACAGTGGATCTCCTGAAATGACAGTGGGCTCCTAAGGAGACAGTGGATCTCCTGAAATGACAGTGGGCTCCTAAGGAGACAGTGGATCTCCTGAAATGACAGTGGGCTCCTAAGGAGACAGTGGATCTCCTGAAATGACAGTGGGCTCCTAAGGAGACAGTGGATCTCCTGAAATGACAGTGGGCTCCTAAGGAGACAGTGGATCTCCTGAAATGACAGTGGGCTCCTAAGGAGACAGTGGATCTCCTGAAATGACAGTGGGCTCCTAAGGAGACAGTGGATCTCCTGAAATGACAGTGGGCTCCTAAGGAGACAGTGGATCTCCTGAAATGACAGTGGGCTCCTAAGGAGACAGTGGATCTCCTGAAGGGACAGTGGGCTCCTGAGGAGACAGTGGATCTCCTGAAGTGACAGTGGGTCTGCCAAAGAGTCATCAGGAGACGCACTAAAAGCCATCATGCAATGAATGCTTATTTTCATGTGTCCTAATTTTCTAAAAGGCACTAAAATTTTGTTTGAACAATTCCAATCATCGCAGTATTTGCAGTTATCTGTTGTAAACATTCGAATTTTTCGTTTCGAAAGATATTCTAATACGCAGACAAAGAGTTTGTCATCCCCGCACCTGAAAGGCCACCGTGTTACTTATCTAATCTCTGTTGCTTTGGGGATAAAAACTGCTTCTAGGGGCGAGTTTGTTTGGGCTGGCCAAGGGAGCCGACGGGACTATTTAGTCTGAAAGGGGGTAGAAAAAAAAACGGGGCAACTAAAAACTAAACCGACAGTTTCCGCTTTGGCGCCGTGAATCAGCTGACGAGAGAGATCATCAACCGTCAGAACAGGTTGTTGCCATGCTTGATAGCATAGAAACAATTTGGGAATTCTGGGACACCCATCGAAAAACGCTTCATGAACAGAATGCATGCAGCGACATTAAAGAGCTGTTTTCCTAATCATTCTGCTAATACTAGCATCACCTGAGCTCGTATGACCATGCTCATTAATGTCATGACTGTGCTCATTACTGAGAAAATGATAGATGTCATGATTGTGCTCATAGATTCTAAATAACTGCTCATTGCTGAGAATCTGCCATGATTGTGCTCATAGATTTCAAATGACTGAGCTCATTGCTGAGTACCTGATGGATGGCATGATTGTGCTCATAGATTCTAAATAACTGCTCATTGCTGAGAATCTGCCATGATTGTGCTCATAGATTTCAAATGACTGAGCTCATTGCTGAGAAACTGATAATGCCATGATTGTGCTCATAAATTTCAAATGACTGTGCTCATTGCTGAGAAACTGATAAATGCGATGATTGTGCTCATAGATTTCAAATGACTGAGCTCATTGCTGAGAAACTGATAAATGCGATGATTGTGCTCATAGATTTCAAATGACTGAGCTCATTGCTGAGAAACTGATAAATGCGATGATTGTGCTCATAGATTTCAAATGACTGAGCTCATTGCTGAGAAACTGATAATGCCATGATTGTGCTCATAGATTTCAAATGACTGAGCTCATTGCTGAGAAACTGATGGATGCCATGATTGTGCTCATAGATTTCAAATGACTGAGCTCATTGCTGAGTACCTGATGGATGGCATGATTGTGCTCATAGATTCTAAATAACTGCTCATTGCTGAGAATCTGCCATGATTGTGCTCATAGATTTCAAATGACTGAGCTCATTGCTGAGAATCTGCCATGATTGTGCTCATAAATTTCAAATGACTGAGCTCATTGCTGAGAAACTGATAAATGCGATGATTGTGCTCATAGATTTCAAATGACTGAGCTCATTGCTGAGAAACTGATGGATGCCATGATTGTGCTCATAGATTTCAAATGACTGAGCTCATTGCTGAGTACCTGATGGATGGCATGATTGTGCTCATAGATTCTAAATAACTGCTCATTGCTGAGAATCTGCCATGATTGTGCTCATAGATTTCAAATGACTGAGCTCATTGCTGAGAAACTGATAATGCCATGATTGTGCTCATAGATTTCAAATGACTGAGCTCATTGCTGAGAAACTGATAAATGCGATGATTGTGCTCATAGATTTCAAATGACTGAGCTCATTGCTGAGAAACTGATAATGCCATGATTGTGCTCATAGATTTCAAATGACTGAGCTCATTGCTGAGAAACTTATAGATGCCATGATTGTGCTCATAGATTTCAAATGACTGAGCTCATTGCTGAGAAACTTATAGATGCCATGATTGTGCTCATAGATTTCAAATGACTGAGCTCATTGCTGAGAAACTTATAGATGCCATGATTGTGCTCATATATTTCAAATGACTGAGCTCATTGCTGAGAAACTTATAGATGCCATGATTGTGCTCATAGATTTCAAATGACTGAGCTCATTGCTGAGAGTTACCAAACCAGTTCCGCAGTTACCAAAAACACAATGTAAAGGACACTGCATGGGAAGGCATCGTGAACTATTTATATTTGCGGAGAGATTGAAAAGCTACAAACACACACACACACACACACACACAGCTTCTTGCTTGACATCTGCTAGATCGGACAGTGTTTGACGGCTGACATTTGTCTGTGCTGTGCCACCGTTGTGATCTTTATTTTCATAAGCTCCTGTGGGAAGAATGTAGAAAACCCGGCCTAAAATCCCAATCGCCTATGTCTATGGCATGTCGGCCAGGTAGAACTAAAAGATGCAGCTTGGAGAGGCTGGGAAGCGCAAGAATCCTCAGCCACAGCTGCAACTGACAGCTGACCTGTCCATCACAGCGGGAGGCCGTCTTCCCTGATCCCACCCTCCACAGTACGTTTCACCCCCACCGGCTCCCAAGATTGGGATCAAAGGCGCCGCCGCTCCCAGCCCCCTTATGCCTATCCCAGCCGGCATTGCTTTGGGGGGGGCTTAGGGAAAGTAGCCGTGTTGTTAAACACTCTAACCCGACAGGAAATCTCCCATACTCCCAGATGCAGAGGCGGCAGCGGGCACCTCGAGGCAGCCGACAGTCAGAAAGGAAACAAGAGGTGTCAGGAGCCGAAATCAGTTCTTTGCCTCGTCCGAGGCTTCCAGTTAGTCGCTCTGACTAATGTCAAGCCAGCCTCCACAAAATAGAAGCAACAGCAGAAATGGAATCTTGGTTGCAATACAACAGTGACACAACAAAAGCAAATGTAAGAAGCTTGCCTAATTGTTGCTAGGCAGCATAATGGTAGGATTTTTGGCAATGAAATTGGCGACCTAGATACAAAATATTGCATTTACTTGTTAATCACTTTTCTAAACCAACTTTGGTCACTTGTTGATTCGGTTCCACTTACAGTTTCGATTCCCGCTCCGATTCCATCTATAGCTACGATTCCTGGTTCGATTCCATTTATATCTACGATTCTTGGTTCGATTCCATCTATAACTACGATTCCCGCTTCGATTCCATCTATATCTATGATTCCTGATACGATTCCATTTATAGCTACGAGTCCTGATTGGATTCCATTAATATCTACGATTCTTGGTTCGATTCCATTTATAACTACGATTCCTGCTTCGATTCCATTTATAGATACGATTCCCGCTTCGATTCCATTTATAGCTACGATTCTTGGTTCGATTCCATTTATAACTACGATTCCCGCTTCGATTCCATTTATAGCTACGATTCCCGCTTCGATTCCATCTATAACTACGATTCCCGCTTCGATTCCATTTATATCTACGATTCTTGGTTCGATTCCATTTATAACTACGATTCCCGCTTCGATTCCATTTATATCTACGATTCCCGCTTCGATTCCATCTATAGCTACGATTCCCGCTTCGATTCCATTTATAGCTACGATTCCCGCTTCGGTTCCATTTATATCTACGATTCCTGGTTCGATTCGATTTATAACTACGATTCCCGCTTCGGTTCCATTTATAGCTACGATTACTAGTTCGATTCCATTTATAACTACGATTCCTGGTTCGATTCCTTGTAACTACGATGCTTTCTTCGATTAATTGACAGGTTCGATTTCTGCTTCGATTTTTTGTAGCTACGATTCCTGCTTCGATTCCCCAATGGCTTCTATTCTTGCTTAGAATTTGTAACTGACAAGGTTTTTTATTGGGTTCTAGTTACAATTACTTTTTTCAACTTTCTGCCAAGACAATACCATAAAGGATTTCCGTGTTTAATTTCTCCCCAAAGCCGGGATTTCATTCGAATTTTCCTGCCATTATTTTCCCACCCAGTGAGTCACCAAAAGGGGGTCAAATATGCGGCAGCAAGTAGCCATGCGCTGATCAGTCACTGCGGCTAAATGCTGGTCGGTTCCCTAATTCCTATCGCGGCATCCAGTCAGCCAGCTTCCCGATTCCTCCATTCCGATTTGGTTGACCGCCTCATCAATGACTTTGCGAAGGGGGGGGGAGAGAATCAGTGCGGGGAATCTTAAGCTGGGTGAGACACAGTTAGATTTAGGGATAAATGGAAGGATAAAAAAAACTGGGGATCTAGATACTGATGAGGATTATTGAACTCGGAATCGTTTTTATTGAGGGCTGAGTAACAAGCTAGGTTAGTGGCTTGAGCAACAGATCTGAGCACAGAGGTCGTTTATTGTTGGCCACAGGGAAAAACGAGCCTAATGAGGATCAGATTTTCTAGAAAACCAAACTTTGCAAATCAAATTTTCTGGATCATCTTAGCTTAGTCAATTGACTGTGCGAGGTCCGCAACAGCATTCCTTAATGAACTTTCTGATCGACTATGATCCGAAATTTCTGAGAATAGTACCAGAAGAGCTATGAGACTGATGACCAACTGACTATAAACAGACAGGCTGTGATGACCAACTGACAATAAACAGACAGGCAGTGATGACCAACTGACAATAAACAGACAGATAGTGATGACTAACTGACAATAAACAGACAGACAGTGATGACCAACTGCCAATAAACAGACCGGCAGTGATGACCAACTGCCAATAAACAGACCGGCAGTGATGACCAACTGCCAATAAACAGACCGGCAGTGATGACCAACTGACAATAAACAGACAGATAGTGATGACTAACTGACAATAAACAGACAGACAGTGATGACCAACTGCCAATAAACAGACCGGCAGTGATGACCAACTGCCAATAAACAGACCGGCAGTGATGACCAACTGCCAATAAACAGACCGGCAGTGATGACCAACTGCCAATAAACAGACCGGCAGTGATGACCAACTGCCAATAAACAGACCGGCAGTGATGACCAACTGACAATAAACAGACAGGCAGTGATGACCAACTGCCAATAAACAGACAGGCAGTGATGACCAACTGACAATAAACAGACAGGCAGTGATGACCAACTGACAATAAACAGACCGGCAGTGATGACCAACTGACAATAAACAGACAGGCAGTGATGACCAACTGCCAATAAACAGACAGGCAGTGATGACCAACTGACTATAAACAGACAGGCAGTGATGACCAACTGACAATAAACAGACAGGCAGTGATGACCAACTGACAATAAACAGACAGGCAGTGATGACCAACTGACAATAAACAGACAGGCAGTGATGACCAACTGACAATAAACAGACAGGCAGTGATGACCAACTGACAATAAACAGACAGGCAGTGATGAAAAACTCTCAAAAGCATAATATTAGCTATGTTGCAAGCTATATCATGTATGTAGCTATAGCATGATATAGCTTATAGATATGCGACACTTGTAAGGGCTACTAATTTGCATTAACATTAGACCGTAAGTAAATATAATGCAAACATTAGCATACTACAAAATGAATTAATGAGAACGAAATAAAAGAGACTCTCAGAGGTCATCAGCGCGCTGTGACAGGTTCTGCGCCGGGAATTACGCAACAGGCTAGTCTATGCAGTTATCCCTTTATCCATCGCCCCTGCCCTAATCGCAAGCGATATCTCTGCTCAATTATATATTCCAGTCTGAATTGAGTGCGGAGAAGGCCGATACACAGCCTGAGAACTTATTCCGACTAAGGCGAGATTAGCACGATGAAATTGACGGCTTGGCAGCATCGGTGATGACTCACCTTGTGGAGTAGTGAGTTCGATCCTGTGTGAGTAGTGAGTACTAGTTCCTGTGTGAGTAGTGAGTACTAGATCCTGTGTGAGTAGTGAGTACTAGATCCTGTGTGAGTAATGAGTACTAGATCCTGTGTGAGTAGTGAGTATTAGATCCTGTGTGAGTAGTGAGTACTAGATCCTGTGTGAGTAGTGAGTACTAGATCCTGTGTGAGTAGTGAGTATTAGATCCTGTGTGAGTAGTGAGTATTAGATCTTGTGTGAGTAGTGAGTACTAGATCCTGTGTGAGTAGTGAGTATTAGATCCTGTGTGAGTAGTGAGTACTAGATCCTGTGTGAGTAGTGAGTACTAGATCCTGTGTGAGTAGTGAGTACTAGATCCTGTGTGAGTAGTGAGTATTAGATCCTGTGTGATTAGTGAGTACTAGATCCTGTGTGAGTAGTGAGTTCGATCCTGTGTGAGTAGTGAGTACTAGATCCTGTGTGAGTAGTGAGTATTAGTTCCTGTGTGAGTAGTGAGTACTAGATCCTGTGTGAGTAGTGAGTATTAGATCCTGTGTGAGTAGTGATTTCGATTCTGTGTACTTTAGCTAAGACTTGAGCAAAGCTAGGCACTTCTAGAATCTGGTTTGGTAAACAAGTTGCAAAGCAACAGTCTTTGTTAATTTGTAAAATAGCCGCCTAAATAGGAGTCCTTATTAAATAAGTTTTTATTTGATGTGTTCGATTATACTCGTAAATAAGATTTATACATTTGAGCAAATTTACTACCAAACACGAAACACATAATCTTGTGGGCGATTCTCTGATTGGGTCAGGATTGAAGTTGACCGATAACTGCTAAAAGATAGTGTAAATAATCACATTCATTAATTATTAGTGAGAAAATTATGACATAACAATAATAAGGCAAGGATTTAGACAGAAATCACAGATTGTTATAACAAAAGGTCGACCGCTAGTATTAATGAAACAAAAAATAGAGAAGTGTGGGTGGTACTTTGAATGTTTAATCAGAGACCACAAAAATAATGAGTGGCATAGGAATGGCAGTTATGTTGGCACAGCAGTTAAATGAAACAATAAACTAGCAAAAATCATCAAGTTAGATTTAACAAGGAGAATATCAATGTAAAATATAATTATGAATATGAAATCAATCAGGAAAATGATCCCTAGGGGAAGGCTTGGAAAGTGGATGGAGTGAGAGATAAGGCTACGACGTGGAAAGTTAATAATAAAAAATGATTTATTGCACACAGAGACAAAGAAACAAAAATAGAAGTGTTTGTAAATAATTAGTTTTCTAAACTCATGCTCAATCGAACAGCCATCGCTTCGCGAATCAAAACGCGTAGGTGACAACGGCTCGACTGTCATCGCAGGCTCTCTGGGCGGTGCAGCTTAGCCGCAAATTAGATGGCAACGCGACCGCAGACTGCTGCTGCTGCTGCTGCTGCTGCTGCTGACTTAGTGGGTCTGGCAGCTCCCACAGGTAGGCCACTGCACAGCCGGGCGACAGGGTCTGTAAGTTAGGAATAGGCAGGTAATTCAAGGGATTCGACTCAATGGGATTGGAATGAATGGAACTCGACGTCTTTGGGATTTGACTCTTTGGGATATGACTCTTTGGGATTTGACTCTTTGGGATATGACTCTTTGGGATATGACTCTTTGGGATTTAACTCGATGGGATTCGACTTAGGATTTGACTCTTTGGGATATGACTCTTTGGGATTTGACTCTTTGGGATATGACTCTTTGGGATTTGACTCTTTGGGATATGACTCTTTGGGATTTGACTCTTTGGGATTTGACTCTTTGGGATATGACTCTTTGGGATTTAACTCGATGGGATTCGACTTAGGATTTGACTCTTTGGGATATGACTCTTTGGGATTTGACTCTTTGGGATATGACTCTTTGGGATTTGACTCTTTGGGATATGACTCTTTGGGATTTGACTCTTTGGGATTTGACTCTTTGGGATTTGACTCTTTGGGATATGACTCTTTGGGATTTAACTCGATGGGATTCGACTTAGGATTTGACTCTTTGGGATATGACTCTTTGGGATATGACTCTTTGGGATTTGACTCTTTGGGATATGACTCTTTGGGATTTGACTCTTTGGGATATGACTCTTTGGGATTTGACTCTTTGGGATTTGACTCTTTGGGATATGACTCTTTGGGATTTTACTCGATGGGATTCGAATATTTTGAGTTTGACTCTTTGGGATTTGACTCGTTGGGATTTGACCCTTTGGGATTTGACCCTTTGGGATTTGACCCTTTGGGATTCGTCTTGATGGGATTTGACTCTTACAAGCAGTTACAACAATTGTAAAAATCTCGGCACTAATCTTAAAAATTGAATTGCACAAACCTCTTCAACGTTGCACAACAACTTGGCAGATTTCCAGGACAGCTCAGGATTAGACACTAGCAGCGTCTCGTCCAGTTCCTCGTTGGGACGCAGGTGCACAGACAGGTAGGTCTTGCTGCGATTTGGGAAGCCAGGTAGGGCGGAGGGATGATTGCTAATTGGTACAGATTCAAGAGGTTATTCAGCGAACTCACGATCCGGTGTTGTGCACACAATGCGAGAACAGCAATGGCCGCAGGTAGCGCAGTTCAACCCTCGCCGCATCGCCGTCGGGCACCTGGGCGACGGCTAGCCGGATTGCGGCGCGGCCGCCGCTGGTCCAGGCCTCGCCAGGCTGCGGCTCAGCGCGGCAGGCGAAGCTGAAACGCAGACAACCGTCGGCATCGATCGCGGCCTTGCCAGTTGGCGTAGCCGACTCGCCGACAGAAGAATCTGTCAGGGGCAGGAGACGCAGTTCGGGCTGCGGCTGGCTTCCGCCGCCTCCGGAGCCGTCCAGTAACCCAGGCCGCAGTTGGACAACAAGGCGATGCTCAAAGTGAAGAAGCAGCGGCGGCTGCGGTGTCGGCGGCAGCAGCTCCAGGCTGGGCAGGAGGCGCCTGCGCAGCGCCGGATCCCGCCAGGTTGCATCGCAGAGGCGCCGGCGTCGTCGATGCCGACCAAGAAGGCCGGATGGCGTCGTCGCAGAGGCGTCGGCAAAGAAGACAAGCCGGCCGCACTGGACTAGAAGCTCGCCAGGCTCCAGAAGGCCTGCAGTCTGTTAAAAAGTAGCAGATTTGTGGCTTACAACATCTTAACGAGTTTGTCTAGTATCTGACTACTATTAGTAGCAGCGCGATGATATTGGTACCGTGACAAGCGACATAGAGATATTTTAAATGCCTCGTTTCGACTCAAACGATTTATCAACGACTAAAACGCATTTATCTAACGACTCATAACCTTTACTAACAACTCAAAAGCTTTACCAACGTTTTATGCGCTTGATTAACGACTCAAACGCATTACTAACGACTAAAAGGCTTCTCTAACAACCCAAACGCTTCTCTAACGACTCAAACGCATTACTAACGACTAAAAGGCTTCTCTAACAACCGAAACGCTTCTCTAACAACCCAAACGCTTCTCTAACAACCCAAATGCTTCTCTAACAACCCAAACGCTTCTCTAACAACCCAAACGCTTCTCTAACAACCCAAACGCTTCTCTAACAACCCAAACGCTTCTCTAACAACCCAAACGCTTCTCTAACAACCCAAACGCTTCTCTAACAACCCAAACGCTTCTCTAACAACCCAAACGCTTCTCTAACGACTCAAACGCTTCTCTAACGACTCAAACGCTACTCTAACGACTCAAAAGCTTCTCTAGCGACTCAAACGCTACTCTAACGACTCAAAAGCTTCTCTAGCGACTCAAACGCTACTCTAACGACTCAAAAGCTTCTCTAGCGACTCTCTAACACCTCTCTAACACCTCTCACTCAGGGCGGTGTGCATGTGAGGGCTGGTCCGCACCCTTCAGACTTTAGTCCTGACCTGAGCTTCCAGTACAACTCGATTCTCGCCAGGCAGAAGGCGAACTCCGCCAGCAATGAGCGCCGGCCGGCCAGCAGCCAACGACGCTTCAGTTCTCAAAGCGGCGAAACGCTCCGGACTGTCCAAGGAAGAGTTGAGAGAGACGGACGAATCTGCCGATGCCAGCGGGTATCGCTGTTTGGCATCTTTCGGATCGCCGTAGCGAACTACGCAACGACCCGGCGTTGGAAAGCCAACACAGTGGCTATCGAAGAGGTCGGCGTCAGATGAATCGTCAGCGGCCGATTGTGGACTACCGGGATTTGGCTTGGGCGCTGCGAGCGGCAGTACGAGATCTCCGGGGGCGAGACTGCGGGCCGAGAGGCGGCTCTGACTGCGCTCAAGCGGAGGCGGCAGCTGCTGCTCCTGGTTGACTAAGGCCTCGTCAGCGGTGGAGTTTCTACAAAGATGGAGAAAGGGAAAGATGGTGATGGAAAGGGATAGATAGGATAGAATGGGACAGTATAGGATAATATGAGACAGTACAGGATAGAATGGGATAGAATGGGATAGAATGGGATAGAATGGGATAGAATGGGATAGAATGGGATAGAGTGTGATAGTATGCATTGCAGTAATTAGAAATGAGCTGTTGCATTAATTGGTTCTAACAATACTTTCTGCATAAGCTTACCGAATGGACACATGCTGCTGTTCCATGGACGGCTGCGACCTCAGCAGATTGGGCTTCGCTGGCTTCAGCGGCTTCGGCGGCTTCGGCGGCGGCTGACCGCGCGCTCTGACAGGCGAAGATTCCGCCTGTGGCTTCGGCGAAGCCTCGGAATTCGACGGGCCCGGGCCAAATGCGACGCACCGAACGGTCACGTTGTCGAGGGGCTTCGGGGCGGCCCAGTGAAGCTGAAGGAGGGCTCTCTGGCGCCGATTCGGACAGTCGCCGAGCAGCGTCAGCCGGAGCGGCTTCAGCAGCGGCTCGCAGGGCAGGCGCACTTTGCGCAGAATTCGATTCGGGGAATCAGCGACGCCGACTGAATCGGCCTCAGCGGCGGAGTCGAGCATAACGGTGCTGACATCTGACCAGGCGGCCATCGACTCCTCCGGCGGCAGGTCTGGACTGGTGGCCACATGCAGCAGCGACTTCAGCAGGCGGTCCCGCTGCTGACCGGCCTGAGCCCGCTGGCAGCTGAGAATCCGGCGGCGGGCATCGGCCTCCAGGCTTGGCCAGCCGTCCGCTTTGAAGGTCTTCAGGGCTACTTTGTAGAAGCGCTCGGCCAGTACTGGATCGCCGCAGACTCTGAAAGATGAAATATGATTCCTTATTTATTAAGTAACTGAGGTCACGATGGGCCTGAGGTCATGAAGGCCTGAGGTCATGAAGGGCCTGAGGTCATGAAGGGCCTGAGGTCATGAAGGGCCTGAGGTCATGAAGGGCCTGAGGTCATGAAGGGCCTGAGGTCATGAAGGGCCTGAGGTCATGAAGGGCCTGAGGTCATGAAGGGCCTGAGGTCATGAAGGGCCTGAGGTCATGAAGGGCCTGAGGTCATGATGGGTCTGAGGCCACGATGGATCCGAGGTCATAATCCCCGATACTCACAGGTAGAAGTCGGCCTTCTCAATAGAAGCCATTGCGGCAAAACGTGTCCGACCCTGATGCTTGTAGATGCCAATTGAGAAGTCAATGAGCTCCTGACAGAAAAATGTAATATGCGAATAGCTCAAGATAAGGGTCTGCTGATATCTGTCACAAATCTATTACACTCACGTGATAGGCGTCTCTAAAGGCCGCTTCTGAAGACAGCCAGTCGGCCATTTTCTGATCGGCCGAGTCGCCGCTGATGAGCTGCTCGCCGGCCACGCTGCCAGCGGTGATGGCCCGCAGCTGGAGCATTCGCTGATTGTGCTCAGAGCTACGCCGCTCAGCTGTTAGGCCGCACAGTTCGCCTAGGCTGAGCAGTTTCCGGCTGGCCAGGTGGCACACGTCGGCCATTGGGCCGGAGTTGAGAATGTGCGAGTAGCGCTGCACAATGTGCCGCACCTGAAGGCAGCAGAGCAGTACCCAGGCGTTTACTTGGAGGTCCGGCACGTCCAGCTGGAACAAGTAAAATTTGGTGCTCTAGAAATTCAGCGGAACCTGACAGATAAAGCAGCTGGAGGTGAGAAAAACAGAGGGGTTGCGGGAGAGAGGTGTGAGAAAACTGTCTTCTTTAAAATTTTTCACTTTCAAAAAGATAAGGGTTAAAAGGCATACTTTTAAAAAGAGAGTCGGAAAATGTATTTTAAAGAAGGAAACGATAGAACAGTATTTTTGGAGAGGGTAAGAAAAATTGTATTTTTGGGTGAGAAAACAGTCTTCTTTACAAAAGGAGGGGTGAGAAAACTTTCTTCTTTAAAAAGGAGAGGGGTGAGAAAACAGTCTTCTTTAAAAAGGAGGGGTGAGAAAACTTTCTTCTTTAAAAAAGGAAAGGATGAGAAAACATTCTGCTTCAAAAAAAAGAGGGGTGAGAAAACTTTCTTCTTTAAAAAAGGAGAGGGGTGAGAAAACAGTCTTCTTTAAAAGGAGGGGTGAGAAAACTTTCTTCTTTAAAAAAGGAGAGGGGTGAGAAAACAGTCTTCTTTAAAAAGGAGGGGTGAGAAAACTTTCTTCTTTAAAAAAGGAGAGGGGTGAGAAAACAGTCTTCTTTAAAAAGGAGGGGTGAGAAAACTTTCTTCTTAAAAAAGGAAAGGGTGAGAAAATATTCTGCTTCAAAAAAAGAGGGGTGAGAAAACTTTCTTCTTTAAAAAAGGAGAAGTGAGAAAACAGTCGCTGCTTCAAAAAGGAGAGGGGTGAGAATGCGGTGTCTCACCTTGAGCAGCTTGGCCTGATGCAGAGTGCCAAACAGGAATTGCATAGCCTGACTTGGTATTCGGTCGAATGCCTGCATCAGGCTGCAATAGCAGCACTTGCGCGAGAACAAATAGAGTTTGAACTCAAACAGGTTGGCCATCTGGGCGCGCACGTGGGCCCGCTTCTCCGGATCGCTATAGTGCACAATGCCCAGCGGATCTATGCGGCTGAACTCCAGGCTGACGAAGTTTACTAGCCAGGGCATTGAGCAGCCTGGGGAGCGATGAGTGCGATGTGAGATGAGATGATTGCCATTAGAACCTCAAACAGGAGCCTCAATTAGAATTCCCATACATTAGAGCCTCAATTAGAATTCCCATACATTAGAGCCTCAATTAGAATTCCCATACATTAGAGCCTCAATTAGAATTCCCATACATTAGAGCCTCAATTAGAATTCCCATACATTAGAGCCTCAATTAGAATTCCCATACATTAGAGCCTCAATTAGAATTCCCATACATTAGAGCCTCAATTAGAATTCCCATACATTAGAGCCTCAATTAGAATCCCTTATACATTAGAGCCTCAATTAGAATCCCTTATACATTAGAGCCTCAATTAGAATCCCTTATACACTAGAGCCTCAATTGGAATCCCTTATATATTAGAGCCTCAATTAGAATCCCTTATACATTAGAGCCTCAATTAGAATCCCTTATACATTAGAGCCTCAATTAGAATCCCTTATACATTAGAGCCTCAATTAGAATCCCTTATACATTAGAGCCTCAATTAGAATCCCTTATATATTAGAGCCTCAATTAGAATCCCTTATACATTAGAGCCTCAATTAGAATCCCTTATACATTAGAGCCTCAATTAGAATCACTTATACATTAGAGCCTCAATTAGAATCCCTTATACATTAGATTAGAGCCTCAATTAGAATTCCCATACATTAGAGCCTCAATTAGAATCCCTTATACATTAGAGCCTCAATTAGAATCCCTTATACATTAGAGCCTCAATTAGAATCCCTTATACATTAGAGCCTCAATTAGAATCCCTTATACATTAGAGCCTCAATTAGAATCCCTTATACATTAGAGCCTCAATTAGAATTCCCATACATTAGAGCCTCAATTAGAATCCCTTTTACATTAGATTAGAGCCTCAATTAGAATCCCTTATACATTAGAGCCTCAATTAGAATTCCCATACATTAGAGCCTCAATTAGAATCCCTTTTACATTAGATTAGAGCCTCAATTAGAATCCCTTATACATTAGAGCCTCAATTAGAATTCCCATACATTAGAGCCTCAATTAGAATTCCCATACATTAGAGCCTCAATTAGAATTCCCATACATTAGAGCCTCAATTAGAATCCCTTATACATTAGAGCCTCAATTAGAATACCTTATACATTAGAGCCTCAATTAGAATCCCTTATACATTAGAGCCTCAATTAGAATCCCTTATACATTAGAGCCTCAATTAGAATCCCTTATACATTAGAGCCTCAATTAGAATTCCCATACATTAGAGCCTCAATTAGAATCCCTTATACATTAGAGCCTCAATTAGAATCCCTTATACATTACAGCCTCAATTAGAATCCCTTATACATTAGATTAGAGCCTCAATTAGAATTCCCATACATTAGAGCCTCAATTAGAATCCCTTATACATTAGAGCCTCAATTAGAATCCCTTATACATTAGAGCCTCAATTAGAATCCCTTATACATTAGAGCCTCAATTAGAATCGTCACCATTAGAGACCCAATTAGAATCGCTGCTTTGGAGCCTCAGTTAGAATACCTACTTCATGCATATAAATAATTTTTTAACATTACGATGCTTATTTAGCCACCTTTGACACAGAAGTCGGTCACCAGCTCATCAAAGAGAGCTTCCAACTGTTGGTACTGGTCGAGAGCTTCTTCAAACAGGGACAGAGATTCGTACACAGCCGCCAGCTCCTCTTGATAATTGAAGAATTCAAAATAGTTGCACCTGCGCTCGCGGCAATTGCGGCGCAGAATTTCAATGTGATTCTCGTAGGCCGCAATCAGCTTCTGATATGAGGTCTTGATCAGCTGACCAAGGGTGTACAACAATTGCGACCAGCTGTCCTTAACCAGATTGTCCTCGAGTCTGAACGGGTCGTACAGTACCACAACCCTGGAATGGAGAAAACTCAATGTGCACCTCCAGACGACATGGTTAATAGAAAAGGGCTGCGATTGTACATTAACATTTGTTGAATCCAGCGAATCAGGATTCTGTCGATCAGGATTCTGTGAATGAGGATTCTGTGAATGAGGATTCTGTGAATGAGGATTCTGTGAATGAGGATTCTGTGAATAAGGATTCTGTGAATGAGGATTCTGTGAATGAGGATTCTGTGAATGAGGATTCTGTGAATGAGGATTCTGTGAATGAGGATTCTGTGAATGAGGATTCTGTGAATGAGGATTCTGTGAATGAGGATTCTGTGAATGAGGATTCTGTGAATGAGGATTCTGTGAATGAGGATTCTGTGAATGAGGATTCTGTGAATGAGGATTCTGTGAATGAGGATTCTGTGAATGAGGATTCTGTGAATGAGGATTCTGTGAATGAGGATTCTGTAAATCAGGATTCTGTGAATCAGGATTCTGTGAATCAGGATTCTGTGAATGAGGATTCTGTAAATCAGGATTCTGTGAATCAGGATTCTGTGAATCAGGATTCTGTGAATCAGGATTCTGTGAATGAGGATTCTGTAAATCAGGATTCTGTGAATCAGGATTCTGTGAATCAGGATTCTGTGAATGAGGATTCTGTGAATCAGGATTCTGTGATTCATAATTCTGTCCATAGCCTTTTTGTTTCTTTGCTAGGTTGTATATTCGAATGCATGCACATGCACTTCTTAGACAAGTTCTTTCTGAAGAAAAGATGTAAAAATCCCGAATAATCTAACAGCTTCACTTTACAGTTTAGAACTTTAAATAAGCATCTACAGAAATCTTTAGATTTTCAATGAGCTACGAAGCAAGTATTATTATTTTTAGTCTATGGCCGAACCTTAATTCAGCAAGTGCACAGCTCACTTACCTATCAGGATTCTGCCTACAATAATCAGCTTTGATTTTGTCAGCTAGCACTGGTTTGACCTTTGATCTGGGCTTGCCGGCGCAGTCTTCGCCAATCACCAGCACCATCCAGTCTGTTATGCAGCGCCGCTCCAGTGCCCGAAGCCAGGCTTCAAGGCGTTGTCCGCACGCCTTGGAGACTGGGCCAGAGATGTTCTGGTAGGTTTTTTTAAAAGGGCTATTAGGAAATTCAGGTTTAACCATGATCAGGGTAGTATACCAGTAGCATCCAAAAATGTATAAAAAAGCTCACCTCGGCTATCATAAAGATGTGCACTAATGGCCTGCCAATCACGCTAGCAGCTTCCACTGTTTGGGGCAGGTCACTTTCAGAGTAATTCACAAATTCGCACTGCATGTGAACATCATGATCTGTATTGCCTCTGTTGGTGTTGAATGTTGGTTGATGAATGTAAAGTGGTGAGAATATATATAATACTACCATGTGCATGTATGAAAAGTCTAATAGATATTTTTGACTTAACACTCACATTCTATAAGAAATTGGCTGAGTTGGTAAGTTGAGCTGGATCAGCTGTTGCAGTTTGACATAGTAGGATGTTGTACCAAACCCTAAACAATTGAAATGTTAAAATTAAACAAATTATCTTTTGTTGAAGTTTTTAAATATATTTATAACTTTTATCACATCCTAATGCTTTGTCCTAATTTATTTTGCCATTTTACCCTCTAAAATACAAGCATAAAATATACAGAGCTCTACACTAAATTGATTATCTATGCATGAAAATAGTTGGAACACATCTGCCAGCAAAAAATAGAAAGAAAACGGATTCTTTGCTAGCTAACAACTCAATTAAAAAAGTATAAAACAAGCCAAAGCTGAGCTTGATTTATTTATCAACAAGTTAAGTACTTTCTATTTTTATGAAAACAATAGAAAGTGACTTACATGATATAATCGGTTTATATAAAGCCATGTTCAGATTTGGGTGGCCTTAAGTTATTTCTTGATTGCCTAATTGGAAGTCACACAGTAACTATGATGTTATTATCAGATAACAATAAGTTATCTGATCGTATGTAGAAAATATAAAGATAAAAAAATACTATTTAATAGTATAAGTGCTGCGACATAGGGTTTTCTTAGAAAGTATAATTTAAATTTGAATTTATCGCGCGCAATATAGGACAAGTTATCGTGCTTAATAATATCTTCTAATTTACATTTTACAAATAAACATTTGCCGCACTAATGTAAAGTAACCAAGACTGCCCAAGTGAAATGTAAAGGCCATATAAGTCAGAGAGTCAATATGAATTAAAGCTGCAAATATTTTAATTTGTTCATAAATAAAATATAAAGCCATCGCAGGTTAAACAAAACGTTCTTGTGGTGTTCTTGATTGTATGCGTATTTTCACACATACTTTAAAAATTTGTCAGAAAACGTTGCGAAAAATGGGTTATTCAGAGTCACAATATATAATAAAATAACACATAACCTTGAGCCTATTCATAAAATGGCTAGACTGGCTTCTGTGTGAGCCAAATGTACTATATGCTTAGTTAGCTTATATCACCACTCTACCATCATCGTCCCAGTACAAATACCAGTACTACGAGTGTGAAGATTCAGACTCTCTAGCTGGCCATATAGATAGCCTTCCGACGCTGCTCTGTAGCCTGTTGGTTAGAGCAGGCGAGGAATAGGATCTGATATTAGTGTATGCAATAACCAATAGGCCTAATAAGATTTATTGCATATTTATAAATTTATATGAAACTATATAAACTATAGAATGGAGCAGGCAGGCTAGTTCTATGGCCACCTAGAAGTAGAATGTCAGACTTTTCATGCTCTAACATACTTAACTTTGTATGGTCTAAGGATGCTGGAATAGATATAATCTAAATTAAAGTCTTCCTGTTTGCATTTTTATTTCTAATTTTTGTAAATCAGTGTTGAGTAGTATTAGGGTAATGTATCATCAACCGAACAATGTATCTTCAAAACCGAACAAGAATTTTGACTTCTTTCTTGGTCTCGTGCAAGACAGAAACAAGCTATTGTGTTTCACAGAACAACTAATTTGAAAGTTTAAGAAATTATCTACAAGCTGAGGCATGATGTGCAATGAAGCATTAAGAGGAAAGAAAGATATTGATGTTTCAGTAGAAATTTTTATTGCAAAAGCATACTTTTTAACAACATATTTTCAGTATGTACTTTAGACGAAGATTGTATGTGGTTGCTTGCCAATTAAATGACCATAAATGTAGTTATTTATAGAGCATGAAAAATGCTTTTAAATTACTTAATTCATGATAGTTCACTCCTTAAAAGAAGATTAAACCACTCACTCAAATTGTAAAACCAAACATTAAATTCTCTGTTTGGTTTGAAGATACATGAAAATCATTGTTCGATTTTAGATAAAAAGCAGGAATAACTTTTTTATATTTGACAAAATAGCAAAAGCAGATACTTTGTAGAAAGATGTAACTGTTTTCTATAACTTGGCTTTTGATTTATCATCATATCTTAAATAGAAAATCTTTAGCTTAGGTTTGAAGTTAAAAAATACACATTCTTGTTTGGTTGATGATACATTACCCTACTATTTCTATATAATGTAAAATCTGTTAAAAGTGTCATTTAATTATAGGGAGATGTTTCATTTCATTGCATTTATTTTAACAGTTGGTATTAAAATGTTATTTACCTTTAACTCAAATTATTTGCTATAAAAACATATTTTTGATGCTAATTGTTATGGCTTTAATTAGCTAATTTGTGGGATTACTCTTTGTAGTATAGAAAGTCTCAATAGCTGAACACTAATTTTGATAGAAGTCTGTATAATTTTTGTCTGAAAACTAATTTAATTTACCAAGTCTAGTCATTTTTTAAGTAGAGGCATTACTGGCAATATTGTAGTTAGTTTTTGTCATTTTTTAACATTTGAATAGGTGCCTACATAAAAATTTGATTTTGACCTTGGTTTTGGCCATAGAAAAATGATAAGGCATGTCTATAGGCCTAGTTGGCTCCAAGTCAAACTTTATGGTTTTGGCCATAGGCATGATGTTTTAGGCCCTAGGGTTTAGTAGCTAGGCCTTTAAAATGAGTGTTCAATATGCAAGTCACTTTTAATTTTTTAAAATTATAATAAATTGTGCTTAATTTGATCTTAGACATTTACTTGCAGCCAGATCAGCATGTCCAAAGCACTAGAGAAAGATTTCAAGAGCATGACAGTTGGTGAACATGAGAAAGAGTCCGAATATGGCTATGTGTTTGGTGTCTCTGGCCCTGTTGTTATTGCCTCCAACATGGCTGGCTCCGCTATGCATGAGCTTGTGAGGGTTGGCAATGATGCTTTGGTTGGAGAGATCATCCGCCTAGAGGTCGACATGGCAACCATTCAGGTTAGAGAATGCTTGCAACTGTTTGCTATGCTGTCAACTAGGCATTACCTCCTGTCCTCTAGTCGATAGCCTACCATTTCCTCCAGCTGATAGCCTACCATTTCCTCGTGTCCTTCAGTCCATAGCCTACCATTCCCTCCTGTCTCCAGCCAATAGCCTACCATTTCCTCCTGCCCAAAGCCTACCATCCCCTCCTGTCCTCCAGCCGATAGCCTACCATTTCCTCGTGTCCTTCAGTCCATAGCCTACCATTTCCTCGTGTCCTTCAGTCCATAGCCTACCATTTCCTCGTGTCATTCAGTCCATAGCCTACCATTTCCTCCAGTCCTTCCGCCCATACCATAGCCTACCATTTCCTCCTATCCATAGCCTACCATTTCTTCCTGTCTTTCAGTCCATAGCCTACCATTTTCTCGTGTCATTCAGTCCATAGCCTACTATTTCTTCGTGTCATTCAGTCCATAGCCTACCATTTCTTCGTGTCATTCAGTCCATAGCCTACCATTTCTTCGTGTCCTTCAGTCCATAGCCTACCATTTCCTCGTGTCCTTCAGTCCATAGCCTACCATTTCCTCGTGTCCTTCAGTCCATAGCCTACCATTTCCTCCTGTTCTTCAGCTCATAACCTACCATCTGCTCCAGTCCTTCATATAAAATATGCAACCCCTTGCCACCCCCGGTGCGTAGGTGTACGAGGACACATCGGGCGTCACCGTAGGCGATCCCGTGCTGCGCACAGGCAAGCCGCTTTCAGTTGAGCTCGGCCCCGGCATCATGGGCTCAATCTTTGACGGCATTCAGCGCCCGTTGCAGGCCATCAACCAGCTGAGCAACAGCATCTACATTCCCAAGGGTGTCAATGTTCCAGCTTTGGATCGAAAGCTGAATTGGGAATTTATCCCCATCGACAGCGTGAAAGCTGGGGGCCACATCACCGGGGGCGATATCTTCGGCATGGTTACTGAGAACAACCTGGTTAAGCACCGGGTTATGCTGCATCCCAAAGCTCGCGGCACAGTGACCTGGATTGCACCAGCTGGCCAGTATACTGTGAAGGATAAAGTGCTGGAGACCGAGTTTAATGGCATACGCGAGGAGCACACTATGCTGCAGGTGCACATTTTGCATTGTACATTATTTACTCACTGCCTAGTTGAAGCCCCCCCCTAAAAAGCTGAGGTGTCAACTTCATGACTCAAACCACTTCAGCAGATTAAATTAAACCCTCTCAGATTGTCAGGTAGGGTTATTAAACACCATCTAAGATTCTCAGGTAGGGTTACTAGACACCATCTAAGACTCTCAGGTAGGGTTACTAGACACCATCTCTTATTCTCAGGTAGGGTTACTAGACACCACCTCATATTCTCAGGTAGGGTTACTAGACACCACCTCATATTCTCAGGTAGGGTTACTAGACACCACCTCATATTCTCAGGTAGGGTTACTAGACACCATGTCAGATTCTCAGGTAGGGTTACTAGACACCATCTCAGATTCTCAGGTAGGGTTACTAGACACCATCTCAGATTCTCAGGTAGGGTTACTAGACACCATCTCAGATTCTCAGGTACGGTTACTAGACACCATGTCAGATTCTCAGGTAGGGTTACTAGACACCATGTCAGATTCTCAGGTAGGGTTACTAGACACCATCTCAGATTCTCAGGTAGGGTTACTAGACACCATGTCAGATTCTCAGGTACGGTTACTAGACACCATGTCAGATTCTCAGGTAGGGTTACTAGACACCATGTCAGATTCTCAGGTAGGGTTACTAGACACCATCTCAGATTCTCAGGTAGGGTTACTAGACACCATGTCAGATTCTCAGGTAGGGTTACTAGACACCATCTCAGATTCTCAGGTAGGGTTACTAGACACCATCTCAGATTCTCAGGTAGGGTTACTAGACACCATCTCAGATTCTCAGGTAGGGTTACTAGACACCATCTCAGATTCTCAGGTAGGGTTACTAGACACCATCTCTTATTCTCAGGTAGGGTTACTAGACACCATCTCAGATTCTCAGGTACGGTTACTAGACACCATGTCAGATTCTCAGGTAGGGTTACTAGACACCATCTAAGACTCTCAGGTAGGGTTACTAGACACCATCTCAGATTCTCAGGTAGGGTTACTAGACACCATCTCAGATTCTCAGGTAGGGTTACTAGACACCATCTCAGATTCTCAGGTAGGGTTACTAGACACCATCTCTTATTCTCAGGTAGGGTTACTAGACACCATCTCAGATTCTCAGGTACGGTTACTAGACACCATGTCAGATTCTCAGGTAGGGTTACTAGACACCACCTCATATTCTCAGGTAGGGTTACTAGACACCACCTCATATTCTCAGGTAGGGTTTCTAGACACCATGTCAGATTCTCAGGTAAAGCCTAGATTGTGGCCATTTAGCTATTGTCACCTCTCGAGCGCACTTTATTGTTTGATTATCTGATTATCTTTTGCCCAGGTGTGGCCGGTACGCCAGCCCCGTCCCGTAGTTGAGAAGCTGCAAGCCAATCATCCCCTGTTGACTGGCCAGCGAGTTCTCGACGCCCTGTTCCCCTGCGTACAGGGCGGCACCACGGCTATTCCGGGAGCATTCGGCTGCGGCAAGACTGTTATCTCGCAGTCGCTTAGTAAATTCTCTAATTCCGATGTTATTATCTATGTTGGCTGCGGAGAGCGCGGCAACGAGATGTCTGAGGTAAAGCTTAAAATGCTAATTATTTATTTCATATTTTTAGAAATAATAGAAAGAAAGAATCATAAAACGGCCCTTTTTGGGGCAGCTTGTGTGGCAGCAAGTGAGCTTGACTTACTTGTATTCCAAGAAAGTATTCTTTACCCTGCAGGTACTGCGCGACTTTCCCACTCTCAAAGTAGAAATCGACGGTCGCGAAGAGTCGATCATGTCGCGCACAGCCCTAGTTGCCAACACTTCCAACATGCCTGTGGCCGCCCGTGAGGCGTCAATCTACACCGGCATCACCCTATCCGAGTACTTCCGCGATATGGGCCTCAATGTTAGCATGATGGCCGACTCGACCTCGCGTTGGGCAGAAGCACTGCGCGAGATCTCCGGCCGCCTGGCCGAGATGCCAGCCGAGAGCGGCTACCCGGCCTATCTGGGCGCCAGCCTGGCCAGATTTTACGAACGCGCCGGCCGAACCACCTGCCTTGGTTCGCCAGCCAGAGAGGGCTCAGTCACCATTGTTGGCGCCGTATCTCCACCTGGTGGCGACTTCTCCGATCCTGTCACCTCTTCGACGCTTGGTATAGTGCAGGTTTGTACTATCAATTCTAAACCGCCCTGATTGGCTGCCTCCTGTGGTAGATTCTGATTGGCTGCCCCCTCAGTCACTCTTGGTTGATTCTAATTGGTCTAGATGGATTTTAGTTGATTCTATCCAATTGGTCTAGATTTTATTTAGCTGATTCTAATTAAATTTGAATTAATTGAGGTAAATGTAACTTGGCAATATAACGTTGTAAACTATTTCTTAACTTCTAATCTTAATTACTTGCTCTCGCCACAGGTATTCTGGGGTCTAGACAAGAAGCTGGCCCAACGCAAGCATTTTCCATCCATCAACTGGCTCATCTCCTACAGCAAGTACACAAACGCTCTGGATCCGTTCTACGAGAGAAACTTTCAGGAGTTTGTACCTCTGCGCACAAAGGTAACTAACTAGTAGCTTGTGCTGATGGTTGATTATCGACTTCGAAAATATTTTTACTATAGCCTTTGTCCTAATAAAAAGATCTATAATTTAATATACCGAATGAATGACATTCATTCGAAAATGAATTTGGAAAATGACATTCTGCCAAATCCTCAGGTGTAATTGATTAATGAGCCCATTCTGCCTAATCCTCAGGTGTAATTGATTAATGAGCCCATTCTGCCAAATCCTCAGGTGTAATTGATTAATGAGCCCATTCTGCCAAATCCTCAGGTGTAATTGATTAATGAGCCCATTCTGCCAAATCCTCAGGTGTAATTGATTAATGAGCCCATTCTGCCAAATCCTCAGGTGTAATTGATTAATGAGCCCATTCTGCCAAATCCTCAGGTGTAATTGATTAATGAGCCCATTCTGCCAAATCCTCAGGTGTAATTGATTAATGAGCCCATTCTGCCAAATCCTCAGGTGTAATTGATTAATGAGCCCTTTCTGCCAAATCCTCAGGTGTAATTGATTAATGAGCCCATTCTGCCAAATCCTCAGGTGTAATTGATTAATGAGCCCTTTCTGCCAAATCCTCAGGTGTAATTGATTAATGAGCCCTTTCTGCCAAATCCTCAGGTGTAATTGATTAATGAATCCACTCTGCCAAATCCTCAGATGCTGGAGATCCTGCAGAATGAAGAGGAGCTCGCGGAAATCGTGCAGCTAGTAGGCAAAGGCTCCCTACCAGAGGCAGACAAGATCACCCTGGAGGTGGCCAAGCTCATCAAGGACGACTTCCTTCAGCAGAACGGCTACACAAGCTACGATCGCTACTGCCCGTTCTACAAGACTGTGGGCATCATGCGCAACATGTGCGCCTTCTACGACCTGTCCCGCCACGCTGTGGAGAGTACAGCCCAGGCTGAGAACAAGATCACCTGGGCGGACATTCGTGACCGGATGACCCAGACTAACATCATCTACCAGCTGAGCTCCATGAAGTTCAAGGATCCCAACAAGGAAAGCCGGGAACAGATTCTCAAAGACTACGATGAATTATTAGACGAGATGACTCAGCAGTTTCGCAATTTGGAGGATCAAATCTAAGATGGTAAAAATATCCCAGTTTTGGTTATCTCCCGCAAACTCTGCTCATATATCCAGCTTAGTGATTCACATTTATTCATTAAAATCAAATGCCAAAATAAATTAAATTGTTTTTTTTCTGTCGACAAGAACATTTCCTATTGTTTAAAGATTTAAGATCAAAACATATATAGAGCAAATGTATATCTATATTTATTCTATGCGACATCATGCTGAAGCACCAAATTGAACTCAAATTTTATTGCTTTCCGATTTTGTTAGTGCAAATAAAGGACAGATTTATGTTTCTTCTGATTATACCCGTGCGCCATCCTATATAGTTGTGTATGATTTTAAGTAGTTATTATTACTACAAGTATAATATAAAGTAAGTCCTGCTGCTTCCAGCTAGCTAAAGAAAATAAACAATTATTATGATAATTGAAAAATCTTATCTGCCAACACGCTTATAAGCGTTCGTCTTATTTTATAAATAGACGGCTATTGCAAGGGTCTTCTGTTCTATAACATAATAACAAAATGATGAAACCAAAGTTTAAGAGTTAAATGTCTTGCTGAAGGACACTAATTGTATCAGGGTAGTCGGGAATCGAACCCCCGACCTTCAAGTGTTGAGTCTCTGTAACCACTCTAACCACAGAGCTACAACCAGTATAGGTCACATTGAAATATCATTTGAGCTAATGCGAGCGAGGCAAGTGTATATAATTTTATAATGAAAATTTATCAAACAACTCGTTTATTGTATCGATTGAGGCGGTGGATAAATCAATATTTTGCCTGGAATTGTTCGTTGTGAGCAAGCAATCCAAGCTAGCCAAGAGTTGTTATCTAACAATTTCATAAAACACAAGCTTTTAAGCAAGCTAAAACTAAAACATAAGCACGGCATAGGAATTGAATTCATCCAAGAAACTATTAGACAACAGTAAATATTCGTGCTACAATCAGAATAGTCTACTGTACAACAAAGACATCAGGTCTTAGAACACGGTACACGTTGCATTAATAACAATTTCAGAATGAATGTTGAAGCACATGAGCTTATCGGACATTGATAAAATAATATGCCTTACAAGTTCAGAGATTGATTGATTAGTGGATTACCAAATCGCTATTATGACCCACATTAGTAACGAAAATCAACAGAAGCTAACTCTGGCTACGATAATTATATGATTAGTAAGATAAAATAATAAGCCAAGAAATATGAGATGAGAGGCTGCACCTTTACGTAACCAGAGCGCAGAGTGGGTGTCAGGCCTGAACATCAGGGAGGGAGTGGGTGTCAGGCCTGAACATCAGGGAGGGAATGGGTGTCAGGCCTGAACATCAGGGAGGGAATGGGTGTCAGGCCTCAACACCAGGGAGGGAATGGGTGTCAGGCCTCAACACCAGGGAGGGAATGGGTGTCAGGCCTCAACATCAGGGAGGGAGTGGGTGTCAGGCCTGAACACCAGGGAGGGAATGGGTGTCAGGCCTGAACATCAGGGTGTGGAAACTGTTGTTTTGAAGTGACAGCCCAGAAACTAAGCTTGTGGTCTTCTATTGATCACAGCGCAAGTATTCAAGCAGATCGAACGCTCAAAGACGGGCTGGTGCCGGGCCTTGGCAGCAGACAGTCGCCGCTGACCGAATCGGCGCTGCCCGGAGTCACCGACACGGCGGCCGCTGCAGCCGCCACCGCTACAGCGGCTTCGCTGTCGGACGCCGGATCGGATGATGAAGCTACGGCGATGCCAGATGCCGAAACCAAGGGCCGCTCAATCTGAAAGCCCAGGGGACAGACGGACTTGTCGCTGGCTGGCAGTAGGACATTTTCGGATGGCTGACCGGCCAGGAAGCCGAGAAGTTCGCGCAGATTTTGCGCTGTAGCTCGCAGATTCGGAGGTCGCCTGGTGTTTAAACCGGCGTTGCACCACAGGCCGTAGATGTTCAAATTGAGTAGGAAGACGCCGCGCAGAAAGTAGCTGCGCTCCTTGCCCCTACTGTAGAGCGGGAATTCGCGATCGGCAAAGTTTAGAATGACGTCGTCGCGAACGCGTGATTTCGAGCCGCGACAAATCAGACAGTGACGCTGAGGGGAGTGATGATCGGAATATTTTCACACCGAGAACATCCTGGCTAACTCCTCCGAAGGAGGAATTCCGCTCGGTAAATTTTAATTGCTATCAAACCTTCATGGAACTAACTGAATTCTGTAAACATGTTCTGAACAGCTGAAAATGTAGCGAAGCGGTTGAGGCAAACAAATATCATTTCAAATTTTGTATTCGTAGTCCTAGGAGACCCCGGCTGTCCTGTCTACTGAGCGTAAATGGGAATTTTGCTTTGCCCCACTCCCGCGCTAGTGAAATTTCGGGGTTTGCTTCTAGTCTCCATGTTCAGAGATCATTAAGGGAACCCAACGATGCAATGATTATAAAGCTTTTTATTTATCAATAACCGAAGCCTTCCAGCCTTACCAGGGGGCAGTCCATAACTGACGCAATCAGCTGGGTGAGCTGGGCAGTCATGCCGAATGCGGCCGCATATTTGGCCTCCTCGGCGCTACTGAGCCGGCCCTCTAATCGTTTCGACACCGGCAAGGGCACGTCTGCGATGCTCTCGTCGCCTAGACGAAAAATTGCGGCCAGCTGGTCGAACCAGGCCCGACGCTGGTCGGCTAGCTGGGCGCGGGCCTGCTGCAGCTCCAGCTGGCCTACGCGCAGGCTGGAACACCCCGACCGGACAGAGTCTGCGGCAGCTTCAGCGGCGACGCTCACTGCAGAGCGGCCAAGAAGTTTTCGAGTTTGAGTTTGACTAGCAGCGGAGAGATAGACACCGAAAAAAACCAAACAATGGCCGGAACTCACGCGCGGCAAGGTTATCTGCTAGCTGGCTGGTCTCCTGACGCAGCGCGGCCAGTCGCTGGCGCCATTCGTCTAGCATAGCGGCCTGGCCGGCCACCTGGCTGCGTCGCAGTCGTACCAGGGCGCGCATTTCCTCTGCGCGGCGTCGGCCAGCCAGCGGGCGTTCAGCTTCGGCCAGTTGACGCCTGACGGCCAGCTGATCGGCTTCCAACTCGACGGAGCGCAGCCCGGCTGCTATGAGGCGGCGCATTCCGGTGAGACTGTAGGAGCTGGAATGCTCTCTGCGACTCCGATTGGGCAGTACTGCGCCAGCCAATGGGCAGGCGAGCGGGCCGCGATTGGCCAGGAAAGTGACGCCCTTAAGGCGCAAGACCAGTGTGGGTCTAAAAGTACATTGAGATTGACGCTGCTAGCTAAAGTTACAGTTTTTGATACACAATGTTAGCAATACTTGCAGGGGGATTATGCGCAAAAAAGCAACATTTGGGAACAGTGGAGGACAAAAATCTGCCCATCCCGCAGACCGCTGAGCAAGCACTCACTCAGGTGTGTACAACTGGACTGACTTTCGTGTTCTTTCTCACTGTGCCCCTTGCGGTTTCGCCCTTAATGGGCGTAAATTTCGGGACTTCAATGATTAAAGCGTTCTTGTTTATCCGCCTAGAAACACATGCAGGGCCGCAGATACAATATTAAAATAGTTTTTTGCTTCTTAAAAAGCTTTCTAGTAAAATAAATAAATAAATAAATTTACGTTTCACTGGTGCAGGCAGCGGCCATCAGTAACGCTGCCACATCGTCTTCCCGCTGGGCCGGCCAAGTCAGGCCGTCTGAGTCCAAACGGACGGCGGCTTCGAACCATGGCGAGGCCGCGGAGCGAACAGCCCTACCCGGGCCACGATAGAATGCCACAGTGAAGGCGGCCAGGGCGCGGCTCTGCTCTGTTAGGGGCGAGCCAATCAGAGGCAGGCGATCCCATGTGGCCAGGCGGGCTCCCTGGAGTCCAAGATGACAATCGATGGATAGATAAACATTACACCTAGTCTATTACGGCCAGACGTACAGCTATTCTGCCCAGAGAGGAGGCAATTCTGCCCATTCAGCTGACTCCTGAGCACACACGCACACTGATACCGTACGCAGGCATACGCTCACACAGGCAGTTTATCATCGTCAGGCAGTGCACTCTTCACTGTGCCATGGAGGTTGGCACTCAAGGGTGTAAATTGCACGACAAACCCCCGTGCCTTCTCTCCGCTGCTGCGCCCCAATTTAATGTATTCTTGCAGCGAAATCGAGCTCAGGGACCTTTGTGCGAGAGGCAAACGCGTTAGACCCATCTGCCACTCACCGCCCTTGCTCAAGGACACAATCTTTTTCTATGCGGCAGGATTTGAACCTCCGACCTCTCGTTTATAAGTGATATGCTTTTAAAGTGATCCATGAAACTGTTGCTAAACGTGCTTTTGGGTGCGCAAATGTCGCCCCTGGCCTCACCTGCCGATGGCTGAGCTCAAACTGGCCGTGATCAGACTTATAAAAGTACTCTCCGGGCTGGCTGTCCGGGTGGCGCAGGGTGAAGAACACGGGCTGGCTGCGAAGGCGAGTGAACTCCAGGCCAGACTCGGCGATCTGCAGGGCCAGGCAGTCCAGATGGCGAATCCGCAGCGAGGCGACAAAGTCGCGCAGGGCCGCCTCTTCAACGGCCGCCTCGGCGACACCATTTGTAATTTTATTGCCATCAACAATGCCAGAGCTAAGGTCACTGCTGCTGCTGACAACTGCGGGCATAGTGGGATAAGTTATAATCGGAGCTGCTTGCGACTGTCTCTTGGGGCCCATGGCGTGTCAGAAACGCCATGGAATGCTGGATTCAGCGGCACGGTGCGCGATACAACAGAAACTGACCGATTGCCGGCAGAGCAGAATAGCGACTGTTGGCTGCGGGTGCGAAATCAACACACAGTAATGCGCGACTGCTTCCTGGTGGGGCAGGTCACTCACTAGTGTACTGGTGGGGCAGGTCACTCACTAGTGTACTGGTGGGGCAGGTCACTCACTAGTGCACTGGTGGGGCAGGTCACTCACTAGTGTACTGGTGGGGCAGGTCACTCACTAGTGTACTGGTGGGGCAGGTCACTCACTAGTGCACTCACTGGTGGGGCAGGTCACTCACTAGTGCACTCACTGGTGGGGCAGGTCACTCACTAGTGCACTCACTGGTGGGGCAGGTCACTCACTAGTGCACTCACTGGTGGGGCAGGTCACTCACTAGTGCACTCACTGGTGGGGCAGGTCACTCACTAGTGCACTCACTGGTGGGGCAGGTCACTCACTAGTGCACTCACTGGTGGGGCAGGTCACTAACTAGTGCACTCACTGGTGGGGCAGGTCACTCACTAGTGCACTCACTGGTGGGGAAGGTCACTCACTAGTGCACTCACTGGTGGGGCTGTTCACTCACTAGTGTACTGGTGGGGCAGGTCACTCACTAGTGCACTCACTGGTGGGGCAGGTCACTCACTAGTGTACTGGTGGGGCAGGTCACTCACTAGTGCACTCACTGGTGGGGAAGGTCACTCACTAGTGCACTCACTGGTGGGGCAGGTCACTCACTAGTGTACTGGTGGGGCAGGTCACTCACTAGTGTACTGGTGGGGCAGGTCACTCACTAGTGTACTGGTGGGGCAGGTCACTCACTAGTGCACTCACTGGTGGGGCAGGTCACTCACTAGTGTACTGGTGGGGCAGGTCACTCACTAGTGTACTGGTGGGGCAGGTCACTCACTAGTGTACTGGTGGGGCAGGTCACTCACTAGTGTACTGGTGGGGCAGGTCACTCACTAGTGTACTGGTGGGGCAGGTCACTCACTAGTGTACTGGTGGGGCAGGTCACTCACTAGTGTACTGGTGGGGCAGGTCACTCACTAGTGCACTGGTGGGGCAGGTCACTCACTAGTGCACTGGTGGGGCAGGTCACTCACTAGTGTACTGGTGGGGCAGGTCACTCACTAGTGCACTGGTGGGGCAGGTCACTCACTAGTGCACTCACTGGTGGGGCAGGTCACTCACTAGTGCACTCACTGGTGGGGCAGGTCACTCACTAGTGCACTGGTGGGGCAGGTCACTCACTAGTGTACTGGTGGGGCAGGTCACTCACTAGTGTACTGGTGGGGCAGGTCACTCACTAGTGCACTGGTGGGGCAGGTCACTCACTAGTGTACTGGTGGGGCAGGTCACTCACTAGTGCACTCACTGGTGGGGCAGGTCACTCACTAGTGCACTGGTGGGGCAGGTCACTCACTAGTGCACTGGTGGGGCAGGTCACTCACTAGTGCACTGGTGGGGCAGGTCACTCACTAGTGCACTCACTGGTGGGGCAGGTCACTCACTAGTGCACTGGTGGGGCAGGTCACTCACTAGTGCACTGGTGGGGCAGGTCACTCACTAGTGCACTGGTGGGGCAGGTCACTCACTAGTGCACTGGTGGGGCAGGTCACTCACTAGTGCACTCACTGGTGGGGCAGGTCACTCACTAGTGCACTCACTGGTGGGGCAGGTCACTCACTAGTGCACTGGTGGGGCAGGTCACTCACTAGTGCACTCACTGGTGGGGCAGGTCACTCACTAGTGCACTCACTGGTGGGGCAGGTCACTCACTAGTGCACTGGTGGGGCAGGTCACTCACTAGTGCACTGGTGGGGCAGGTCACTCACTAGTGCACTCACTGGTGGGGCAGGTCACTCACTAGTGCACTCACTGGTGGGGCAGGTCACTCACTAGTGCACTGGTGGGGCAGGTCACTCACTAGTGCACTCACTGGTGGGGCAGGTCACTCACTAGTGCACTCACTGGTGGGGCAGGTCACTCACTAGTGCACTGGTGGGGCAGGTCACTCACTAGTGCACTGGTGGGGCAGGTCACTCACTAGTGCACTCACTGGTGGGGCAGGTCACTCACTAGTGCACTGGTGGGGCAGGTCACTCACTAGTGCACTCACTGGTGGGGCAGGTCACTCACTAGTGCACTGGTGGGGCAGGTCACTCACTAGTGCACTGGTGGGGCAGGTCACTCACTAGTGTACTGGTGGGGCAGGTCACTCACTAGTGCACTGGTGGGGCAGGTCACTCACTAGTGCACTGGTGGGGCAGGTCACTCACTAGTGCACTGGTGGGGCAGGTCACTCACTAGTGCACTGGTGGGGCAGGTCACTCACTAGTGCACTCACTGGTGGGGCAGGTCACTCACTAGTGCACTCACTGGTGGGGCAGGTCACTCACTAGTGCACTGGTGGGGCAGGTCACTCACTAGTGCACTGGTGGGGCAGGTCACTCACTAGTGCACTGGTGGGGCAGGTCACTCACTAGTGCACTCACTGGTGGGGCAGGTCACTCACTAGTGCACTCACTGGTGGGGCAGGTCACTCACTAGTGCACTCACTGGTGGGGCAGGTCACTCACTAGTGCACTCACTGGTGGGGCAGGTCACTCACTAGTGCACTGGTGGGGCAGGTCACTCACTAGTGCACTGGTGGGGCAGGTCACTCACTAGTGCACTCACTGGTGGGGCAGGTCACTCACTAGTGCACTGGTGGGGCAGGTCACTCACTTATTCAAAAGCCACAAATAATATTTGGAGGTTTATAGCTCATAGATTTCAGACTCGCGAAGAAATCTTGAAACTATGAAAAGAAAGAAAACAAACTCGCATTCTGCATCCTGATGACAAACGAATAGGATTTATACCTGTATATTGAACAGCCATAGCAACATTGGGTTAGGAGAAACAGTAGAAATTTTCTGAAACTTTGTACACTTTTGAAATTCATTTCTTTTACATAGTGTGAATTGAAAATTAAAATTAACCAATTAGCACATAATTGTGCAGTTAATTATACAGAAGATAACGCTGCGAATAATCTTATTCATTTAGCTTGCTTGAATTTACTAGTAATCTTGAAAGTTGATTATACATTTTTATACTAGTTAAGCACTGAATAATTTGTTTTGATGATTGAATCAAACAAGAGTCACAAACAACACAGGGGCAATCAAAGTTATTTTTTAAACTAAAATTAATGAAAATAGCGATCAACAAGTCTTGCGGGTGTTAAATATATATTTGTTTTCACCCCTCTGCCAGACAATATTTCAAATACCCCAAATTTACATTTTACTGTACGCTCGTATCTCCCAGAATATTCAACCAGTCGCCATGAAAATCCAGAACTTGGCTAAAATTATCCAATGAAACAACTTCCAGAATCACAAAACATCACAAAATTGTCAAGAAATTTCATCGGTCATTCGGTTTGGGAGCTGGCGTGAAGTAGGCACTGGGTATTTGAATATCCCCGTTGTCTTTCTCCAGGGAGAAAATAGGCTGGTCTCTCTACAGCTAAATAATATGAACATTACTTTCCCGTAATCTTGCTAATTGGATCGCGAAGCGAATCGGCCAATTTAGCCGCCTTCAATCGAAGCATGCCCAATGGCACAGATGAATTGGCGTACATGCACAGCAGGATGCTACTAACGTAGGCTATGTAAAGACTGCCGTTGGCGCACACCACCGTCATGTCCTGCAGGCCGGCCGGGGCAATGGAAGACTGGCTGCCGCTGCCAAGACTGCTGCTAGGGCCGCCGCTGCCGCCGCCGCCGCCGCCGCTGACAGAGCAGCGTTCCATGGTGTCCCACAGGTTGGCAGCGATAGCGGCCAGCACGCGAGCATCTGTATCAGCCGTGTAACCGGAGCAGGCCAGGAGAGCGCCATCTGGCGATAGCAGCAGCGAGGATTGGACACCGTCGGTGTTGGTCTGGCTCAGTAGCTGCGCTACGGAGCGCGGCTTCAGCGTTATTCCAGTCTGCAATTCATGCGGCTTTAACTAGCTATTTGATTTTTTAATTGGATGGCGAATGATTGGACTGGCTTAGCGAAGCCACACCTGTAGGGACTGGCTTAGCGAAGCCACACCTGTAGGGACTGGCTTAGCGAAGCCACACCTGTAGGGACTGGCTTAGCGAAGCCACACATGTAGGGACTGGCTTAGCGAAGCCACACCTGTAGGGACTGGCTTAGCGAAGCCACACATGTAGGGACTGGCTTAGCAAAGCCACACATGTAGGGACTGGCTTAGCGAAGCCACACCTGTAGGGACTGGCTTAGCGAAGCCACACACGTAGGGACTGGCTTAGCGAAGCCACACCTGTAGGGACTGGCTTAGCGAAGCCACAAATGTAGGGACTGGCTTAGCGAAGCCACACCTGTAGGGACTGGCTTAGCGAAGCCACACATGTAGGGACTGGCTTAGCAAAGCCACACATGTAGGGACTGGCTTAGCGAAGCCACACCTGTAGGGACTGGCTTAGCGAAGCCACACATGTAGGGACTGGCTTAGCAAAGCCACACATGTAGGGACTGGCTTAGCGAAGCCACACCTGTAGGGACTGGCTTAGCGAAGCCACACCTGTAGGGACTGGCTTAGCGAAGCCACACCTGTAGGGACTGGCTTAGCGAAGCCACACCTGTAGGGACTGGCTTAGCGAAGCCACACATGTAGGGACTGGCTTAGCGAAGCCACACCTGTAGGGACTGGCTTAGCGAAGCCACACATGTAGGGACTGGCTTAGCAAAGCCACACATGTAGGGACTGGCTTAGCGAAGCCACACCTGTAGGGACTGGCTTAGCGAAGCCACACATGTAGGGACTGGCTTAGCAAAGCCACACATGTAGGGACTGGCTTAGCGAAGCCACACCTGTAGGGACTGGCTTAGCGAAGCCACACCTGTAGGGACTGGCTTAGCGAAGCCACACCTGTAGGGACTGGCTTAGCGAAGCCACACCTGTAGGGACTGGCTTAGCGAAGCCACACCTGTAGGGACTGGCTTAGCGAAGCCACACATGTAGGGACTGGCTTAGCGAAGCCACACATGTAGGGACTTGCTTAGCGAAGCCACACCTGTGGTGACTGGCTTAGCGAAGCCACACCTGTGGGGTCATATCTGTGGGGACTAGCTTAGCGAAGCCATACCTGTGGGGACTAGCTTAGCGAAGCCACACCTGTAGGGACTGGCTTAGCGAAGCCACACATGTAGGGACTGGCTTAGCGAAGCCACACATGTAGGGACTTGCTTAGCGAAGCCACACCTGTGGTGACTGGCTTAGCGAAGCCACACCTGTGGGGTCATATCTGTGGGGACTAGCTTAGCGAAGCCATACCTGTGGGGACTAGCTTAGCGAAGCCACACCTGTGGGGTCATACCTGTGGGAACTAGCTTAGCGAAGCCACACCTGTGGGGACTGGCTTAGTGAGGTCATACCTGTGGGGACTGGCTTAGCGAAGCCACACCTGTAGGGACTTGCTTAGCGAAGCCACACCTGTGGTGACTGGCTTAGCGAAGCCACACCTGTGGGGTCATATCTGTGGGGACTAGCTTAGCGAAGCCATACCTGTGGGGACTAGCTTAGCGAAGCCACACCTGTGGGGTCATACCTGTGGGAACTAGCTTAGCGAAGCCACACCTGTGGGGACTGGCTTAGTGAGGTCATACCTGTGGGGACTGGCTTAGCGAAGCCACACCTGTAGGGACTGGCTTAGCAAAGCCACACCTGTGGGGACTGGCTTAGCGAAGCCACACCTGTGGGGTCATACCTGTGGGAACTAGCTTAGCGAAGCCACACATGTAGGGACTGGCTTAGCGAAGCCACACCTGTGGGGTCATATCTGTGGGGACTAGCTTAGCGAAGCCATACCTGTGGGGACTAGCTTAGCGAAGCCACACCTGTGGGGTCATACCTGTGGGAACTAGCTTAGCGAAGCCACACCTGTGGGGACTGGCTTAGTGAGGTCATACCTGTGGGGACTGGCTTAGCGAAGCCACACCTGTAGGGACTGGCTTAGCAAAGCCACACCTGTGGGGACTGGCTTAGCGAAGCCACACCTGTGGGGTCATACCTGTGGGAACTAGCTTAGCGAAGCCACACCTGTGGGGACTGGCTTAGTGAGGTCATACCTGTGGGGACTGGCTTAGCGAAGCCACACCTGTGGGGACTGGCTTAGTGAAGGCACACCTGTGGGGACTGGCTTAGCGAAGCCACACCTGTGGGGACTGGCTTAGCGAAGCCACACCTGTGGGGACTGGCTTAGCGAAGCCACACCTGTGGACTGGCTTAGTGAAGCCACACCTGTGTGGACTGGGTTTGGTACGCATGAAAACAATAGAGAAAATATAGACAAAGACTTTCATATGAATGGGCTAATGTACGAAGCTTACAGAATTTATTTATTAAAAATCGGCTAGCGCAATAAGAATTTGCAGTCGGAATTGCAATAAAAATATTATTTTTTACATAAAACTATTTGACACAATGAATTGCAAGAAATAATTTACCAATTTTACTTAGTGAAATGAAGCACCTATAAGCTAAATATAAGAAATCATACACTAAATTTGTGGCACTAAAATTTAGTTTTTGCTGGTATAATAGACTACAATATGCAAATGCTATAATTGCAATACAAAATTCATAAAACTAAAAATGTCGCTCGCAGTATATCAAACACTTTTTCAGAAAAGCACAAGCAAAGTACAGAAAAAATGCTATAAAATGCTGCCAATATACAACTCAACGCCTGTCCACACTGAGCGACTCCAGTTGATTAGACAGATTAGACAGATCCTCAGCAATGGACTGCAGGCCGCATATTAAGCTGCTGGCCCGCTCATTGTACACTTGCAGGGTGTCAGTCAGTTGGGATAATTTCTGACGCGCCGGAGACGGTATTTGCTCAACGTCGGCGAACAGGTTGATGTTCAAGTTTACCTGCTGCTGCTGCTTCCCCGGCTGCGATGGAGGCGGAAGCTGCAGTCGAGGAGACGAAACTGACGGCGGATCAAGTCGCAGGTTTTCATTCTCTGTTGGCCTGCTTGATTTCGCGCGATTCGGAGCCTGTATGAGCTGTTTAGACTGTTGCTTCTGGCCAGTGGCAGCGGTTCGAATCGGCGGCTGCGGCTCCTTCGAGGCTGTCGCAGTGACGGCGGCGCGAGTTCGATTAGCAACAACGGAGGCGGGAACTGGCAGCCGGGACTGTCTCCAGTAGCGGTGGCCCGCACTGGCAGTAACTGGCGCCTGCTGCTGCTGCAGGGTAGGCCGCGTGCTGCCCGATTTGGTTGCCATCACTGCTTGCTGAAGAGGAAATGAAAAACCGTAATCATTTTCTAATCTAACACAGAGCTTTCCTTCAACAAATTGTATGAAAAAACACCCAAAAATTTGGTGTGCCTTAATATTTTCATCTTACATTCTGACATTTCCATTCCACAATCCAAATAATCTGAGCAGCAGTAAATAAAAAAATGGGATTAGAGACTTTGAATGTATTTGCCATCAATTGAGTTTTACAAGGTCTGTAATTGTAGCTCATGAAATGCTCTTTCTTCTCCTTCCAACACTTTTAAAGGTTTAAATAGAAAAAAAGGATTTTACAAAAATGTTAAACAATTTACAATTTATTTGACAATATATAATTAGTCATATTTATTGTTGTACAGACCTAAGTTATAATTGACAGACAACTGAAAAGGTTAAATTATCAAGTTAGCCAATTAGTTGAGCTAATTTAAAAAAGTCTCTAAAGGTCAAACAAATGATTTCAAAAAGGTTTCCCATTTAACATTGGTTTTATACCCATTCACAATGAATTTTCTGGTTTCTTATAATCATGCAATGCTTCTTGTAAAAAAAGAAATCATGCACAATTCTTTTAAAGTATTGATTTGGTAAATACAACAATTAAAGGCAATTGTCAGTGCCAAGTAGCTATTATAATTTCAAAAACTATGAGTATATATAGTCTACTATTCTTGACTCCATGGGCTAAGCAAAAAATGCTACACCTAGTAAAAATCCTGAGCTATAGCTAAAACTATTTCTGTGCTACTTTTTGTATCATACACATTTCTTATAATATGGAACATAGATGTGCTAGGGAAGAAGACAAATTCACAAATGATAGCTAGTTATCATAAATGCACAAATATAATTAATTTACATTATCTTCCATCTTTTGTATACATTTCTACCCAAAACTTTTGCTTTGTGTATTGATAACAGACAAGTTTCTCAATAATTTATTATTTTTAAGTTAATTGTTATGTATAGGGCCTATCATATAAAAATATCTTACAGGTAGGCCAACCAAAAAATACTAGCTATATTACACCCACCCTTACCCACCCTAGGAGCTTAGGAGCCATACCGAAAAAAAACTAAAAAAACACTGTCTGCAGGTAGGCCTAGGCCTACCAAAATACAAAGTACTAAAATGCCTTGATACAAAAATGCATGGCACCCTTTCTAATGAAATGAACAGACACAGGTAAGATAATGACTGACAGGTTGTCTGGTGCCCCTTGGCCTTGATTCATGGTTGCATTCTACAATTAGCCTAGCAGGCTAGGATTTAAAGTAAAAAATGCACCAACAACATATTCATCACAAAGCAAAGGGTTATGAAATAGAGTATAATAACAAAAAATACATTTTAGACATCTTAAGGTACGAAGTAAAAAAATTTAATCCACTTTCTTTGAAAATTAGTCTTTTAAATTGGCTATTATCTTTGACCAGCTAGAACTAGAACCTAAAGAACACACAAGAAAACCCTAACAATGAGACTACAGCTACCACTAAGCTTATTGCACTGTTAGTTTCAGAGAAGGGCTAAAGGCGGTTAGACACTAAAAAATTACTTAAAAAGTTACATCTGAAAACCTGTTAAATACGCAACAGCGAATGTTACGAAATGACATGTCAAAAATAACGCTCCATCCTCCATGGAATAACATCAGTGAATGACATCATGTTACACATCCAACATTTTTTGACTGGATGATTGCACAGGATGTTTTATGATGAGTGAAACTTATTAATCTTTATAATAGACCAATAGAACTTTATTAGCGAAAACATAACGCAACCCGGCTCGTTGATTATGGCATAGGCCAAAGTAAAATAATTAGAAACTTTACGTCGACTGTTATTCGTTGAAATAAAAGGTTTGAAAAGCGCAACGTTAGGAATACACAGAAAAGCAAATCCTATTAACTTATAGAAACTCATTTGCCTCTAGTTTCTTAAAAAAGTATCTCAATAAAATATTAAAGATTTCAACAATAAAAAAAAGAACTGTACAAAAATTTGTGTGCCCTAGTCTTGTATCTTTCTACTATTTTAATTTACCCGTTCTTCCCAGTTAAATTATCATACTTTTTGCAATAAACTGTCAATATCTGATCTATCGACGTACGCAGAACCAATATAGTAATTAGTCATGCTTAAATTGTAGGAAGAGGGATTTTTCGATTTTTCAGGGAAGAAATATCCCGCGCATTATTGTGTTTGTTTCTTTGTGTCTTCTTATTTTCACGTCGTTACGTCAGTAGCTATAGACATATAGTGACTACGCGGTCTTGGCTTTAACCTAGTCCAGTCTCTCGATACCTATTGCCAAATGTCAATGAGCGAATTTATTAAAAACTGTAAAATATTATGCTGTTTCTTTTCAAATTTGTCCTGATATAAGTCGTATGAATCATTGCTTATTTTTTCTTTGTATAGTATTTTTTTCTTATCGCTTTAGATATTTATTGAACATTATTAGTTGTTATGAACCTAAGTCCTTCAATATAGTTAATTGCAGTTATTGAATATTTTTTACTTTTTACAATGTCATAAAGTTATGGTAAAGGCCGCCATACATAATACTTTGATAAGACACATCAATGGTTTTCATATAAAGGCCTGCTATCTTTTTGATATAGGAACAACCCTTTATCATATCCAATAGCAATATTATACATAATTATGATTAGTCTAACTATCAATACACAATAGCTTAGTCAGTTAGTTCTATTATGAAGTTTTCTATTCTATATGATTGAATGAGTCATGGTCTATTTACCTTCAAACAAAAAAATAATTTTAGATTCAAAAATGTTTCATAGTTATTTATTATTACTTACTCAATTTGCCATAATATAAGGCTATAAGCAGAAAAATCTGTATGTGTCAAAGATGTTTACGTTTTTTATTCAATTTTATCAGAATTAATTATTGGCCTACTTAGTATTTTTTGCCTGACCTGTATAATTCTGCTAATTTTCAGTGAGATGGGCATGTGTCCAATACTACAGGCAGTTGCTGTCTGCTTTGCCCTGTCATCAGTGATCAGCCCATGTCTGGCTATCAAATGCTACTTATGCAACTCGACCATCCAGTCTGACTGCCTCGAGGAGTTTAATTATCAGAGCAGATCAGTTGCTCCAATGAACTGCGATGTGGCAGATGGCAAGTTTTGCATCAAGACAACTGGAGTTTGGGGCGGTGAGTGAGCTCTGTTTCTATAAATTATCCTCTCGAAATGAACTAAATGCAGGGCAGGTTTGTAGTTGATAGGAAATCATAAAAGTGCAGCCAGTGTCCCACATTCGTGTGTGGAGTGCAAATCCACAATGCAATGTTTCCTTTGCAGCCGTGGTCGGAACCACCAGATTCTGCTCCAGCATGGACATGGGCAATCAGTGCCAGTACCTGCCGTTTCCTGACCACAATCGCATCTACCGAGCCTGCGTGTACACCTGCGACTCCGACGCGTGCAATGCCGCCGCTCCGCTCGGCGCTGTCAGCAGCGTCCATCGGCTGCTGACGTCGCTGATGCTGACGGTGGTGCCTGCACTGCTCACTGGCAGCTTCCTGCATCTCGTTTGACTGGTCAGCTGATCGCTGCCTTTATTTGTTAAAAGTGTTTTCCGTGTTGTTTATTCACAGTTATGAGTGTCTGTGCATCATTGTAGCACAGTGCCACATAAATTTGAATGAAGCTTTAATAGCCGCAGTTTAAAGTACATTGTTAATTGCCAGGGGTCTCAATAACTCGAACTGATTTAAACCATTTATTTGTGATAGTAGGTGCTGCTGTTGGTTGCTAAGGCCTTAACATGTTACGTGTGCGTTCTTAAGTTCGATTCTGTGCTGCGGTAGGTCTGTCACTTTTAAATGAATTAATTTCCATTTAAAATCGCTAGTTTAATATTGAATCCGTCATTTAAAACATGCTTTAAAGCTTATTTGGCCTTGCATCGTTGACCTCCTCTTTGTATTTTTTATTTAAATTTTAATATTGTCCAAATTAATTTCACCTCTAATACATTCCCTTTGCATACTTACCAATGTGATTTAACTGGTTGCTTTTGGATCCAGTTTCTACTTGATGCTGATTGCTGCTTTACCTGACTGCCGCTCTATATTCTTCTGCTTTGCTTCGTGAAGTGAGTCGGTCCGTTTTTTTATTGCTTACTCATCAACTGTGTACAGAATTTGTCGCTATTCATTGTTAATTAAAAAATTTTCGGGTGCAACTACGGTAGTAGTGTATGTTCTTATCAAACTTAAAATACCAATAGTAAATGTTAAACCCAATAAATGAGCACACAGAATGTGCGGACATTAGAGCCGAAAACATTCCACGATTTTTTCAATAAGAAAATGAATGCTCAAAGTCTGGGTTTCCATTCTTAGCTGAATTTAATTTTACCAAAATATTCTTGGTACGTTCCAATATTGGCGGGTAAGCCTCCTCGTCAGTTCTCAGTAAAATAGGCTCAAGATTTTCACGAGTGAGACGAGGCATGGCTAGCTCCATATCTGGCAGGGCATTCCAGCACAGGCGATTGTGGACACTGTCCGCAAAGTGCTTACTGCAAACAATCAGACCTTTTCTACGAATCTCGTCGAGCTCCATAAAGTTGAGCTCTAAAATCTGCTGCCAGCGTCTTGCGACATCATCCTTGCTTGGAAATTGGTGCATTCGAATCGGGACTCGATCCTCGGGTAGCGATGTCACAGAACTCGAGCAACCGGAAGCGGAGCATGTCCTAGCATTCAGCATATTATAGCTATGGATTTAGCAATTAAAACACTGCTGCTGTTATTGATATTAACCTTGAGAGCTCAGAGCTTTACTCTTATAAGCTCTAAGCGGGACATTTTGGTCTACATTCACCTTATTTGTACTTAGAATTCTGTCTGTGGTAATGAAATCTTGTGACTTGTGAGCCTTGTTCAGGGCTCATGGTTCATCGATCATGGTTTTATTGATCCATGGTGTCATGTTGAAGTTTTTCAAACTACAATCAGCTAAATTTGGCGAGTACAACTACTTTGTCTATGGCTCAGACTGCAATAAGTCCAATCAATTTCAAACACTCAAATCCAATTCGACAGGCTTTGCAGACATGCTCGTCTTACCTAATTTTGTTGCTTGGGTAAACAACTCGACAAAAAGTCTATGGCCACTGACAAAAAGTCTATGGCCACTGACAAAAAGTCTATGGCCACTGACAAAAAGTCTATGGCCATAAAAGGCGGTTTTTCGTGACAAAATTATGTGTATATGCAGAATATATGTATGAAAAGTGTCTGAATTGATTGGACTTATCGCATTCTGAGCCGTGGACAAAGTAGTTGCAACTCGCTTAATCTAGCCAACTGTCGGAATTGAATGCAAAATTTTTGAATTGAAGGCAAGTTGTAAATTATAGAAAAGGTGCACTCGATATTGACATCGTTGCATCCAATTTTGACAGTCTGTGGCAGTGCTAGCTAAAATGTTCAACCTACTTTGACAAACTTTGGTTCACTTCTGACAATTTGCATCCAATATTGACAAACTTCAAGCTTTGTTGACACTTTGCAAGCAACTATGACATCGGGCAATCGATTCTGACACCGGGTTACAAATCAATGCCTTTTTCTCGCTGTCTATGGGAACAAGTCTGCTCATATGCATCCGTCTTTGACACTGTGCATCAAAAATTGACACAACATTATTGATACAACACAAGTAATATCTTTTCCACAAACTATTCCTTTTTGCCATAGACTACGTGTACCATATACGAGCTATGTGGCCTACATGTAACATGGATTTAGGCTTCCGATGAATACGTAGTTGTTGTCCTATTAAACATTTTCTCGGTTAGCCCTGCCGTTTAGCCTTTTGTATGGCCGGGGCGCGTGTCAACGTCAAAGTCAGCGACGACGACAGGAGGCGCTTAATTATTGCCCATGAAAATGGTGACGACTTCGCTCACCTTGCTCATGCTTTAGGTATCAAGAGAACCACTGCGTATGCTATTGTTAGCAGTGGACGAGTAGAAAAGTTACCAAAAGGTGGCCGTACATTCACACGAGTGGATCAGGACATGCTTTAGTTCATGGAGAATACAATCGAGACAAATCCCAGTGTTACTCTGGCTGAGATCAAAGCTGGACTGCACGCTCGATTTCCGGCGAAGCCTGAAGTGTCGCTTACAACCATTAGTCGTCATCTCGATGGGCTTCTCTACACGACAAGGCTAGTGAGGAACCTGCCCGTGGAGCGGAACTCACCAGAAAACCTCCAACAGCGTCGAGCCTACTCCGAGAGGTGGTGTTCTGCCGAGGTCGTGAACCGCCCAAAGGTCTATGTTGATGAGTTCGGATTTGATTGCTGGACGAGAAGATCATTTGGCAGAGCGCAGCAAGGTCAGAGAGCCTAATCGACGTGTCGCTGGATCGAAGGGACCACGGCTGACTATTTGTTGTGCAATTTCTCTAGCCGTCGGAGTCATTCACTTCCAAAGTTACCCGACCGGCATGACGAGGGAGCGGTTTGCCGAATTTCTGAACATCTTGGTGGGCAACATGCAGCAAGCTTTCAACGAGCCGGCCTATATAGTGTTTGACAATGTGAGCTGCCCCAACGGCGGTGAAGACCAAGAACTGCCTGGCGTCGTCGAGAAGAAGCGTTTGCCACCATACAGCCCATTTCTCACGCCTGTCGAGAACGCAATTTCTGCATGGAAGGCTGCCATCAAGGCGGAGCTAGCCACCAACATGGATGCATTCCTGAATCCTGGCCAGCTTGAACTAGCGGGACGAACAAAGACAGCGTACCGACGAGACATGCTCGAAAGATTTGCAAACGGTTGGTGTTGTTGCTCCTGCCATCTGCCAGGCCTGGTACAATCATTGCTTGGCGTACGTGCCTCGGTGCATTGGACTGATACCCATTGATGGTTGAAGTGACAGGCCACGATGCTTGGAGTTAACGTGAGGAGATAAAAGACTAGATGTAACAACACGTTAATTTACTGTGTACATGTTTTGTTCCCGTTTGGAATTTGTTCGTACGTACTTGAGGAAAAGTTATTACTTGAAGTAATATTATGTGAATAATGTGTCAATTTTGGATGCACAGTGTCAAAGATGGATGCATATGAGCAGACAACTGTTCCCATAGACAGCGAGACAAAGGCATTGGTTTGTAACGATTGTCACAACCGGTGTCAGAATCGATTGCCCGATGTCATAGTTGCTTGCAAAGTGTCAACAAAGCTTGAAGTTTGTCAATATTGGATGCAAATTGTCAGAAGTGAACCAAAGTTTGTCGAAATAGGTTGAACATTCTAGCTAGCGCTGCCACAGACTGTCAAAATTGGATGCAACGATGTCAATATCGAGTGCACCTTTTCTATAATAGAAAGTAAAAAAGCATATGAGCAGACTTGTAATTTCTGGTGGTTCCTCAGTTGAAATAACAAAGGTGTAGTTATTTTTATTTGCCTACTTTTTTCTGCAGTTGACTAAAAACCATTAGATTGCATGAGTCTTCTATAAAATCTAGATTTGTCTGTGGCTCAAACGCTTCTTAAACGAGTGGTGCTTTACATGATAAGGGGGTGAATCGATTTTAATCATTTGAATCAAAGAAAGAAATAGTAAGCTCGTGAATAAAAAAGATTGTATTAGTTAGGATTCGGAACCATCTATCATGTCGGGAGATCCCAATTCCATCTCGCAGCGGCTGATGCAGCTCGAGCTGCAGCAGCCGCAGTCTTCAACAGAGGATGCAGTGCCAGAGGCTGAGACAACAGCAGGACTAGATGCCGGAGAGGGCATTTTTCGCGCTGATGCAAACAAGGACTGCCAGAAGGCGCTCGAAGTAGACAGTGGCTCAGTTAAAAACATGTGCGACATGTGCGACGAGGATGTTAATGACGAAGAAGTCATCGAGGGTGGTGAACCTGACGATCTCGACGAGTTGGCTGAGCTTCTGGTGAGCAACAGCCGGCGCGACCGCCTACTTGGCGCGCGTAACCTCCGCAATCGGCTCACTGATAAGCACGAAGCACCTCTATACTCAAGGCTGCTGACGACGCCGGCATTTGACGCTCTTGTGACCAACCTGGCAAGTGACGCTGATGAAGAGCTGCAGTTCGAGTCAGCCTGGGCTCTCACGAACCTCCTGGCTGGAAGTGGAGCTACTCAAGCGGACCTGGTGATGACCAGCGGACTGGGCAGTCAGCTGATTCGCATGTTCCGATCGGCTAAGAGTGAGCGCCTTCGCGAGCAGGTAAACGTATTGATTGCGTACTTATTGCTAAAAAGGTTCTGTTTTTCTACATGTCTGCACAATCTCTTCATACTTAATCAGGCCTGTTGGGCTCTCGCAAACGTTGCTGGCGAGTCGCCCGCCTGGCGCGACAAGCTGCTGCAGGTGGAAGACGGCAGTGGCAGCAGTCTTCTTCAAGCGCTAGTTGAAATGTGGGACTCAGACCCTAGCAATGGTCTGCTGGATGCATCGTCTCTGCTGCTGGTGAGTCTGTTCCGCGACCAGCACCCGCGTCTCAAGTTTGAGCATGCTCAGCTATTGCTACCTAAAACACTGAGCCTTCTGCGGCATCCCTACGAGTCGATGGTGCCCAACCTGCTTTGGGCGCTGTCCTACGCAGTGGAGGGAAGCGAGCCGCGAACCCTTCTGCTTCTGCGTGACCCTGAGACTGTCGCTTTCCTGCTCGACTTCTTAGAAAGTAAAGATGAATCCCTTTTGATGCCGACGCTTCGGCTGCTGTGCTGCGCTGCTGCCTGTCTGGAGGCTCTGCCAACTAGTCTCTATGCCATGTTCTCTGCTGTCCGGCAACTCATGGGTCACACGGACGCCAAACTGCGTCGCCAGGCTTTGCTGCTCCTCGGCTCTGCGGCCGGCGGACCTGACGCTCAGTTGGAAGCCGCTGTTCAGGCTGGCTGCTTGACCGCTCTAGGCCACATCCTGTCTGGTCGCTGCCCTCACGTCGAAGCTTCTGATGAGACTGAGGTCGGCGCTTGCGGTGGCGGGGCCAGCCCCATCAGCGACCTTGAAAAGCGCGACGCATTCTGGATTTTGCCGGACTTCATGCTGTCCAGAGCACATAAGTTTGTAAGTCCGTGGGTGGTGTTTGTGAGTTCGCAAATACTGTGCCAAATTGGTGTCAATTATAGCCCGCTAGGTGAATGAGGGAGTGTTGTTGTTGCTCTTAAGCAGGGTAAAACACAGGACTGGACCTTCTCCCAGCGTGTCAAAACTATGAGCATTTTTAAGTCCTGTATAACCAGATAACCAGTAAAACAGTTTCTTTACCTTTCGTATTAGTTCCGCAGCATCCACAATCTAAACTAATTTCACAGAGCAAGTGCATCATAGAAGAGTGCCTAGAAGGCCTTCTGGCGTCTCTGAATGTTCAGGAAGTCGAGGTGACTCGCTGCGCTCTCCTCTGCTTGCGTCACATTCTGTTTGCAGCTAAATATAAGGACCGACCTGATCTTGACTTTGAAACTTTGAAGCAGAGAATCGAGCAGTTTGATGGACTCAAGAAAATTGAAACGGTACAGAATATTGACGACAAGGAGGTTATTAAATTAAGTGACCAAATTCTCAACCAATACTTCTGGGGCAACGAGAAAAAGTACCTGGAGTATAATGACCAATCGCAGGACGCTAGTCCATCGCCTGTTGCAGCTGCCGAAGGTGAGCCCTGCGATGAAATGCTTGACGATGGAGACGCAGACGAAGAGGCGTGCGGCATGGTAAAGGATGAAGCCTTCAGCTCGCTCATTGGGGGCCTGCAAGTCTACGAAGATGGAACAATCTAAGGTTGAATCAATATAACTTACAGCTCTATGGATTGACACAGCACTTTATAAACTGCATTTATTTTAAAGTAAGAACAAATTAATAATAGTACCTTTTACAGAAGTAAAGCCTATAAAATCCATACAAACTTAATATTTACTTTATATACAAATGTTATTCACGATAGGAACGAATGATTTCAGTACTTTTTGTAATTCAAACTCAAAATGTTAGTCTATAAAGTTTAGTGGCATTTTGTTGTTAAACACAAACAGGAAAGTAGTCTATTTAACAGCTTCCTTTTATTGGGTGACAATAAAAACAAAACTATAATCTCGTTTTTTTAATATTACAGCATGGATTATTCGCTACTGAATTCAATATACATATATTCTACCTTCCACATTTCACCTTTGGATGGCGAATGTGAAAGTACAGACGAAATTAATAACGAAGGATACTATCACGTCATAGCATCAGAAAGCCAGTTTTTTCTGCAATACCGCCCAATGAATTTCAAAGGCAAAAGTGTCATAATGCATTTCATGGAATTTTAATAGCCATTGTGAAACAGTGAATGGGAAAACTGAGCCAAGGTGTAGGACAAAAGTCAGCAAAACAAAAAATTATATGAGAAGCTTTCCATTTCTTCTTCCTTCCTTAAACGCCACTTAAGATTTTGAGATATTTTAGTATCCATCTGTCTTAATAAGTTTATCTACGCTTACCTGCGCAGAAATGAGCGGAATATTAAATGGCACGAATTTAAATATTTACGTTTTCTCGTTCTTGCTTCCTGCTTGATTTCGCACTTTCGTGTTGTCTGGAAACGAACTGGTGTGACAATTTTCACCAGCTGATAATATATGCATGCATTTTACAAGTGTATTATGTGACAGTAATATGTATCCTCGCAATTTTTTGTTCCTAGTTTTTTATAGTAAGCTATAACATATAAGAAATCTATTTGGATGTTCCTCTAATAAAAAGTTTTTAGGGCCCATTATAAGTTCTTATTTGCAGTTTCATAAGGTTAGATTTTACGAACTGTTATTGTTTTCTCCTTAAGCCATATGATATGATGCTGCTTCAAAGACTGTGTTTCTGTTCTAGCAGCTAGCTAGTTGTGGTCTGGATAATCAAAATGTTGTTAAAAAATCAATATATATATATATATATATAATGCTATAATATGTTTACATGCTAATGTGCTATATATATATATATATATATTATGCTATATTATGTTTACATGCTAATAAGCTATATATATATATATAATGCTATATATATATAATTGCCCATGCAGAGGTATCAATTAATTTAAAAGTTATTGCTATAAATGAAATTTGAGTGTAATACGAATTTAGCAAAACATGTTCATATAATACTTATGTCTGTGATATTGGCTCAAAGTATAGGTAGTTAATAGAAAAAAATTCAATCATTCAATCAATATGCCAGCAGTTTAAAGGTCAGCAATTGGCAGAAGCTCCGGCCAAGGCTCCACCTGTATTAATATTAATAATATCATGTGTATGCAACAACAGGTGCTTATATATATTTTCATTAAAAAAAGAATTATATGAAGTGCACAAGAACAGTTTTATGTTAAAAAAACATTATAAATATTATTTGTGGTTATTGTGATAGCACCAATAGAAATGAATTAGAAATTCAGTGGTATAAACAAACAAATTTTGCTAAAGAAGCGAAAGCTATGGCTACACTACAGCCATTTCTCAAGCCTCTGTCGTATATTTATGTAATAAATTAGTTACTCGTTCTTTTCAGTGAAATGGGCATGTGTCCAATACTACAGGCAGTTGCTGTCTGTTTTGCCCTGTCATCAGTGATCAGCCCATGTCTGGCTATCAAATGCTACTTATGCAACTCGACCATCCAGTCTGACTGCCTCGAGGAGTTTAATTATCAGAGCAGATCAGTTGCTCCAATGAACTGCGATGTGGCAGATGGCAAGTTTTGCATCAAGACAACTGGAGTTTGGGGCGGTGAGTGAGCTCTGTTTCTATAAATTATCCTCTCGAAATGAACTAAATGCAGGGCAGGTTTGTAGTTGATAGGAAATCATAAAAGTGCAGCCAGTGTCCCACATTCGTGTGTGGAGTGCAAATCCACAATGCAATGTTTCCTTTGCAGCCGTGGTCGGAACCACCAGATTCTGCTCCAGCATGGACATGGGCAATCAGTGCCAGTACCTGCCGTTTCCTGACCACAATCGCATCTACCGAGCCTGCGTGTACACCTGCGACTCCGACGCGTGCAATGCCGCCGCTCCGCTCGACGCTGGCAGCAGCGTCCATCGGCTGCTGACGGTGGCGCCCGCACTGCTCGCTGGCAGTTTACTCCGCTTTTGACGTGCTGTCAGAACAATACACCCTGAACCCCCGAAAGCATTGAGTCCATTTGCGTGATGTCCTTTGTGTCAAAATTGTTAGAGCATCAATTAGGCTTGTTAAAGTGAAGTGTTTTTTGAAAGGCTGACAGTGGATTCTCTTATCTGAATGTTTAACAAATTATTTTATAATCAGGACACATTCCATTGTGCTGATCACTTTATGCTTTATACAATGTTTTATTATTTGACGTTTCGTCATTCAATTGTATATAAGACAAGCATTCATATTTCTCGATTCAGGAAATCAACTGTTTCGTGAAATAAAAACTTGCGAAGACAGTATATAGCAGGACATTCAGTTTGTAAACATTCCCTCTGTGCTCATGTTTTATGAATTGTTTGTTTTAGCAAATGGTTTTTGTTTGTTTTCTTTTTTTGAGACACGGCAATCGGTCTATTTTATTATGATAATTATCTTGAAACTATCCTCTCTACTAGAAGTAAGCCATCTGCGTATTCATCGAAATTGAAATTTAGCTAAATTGTAGTACGCTTTTTTGCAGAAAAGAAATAACAAATTTGAAAGCATTAAAAGCAGAGATATAGGATAGTTTGGTGTCGCTTAAACTGCCTTCTCCTAATGCAACCCATGCAAGCATCCGGCTGTCACATTGCTAGCTCATAAAAGCATAAGTTAAATAGAAGTGACTAGTATGTGCGTCAAAAAACATTTCTCTGCATAACATATCAGCAGGTGCAATTTCACACTGGGGGCACTTGGAGAGACAAGGCAACCAGACAATTCCAGCATTTTTATTTTTAACGCTATTTACGAGGATGGCCTAAAAAAGTGTAGAATTGGTAAACAGCACTTGAAAAAGTTTTAACGAGGTTCACTTCTGCACGTACGTATTATATATTTGTACTCGAGTAAACATGCAGCTTAGTATAAAAGCCGTTGTGTGCATATAAAAGCGTCGATATTGACAAGGCATCGTATGAGATGCAATTTGATTGTTCCTGTTCTACTTTGTCACTCTCTGCCATCTACGAGCTACTTTGGCATATAGGCTGTAGTAGCAAGAGCAACGTATGAGTTTGATCGTTGAGAAAGTTTCGATCGGTTAAAAATATCTAGCATCGCGTAATTCAAGGTGGCTACACCGGCACTCAAATTAATATTTGGGCTCCCGCACAAATCCTAGTTATCAGTCCCAAATAAATATTTGGGCTCCCCCACAAATCCAGGTGTCAGCCCCAAATTAATATTTGTGCTCCCCTACAAATCCAAGGTGTCAGACCCCCAAATAAATATTTGGGCTCCCCCACAAATCCAGGTGTCAGCCCCAAATTAATATTTGTGCTCCCCTACAAATCCAAGGTGTCAGACCCCCAAATTAATATTTGGGCTCCCCCACAAATCCAGGTGTCAGTCCCAAAAAATATTTGTGCTCCCCTACAAATCCAAGGTGTCAGACCCCCAAATTAATATTTGGGCTCCCCCACAAATCCAGGTGTCAGTCCCAAAAAATATTTGTGCTCCCCTACAAATCCAAGGTGTCAGACCCCCAAATTAATATTTGGGCTCCCCCACAAATCCAGGTGTCAGCCCCAAATTAATATTTGTGCTCCCCTACAAATCCAAGGTGTCAGACCCCCAAATTAATATTTGGGCTCCCCCACAAATCCAGGTGTCAGCCCCAAATTAATATTTGGGCTCCCCCACAAATCCAAGGTTTCAGACGTGCACGTAAATACAGTTGTTGACCCGGTCTCGGTCTCAGTCGCCCTGATCGTCTTCGGTTTGGTTCCACTCGAAGCCGGGTGCGTCAAACGAGCAGACCAGATCTGTCACGAAGCCCGGGTTGCACTGGTCCTCCACGTGCCAGGCAGCGTCAGCGGGGCCAAGGCCGATCAGACTGACCCGCCTGCGGTCAGGGTACGAGCAGTTGCCGTGTGGAACCTGACAATGAGCAGCACAGCTGATCAGTGTCTCATCCTTGCCTCTGCAACTCTTCTTCCTCTGCAACTCGTCTTCTTATGCAACTCGTCTTCCTCTGCAACTCGTCTTCCTCTGCAACTCGTCTTCCTCTGCAACTCTTCTTCCTCTGCAACTCTTCTTCTTATGCAACTCTTCTTCCTCTGCAACTCTTCTTCCTCTGCAACTCTTCTTCCTCTGCAACTCTTCTTCTTATGCAACTCTTCTTCCTCTGCAACTCTTCTTCCTCTGCAACTCTTCTTCCTCTGCAACTCTTCTTCCTCTGCAACTCTTCTTCCTCTGCAACTCTTCTTCCTCTGCAACTCTTCTTCCTCTGCAACTCTTATTCTTATGCAACTCTGCTTTTTCTGCAAGTCTTCCCCTTTGCCTCTTTGTCCCACAGCTAATTTCCTCTTTTTCTGACCACTGTTTTCCAAACACTTCCTTATCCCTTCAATCTGCAACATTTATTCCCTCTTTTCAAACAGCCGTATTTATCTGGCAATAGCCAAGGACTTAAAAATAAGGCCATAGACGATTGAAGGCGCGCACTGCACCCTGGCCTACTAAACCTACTATCACTGCCGAGGCAAGCAGAGGCAGCGCCACCTTCTGTGGCTGTCTTCTTTTCCACCGCTTCTCGCCTGCAGCGGCTGCAGTCTGCAGTGACCGCGAGGGCAGCAAACGCCGCAGCATGAGGCCGCACAGCAGCGGCAGGTTCGGCTTCCGCTCGGCTAGCTGACCGCAGAACTCCGGTCCGTAATGCCGGCTTGGCAGGCCCAGATGGGAGCTCAGCGCCTGTTCGTTCAGAGAGCGCGGTGTGGACTCGCAGAATGGGAGCCGGTGCTCATTAACTCTGCGTTGCAAAAATATTTCATAAGTCCAATATTATATTATACTTCTATATGGAGCTTGCAGCTTAAGTTTGAGTTTTGGGCTGTACATTTGGCTTTTATCCATAACTTTTATCCAGTTGATAATCCTACAGAGAAGGCCCGTGCCGCAGTTCCGCGCCCCTCTCGCAGGCTCAAGAACATCTTTCTAAACCAAAATCACAAGGAAATCCGCGCCCTCGTCTTAATGCCCTCAGGGTCAATGGCTGCGTCGCTAGACGATATTTCCTCCGAGTCAACTTTGGGCCCATGACCTGTCCTTTGATAAGATTCGCCAGGCCGACAACATCTCACGACTCGTCCAGTTCCTTCGAGGAACAAGACGAGCCACTTTCTTTCCCATGAAAGACAACGCTGCTGGACGGACCACCCGCGGACTGTTTCCAAATTAAAGAGAAGTCAAGGTAATCAAACTTCGAATCAATACGCAGCGTTTAAGAAAATGCCTCACCGAATATTATTGCACCGCCAGGTTGGCTGGGCGTAGAACTCGCTGGAATCCATGCGGTCAGGATTGTCGCAGGACACCGTCATGTTGAGCACGCGCATCGATGAGAGAAAATCAGCCGCTGTTTGGATAAATTTGAGATTTTCAACAATCGGCTTTCCCTGTCTACTGTATAGGTTAGCCATTCCCACAAGCTAATATTATTATATCTCACTAAATAACCAGCGCAGGGGGGAGTGGCAGAGCGGTCTAAAGCGTTTGCCTCTCGCACCACAATCCCTGAGTTCGATTCCCTGGTAGGCCACATTCATTTGAGACACTGACGCGGAGAGAAGGCTTGGGCCTATGTGGGCCAACCTCCAGCAGGGCACAGCGATGAGAAAGTCAGAGCAGATGTACACAACTACCTGTGAGAGTGCTCAGGATTCAGAGAAACGGGCAGAATTGGCTCTCGCAAGCTGCGGGTCTACTATCACTTAATGATCTACCAGTGCCCATACCTGCAAACGCTCTATCTATATTATAATTATGCCCAGCGCACAACTCACGGTGATATCGCAGAGACTGGCCCACTAATTTCAGCGTTGCTGGGGAGCGCAGCAGGTGATCCAAGTTCGAGCGAACAAATTTGCGCTGAACCGAACTGGAAGTGCTGACATCGTGCGATTGTTGTCTACTGGTTGGCGACGTTTGGGAGAAATCGGCGAGAACTGGGCTCAGATCAGCCAGGCATCCGATTGCTGCAATTATTCCGTAAAATTCAACCAGCGCTAGTCTCATTACGATGCCTCTTTTGTGCTAAGAAGTCTATGTTTTACCCTGAGCTCACCGCTATTCCCTCCCTCTCGGATGGTTTGGGCCCTTATTTGTCCGACTACCTTTATAGGCTGCAATCAGTAGGGCTGGGAAAGCCCGCAGCTTGCGAGCTGGTTCGCAAATAGCAACCGTGGGACTGCACGGGAATCGGGGGTGGGGGATGCAGACTTATTGGAGAACGACAAACTTTTACTTCGGGTTCTGCATGCTTCCCACCGGAGCTACTTTTAAACTTTTTGGCTTCTCGACTTTCTTGCTCGACGAATTTGGTGCTCAAAACTTCCTGCGCTGCTAATTCGTCAAGCCAATTGTCTCAGCTAAAGAAAGAAAAAGTCCTGACCTGATGCATTCCGGATTTTTGTAGCGAGTGTTTTGTGGGATAAATTATAGATTTGCTATAGAGGTTTTGAGTTATTTACTTGTTCGATTCCTCTGAGAAGTGCCTGCATGGCTTTTCTCTATCTCTCTTTTTCATTCTACAGACAATCCACTCGTCAGCCCCTGATGCAGCTGCAACGCTCTCACGACCAGCGAGAGGTCACGTTGAGGACGGAGCCGAGTTGAAGATCCGGCATCTATTTTTGGAAGACTTCCAGACAGCCTATCCAAACCCTCTTTTGTCATCGATTTTTAACGTTACAATGCTGCCTTGTTGTCAACAGCTACTTGAGGGAGTTTACAAGTTTATGACAGTTCTTAGAACTCTTTACTAGACGTATAGTAGACAACTTCCTTGCAAGTGTTATGATACGCCTCCCCCGCAAGCCTATTTCTATTGATTACTTGAATGGAGGATTGTTAACTACACCGACTTGCATGCCGCACTGCAGTTCAAACTGCAGTCTGTAGTTCAAAATTGAGCGATCCTAAAAACAAGATAATCCTTATTTCGTAGTTTAGTTTTTAACTGGATTCCAATTGATCAATTGATGAGAACAATCAGTTGACCTTGACTTTGCACTCAAATATTGCATAAATATTCTGACAGTCATTCTGATCATTCAAAATATTCCTTTTTGCATCCAAATAAACACTGCGAGCACTCAATTTAACACCAAGTGGCAGAACGCATGCGCTGCAGTCGCTGCTGCCTCATGTCTGTCGCCAAAAGTGTGGTGAAGGAGCACTCGGGGCACCAATTTCGTCCTTTTGATTTGCGCTGCTTAAAATCTCACTGCCATGAGCGATCAGGAGCTTCTATCTGATGACGAATCAAGCCGCCAAAGCTACGAAACTGCTCCAGATGAACAGAGAGATTCATCCCGCGCTGGCTGCAGCTCAACAAAAACACCGTCTACTCCATTCAGAAGCGATACGAGACGACAGGACAGCGAAATCGGCGTCCGCGTGGTGGAACTCGGACGAGTACCTTTTACGAGTAACGCCGGACACTTTCTGTGCTGCACTGTTCCCTTTAATTGTTTGCATCTTGCGTTGCATTCAACTTTTGTTTATGCATACAGTTTAATTAACAGTTTAAATATAGTAGGAAAATAAAATAATAAATTTAGTAGCATCGATAAAAGTCTTCAAAAAAGGACGAAATTGGTGCCCCGAGTGTTAAATTGGCTGCTCCTTTACCACACTTTTGGCCACAGACATGAGGCAGCAGCGACGGCAGCGCATCCATATAAAAAAGTTAATCAAATGCGCATCGCGCAATCAATCGCGAATCGCGAAGAATATTCTTCAATCGCGAAGAATATTCTGATTAACTGGCAACTCTGCGCCACTCTGCTCTTGCACGTGCCTTTTGACGGCAGCCCCCTTTTTACACAGTTAAGAAAAGCATATTAATAATGCTAGAAGCGATGGATGGCGGAAATTAGACAGATTTGTAAACCAATATAACTTTAAGCCTATAAAGTTTATAATCTTATTCATTGGTTACACTTAAACCATAAGCTTTTGTTTTGACGCATTAGACGAAATAAAGTCTCAAATTTAAACTTTCTAAGAATGAAAATGTCATCCGGAGCTGCTGTTGATTAGGCCTATCTCTTAGTCGTAGATCTTATGTTGTTACCTATTGGTACATCCAATCATCGTAATAAGATTCCGCCTGCCGTCTGTTTCTCCAGTATTCGTGTATTATGCCAGTGTAAAAACTACTGGCTTTGAAAATTAGGGACAGCAAAGGCAGCTCATATTAATTTAACTAAAGTTTAAACGTAGCCTGGCCTTAAAAAGCTAAAATGACACATTGTAATGGATTATTTGATTTTGAGTTAGGCGACCACGAAACAGAAAGCGAAGCTTCTACAACATCAAAAGTAAAGGATTTACATAGCTCAAACGGAAATGGTAAAACAGATAGCATCCCATCTTCTAAAAATAGATTTCACAATGTTGATGGTTGTGATAGGAGCTCAAATTCCAAAGAAGAGCTATTAGCAGAGCCTGTTGAGGATATCAATTTCGATAAGAGAGGGGTAAGTGAAATATTTGCTTTCTCTATATAAAGACACTATCTCATGGCCACCTTTTCAGGTGGGAAAGTTAAAGGTTGACTGCTGAAAATGTCAACAGTCAAAATGTTGGCAAAGAACTAGGCCTAGTACAACTGCATTTTTGATTCTCCTCCAGTACCTACTCGTAGTAATGCTATTAATCGCATGCTGATAGTAGTAACAGATTAGGCTCATACAAAAATGGAAAACCTGTTTGTCTAATATTGAAAAAATGTGAATTTGATTGGTAATAATAAACTAAACAATTAATGCAAATTGAATGATCATGGTCAGTTTTAATTGGTGCAAACACAACAAAAATGTTGTAAGAAAAAATGAAACTGTAATGTCATGCAATTAATTTAATTTATAAAGCACAAAAGAGCAATATAGATAAACAATAGGGCCTATTGTGTAGTCAAAGGAGCAATTTAATGCCGCTGCAGGTACATTTACAAAGGAAGGTAGTAGCAAATATATAAGCAATTAAAAATGGGTCTAGGCCCCTAGTCTAGATCATGGCATATTGTACACCAAATTAAAATTTCAGCTTTTTTATTGTATGCCAAGAACTACTCCTTGTATGCAAACTCCTAAAAGTGCCATGTAAGTATAGGCCATCATTACACATCAAGGCCACCAAATGAAAGAAAAAAAATAAAATAAGCAGAAGCTAATTAAGCATGATTAGAAGCAAAGTTGTATCAATAACATGTATAAATAATAATTTTCTGCAAAATAAATTTTTAAATGTACCTAAGTATGAGAGTTTTATTTTACCATGCTAATGTATTTTTGTAACATTTTAGTAATAGTCATGAAATTGCATTGGTTTTATACATCAGTCACTAAATCTGAGTGTATATGTATGCTTTATGCCAACCAGCAAAGGTGATTCTTTGTTGTATGCCAATGTATACCAACAGGGGTTTGCTAAGGTGCCAAATTAATTTAGCTTGAAAGCCATGATCTAGACTATTCATTCAGGCAAAGGTGATGGACAAAGCTTGAGAATGTCTCATATTTGTATTCTAGATGTTTGTTTCTAAAAAAATTATGGAATTCCATTATTGGCTAGCTATAGCTATATTTCTTAATATATATCAGCACCTTATATTGCGTGCACAATGATAATAATATACAGTCAAGAAATTGGCAACATATTGGTATACTTAAACACAGAAAACTAGGATTATGATTGCCCTGAGTATCATTTGTTACTATGCCTATAGTAAAACAAAAATCAGGTCTGTTGTTAGACATCTAATCTTATCTAATCTAATATAATCTAAGACATCTAATCTTCATGTCTTAAAAGTTAATGGCCAGTGGTACATATGTAGGCTGTAGCTATTCTCTGGTGCATCTGAATGCTAACCAACTAAGGATGTTCATAGGTCTAGTCACAATGTAAGAAATTTTCTGTCTAAATATATTCTTGGCAACTCAAGGGTTATTTGACCATTTATTGATGTGTAGCTGCCAACCTCGATACAGGACGAATTCCTAGCCAATGGCCCGCTGCCCTGCCAGACCATGGAGAACGCCATCAGTTTCGACATCACCTCGGAGAGCGTCCAGAATCCATCGGGTCGAGCCGAGCCGCGGGATTTCGAACTGATCAAGGTGCTAGGCCGAGGCGGCTACGGCAAGGTGTTTCTGGCGCGCAAATCGCGCGGCTCAGACAAGGGCGCAGTTTATGCTATGAAAGTTCTGCGCAAGGCCAGCCTAGTCCGCAGCAAGAAGGACACGGCGCACACTAAATCTGAGCGCAGCATTCTAGAACTCATCCGACACCCATTCCTAGTTGAGCTGCACTACGCCTTCCAGACCTCGGGCCGGCTCTACCTCATACTGGAATACCTGGCTGGCGGGGAGCTGTTTATGCAGCTTGAACGGGAGGGCGTCTTCAATGAGAAGACCGCGCAGTTTTATCTTGCCGAGATTGTCCTGGCGCTGGGCCATCTGCATCAGCACGGCATTGTTTACAGGGATCTCAAACCGGAGAATGTACTGCTTAGCCGGGCCGGTGAGTCGGCTTTGTGATACTTATTGAGTGACTTTTAGTCAGATTGGGCTCACTGAATGATTGATAGGGTAGTATAGAGCTAACTGAATTATTGATAGGGTAGTATAGAGCTAACTAAATGATTGATAGGGTAGTACAGACCTCACTGAATTATTAATAGGGTAGTATAGAGCTCACTGAATGATCGATAGGGTAGTATAGACCTTACTGAATGATTGACAGGGTAGTATAGAGCTAACTAAATAATTGACAGGGTAGTATGGAGCTAACTAAATAATTGATAGGGTAGTATAGACCTTACTGAATGATTGACAGGGTAGTATAGAGCTAACTAAATAATTGATAGGGTAGTATAGACCTTACTGAATGATTGACAGGGTAGTATAGAGCTAACTAAATAATTGATAGGGTAGTATAGACCTTACTGAATGATTGATATGGTAAAATCAAGGCCTATTGAAGAATGATCGGCTGGGTGAAATAAGGCTCGTGAAATGATCTATATACTAATTTAACGTGTCAATGTGATTAAAGTACTTTAATTATGGCATGAATTTGTTCTAGCCCTAGGCCAAATAAAGTTGAAATGCAGCCCGCACACAGTTGTATTTGTGTTGGCATGCAATTTGTGGCTGATTAGCACAACTTTTCCGTGTCTGTCTGCCGCTGTTAGTCTATTGCGGTGGGAATCTCACAGACTGCACGAATCGGACTAGTTCTGCCGCTTTTGAATATGATTAGCGTTAAATAATGAAAACCAGTGAAACTGTAAGAATCGTATTCAATAATTATCGCAAACTACAAACCTTAACATAAATACTTCAAATGACTCTTTGTCTGTTAAATTATGGTAAGCTTTGCGTAGGCGTTAGTATTACACTTAGTTAGCACACGCCTCTTACTTATTGCTGAATAAACTCTTTCGTATTATTATTCTCTTCTTCTTCTCCTGTGTAGAAAGCATTTCTAGTAGCTACGTGTATAACTTCTGTTGCTTGAAGTAATGACATTCCATTCTAGCAGGCTATAGAGAGAGATAGACCTCATTCTTTAACCCTTGCTCTAGATTAGCGGGTCTATATTAAGCAGTATGTTTGCTCTCTTTCCTTCTATCTGCAGTTAATCATGTAGCTAGCTACTGGAGCACTACTACTTACTGTAAAGCAATGAGTTCGGTTGAATGAGTGCACACCTGTACTCAGTCGTAAGCTAGAGCGACTCGCACTCAAAATTATATTTAGGATTTTTTCATATAATTCTCAGTTAAATGTTTGAAGAATAGCATTGTGTACTTGCACTTGACATTTGACAAGATAGCAATTGATAAGAAGCAATAAAGCAATCGATAAGAGACAAGATAGCAATGGATAAGAGACAAGATAGCAATGGATAAGAGACAAGATAGCAATGGATAAGAGACAAGATAGCAATGGATAAGAGACAAGATAGCAATTGATAAGAGACAAGATAGCAATGGATAAGAGACAAGATAGCAATGGATAAGAGACAAGATAGCAATTGATAAGATACAAGATAGCAATGGATAAGAGACAAGATAGCAATGGATAAGAGACAAGATAGCAATGGATAAGAGACAAGATAGCAATGGATAAGAGACAAGATAGCAATGGATAAGAGACAAGATAGCAATGGATAAGAGACAAGATAGCTATGAATAAGAGATAAGACAGCAGCGGATAAGAGACAGGATAGCCATGGATAAGAGATAAGACAGCAGCGGATAAGAGACAGGATAGCAATGGATAAGAGATAAGATAGCAATGGATAAGAGACAAGATAGCAATGGATAAGAGACAAGATAGCAATAGATAAGAGACAAGATAGCAATGGATAAGAGACAAGATAGCAATGGATAAGAGACAAGATAGCAATGGATAAGAGACAAGATAGCAATAGATAAGAGACAAGATAGCAATGGATAAGAGACAAGATAGCAATTGATAAGAGACAAGATAGCAATGGATAAGAGACAAGATAGCAATGGATAAGAGACAAGATAGCAATGGATAAGAGACAAGATAGCAATGGATAAGAGACAAGATAGCAATGGATAAGAGACAAGATAGCAATTGATAAGAGACAAGATAGCAATGGATAAGAGACAAGATAGCAATGGATAAGAGACAAGATAGCAATGGATAAGAGACAAGATAGCTATGAATAAGAGACAAGATAGCAATGGATAAGAGATAATATAGCAATGGATAAGAGATAATATAGCAATGGATAAGAGATAAGACAGCAATGAATAAGAGATAAGACAGCAGCGGATAAGATACAGGATAGCAATGGATAAGAGATAAGACAGCAGCGGATAAGAGACAGGATAGCCATGGATAAGAGATAAGACAGCAGCGGATAAGAGACAGGATAGCAATGGATAAGAGATAAGACAGCAGCGGATAAGAGACAGGATAGCAATGGATAAGAGACAAGATAGCAATGGATAAGAGACAAGATAGCAATGGATAAGAGACAAGATAGCAATAGATAAGAGACAAGATAGCAATGGATAAGAGACAAGATAGCAATTGATAAGAGACAAGATAGCAATGGATAAGAGACAAGATAGCAATGGATAAGAGACAAGATAGCAATGGATAAGAGACAAAATAGCAATGGATAAGAGACAAGATAGCAATGGATAAGAGACAAGATAGCAATGGATAAGAGACAAGATAGCAATTGATAAGAGACAAGATAGCAATGGATAAGAGACAAGATAGCAATGGATAAGAGACAAGATAGCAATGGATAAGAGACAAGATAGCTATGAATAAGAGACAAGATAGCAATGGATAAGAGATAATATAGCAATGGATAAAAGATAATATAGCAATGGATAAGAGATAATATAGCAATGGATAAGAGATAAGACAGCAATGAATAAGAGATAAGACAGCAGCGGATAAGAGACAGGATAGCAATGGATAAGAGATAAGACAGCAGCGGATAAGAGACAGGATAGCCATGGATAAGAGATAAGACAGCAGCGGATAAGAGACAGGATAGCAATGGATAAGAGATAAGACAGCAGCGGATAAGAGACAGGATAGCAATGGATAAGAGATAAGACAGCAGCGGATAAGAGACAGGATAGCCATGGATAAGAGATAAGACAGCAGCGGATAAGAGACAGGATAGCAATGGATAAGAGATAAGACAGCAGCGGATAAGAGACATGATAGCAATGGATAAGAGACAAGATAGCTATGAATAAGAGATAAGACAGCAATGAATAAGAGATAAGACAGCAGCGGATAAGATACAGGATAGCAATGGATAAGAGATAAGACAGCAGCGGATAAGAGACAGGATAGCCATGGATAAGAGATAAGACAGCAGCGGATAAGAGACAGGATAGCAATGGATAAGAGATAAGACAGCAGCGGATAAGAGACAGGATAGCCATGGATAAGAGATAAGACAGCAGCGGATAAGAGACAAGATAGCAATGGATAAGAGATAAGACAGCAGCGGATAAGAGACAGGATAGCAATGGATAAGAGATAAGACAGCAGCGGATAAGAGACAGGATAGCAATGGATAAGAGATAAGACAGCAGCGGATAAGAGACAGGATAGCAATGGATAAGAGATAAGACAGCAGCGGATAAGAGACAGGATAGCAATGGATAAGAGATAAGACAGCAGCGGATAAGAGACAGGATAGCAATGGATAAGAGATAAGACAGCAGCGGATAAGAGACAGGATAGCAATGGATAAGTGATAAGACAGCAGCGGATAAGAGACAGGATAGCAATGGATAAGAGATAAGACAGCAGCGGATAAGAGACAGGATAGCAATGGATAAGAGATAAGACAGCAGCGGATAAGAGACATGATAGCAATGGATAAGAGACAAGATAGCTATGAATAAGAGACAAGATAGCAATGGATAAGAGATAATATAGCAATGGATAAGAGACAAGATAGCAATGGATAAGAGATAATATAGCAATGGATAAGAGACAAGATAGCAATGGATAAGAGATAATATAGCAATGGATAAAAGATAATATAGCAATGGATAAGAGATAAGACAGCAATGGATAAGAGATAATATAGCAATGGATAAGAGATAATATAGCCATGGATAAGAGATAATATAGCAATGGATAAGAGATAAGACAGCAGCGGATAAGAGACAGGATAGCAATGGATAAGAGATAAGACAGCAGCGGATAAGAGACAGGATAGCAATGGATAAGTGATAAGACAGCAGCGGATAAGAGACAGGATAGCAATGGATAAGAGATAAGACAGCAGCGGATAAGAGACAGGATAGCAATGGATAAGAGATAAGACAGCAGCGGATAAGAGACATGATAGCAATGGATAAGAGACAAGATAGCTATGAATAAGAGACAAGATAGCAATGGATAAGAGATAATATAGCAATGGATAAAAGATAATATAGCAATGGATAAGAGATAAGACAGCAATGGATAAGAGATAATATAGCAATGGATAAGAGATAATATAGCCATGGATAAGAGATAATATAGCAATGGATAAGAGATAAGACAGCAATGGATAAGAGATAATATAGCAATGGATAAGAGATAATATAGCCATGGATAAGAGATAATATAGCAATGGATAAGAGATAAGACAGCAGCGGATAAGAAATAAGATAGCAATGGAAAAGAGTCAAGCTAGGGATGGATATGAAACAAGAGTGCACAAAGACTAGTGCTTGAAACAGAAGTTTGTGCCCCTCCCAGGTCACGTCAAGCTGACGGACTTCGGGCTGAGCAAGGAGGCCGTCAACGAGAGCGGCCTGACGCACACCTTCTGCGGCACCATCGAGTACATGGCGCCTGAGATTCTCATGCGCCAGGGTCACGGCCGCGCAGTGGACTGGTGGAGCCTGGGCACACTCATGTTCGACATGCTGGCCGGAGGGCCGCCATTCTCGGCCGAGAATCGCAAGCAGACTATTGAAAGGATCCTTCGTGCTCGTCTCAGCATGCCGCCGTTCCTGTCGGCCGAGGCCAAGTCCCTCCTGCGGGGCCTTCTCTGCCGGGCGCCGGTTGAGAGACTCGGCGGCGGTCCGAACGATGTGGACGAAGTGAAGCAGCACAGCTTCTTCCGCCGGATGGACTGGGACCGTGTACTTCGGCTGGCCTATGATCCGCCGTTTGCTCCGTCCGCTGTGCTGGTGGGTGCTGCGTCTTTCGTGTCTTTATGGTTAAATTTATTGTTACAATATATGTATTTTACCTAGAGAGCTTGTGGCCCATTGGTTTTAGTTCGGGAGTTCGAATCTCGTTCCACGAGTTCTTGAGCAAGACACTAAATTATCTATTGCTTGAGTTCCCCCAGCTCTTAACGGTAGACGACCGATATTCGTAAAAGTCCACCATATGGATCAAAATTTTCCACCCTTTACGATGAACTAATGTTCAAAGCCGTCCGACGTCAGTATCGTCGATATATTCAGCGATTCTGGTTGAAGACCTTGGTGACAAGGAGAACTGATGTTGAATCTAATCTGAGTCAATCAGTCGTAAGAAACTTTGTTCTCAGAATCCCAGTCACCAGGACCTTCTTCATCAACGTCTGGAGCATCCGCGGCAACCGTCGGGACCTTCAACAAAAGCAGCCGTCTCTGAGATGCCGATCGGGCGCTTTTTTTAATTTCCCGACGGTCTCCGCCGATGCTCCAGACGGTGGTGAAGAGTTGCATGGAAGAAATTTTATGAGCTGAAAAATTATGTCTATATTGGTGATTTTTTCCAATCTAACACCCCGGCGAGAATCGTTGATTATCTCGACGATGTAGTTGTTTTTTAGTTTTTCTACTGTTAACCTACAGAGCTTGTAGCCCATTGGTTTTAGCATGGGACCGAAAGGTCCGGAGTTCGAATCTCAGTTCATCAGTTCTTGAGCTAAACACTAAATTCTCCATTGCCCATTGCCATTCGAAGCCCAATCAAAGCACAGCCATTAGCAACAACTCATTCCAGGAGTCGGACGCTGATGTGAGCCTATTCGATCCGAAATTCACAGGCGAGATTCCTGTTGAGTCGCCTGAAGAAGATTCCGTACTCTCAGCCTCTGTTGCTAATGTCTTTCAGGTGCGTGATAATGTTTAATTCTTCTGTGTTCTTTTCATTTGATTATTTGCTTACATTTGTGCAATGTTGCTGTTCTTAATTGCGTCGTGCCAAAGCCATCAATTAGTTGACAGGTGTGCCTCTGAGGTGTGCTATCTTTCGATATTCATTCTATTATTGCTTAGCTGGCAGTTTGTGCGCCCTGAGACTAATTAAAGTATTTTCGTAACTATTTACGTGGGGATTGATAGTATTCATTCCATTTTATTATTTAGTCTATTTAAAGAGAGATCGGATGAGACTGAATGGGAGATCAGATGAGAGTGAATGGGAGATCAGATGAGAGTGAATGGGAGATCAGATGAGAGTGAATGGGAGATCAGATGAGAGTGAATGGGAGATCAGATGAGAGTGAATGGGAGATCAGATGAGAGTGAATGGGAGATCAGATGAGAGTGAATGGGAGATCGGATGAGAGTGAATGGGAGATCAGATGAGAGTGAATGGGAGATCAGATGAGAGTGAATGGGAGATCAGATGAGAGTGAATGGGAGATCAGATGAGAGTGAATGGGAGATCAGATGAGACTGAATGGTAGATCAGATGAGACTGAATGGGGGATCAGATGAGACTGAATGGGAGATCAGATGAGAGTGAATGGGAGATCAGATGAGAGTGAATGGGAGATCAGATGAGACTGAATGGTAGATCAGATGAGACTGAATGGGAGATCAGATGAGACTGAATGGGAGATCAGATGAGAGTGAATGGGAGATCAGATGAGAGTGAATGGGAGATCGGATGAGAGTGAATGGGAGATCGGATGAGAGTGAATGGGAGATCAGATGAGAGTGAATGGGAGATCAGATGAGAGTGAATGGGAGATCAGATGAGACTGAATGGGAGATCAGATGAGAGTGAATGGGAAATCAGATGAGAGTGAATGGGAGATCAGATGAGAGTGAATGGGAGATCAGATGAGAGTGAATGGGAGATCAGATGAGAGTGAATGGGAGATCGGATGAGAGTGAATGGGAGATCGGATGAGAGTGAATGGGAGATCAGATGAGAGTGAATGGGAGATCAGATGAGAGTGAATGGGAGATCAGATGAGAGTGAATGGGAGATCAGATGAGACTGAATGGTAGATCAGATGAGACTGAATGGGGGATCAGATGAGACTGAATGGGAGATCAGATGAGAGTGAATGGGAGATCAGATGAGAGTGAATGGGAGATCAGATGAGACTGAATGGTAGATCAGATGAGACTGAATGGGAGATCAGATGAGACTGAATGGGAGATCAGATGAGAGTGAATGGGAGATCAGATGAGAGTGAATGGGAGATCGGATGAGAGTGAATGGGAGATCGGATGAGAGTGAATGGGAGATCAGATGAGACTGAATGGGAGATCAGATGAGACTGAATGGGAGATCAGATGAGACTGAATGGGAGATCAGATGAGAGTGAATGGGAAATCAGATGAGAGTGAATGGGAGATCAGATGAGAGTGAATGGGAGATCAGATGAGAGTGAATGGGAGATCAGATGAGAGTGAATGGGAGATCGGATGAGAGTGAATGGGAGATCGGATGAGAGTGAATGGGAGATCAGATGAGAGTGAATGGGAGATCAGATGAGAGTGAATGGGAGATCAGATGAGAGTGAATGGGAGATCAGATGAGACTGAATGGTAGATCAGATGAGACTGAATGGGAGATCAGATGAGACTGAATGGGAGATCAGATGAGAGTGAATGGGAGATCAGATGAGAGTGAATGGGAGATCAGATGAGACTGAATGGGAGATCAGATGAGAGTGAATGGGAGATCAGATGAGACTGAATGGGAGATCAGATGAGACTGAATGGGAGATCAGATGAGACTGAATGGGAGATCAGATGAGAGTGAATGGGAGATCAGATGAGAGTGAATGGGAGATCGGATGAGAGTGAATGGGAGATCAGATGAGAGTGAATGGGAGATCAGATGAGACTGAATGGGAGATCAGATGAGAGTGAATGGGAGATCAGATGAGAGTGAATGGGAGATCAGATGAGACTGAATGGGAAATCAGATGAGAGTGAATGGGAGATCAGATGAGACTGAATGAGAGATCAGATGAGACTGAATGGGAGATCAGATGAGAGTGAATGGGAGATCAGATGAGAGTGAATGGGAAATCAGATGAGAGTGAATGGGAGATCAGATGAGACTGAATGGGAGATCAGATGAGAGTGAATGGGAGATCAGATGAGAGTGAATGGGAGATCAGATGAGAGTGAATGGGAGATCAGATGAGACTGAATGGGAGATCAGATGAGACTGAATGGGAGATCAGATGAGAGTGAATGGGAGATCAGATGAGAGTGAATGGGAGATCAGATGAGAGTGAATGGGAGATCAGATGAGAGTGAATGGGAGATCAGATGAGAGTAAATGGGAGATCGGATGAGAGTTTATGGGAGATCAGATGAGAGTGAATGGGAGATCGGATGAGAGTGAATGAGAGATCAGATGAGAGTGAATGGTAGATCAGATGAGAGTGAATGGGAGATCAGATAACAGTGAATGGTAGATCAGATGAGAGTGAATGGGAGATCGGATGAGAGTGAATGAGAGATCAGATGAGAGTGAATGGGAGATCAGATAACAGTGAATGGTAGATCAGATGAGAGTGAATGGGAGATCGGATGAGAGTGAATGGTAGACCAGTTGAGAGTGAATGGGAGATCAGATGACAGTGAATGGGAGATCAGATGAGAGTGAATGAGAGATCAGATAACAGTGAATGGTAGATCAGATGAGAGTGAATGGGAGATCAGATGACAGTGAATGGTAGATCAGATGAGAGTGAATGGTAGATCAGATGAGAGTGAATGAGAGATCAGATGAGAGTGAATGAGAGATCAGATGAGAGTGAATGGTAGATCAGTTGAGAGTGAATGGGAGATCAGATGAGAGTGAATGGGAGATCAGATAACAGTGAATGGGAGATCAGATGAGAGTGAATGGGAGATCGGATGAGAGTGAATGGGAGATCAGATGACAGTGAATGGGAGATCGGATGAGAGTGAATGAGAGATCAGATGAGAGTGAATGGTAGATCAGATGAGAGTGAATTTCAATATAATTCAAATATGTTTCTCCAGGGATTTACATTTGTCGCGCCCTCTGTGCTGGAGAGTGTCAAAGGCACCTGGCGTGCCACAGGCGGCGTTGGCAACGGCGACGGTTTAAAGGCTCGCCGTAAGCCTAGCGGGGGAGTCGCTAGGTGAGTCTTTGTTATTAAACTCCGCATGCTTTTTTTTAAATGAAAAAAATCATTCTATCTTGTCTTCTTGGTAAATTGATTTTTTTAAAGATTTTCGACGTAGTTGAATTTCTTATATTTTCATTTTTCCTTTTTCCGATGCTTCGTTTTATCGTAATTAGAATTGCTGAATAATATGTTTTATGTGAAACTTTTTCAACGCTGGTAAACTTTTAATGTAATAGTACTTTTTCTTGATCGTGTTCTTTCTTTCTGATTGACAGCGTCAGAACCACAGGCCGGCTTAACATCGCTGAAGAAGCTGCCAGCACTAACGCTGCATCCTCCTCTGCTGCTGCTGCTGCTGCTGCTGCTGCTACTTTTACTTCAGAGCAGCAGCAGCCCCCAATGCAAAAAGACAAATGCAGCCTAATGTAGAACACATAAACTGATCTGATCAGTTAATTAAAGCATTCTTATTTTCATCGGCTAATCAGTTTGCACATTCTTGGCCACGATCAAACGATCTGATTAGACTCGCGACTTAGTTATAAAGCAGCTCGACTGTGAAGCATTGCCTTTTTGGAAGTTGGCTTTCAACTTTATCGCTTTGCGCTTATGGCTGCTTGTGAGACTTGAGGTGAGACGGTAGAGACTTGAGGTGAGACTGTAGAGACATAATGTGAGACAGTAGAGACATGATGTGAGACAGTAGAGACTTGAGGTGAGACTGTAGAGACATAATGTGAGACAGTAGAGACATGATGTGAGACAGTAGAGACTTGATGTGAGACAGTAGAGACTTGAGGTGAGACAGTAGAGACTTGATGTGAGACAGTAGAGACTTGATGTGAGACAGCAGAGACTTGAGGTGAGACAGTAGAGACATGATGTGAGACAGTAGAGACTTGAGGTGAGACAGTAGAGACTAGAGGTGAGACAGTAGAGACTTGATGTGAGACAGTAGAGACTTGATGCGAGACAGCAGAGACTTGATGTGAGACAGTAGAGACATGATGTGAGACAGTAGAGACATGATGTGAGACAGTAGAGACTAGAGGTGAGACAGTAGAGACTTGAGGTGAGACAGTAGAGACTTAATGTGAGACGGTAGAGACTTGATGTGAGACAGTAGAGACATGATGTGAGACAGTAGAGACATGATTTGAGACAGTAGAGACTTGAGGTGAGACAGTAGAGACTTGAGGTGAGACAGTAGAGACTTGATGTGAGACAGTAGAGACATGATGTGAGACAGTAGAGACTTGATGTGAGACTGTAGAGACTTGATGTGAGACAGTAGAGACTTGATGTGAGACAGTAGAGACTTGATGTGAGACAGCAGAGACTTGATGTGAGACAGTAGAGACTTGATGTGAGACAGTAGAGACTTGATGTGAGACAGTAGAGACTTGATGTGAGACAGCAGAGACATGATGTGAGACAGTAGAGACTTGAGGTGAGACAGTAGAGACTTGAGGTGAGACAGTAGAGACTTGATGTGAGACAGTAGAGACATGATGTGAGACAGTAGAGACTTGATGTGAGACAGTAGAGACTTGATGTGAGACTGTAGAGACTTGAGGTGAGACAGTAGAGACATGATGTGAGACAGTAGAGACTTGAGGTGAGACAGTAGAGACTTGAGGTGAGACAGTAGAGACTTGATGTGAGACAGCAGAGACTTGATGTGAGACAGTAGAGACTTGATGTGAGACAGTAGAGACTTGATGTGAGACAGTAGAGACTTGATGTGAGACAGCAGAGACTTGATGTGAGACAGTAGAGACTTGATGTGAGACAGTAGAGACTTGATGTGAGACAGTAGAGACTTGATGTGAGACAGCAGAGACATGATTTGAGACAGTAGAGACTAGAGGTGAGACAGTAGAGACTTGAGGTGAGACAGTAGAGACTTGAGGTGAGACAGTAGAGACTTGATGTGAGACAGTAGAGACTTGAGGTGAGACAGTAGAGACATGATGTGAGACAGCAGAGACATGATGTGAGACAGTAGAGACTTGAGGTGAGACAGTAGAGACATGATGTGAGACAGTAGAGACTTGAGGTGAGACAGTAGAGACTTGAGGTGAGACAGTAGAGACATGATGTGAGACAGTAGAGACTTGATGTGAGACAGCAGAGACATGATGTGAGACAGTAGAGACTTGAGGTGAGACAGTAGAGACTAGAGGTGAGACAGTAGAGACTTGATGTGAGACAGTAGAGACTTGAGGTGAGACAGTAGAGACATGATGTGAGACAGCAGAGACATGATGTGAGACAGTAGAGACTTGAGGTGAGACAGTAGAGACTTGAGGTGAGACAGTAGAGACTTGATGTGAGACAGTAGAGACTTGAGGTGAGACAGTAGAGACTTGATGTGAGACAGTAGAGGCTTGAGGTGAGACAGTAGAGACTTGATGTGAGGCAGTAGAGACTTGATGTGAGACAGTAGAGACTTGATGTGAGACAGTAGAGGCTTGAGGTGAGACTGTAGAAAGCTGAGATTTAAGATAGAATAGCTGTCCTTGCTTTGTGCAATATGCTTTGTGTTGGATGTCTGGCAGGTGTTGCAAACAAAAAATGTTTGATTTAGTCAATCGTTATATTTTATGCCTATTTTTTCTTTCTATCCATATTAAAATTTATTGTTAAACTGATTTCAGCTGTTTCATAAGCTGTCAAGAGTCTCTGTTTTATTTCTGTAACTCTTGATTCTTTAATCAATTTATTGTCTTTCAGGAAACAGAGAAAATTAATTTCATTAATGTCATTCTTTTTCGTGTGTCTTATTACAGGCAGTGTCACGCTCACGACTTGAAGGTCCTTAGTTCGATTCTTAACTCCTCTGGAACAATTTTTGTCCCTTAGCAAGAAAAACTTCTTTCGTTCACCCAGATCTTAAATGGGTGGCTACCAGCATTAGATGGGATTATTACTAAGGATTGGTGAGGTGTCCCCTCAGTCCGTGGACTTACAGCCGTACGCAGCCTTCAAATGCGTCGCGCAATAGCTGCGGTTGTTCTTTCGACCACACATCTAGCCAAAAATAATTTGAATAATATACTCGTAGTTACATGTGAGTCTTTGTCCGTTGAAGTATTGTATTTGACTACAAGCCCGCATGTTGTGTTGCTTTTGTGCATTGAAGACTCAAACAATTGAGAATGCGTTTCAAATTGAGCACTGTAAATATATCAGCAACAGAAGATTGCTTAAATCATGATTTGTCTTCTTTTGAAATTTTAGATTGTGTGAAATTTGTTTTTAAGTGTTTATTTCATTAATTTTAACGTGCCTAACCGAACCCACTGAAATCCGTCAACTTGCAGCAGCTCGCCGAGCAGTTCGCACTGCGGCGCAGATGATCAGTTTCTGTTTGAACAGTCTGACGACCAGCAGTAGGAGGTGGCAACTCGAACCAATCACCAGCCATAATAATTAAATGCACACATCTTCGTATTGATTGGTGAAAACAACATAACTTAGTCTGTTATTACTATAGTAGTTAATTTATGAAGGTGCTGTGATTTTTTGCGCTTGAACGGGGCAGCTGGCACTCGTGTCCTTATTGATGTGATGATTCTATTATTGGCGCGACTTGCCCGCTCACTAGTGGCCAAGATTTAACTGTCTGCAAAAATTATTGAATTCTATTTAGTTGGCTTCCAAGCTCTCTCAATTAGACTGAGCTTATTTTAAGTCAATTATCTTTTTTTCTGCCAAACGCATGCAACGGTTTTATTCCTGCTCTTTTTATTTATTCATCTCTTCATAAAAGTCTAATTTATAGGCTTTTTTCTTACTATAACTAAATAAAGTTGCAAGTATTGCTTTATGCCTTAGACAAGTAAGTAGAGAGTCGAAGCTAACTAATTCTAGCGCACAAAGAGCTGTCTATGTACATTTATAAATGTAAGGGTTGTAAGGTTGTGGGTTTTGGGGGGTAAGAAAAGAAAATAAACTCCTGGTCTATTTTTAGAAGCAATAATGTACATTCATTTAGTCGGAATGTCGAATTTGAGAGACGGAATGTACACTGAGTCACAGCGTTTAAAATAAAGGATCGCTTATCTATTTTTAGATGCAATTTAAGTTTCTTAATTTAGTATAGTGGGATTAGTGCTAGGTATATTAATTTAATAGCTAGTTTTAGGCTGAAGAGAGCTCCATAGTAAACAATACAAACTACATTAACTCTGTTAGTTTGGCCATTTCAGCAATGCGGTTTGTGATCGAATTTTTCTATCAAGCTAGTCGCACTATATTAGCTAATCCGAATTTGTTTTATTTTTGTTTTAATTTACTACTTTTTGCCGACTTGACTTGCTCTACTTGCTTCCAAATGTCCATATTGAGTTTGATTTTAAACAATTTGTTTAAATGTTTAGACTTTTCTGTTAGATTTTCCTTCTGATTTTAACTAGCTGCCTTAGTAGATTATTGCAGTGCAGTGATAACAATAAGTGCACCAGTAAATCAAATATCTATTTTAACTATGCTTCAATACCCATTGTTTGTTTGTTTTTGTTTTTACTTATTTTGTACCCTATGCTGAATTGCACTCCTCTCCTACAAGATGGTATTTCCGTGTACATAATTGTGTATTTCAGTTTGTTATTGGCTATGTTGTTTCTTTTTATTGCTTTGTTTTACTTGGGAGGGACGATGCAAGGGTTGCTATACAGTTGCCATAGTGATATCACTAGACCCATCTGTCGTACTAATTTTTCTTATTTTTTTTAATTATTAATCTGGGCATTATTTCTGTTCTGGTGTTTTTCTGTCTAGCTTTGAATTATATTAGTTTTAAACTAGCTTCCTGATTATTTTAATTCACTAACTTGACTGCTAACGAGTAGTGTAGTACATGTATTTATCGAGCATTGTGCCCGCTTAAGTTGAGGATCAAGGATGCCAAGAATCCTGGCTTCCTTGCTAGCTTTCTTCCCAAGTTTTATTTCAAACATAGAAATATACTGATATAAATGATGCTTTATTTAGCCACATCGCTGGCTTGCTTTATTCAGAACCCATTTTTCCCTAAAAATTCTACGTTTTGTTTATAGTCAATCCATTAAATTTTTAAATACTAAATTCAAAGTTTGGTGAATTGTTTAAGCGGTGAGAATTTTTCGAGTTTATAAAAGGGAGACTTTAGTCTTCTTGTCGTCTTTGGCTTGTTTATTAGTATTTAGTTTTTTTAAAGATAAAATTCAAAGATGACTGAGACAAAATTGAATATTCGCTAAGCAATGGAAGAATTGGGGTTAATTGCCTAAATAGTCAGATATTGCATACTCAACAGCGAAAAAGATGGCTCATTTCGGTTAGGGATAGTTCTGAGATGGCTTCGCCCGTTCGCGGGCGAATTAGCGTGCGGTAACAGAGGGGGGTGCTCGGACTGTTGGCCAGATGACTAGAGACGAAAAAGCGAGTGAGTGCGTGAGTCAGTCAGGGCGGGGTCAGTCCGCCCGCGCCGTTTGTTTCGAGTTGCCGCCGTCTTCTCCGGCGAGCTTAGAAGCACTTGCGGTGCACAATGCCCGGGCCGGACTCGTCGTACTCCTGCTTGGAGATCCACATCTGCTGGAAGGTGCTCAGCGAGGCCAGGATGGAGCCGCCGATCCAGACGGAGTACTTGCGCTCTGGCGGGGCCACGATCTTGATCTTCATGGTGGACGGGGCCAGGCTGGTGATCTCCTTCTGCATGCGGTCGGCGATGCCGGGGTACATGGTGGTGCCGCCGGACAGCACGGTGTTGGCGTACAGGTCCTTCCTGATGTCGACGTCGCACTTCATGATGCTGTTGAAGGTGGTCTCGTGGATGCCAGCGGATTCCATTCCCAGGAAGGAAGGCTGGAACAGGGCCTCCGGGCAACGGAAGCGCTCGTTGCCGATGGTAATGACCTGACCGTCGGGCAGCTCGTAGCTCTTCTCCAGGGAGCTGCTGCTGGCGGCAGTGGCCATTTCCTGCTCGAAGTCCAGGGCGACGTAGCACAGCTTCTCCTTGATGTCACGCACGATCTCGCGCTCGGCGGTGGTGGTGAAGCTGTAGCCGCGCTCGGTCAGGATCTTCATCAGGTAGTCGGTGAGGTCGCGGCCGGCCAGGTCCAGACGCAGGATGGCGTGCGGCAGAGCGTAGCCCTCGTAGATCGGGACGGTGTGGGTGACACCGTCGCCGGAGTCCAACACGATGCCGGTGGTGCGACCGCTGGCGTACAGGGACAGCACGGCCTGGATGGCGACGTACATGGCCGGGGCGTTGAAGGTCTCGAACATGATCTGGGTCATCTTCTCGCGGTTGGCCTTGGGGTTCAGCGGGGCCTCGGTCAGCAGCACCGGGTGCTCCTCAGGGGCCACGCGGAGCTCGTTGTAGAAGGTGTGGTGCCAGATCTTCTCCATGTCGTCCCAGTTGGTCACGATGCCGTGCTCGATCGGGTACTTCAGTGTCAGGATGCCGCGCTTGCTCTGGGCCTCGTCGCCGACATAGCTGTCCTTCTGGCCCATGCCGACCATGACACCCTGCGGGTTGGTGGGCCGGTGTGTTGTAAGCATTACCTACTACTCTGTAATAATTTCCCCAACATTCCCAAGTTCTTGAAACTGTCGGCGAGTGCTCACCTGGTGGCGCGGGCGGCCCACGATGGAGGGGAACACGGCGCGCGGGGCGTCGTCTCCGGCGAAGCCGGCCTTGCACATGCCGGAGCCGTTGTCAACCACAAGAGCGGCTACTTCCTCATCACCCATGGCTATTGGTGCTGATGGCGAAAAGAAGAGATTAACAAATAGAGCTGCGGAGCTGGCGGTCTCGAAACGAAACGGTTGGCGGCGGTCGGAACGGTGGCGCCCGGGTCTGCGGTCTTATAACCGCGACCTGCTCGGCCTGTTGCTGCATTTCCAAATATGGTCATGGCCGCGCTACGGCACTGGGAGCTTTGGCCGGCCTCGCAACTTCCTAATTAGGAAATCAAGGCGCGCGGCATTTCGCTTCCCCTACCCAGTAGCTTCTACTGAGCCCCAGCAACCTTTGTTAGATCCCTGCCCCACCCCACCATCCCTTCCAGGCAGCCCTTGAAACACCCCCGACAGCCTTCCCATCCATACCGCTTCTGACATTTCGCTGTGGAAATGTCGATTGAACTGGGAAGTCGAATAGAATCCCAAAGTTTTACATTCGACGCGTTGAACATCGCTTGGGTGACTAATTCTAAAATATGAAAGTGCTGCCACAAATTATGACGCATTAATTTCTACGATATTAAACGAAAGCTTGGCCAGCCAATTTTCCAAACAGAAATAATTATGAAAACAATTTACAATTAAAAATATTATTATTGAAAATTTATCATGAACAATGAATAATGAATTGAATATACATAAAATTTACTAATATATCATTTCAAACAATTTTTTTCTTGAAATTCAATCGCAACGTTAGCACAATTTATTAAAATCAAGGAGGAAAGACTGCTTTGTCTTGTTAAAAAACTAAGTTACAGAACTTTTAAGCACAAATATCTTTTTTGTAACAGCCTGTTCCAGTACTCAAATACGAGTAACAGCCTGTTCCAGTACTCAAATACGAGTAACAGCCTGTTCCAGTACTCAAATACGAGTAACAGCCTGTTCCAGTACTCAAATACGAGTAACAGCCTGTTCCAGTACTCAAATACGAGTAACAGCCTGTTCCAGTACTCAAATACGAGTAACAGTCTGTTCCAGTACTCAAATACGAGTAACAGCCTGTTCCAGTACTTAAAACACGAGCAGAAACCTGTCCTTACAGACCGTTTTAAAGTGAATATCAGTCAGATCACTTCTGTCTCACGGCCTCTTCGTACGATGGCGGCGCATCTGGAAGCGGTGGCGCCGGAAGTCGCTCTTCCGCAATTCGTATTACGAAAGGCGCTGTTGGCTGCCTATTGTTTAATTGAAACGACTGTTGCTGCTGCTGCTGTTGCTGTCTCTGCCGCTGCTGCTGTTGCTGTCTCTGCCGCTGCTGCTGCCTCTGCGGCCGTTGCTGCTGCTGCTGTTGTTGCTGCGTTTGCGGCCGTTGCTGCTGTTGCTGCTGCTGCTGTTGTTGCTGCGTTTGCGGCCGTTGCTGCTGCTGCTGCTTGTCAAAAGTAACTTTTATGCAACAGAATAGAAGCAGAAACAATAGCAGAGTTCCCACTAGTGGACCGGCGATTACAAGCCAGTTTATTCCACTCATTTTAAACTAAAATAGCGGCAATAAATATCTTACTTGCTCACTGCCAAGTGGGCTTACATTTGAAAATCTACAAGTAGGTTTGCTCGGCTTTTATAAAATGAAAAGTTAGCCAACTATAAATAAACAGGCTAGCTCACTGATAAATTCATGGTTAGCGAAAAAATTATGGTTGCTAAGCTGCATGACTCGTTTGATCTTGATAAGAAAAATTCAGTACCAGACACCAGAAAATGAACAGGAGGAATTTGATAATAACAAGAAACTAACGATTAATGTACGCATCAAAATAGTCAATCCTTTATGCTCAGTGCACTATAGTTCATGTGCCATGTGCCAGTGTGTGCCCATGTGTAACTGGTGTCTAACATGTGTCACTAGTGTCTAACAGATGTGTAACTTGTGTCTAACATGTGTCACTGATGTCTAACATGTGTCACTGGTGTCTAACAGGTGTGTCACTGGTGTCTAACAGGTGTCACTGGTGTCTAACAGGTGTGTCACTGGTGTCTAACAGGTGTGTCACTGGTGTCTAACAGGTGTCACTGGTGTCTAACAGATGTGTAACTTGTGTCTAACATGTGTCACTGATGTCTAACATGTGTCACTGGTGTCTAACATGTGTCACTGGTGTCTAACATGTGTCACTAGTGTCTAACAAAAGTGTGTCACTGGTGTCTGAAAGATGTGTCACTGGTGTCTAACAAAAGTGTGTCACTGGCGTCTAACGGGTGTGTCACTGGTGTCTAACAGGTGTCACTAGTGTCTAACAAAAGTGTGTCACTGGTGTCTAACAGGTGTCACTAGTGTCTAACAAAAGTGTGTCACTGGTGTCTAACAGGTGTCACTAGTGTCTAACAAAAGTGTGTCACTGGTGTCTAACAGGTGTCACTGGTGTCTAACAGGTGTCACTGGTGTCTAACAGATATGTAACTGGTGTCTAACATGTGTCACTGATGTCTAACATGTGTCACTGGTGTCTAACATGTGTCACTGGTGTCTAACATGTGTCACTAGTGTCTAACAAAAGTGTGTCACTGGTGTCTGAAAGATGTGTCACTGGTGTCTAACAAAAGTGTGTCACTGGTGTCTAACGGGTGTGTCACTGGTGTCTAACAGGTGTCACTAGTGTCTAACAAAAGTGTGTCACTGGTGTCTAACAGGTGTCACTAGTGTCTAACAAAAGTGTGTCACTGGTGTCTGAAAGATGTGTCACTGGTGTCTAACAAAAGTGTGTCACTGGTGTCTAACGGGTGTGTCACTGGTGTCTAACAGGTGTCACTAGTGTCTAACAAAAGTGTGTCACTGGTGTCTAACAGGTGTCACTGGTGTCTAACAGGTGTCACTGGTGTCTAACAGGTGTCACTGGTGTCTAACAGGTGTCACTGGTGTCTAACAGGTGTGTCATTGGTGTCTAACAGGTGTCACTGGTGTCTAACAGGTGTCACTGGTGTCAGTAGTGTCTAAAAGCCTATTAGCAAAAGGCGTCATTTTTATTTTACTCGTATTTACAGTAACGTTTTTCTAGCATTTGGTTTATCTTCCTTTTGAATTAAGTCAAAAAAGTGTTCAATCATTTTTTAATGATTTTGCGTTGATACGCCGTGTATATTTTAAGTGATTGATAGAAAATATAAAAATACACCATCAATCTTTGTTAGAAAAAAACTGCTTAACGATTAGTAACAGTTAAGGCACAAAAAGTGTTTAACTCTGATGCAATAAGCAAGTGTTCAATCTAGAGAATCTGGGGTTCGGCAAACATTTTTTCATTGTTTTAATCAAGAAATTGGTGTCTGACAGCACTAAAGGCGCTGATGAAGAGTATTATTAAAATAATAATAAATAATAATAATAATAATAATAATCAATTATTATATATTACAATGAACAGGCAATTCTGCCCATTCCGCTGACTCCTGAGCACACACGCTGTACACAGGTGTGTACATCTGCCCTGATTGTCTCATCTGTGGCAGTGTACACTCTCACTGTGCCTTGGAGGTTGGCCCTCAAGGGCGTAAATTGCAAGACAAGCCCCCAAGCCTTCTCTCCGCGGCTGCGCCCCAAATAAATGTGGCCTCGCCGCGGAATCGAACTCAGGGACCTTGGCGCGAGAGGCAAACGTGTTAGACCGCTCTGCCACCGATTCCCAAGCGGCTTTGTTATATTTTAAGAACTGTGAGACCCGTTTTATTTAAACTCTGTGACTTCGCATCGCCTCTTCGTAAGACGGCGGCGGCGGTTGCAGAGACAGCGAAGGCGACGTTGTCGGCGGCGGCAACCGAGGTTGACCTTGACCCCGTACCGCGATGATCACGGGACCTGGTTGAATCCGGAGTCCCTGCTGATTGGTCGGCTCCACGCCAGTCCGGCTGTTCTGCGCAGACGCTCGCTTGCAGCACGCGAAACAGCACGTTAAGCCGATGCCTATGGACACAGAGATGAGAACATAGATCCACACAGTATCCATGGCTGCGCGCTGGCTATTGGCTGCGGGTTGATATGCTCTGTCTGACTCTCTCGATTTCGCTTGTGCTCAAAAATGTCTGCGTTGGCAACGGGCTTGAGTCGCAATTTAACAGCAACAATTTGTCTGTGCGGCAACAAATGCTGATAAGACTAGTATCAGTTTGAGGGTGACATCACAGACGAAATTAGATTGTCACTTATAGCCACTGCGAACTGACTAATTTAACAGAACAGTACAGAAGAGAATAGAATAGAACAGAACAGAACAGAACAGAACAGAATAGAACAGAACAGAGCAGAAAAGAACAGATCAAAACAGAACAGAACATAACAGAACAGAACAGAACAGAACATAACAGAACAGAACAGAACAGAACAGAACATAACAGAACAGAACAGAACAGAACAGAACAGAACAGAATAGAATAGAACAGAACATAACAGAACAGAACAGAACAGAACAGAACATAACAGAACAGAACAGAACAGAACATAACAGAACAGAACAGAACAGAACAGAACATAACAGAACAGAACAGAACAGAACAGAACAGAACAGAATAGAATAGAACAGAACATAACAGAACATAACAGAACAGAACAGAACAGAACAGAATAGAATAGAACAGAACATAACAGAACAGAACAGAACAGAACAGAACAGAACAGAACAGAACATAACAGAACAGAACATAACAGAACAGAACAGAACAGAACAGAACAGAATAGAATAGAACAGAACATAACAGAACAGAACAGAACAGAACAGAACAGAACAGAACAGAACAGAACTGAACAGAACATAACAGAACACAACAGAACAGAACAGAACAGACCAGAACAGTACAGAAAGTACAGTATAGAACAGAACAGAACAGTAGAGAACTGAACAGAACAGAACAGAACAGAACAGAACAGAACAGAACAGAACAGAACAGAACTGAACAGAACATAACAGAACACAACAGAACAGAACAGAACAGACCAGAACAGTACAGAAAGTACAGTATAGAACAGAACAGAACAGTAGAGAACTGAACAGAACACAACAGAACAGAACAGAACAGAACAGACCAGAACAGTACAGAACAGAACAGAACAGAACGGAATAGAACAGAACAGAACAGTTCCTGTATGTGTTTGTACATTTAGTGTATTTATAGGAGAGCAGCAAAATAGTGTTTTGAACGTTGCAGAATCTTTAATTGTAAAAGTAATTTAGCAAAATTTTGCACGCAAATTATTAGTTAACAATTATTAGTTAACAAATGTTAATCAGGGACCACTAAATACTCCATACAGATCCCTTGGAAGGCGAGTTTGGTGTTTACCGCCAAATGAGTACTACTCAGCGCCCGTCTGAGACGCATGAAGCTCTTCACGACACTCGAATTGCCAAGCATTCAACAATTTAATCACCGACAGAGCACTTGCTGCACTCTGCTATGCCAGTTTCATGTCGCATTCGCCAAGCTGCGCGTCTCGAGTTCAGCAGCTGTTCCTGGCAATCGCTGACTGCTTTTTCCCAGGTGAAGATTTTCCACCTCTTCTGTAGCGCGCCGTCTTTCCAACATCTTCTTCAAAGGACTCGTCCAGCGCTGCAAGACGACGGAGCAACCAAGTGATGAGCGTGACCGTAAGTTGGTGAGACTGTGCAGTGCTTCTCGGGTCTGAAACTTTCATCATACAACTTCCTGTATCGTCATGTGTACTTTTATGTTATTATATTTAACATTGATTGCTTGCATTGTTCGTTGTATGTATTCTATCCTTATAGTTAGTGTCTTTGTTGTACACTTTGTTGAATGACCTTCTGCATCAAAGCCTACAATTCCTAGTTTGACTTTGTTTGTGTTGCGTGACATGCGCAGTATACGTTATTTACTACAAACCGCGATATACTATGTAATAAAACGCTTGAATTTTCATTGCTAGAATTATCCGAATTTGGAAAAATGAACTACCTGTCTTCTGCCAGTTAGTGCCTTCTGCCAGTTAGTGCCTTCTGCCAGTTAGTGCCTTCTGCCAGTTAGTGCCTTCTGCCAGTTAGTGCCTTCTGCCAGTTAGTGCCTTCTGCCAGTTAGTGCCTTCTGCCAGTTAGTGCCTTCTGCCAGTTAGTGCCTTCTGCCAGTTAGTGCCTTCTGCCAGTTAGTGCCTTCTGCCAGTTAGTGCCTTCTGCCAGTTAGTGCCTTCTGCCAGTTAGTGCCTTCTGCCAGTTAGTGCCTTCTGCCAGTTAGTGCCTTCTGCCAGTTAGTGCCTTCTGCCAGTTAGTGCCTTCTGCCAGTTAGTGCCTTCTGCCAGTTAGTGCCTTCTGCCAGTTAGTGCCTTCTGCCAGTTAGTGCCTTCTGCCAGTTAGTGCCTTCTGCCTTTTGTCTTCATATCTGTTGGTGAGGTGGTTAGAAAAATGCTGACAACGGCAAGTTATAGGAGATAACTTTTGAGCAAACACACGGTGAAGAGCTCACTTGCCACCATCAAAATCGAGATGATCAGACAAGTTTGAAAATCGGACTCAAACTTCTCTGCATGAATTGGCCGTTTCCCGTCCCGAGTATTTAGTAGTCCCTGATGTTAATAACAAATCAATTATTTCATGAAAGAGGTTTTGAGTTCCATTTTGAACTATACCGAATCAGCTTGTCATTCATTCAATCTTCTGCTTGTTCTCGTCAATTGACCTAGCTGCATCGCCTCTTCGTAAGTCGGCGGCGGCGACTGAGGCGACAGCGGTCGCGGCAATGACGACTGAGGACTTCCAGCTGCTGAGATGACGAACACTGGCGACGGTTCTTGAGACAGTCGCTGAGGCTGCCGCCGAGCCGCTTGTTCCATAGTCCTAGCATTCCTGCGGCAGCAACAGAACCAGACAGAATAGAATAGAACCGAAAAAAAGATGCCTGCAACTGATGAGGCAATAACTACAGTCACGAGGATCAAGTCGTTATTCATTTGGCCGACTCTATGTTACTTAAACTTCGCTGATTCTCAATGCATGTGTCTATACGATTTGCTGCAATGCAATGATTTAGTTGAAATATGAGCAGTCTAACCTGTGATAAGATAGCAACTTTTTAAGCCCGCAATCGCTTGCACACTCATTTCTCTTTGTCGACACGAGCGATGCATGAAGACTGCAGACGAAGTCATGACTAAACATTATGTCATGCCAATGAGAATACTTTTCTCATAATTTTTTTCTAGCAGAAATTAGAACCAGAATACGTACATATTACCTACTACTATTGCTATATTTAATAATAATAAAAATAATAATAATAATTGATTAAATCCGCCCCAATTGGGCCAGATGTGCAGCCGACAGCACAGCCGCAGCTATTGCGCGGCGCATCTGAAGGCTGCATACAGCTGTTCAGTCCATGGACTGGGGGGACGCCACACCCAACTTCAATTATCCCAGCTAATGCTGGTACCCATTTAACAGCTGAGTGAACTGAAGCAATGCAGAGTTAAGTGTCTTGTTAAAGGACACAAATTGTTCCAGTGGAGCCGGGAATCGAACCCCCGACCTTGAAGTCGTGAGTCCAATGCCCTAACCACAAGGCTACAACCTCCCTATAGTTTAACTACTTTAAAGTTTCACTCTCCCACCCTCATGCCCACTTCTCTCCCTCCATCACACTCGCTTCTCTCTGACACTCATACCCGCTTCTCTTCCACCCTCATACCCGCTTCTCTTCCACCCTCATACCCGCTTCTCTTCCACCCTCATACCCGCTTCTCTTCCACCCTCATACCCGCTTCTCTTCCACCCTCATACCCGCTTCTCTTCCACCCTCATACCCGCTTCTCTTCCACCCTCATACCCGCTTCTCTTCCACCCTCATACCCGCTTCTCTTCCACCCTCATACCCGCTTCTCTTCCACCCTCATACCCGCTTCTCTTCCACCCTCCTACCCGCTTCTCTTCCACCCTCATACCCGCTTCTCTTCCACCCTCATACCCGCTTCTCTTCCACCCTCATACCCGCTTCTCTTCCACCCTCATACCCGCTTCTCTTCCACCCTCATACCCGCTTCTCTTCCACCCTCATACCCGCTTCTCTTCCACCCTCATACCCGCTTCTCTTCCACCCTCATACCCGCTTCTCTCTGACACTTATACCCGCTTCTCTCTGACACTCATACCCGCTTCTCTCTGACACTCCTACCCGCTTCTCTGACACTCATACCCGCTTCTCTCTGACACTCATAACCGCTTCTCTGACACTCATACCCGCTTTTCTCCCACCCTCATACCCGCTTCTCTTCCTCCATCACACTCGCTTCTCTTCCACCCTCATACCCGCTTCTCTTCCACCCTCATACCCGCTTCTCTTCCACCCTCATACCCGCTTCTCTCTGACACTTATACCCGCTTCTCTCTGACACTCCTACCCGCTTCTCTGACACTCATACCCGCTTCTCTCTGACACTCATACCCACTTCTCTGACACTCATACCCGCTTCTCTTCCTCCATCACACTCGCTTCTCTTCCACCCTCATACCCGCTTCTCTTCCACCCTCATACCCGCTTCTCTCCCACCCTCATACCCGCTTCTCTTCCACCCTCATACCCGCTTCTCTCTGACACTCATACCCGCTTCTCTCTGACACTCATACCCGCTTCTCTGACACTCATACCCGCTTCTCTCTGACACTCATACACGCTTCTCTGACACTCATACCCGCTTCTCTCTGACACTCATACCCGCTTCTCTCTGACACTCATACCCGCTTCTCTGACACTCATACCCGCTTCTCTCTGACACTCATACCCGCTTCTCTGACACTCATACCCGCTTTTCTCCCACCCTCATACCCGCTTCTCTTCCTCCATCACACTCGCTTCTCTCCGACAGGACGCAGTGCAGGCATCATATACTGGCTCAGTAGGACGCAAGGTCGCTCCAATACAACTTGATCATTGTTAGCATTCAAAGGAAACAATAAAACAAGACTTATAAGATGACAATATCCATTGAAAAAAATATTTTCGATGTAAGAAAAGAAAACTGTCTTTTTACTTGGAATACAATGGATAGATTGTTGGAAACGCTGAGTCCGTCACTTTAACACAGTCGACGTCAGACTGAATAGTGCATCCACCAAAGTTCATTAGAGCAGTTCTGGGTCGTCAAAATGGTTAGAAAAACCTTTTTTGGTAGGAAGAAAGCTAGGAAAAAATGGGTAAGGACTTTTCAAGACTGGCCTGTTAAACCAGCTTGGACTGGCAGCCCTTCATTGGAGCGGTCTTCGTACAGCTTGCAGCTGTCAAGCTCGGCTGATTCAATGGCTCCTGGCTGCGATCGATTTTGCGACGAATATCATCGCCAGCTTGCGCTGCTTTAGCCTGATGGTTGACCTGCAGCGGGTACAACAGCGCTGGACTGTAGGGCAGCACGATGCTGGGCCTAGACTCCCGATCCGTTCTGTTCGACTGCAGCCCAAAATAATGCGTCGTGACGTTCGACGATACATCGAGGCGACTTAGCAGCTCATTGGAGTTGGCCATTGGTTTGCGAATCGGGTAGGAGCCAATCGGAACAGGAATCCGCGAGTGAATGCGGCTGTTCGGAGTGTGGTTATGATGTTGTTGTTGCTGCTGCTGCTGCTGCTGTTTCTGTGATTCATGCTGCTGCTGCTGCTGTTTCTGTGATTCATGCTGCTGCTGCTGCTGTTTCTGTGATTCGTGCTGCTGCTGCTGCTGCTGTTTCTGTGATTCATGCTGCTGCTGCTGCTGCTGTTTCTGTGATTCATGCTGCTGCTGCTGCTGCTGTTTCTGTGATTCATGCTGCTGCTGCTGCCGCTGTTTCTGTGATTCATGCTGCTGCTGCTGCTGTTTCTGTGATTCATGCTGCTGCTGCTGCTGTTTCTGTGATTCATGCTGCTGCTGCTGCTGCTGTTTCTGTGATTCATGCTGCTGCTGCTGCTGCTGTTTCTGTGATTCATGCTGCTGCTGCTGCTGCTGTTTCTGTGATTCATGCTGCTGCTCCTGCTGCTGCAGTCTCAGATGCTGGAGCTGCTGATGAAGAATCTGCTGAGCAGGCTGCTGTGATTGCGGCTGCAGCTGCTCCGGGTGCATTTGCTGTTTTTGCAGCATTGTAATATCAGATTCCGGGGGAGAATTGTTCAGCTTGAAAGGTTCTGTCACGTACCTGTAATTAGGAAATAGCATTGATAAATGAATGGGGTTTTTTAAGAGTTTCCAGAGGCAAATGGTAGATGATGCTAATAATGACGATCAACTTCCATTAGAACGAATCTATTAATAGTAGAATTACTGCCCAGGTGGGGGATTTCTCCCGTCAATTTTCTGTACTGCACCAGAAGGCACGCAAGCACACGAAACTCAAGAACACGGGCCAAATTTTTGTCGCGCATCTTCTGAAACAAAAATCAAGTCGCTAACTTTTCAGACCGTCGAGATATTCAATGGTTCTGACCGAAGGTCTGATTTTTCCCATAAGCGCTAGTTGTATACCATACACCCCAATACACGAATTTGCACTGCGCCTCAGTGCGGCCTTGCCAGGCCTTTAAAATTTATCAGCATGTCACCTAAGTGTGCCTGAATAAATCTCCGTCTTCGTTGGCTACTGACGGACTGCTGGACCTTCAAGGGCCACAACACGTTGAACTAGGCCACTGTGGACATCCTGACGCGAATTTCTCTAATTTCACAGATCAAGCCTAACTATTAGGCACAGCTCAACCAAAGTGCACCCTCGCCTAGTCTGTCAACCAATCAGTCACCACCAAACGCTGTTAGCATTCCGGCACTGCCGAAAATATTTTCAGGGGGGAATCGCCCCCTCATTGGTATAAAAACGGGCGGCAAAATGGCTTGGTAGTTCTACTGTAAAATGGTTACAGCAAGGACCACTATAGCTGTGCAAAAGCAGGGCAAGACATGTCTGTTTCTAGCTAAACTTTTGCAATTCTGCCCATTTCACTGACTCCTGAGCACACACTCACACAGGTGTGTACATCTGTCCTGACTTTTTTCATCGTCAGGCAGTGTACACTCACTGTACCTAGGAGGTTGGCCCTTAAGTGTGTAAATTGCACGACAAGGCACAAGACTTCTCTACGCGGCTGCGCCCAAAATGAATGTGGCCTCGCCGCGGAATCGAACTCAGGGGCGTCAACCGCTCTGCCACTGACCCACCCACCCCGATTGCGCTGATTTATAGCACAGATAAAAGAGGCTGAAATTCTCTTTGCAATGTAAGACGCAGGTTTTAAAAGTTTGTAAAAGTGCAATTCTTTTTTCTAAAAGTTCACATTTTCCTATCTCGTTTGTGCAATTTTACGAAAACCTACAAAAATATGACCTATGTAGAGTGTCTCGTCCCGTCCTTGGCACAATGTCCTTGGGATACAGATCTTAAAGTCGAGATTAATTTGAGAATTAAAATTATTATATTACATATATTATACCAAAAAGCCCGCAAGCAGACACTACCTGTCATACCTGTCAGCAAGCATTTTGTCCTGTAGCTGCTGCTGCTGCTTCAGCTGACTGTGCGACTGTCGCTGTTGAGGAACTTCGGAACTCCGCAACAAACGCGTCTGTCCGAAGCCCAAAGTCTCGGGCTCCGAGTTGCTCATTTGCAGCTGGTCAGCCCTTTTAGCTTTTTGTTTCTGCTTATGAAAATCTTCCAAATGAGTCTCATCAGTTGAGATGCTTGAGGCGCACTGTTGCTGATGTAGATTCTTCACCGACCTGTGAAAGATGATGACCTCGATGGTCAAGACAGCCGAAATTGGCTCCGAGTTGGAATCGTCAGACTTCGACAGCCGCTGATGTCGCTGTTGCGGATGCTTGCGATATCGCCGAGGGGCCGATTTCCTGTGTTGAAGTGGCTGTCGCCAGCTTTCCCGCTCAGAATCAGAGCCTTGGTCGCTCTGCTCAGTGCATTGGTGGTTTTTTTACTGCTGCTCATTCATTGTGACCTTTATCATCTTTAAAGGGCAGCCCAGTGTTAGCATGGTTAACAAGTTTGCCTCTCGCACCAAGGTCCCTGAGCTCGATTCCGCGGCGAGGCCACATTCATTTAGAACGCAGTCGCGTAGAGAAGACTTGGGGGCTTTTCATACAATTTACACCCACGAGGACCAACCTCCAAGGCACAGTAAGAGTGTACACTGCCTGACGATGAAAAATTCATGGCAGATGTACACACCTGTATATGAGCGTGTGCCTGCGTACGGTATCTGTGTGCGTGTGTGCTCAGGAGTCAGCGAAATGGGCAGAATTGCCTCCTCGCTAAGTGCGGGTCTAGTGTCACCAAATGATGTGCCATTGCCCGCAGCCCTCCTGCAATTATTATTCCTAACCACCATTGAGCGTTTAAAGATTCGAACCGTATCTAGACAGCAGACCTTATTGAGCAGGCTCAGGCTAATCACTTGCACAGCTACTGAAAGTAGTGCATTTTGCAAAATGCAGCTAACCTGCGATTTCTGAACAATTGCAGCGCCGTCGGGGCTTCTAACATGGCTTTCCAAGTCCTCCCAGGCGTCATTGTCGCCGTCGTTATTGCTGCTGCATTGGCCGCTGATGGTGTTTTCCGGGCTCGCCGACGAGATTGACGACTCGGCTGCTGAAAAACCTTTCATGCTCCGGAGATTCTCCGGCAGAAGGAACGGCACGGCGTAGTAGTTTTGGCGCGCAACCACCGGCCGGTTGAACAGGCGGAAGCCGCGCCTGGAGCGAAACGGTGGCCTGCGTGCCAGAGGGACTCGCGATGATGACCTGTCTGCAGAAAGGCCAACAGCGGAAGAGAAAATGAGGTGAGGAAGGTTTAGAGTAATCCTGACGTGGTCTGGAGTAAGGCTCTAAAGGCTGTGTACAGCTGTTCAGTCTGTGGACTGGGGGGGGGGGTGGCTCACGCCACAATTTCTGACCCAGCTGAAGCTGTTACCCATATTTCAGGCGGGTTGGCTAAAGCGCTATTTCAGTTGCAACTCAGAAGCTCAAACTACTAGGCTTAACAAGCTCCCCTTGGGCACTGTCAGTTGAGGCCTTACTAAATTAGTGTAATAATTAACTTAGCGAATTAACAGCTTACTGGACGCAGCTGTAGCGGCAAAATTTCTGACACTCAGCTGTTGGCCGCTGCACTCATCCCAGCTGCTCCAGTCTCCGGTCTCCGAGTACCGCTGTGGTTCCTCGGCCTGACGATCAGCCCAGCACCTGGCGGCCTTGTCGCACCTGGCGATGCAAGGCATGTCTCGATGTTTACTAAGTTTTTGCTAGCCTTCTTAAAAGCAATTGCTTTTAAAACTGAAATCATTGAGTCAATCTTTCTTACTAAAAAAAGTCCCTTTGCGGCCTCAGTTTTCCCTCTAAATTCAATAAGTGCAAGCGTCTATGGCAGAGATCCATAGTGAACTTTTAACGCTGTTTATAAAATATTTGGACTTCTATATTTAGCATCTATAGCATCAAAGCCGATTATATATCCTCTGAAACCATAATAAATTACTTTGTGCAGCCGACAGCCCAGCCGCAGCCATTGCGCGGCGCTTCTGACGGCTGCGTACGGCTGTTCAGTCCATGGACTGGAGGGCACTAGAGGACTAGAGGACACCTGCCCACCTACCAGCTAAGTGTCAAGTGTCTTGCTAAATCACACAAATTGTTCCAGTGCAGTCAGGAATCGAACCCCGACCTTCAAGTCATGAGTCGGACGCTCAAACCACTAGGCTAAAATCCCTTGTAGTACATATAAGTATACTTATATATACTCTGAGTATTTAAAATCTGTGTATAATACTGTCTCCCAGAAAATGCTTAATTGTTATCTATTATAGAGTAACCAGAAATCGGTGCAGGAGTGTGTGCAGGAGTGTGTGCAGGAGTGTGTGCAGGAGTGTGTGCAAGAGTGTGTGCAGGAGTGTGTGCAGGAGTGTGTGCAGGAGTGTGTGCAAGAGTGTGTGCAGGAGTGTGTGCAAGAGTGTGTGCAAGAGTGTGTGCAAGAGTGTGTGCAGGAGTGTGTGCAGGAGTGTGTGCAAGAGTGTGTGCAGGAGTGTGTGCAAGAGTGTGTGCAAGAGTGTGTGCAAGAGTGTGTGCAGGAGTGTGTGCAAGAGTGTGTGCAGGAGTGTGTGCAAGAGTATGTGCAGGAGTGTGTGCAGGAGTGTGCGCAGGAGTGTGTGCAGTAGTGTGTGCTTTCTGAGCACTAGGCGAGTGTAATGAAGCCAGTTCCCATTTCGATCTCAGCAAAGCCGCTCACCAGTGTTCTCGTCAATATTTACCCGAGAACGGCTAAACTTTGGCTCAGCCCTCAGTTGTACTGCGTGAGCTGAGGTTCAAACTGGCGATACTCAATGGGTCGAGAGAAGCCCCCCGTCAGTTCTCATGCTCTCTCTTCCCACGGTCTAAAAGAGAGTAGAAAAATCCTAAAGTGCTTTTCTCTCTCTATCGCTTCCCCAGTTCCCATCACCCGTAGCCTACGTGAGCTACACCAACCTCCCCAGTTGCTCAGCCTCCGAAATCTCAAATCCCAAATCCCATGCACCAATCGTTATTGGACAGGGCGCAGCTCCTCCCTAATCCTCCCTTACCTTACTCGTACACTTTACTATCTGGCTGAAGAGTTGGGCAAAATGAACCTGATGTGGAGCCGGCTCAGAACGGTCGGAACCCCTCCCCAACCTCCCCCTCTCCTGCCTGCCTGTCTCCCTCTCCCACCGGGCATGGATATGGTGCAGGGGAAGGGGAGGGCCGCTCCTCCAAAATCCCACGCAGCAGTCGGCAAAGTCGATTGAAAAAGCCGCTTTCTGTTCCCTGCTGACCGCGGCAGAGACCTCCGATGGCAGGCAGGACTGCCCCAGACCTGCTGGGAAGGCACAACACCACCCAGGCCGGAGCTGAGTTCGCCCTGCCACCAACCATCAAGCAGATGCGAGGTGAGCCTCCCATTGCTTTATGCGAGGATCGTTGAATAAGTTAACGAATAACTCAAACGGGCTCTGGTTAGCAGTAGAAAGTCCACTGTCTTCAGGCGCTAAAAAATTCTGCTCTATCCGATGACAAGAATCGCTGATTATCTCGACGATTTTGACGTCGGACGGTTAGTGAGTTCAAGTTGGTTCATCGTTAAGGGTGGAAAATTAGGAACCATGAATATGGTGGATTTAAAAATATAAGTCTTAATTTTCCAATTGTAACGAAAAATTAATCGGGGAAGTAGCCTAGGGGCTAGCGGGGTAGTAGCCTAGTGGCTAGCGGGGTAGTAGCCTAGTGGCTAGCGGGGTAGTAGCCTAGTGGCTATCGGGGTAGTAGCCTAGTGGCTAGCGGGGTAGTAGCCTAGTGGCTAGCGGGGTAGTAGCCTAGTGGCTATCGGGGTAGTAGCCTAGTGGCTAGCGGGGTAGTAGCCTAGTGGCTATCGGGGTAGTAGCCCAGTGGCTATCGGGGTAGTAGCCTAGTGGCTAGCGGGGTAGTAGCCTAGTGGCTATCGGGGTAGTAGCCTAGTGGCTAGCGGGGTAGTAGCCTAGTGGCTAGCGGGGTAGTAGCCCAGTGGCTATCGGGGTAGTAGCCCAGTGGCTATCGGGGTAGTAGCCCAGTGGCTATCGGGGTAGTAGCCCAGTGGCTATCGGGGTAGTAGCCCAGTGGCTATCGGGGTAGTAGCCTAGTGGCTATCGGGGTAGTAGCCCAGTGGCTAGCGGGGTAGTAGCCTTGGGGCTATCGGGGTAGTAGCCCAGTGGCTATCGGGGTAGTAGCCCAGTGGCTATCGGGGTAGTAGCCCAGTGGCTATCGGGGTAGTAGCCCAGTGGCTATCGGGGTAGTAGCCCAGTGGCTATCGGGGTAGTAGCCCAGTGGCTATCGGGGTAGTAGCCTTGGGGCTATCGGGGTAGTAGCCCAGTGGCTATCGGGGTAGTAGCCTTGGGGCTATCGGGGTAGTAGCCCAGTGGCTATCGGGGTAGTAGCCGAGGGGCAATCGGGGTAGTAGCCCAGTGGCTATCGGGGTAGTAGCCCAGTGGCTATCTGGGTAGTAGCCTAGGGGCTATCGGGGTAGTAGCCTAGTGGCTATCGGGGTAGTAGCCTAGTGGCTATCGGGGTAGTAGCCTAGTGGCTATCGGGGTAGTAGCCTAGGGGCTATCGGGGTAGTAGCCTTGGGGCTATCGGGGTAGTAGCCCAGTGGCTATCGGGGTAGTAGCCCAGTGGCTATCGGGGTAGTAGCCTAGTGATTAGGGCGTCGGATTCACGACTTAAAGGTCGGGGGTTCGATTCCCTAATCCACTGGAACAATTTGTGTCCTTCAGCAAGACACTTAAGTCTGCATTGCTTTGCATGTGCTGTCGGCTGCACATCTGGCCCAATCGGGGCTGGTCTATCAGCTATTACTGCTTTTATTAATATCATTATTCCACAGGCAACCGCGGAGACGCGATGCTTTTCACCCAGATGTCCGGCGTCGATGCCCCAGTCGCGGCGGGCCGCCGGCCCACGAACACAAACGGCTCTGCCGGACGCGCCCAATGCTGCGAGGCCAAGGAGCCGCTGTTGCCGCGCGAGAGGACGCACGGAGAAGGACCGGGCAATAGTGTATTGCGGTCCGACACGGCGGCCTCCGCAATGGCTGACGACATACCGCAGCAGCAGCAGCAGCGTCAGCCACGAGACGCCGGCAACGGCGGTGCCGACTCCGGCGGTAGCAACCTGAAGGGTCGCAAGAAAATTATTCGACGCGCGAGAAAACATCCAACTGTCGACCGGATCATCACATTTCTGCAGGTAGGTTTCTCTTAGGTACTTGTTTTAACTGTAATTAGACAGTCTCTCCCTCATCTTGTCACTCCGTCATCTTGTCCCTCCGTCATCTTGTCACTCCGTCACCTTGTCACTCCGTCACTTTGTCACTCCGTCACCTTGTCACTCCGTCACCTTGTCACTCCGTCACCTTGTCACTCCGTCACCTTGTCACTCCGTCACCTTGTCACTCCGTCGCCTTGTCACTCCGTCATCTTGTCACTCCGTCACCTTGTCTCTTCGTCACCTTTCGCAGGACAAGCAAGTTGATGATGACCATCAAGATTTAATTCAAGACCTTCAGCTGCCTTTGTTGCGCAAGATACTGAACGTAATCTTCATTGCGCTGGGCGTTGTGTTTCTTCTTGGTGTGATCGTCGTCATCATTTACACAAACATAGGTGAGCCTGTCTTTTAATCGATGCTTTCCGAGCGTTGATAGCTATAAGTTTGCAATCACAAAGCCTTTACTAGATGTGTGTGTTCTTTCACTGCAAACACGAACCGCTTGTGCCAATCAGACTTATACAATTCTTGCCGTGCACCTCATACCGCTTAATATGAAAATAATGTTGCACTGATGGATAACCCATTAGGATTACACATATATAATAGTGACCTCAATAAGCGATCAAAGCCTCACAAACCCGCCTTCTCGTTCTGTCCAGTGGCTGAGCACGGAGTTTCGCATCGCAGAAATGTCACGTATGTATTTCTGAAGTCACTGCACTGACTGGCGCCAAACGGAAATTCAAATAACTTTCAATGTTACGCGTCCCGTCACTCCGTTTCCTCATCTGCCTACCCCAATGCCTCATTAATCCTCAACTGGTGAATCGATCAGTGTGCAAACAGTTTTTATGATGCCCCTAGTGATCTGTCCAGCTTCCGGATTTCGGGCCATCCAAATAACTGAGGATTTAAACTAGAAAGTCTATTTAAACAAACTGTTTATTGCCCATTTTGGAATCGGCTCAGCACTGTTAAAACTTCCGGTAGATAGTTTAGACAAACTTTCAATTGGCGAAAAGTCAACTGGATGAGGAAACGAAAGTTCTGATGTCATTACTTCATGTCCGTTCAAATTTAAGCATCCAACGAAAAAAGCTATTAACAAGAGACCGTTAAGACGATTAAAGAATAGCTTATTAACACTAGAAAGAGAAAACCATTTTTCCCTGGGGAATGACCACGTGGGTATTTCGAATACCCACAGCCTACTTCACGACAGCTCCCAGACCGAATGACCGATTTTCGTGAAAGTCCACCTTTATAATAATAATAGTAATAATAATAATAATAATAATAATAATAATAATTGCAGGAGGGCTGCGGGCAATGGCACATCTTTGGTGACACTAGACCCGCAGCCAGGGAGGAGGCAATTCTGCCCATTTCGCTGTCTCCTGAGCACACACGCACACAGATACCGTACGCAGGCATACACTCATATACAGGTGTGTACATCTGCCCTGACCTTCTCATCGTCAGGCAGTGAACACTCTCACTGTGCCTTGGAGATTGGCCCTCAAAGTCCACCTCAAGTATGGATTAATTTTTCTGCCCTTTACGATGAGCCAACTTTCGAAGCCGTTCGACTTCAGCATCGTCGAGATGTTCAGCGATCCTTGTCGATGACCCTGGTGTGAAGGACAACTAACGTTGCTCGGTGTAAACCTCTTTCACCAATCCTTATTGGTTCAAAAATAATTGACAATATAATCAATGCAATATAAGCAACTTTTTAGCAGAAAAAAAAGACAACCCGATGAGAATCGTTGAATAACTCGACGATGCCGATGTTTCCTGATTCTGGAAGTTGTTTCATCGGATAGAGAAGAAAATTGTAGCGAAGAATATTTTGGAAGCACTGAAAAAAATTAAAATGTGGGTATTTGAAGCCTGTGGGGTCTTTCCAGCTTGTACTGTTAACTGACAGCTGTAAAAAGGAAAACTTTTAAATAACAAAAGAAAGTGATTGTGAGATTTAAATGATAATTTTGCTCAGTATTCTGAGGCCCAGAATCGTTTGGCTGGCACATTCTCTTTCGACAAGAATCTGCTTCCTTATACGCACCGATCTGTAGAGTAAATGATATTTTCCTGCTTTTTCAGCGTCAATTTTTTTTACTAACCAGACACTGCGCACTCACTGATAGAACAGTTGGACTCACGGACGGCTTTGCTTCGCTCAGCTCCGCTTCTGTTATTGTTCTTTGCTTGCTCATAGGCCTTTTTTCTCTTTGGTTATTTGCTTTAGGCTATGACTGTGGCAATGGGATATGCTTGTGATTGAAAATAACTTCCAGCCTAGTAAGCAGGTTGCCTTAGCAACGCAGGCACATTAATTTGGAAAGCACGGTGCAGTGCTATTTATAGCATTCAAGGTCACACGGCGCGTGATAATTACGAGACGATAAAAAAATCGCGTTATTATGCAGCATTTGCTAATTGAAGATATTTTTAAGTTTGTCAATTGAAATTTTATAATTGAGATTAAAAATATGACAGAAGTGTAAATACTCAAAAAATTCAGTTTTAGTAAACAACTTCTTTCAAAATCTATTTTTAGAAATCCTGCTGGGAATCCCTCTTTAACCACCATCTAGCCAATCACGTGACTGATAAAATCTTGATCTTGATCTACAACTTTGAATATCCTAAGCTATTTTTGTATTCACATTGAATTATAGGTACTTTAAAAGTACACACTTCTATCAGCATTCTATCTGCCAAAGTAGCACGACAATTAGCAAATGTTGCATAATTTTAGCCAGAGCCAGTTGAAAAAAACAATAGATCATTGATATGACTTGAAATCCCGAAAGCTGCTAAAATATAGAAATGAAAAAAAACAATAAAAGCCTCAATATATTAGTGTGGGCGAACATGAATTCAGTGCCTATTGCTAAGGTAAATGTTATGCTTTGAATGAGTTTCACTAAGTTTTTAATTTGCTATCAGAGTTCTGCCACCGTAAGATAATTAGTCTAGAATTTGCTCCGCTTCGCTTATTGGTAGGCTGGGTGAGGTGGATGTCGACGGCGTGGGGTGGGTATCAGAAAACTGATAAATTAGACTTTACTAGAAAAGAAATTTGCAGATAGTCTAATTGCTTGGGTGAAGCAGTAAAGCAAAAATTGTACTTTTTTTAATGAGTTGTTTAAGACAGAATAACTCTTAGTATCGATATTGTATTTTTGCGTCATCAAAATAAAACTATTTGCTTTTGAGCTCACAATAATATATATTATTATATGCTGCTTATAAAGATACTAATCCCCTCTGTTATGCTCATACCATTAACTTCAAACTCAAAGGACTCAAAGAGTATTGACGTTGCGCAGCAGGTGATATCAATACTTTTTGGTTCGATTTTAACTAACAGTTCAATTCATATAAGCAAGGAATCTTTGGGAATTTTTATTGCATGATTTGACATATTCTGTCCCTGGATTTTATTTAACATTTAATACGGTAATCGCGTGTTTTCCGGCGAACGGCTACATGTAGCAATGCACATTTACTAGCCAATTTTTAGCACAATTTAGGTACGATTTACTATTCAGCACACCAAAAAACTTGCTTAGTTTCATAATTAAAATTATGAATTGAAACGTTTGGATTAACCCGGTCATTCACATACACGTCTAACGCTATTGGACGAAATTTTAATCACGTGACAGCTCTTGTCCTAGAGCGGTATATCTGGAAACTAATTATAGACGGCTGGGTGATTCACAAGGTTTACCAAGGAGTTCAATGTCAGGCAAAACTTCTATTGGATGTTTTCAATATTGTGCTATTTTTAGAATCCAAGGCAAAACTGCACGTGCTGTTTATGTGGGTGATATACTAATTCGATGCCTAAATATTTTGTCAAGGTACGTGTTACTTGAGATGACACAGCGTAATTATTTTTTAAAGCACCAAATATATGCACCATGTATGCATCTATCTATTTCACAATAAAAGTGCAGACTTTATCTTGTGCATTGTTGCGGCCCCACCTCCTTTCTTTTCTAATTCGGTTTCTAGGAAAGGACGATCATTCTAATAGTCGAAAAGAATGAATTGGCGCCTCATGAAGATTCTATCTGCTGCCTGGTTGCGATGCACTTTTCAAACAAATAAGGACGGGACGTTTTGAATGGCTTTATTTATTACTTTCAACTTTAAGATTCTTACCATTTGGTGAATCAATTATTTTACGACGAGAAATTAAACTCTTTTCCCTAGAAAAATTGATTGTTTTTGTTATGTAAAAATATTTTTCCGTTTACAATCGTGCGTCTTAATTTAAACAAGTTTCTATCATTGATGTAGGTAAATCACTTTCTGTACTTATCCTCATCTTTCTGTGTTAAAAAAACTTGTTTTAACCACTCAACGAACGTACGAGCTATTTGCTTTAAAAACTTGAACACCCTTTAAATGGCATTTCGTGCTCCAATATAATGCAGCATTGCTAATTTGTTTAAATATAATAAAATAACTAGAACTGGCGACTAGAAAAAGTCCTGTATTCCAGTTGTTCTTACTGCTTATAATAATAATAATAGTAATAATAATAATAATAATAATAATAATTGCAGGAGGGCTGCGGGCGATGGCACATTATTTGGTGACACTAGAGGTTGTAGCCTTGTGGTTAGAGCGTCGGGCTCATGACTTGAAAGTTGGGGGTTCGATTCCCGACTGGAACAATTTTTGTCCTTTAGCAAGACACTTAACTCTGCATTGCTTCAGTTCACCCAGCTGTTAAATGGGTACCAGCATTAGCTGGGGTAATTGAAGGTGGGTGTGGCGTCCCCCCAGTCCATGGACAGATCAGCCGTACGCAGCCTTCAGATGCGCCGCGCAATAGCTGCGGCTGTGCTGTCGGCTGCACATCTGGCCCAATCGGACAGGTGTATTCAATTGGTGACACTACCCCCCGAAGGCAGCGAAAAGGCAATTCTGTCCATTTCGCTGACTCCTGATCACCCGCTCACACAGGTTTATACATCTGTCCTGACTTTTTCATCGTCAGACAGTGTACAATTTCACTATGCTTTGAAGGTTGGCTCTTAGGGGCATAAATTGCACGACATGCCAAGTTAATATGTAAAACTGACCATTCACAAATAGCTACAAAAGCATCATAAGAATCTTAACTTCCTACTGCCGATATTGAAATGTAGTAGTTTCATTCATATCTAAATAAAAAAAGAATTTATATTACAGTAAAATGCAAAGTATGCGTGTAGTAAAAGTATAGCTTTGGCTATAGAACAATAGAATTCTTCTCTATAGAAGCACACACTGAGCATTAAACTGCTCCAGTTATGGACTGAGATGTTTCGCATGGCGTGGGGTGGGTGCCAGTTTGAATCGAAAGCCCGAGATGGTCTTGACAACAATGACCCGAGTGAAGCGTGCCGAGCTGGCCCGTGCTGCTATATCTAGCAGAGGGCTAATGAGCTGAGGGCTTGTGTCTATTCTCTATCTTTCCATGCTCAAAGCTAAGATACTTTCTGAGCACTGCGGAAAAAAGAAAAGCAGAAAATTTAGGACAGATTTCCTGTCAGAACACATAACAGAGGCTTGTGTTCTTAGATTAGCAAGTTTAGAGAAGATTTGGACTGATTAGCATGGCTGAAGGTGTTGATGTTGCGGCGAAGAGGCTGAGAACACCTGTGATTGGGCAAGGACTGCTGCTACTGCTGCTGCTACAGAGCTGTTGCATCGGCTGCTCTGCTGCCAGTGTTTCGAATCGGTTCGACCATTCAACAGAGGAAGAAAATTTCAACCGCGATGAAGCTGGTAAGACATTCTCACAGAATTCCATCAGGTGAGACACATTGTCACACGGAACTCCATCAGGTGAGACACATTCCCACACAGAATCCCATCAGGTGAGACACATTCCCACACAGAACTCCATCAGGTGAGACACATTGTCACACAGAATTCCATCAGGTGAGAGACATTCCCACACAGAACTCCATCAGGTGAGACACATTCCCACACAGAACTCCATCAGGTGAGACACATTCCCACACAGAACTCCATCAGGTGAGACACATTCCCACACAGAATCCCATCAGGTAAGAGAAGATCCCACAGGCAATGTCCATTGCTCCCATATCTCAGACTGGAGTTTGGCACGCAGCCTTGTTGACCGACTGAAGGCATCCAGCGAGGCTCTGGAAGACGATAACGAAGACACAGAGCTCGAAGTAGAAGCCACCAAGCGGTCCTGGATAGCGGAGCTGGCGGCAAATGCGGAGAAGACGGAGGCCACGGCGGACCTCATCGAGGAGATCCAGGCGCGCACTAGCAGCAGCGGCCTCCGCAGTTTGAAGGCCGCCTGCAAAGCGATGTGCCCGAAGTGCGTCTGCGGTGTCATTCTCATGCCGAGCCTGCCGTTGGCGACGCATCCCAAGAAGCCCGTCAAGCTTGCCGTGAAGCCACCCAAGAAGCCCGTCAAGCTTGCCGTGAAGCCACCCAAGAAGCCCTTCAAGCTTGCCGTGAAGCCACTCAAGAAGCCCTTCAAGCTTGCCGTGAAGCCACTCAAGAAGCCCGTCAAGCTTGCCGTGAAGCCACCCAAGAAGCCCGTCAAGCTTGCCGTGAAGCCTCCAGCGAAGCGCACAGAGTCGACAAAGCCGAAAGGTGCAAAGAAGGCTAGTAAAGTTTCAACGGTAAGAGAAATGACCCAATCCGATGATTAAGATAACTTCACAAAAAAAATTTGTTCACAATCTTACTCTCATTGTAAAGTCTCCGCCACCGCCACCACCACCACCGCCGCCGTCGCCGCCTGCTAAGGAGGCTGTCAAGAAGGCTAAGAAGTGGCTGCATCTGTCCAGCCTGGAGAGCCAACTGCCAGACTTCCTGCTCGACGAGGACGGTGACGACAGCGTCTTCAAACGCGAGGTCGATGATCACGATCCACTGTCGACGGAGCCCGGGAACGCGCTGAACAACTTCGGCATTGAATGAGCCGGCGGGGACTGGGCGTACCGAGGGTAAACCGAGGGTAGACTGAGGGGAGACTGAGGGTAGACTGAAACTGAAATGATGGTAAACTCGTGGTATGGAACGGGACGGCAGACCGACTAAGAAGAGGGTTAAGAAAGACAGGCCGACTGGTCTTATCATGCCGCCTCGCTTGTGTTCGATTTCTCGATCAATCAATCTACCTTTCGATCAATCATTATTCGTTAATGATTAATAATCAATAATCGTTAATCCGCTATGTTTTCCTTGACAGCTAAATTTCTTTTTTGTTATAATAAAGGTCTGAGTCTATTTATGACAATAAATGTTAATGTTATCAGCTCAAAATGCAACATAAGCTGAAGTAACATCAAGCATTTCATTTATTTCTGCAATTAAATCAACCGGAATCGAGATAAAAAACTTCCGACTGAAATCTGAATTAAAATGCTGAACCGGACGACAGGACGAAGTTATTTGTAATCAAAAGAACACGGCCTTCGTAAATTTTATCGCACAAATTTGATTGGCTGGGCAGAAAAGGGTGGCTGACAGAGTGGAGAGAAACCCCAGGGTAGACGAAAGTGGAGGGTTAACTGCGATCGATAACTAAGGGGTAGAGAGAATGTTGGGGGGTGACGCCAGACTGGATGGGTTTGTGCCAAGAGGGCACGGGGAAAATTGATAACAGATTGCGTGAATGGGGCAGAGAGGCATACAGAACAGTCCCAGCCTAGAGAAACACTGGCGCACAGTGAAAAGGACTGGCTGGCTAATGCAATAACAAGCAATCACATTTCCACCACAGACAGAATGCATTTTTGCGCCAATTCAACATTTGCTGCACAAGTCCGCTGCCTTTTTGTTTGCTAACATGTTTTCGATGAGAATTTTGTTCAGGTGTATAAAAAAGGTTAATGCTCGAATCACAGTACTACTTATTAGTAGTGTTCGCTCGTATATTACTTGCGTTCTATTTTTTAGTGAGCAAAGCACAATCTAGCTGTAATTGTAAGTATTCGTCTAAGACTAATGTTAACATTATTCTGTCTGTTGGGAGTCGCGCCAGCTGCGTTAACTTCCATTGCGCTATTCCCTATCGCTTATCGCAATTGTTCGTTGAAAAAAACCCACTCTGGCATTGAGGCACTGAAAATTCTTCCAGATTGAGGCTTTGAAAGAAAATATGAATAGTTGGAATCGCAATAAATAATTCATCTGGAAAAGTCGATCTTAGCCACAGACCTGCGACAAGTGTGCTTTACTTCGCATATATATACGTACAGTTCTAGGCAGAGCGGCATGCTTTTGAAGACTCGCAAATTCAGCGCCTTTGAAGGGCGAACCGTTTCGTCGAGCCAGCATCGATCGCGCGGACGGCAGCCGCCGGATCCGTCTGAAGCAGCCAGCGAAGTCGTCGGGGCAAACAACGCCAACACTCGACGCCAGGGCCTCTTGACCTTGGTGCTGGAGGAAGACGAGCCGCCGCGTGCTGCTGCTGAGAGACCACTGGCCAGAAAGGTTGGTGAATTCGATACCGAGTAATTTCAGACAGGAAATTTTAAGGAATATCAAGTAGGATGCCCAGAAACGTCAGAGGATTTCAAGAAATGTCAGAGGATATCGAGAAATGTCACATAGGATGTAAAAAACAGGTGAATCACATCTCGTAGAAGATGGCAAGCAAGTTTGGAGTGGCTGTCAGTAAATCTCAAAGCTAGTATTCGAATTCCTCATCTGCCGCTGGGTCAGAGGCGAGTCTCCTTCATCATGCCGCACTCCGGCGACGTGATTCAAGTGCAGCCGAAACAGTTCAACTCGTGGGGCACTCAGACGGCCGAGTACAACAGCATCTGCAATGGCGTAATGTCCGAGGCGTACTATTTGAATGCCATGGGCGCATTGCAGCAGAGGCTTCAGATGTACCAGCTGATGGCACAGGACGTGGCCGATCACACTATGCGACGCCAAGAGCTGCATCGGCTGCGTCGAGAGCGGCAGCAGTTGGAGAGCGCGTGGCGAAATGTTTTTGCTATTATTAGCTTTGTGACGTCATTGTGTATGCTATTTTTAGCACTCCGGCTTTCTTGGCGTCTTTTGCTGGCCACGCTAACGGACTAAACTACTTGCTGTATATTAGTTAAAGAGATTAATTTTTTGTTTTAAATATCGTAAAAACCCTTTTTTCTCTTGAAATTGAATTCAAAATTTTTATGGGTTGTGCTTTGCTTGCTTTATTTTGCCGATTAACTAAAGTAACAATCATGCACTTCGATAAGTCCGTGAGTTCGAATCCACGGGGAGGCCACATTTACTTATTTGGGGCGCAGCCGCGGAGAGAAGGCTTCGTGGTTTGTCGTGCTATTTACGCCCATGCGGGCCATTTACGGCTCGTATCGTGTGCGTGTGTGCTTATTGGAATAGACTGAAATGTCTCCTCACTGGCAGCGATTATACATTTCGGTTTTAGGTCATTGAGTAAACAATACGGCGAGTATATAAGTAAACTACAAGTAAATTGGATAGATTCCGAAAAAAAATATCTGTGTCAGTCGAATCGCTTGAATGTCTATGGTCAAAATACCGATGCAGCAAGGCAAGCTGGCAAAGGAAGACCAATGGCAGATGGCAGATAAAATAAGAAATTTCGGTAGAGCTCTTAGCGCGCATTGTAATTGTACCTTGTACCTGGCGGTAACTGTACCTAATTGTACCTAGCAATCGATGCTACGTGGAAGCTCCTTTGCAGACTTGATCGAAGAGGACTTCGAGGAGGCCCTTCGCAAGTCGAATGACTGGCAGGATGTGCGCCAGAAGCGAAGAGGCCAGATCGCGAAGATCGTCAGGCCGAGCGGATTTCTCAGCTACCTGCTGGACACCAACATCAGCTTCTTGAACAGACTACCAAACTGCGTATTCGGCAAATTTCCCCTGTACACGGTGGGTCTCATCAGCAGGCAGAACTTCTTCCTGATTGGGCTGGCTGTGCTCCTGATAAAACTGACACTACTAATCAGCCTGATGATCTACCAGAGCGTCAAGAAGGCCTTCAAGCGCAACAGGCCGCACCCGTGGGCCTACACTGAGAATGAGACAGCCGAGTTGGACAGCCTGCTAAATGACTGGCAGAGCCAGATACTCGGACTAAGCTCTGGCCAGATCATGTTTGGATGTCAGCTGGCCCTGACACTGCTGCTGGCATTGTTGACGTCGTTCGCTGTGTCTGGGCGGGTGCCAGCGAATCTGATGAAGCGGTTGTCGAAGCTGGCCAAGTTTGCTAACTTTCTCAGTCTGTTGGTTAGCCTGTTTCACATTCTGCAGGTGAGGCTGACTAGTTTTAACTTATTAATTGATTGATTAGACTAGTCATGTTTTTAGATTTTCCGGAATTCGCAACAGCCTCAGAATCCTCAAAGGACCAGGTAGATTTCCCTAAAGTTCTCACAGGTCCGGCCGAAATATTAAGGCATATTTTCAGAAGTCCTAACATGTGAGGAGACCTATATATTTTCCAGGTGTGGTCCAGGTGAGGCGCAAGTCATTGCAACGATTTCTATCTTAGCTTTCGTCCGCCCGTTCCCGCAGCTCGTTCTGCCAGTGCCATTCATAGCCCAGTTAGCCCAGCTGAAGGTGTCGGAGCTGCACTCGGCTGGCCTAGCCAACACCACCGAGGACAATTTGCGCGTGTTCTATTACAACCGAGAGCGCGCCAAAGCCGGGCAGGGTGTCGGCAAGTCGCGCAAGCCGATGAGTCCCAGCTTCATAGACAAGGTGCAATTCAACGAGAAATGCTGCGGCCTGCGCTCCAAAGACGACTGGCTGGAATTCGCCGCTGACCAGCTGGCCGCCTACGCCGAGTTCCTATCCGAACGGCCCGGGCAGCTGCCGCCGCAGTTTCATAATCGCCTGCCGGTCAGCTGTCACGATCCGACCACCGATCTGCAGTACACCTCGGCTTGTGCTCCGGCCATAGCCAGCCAGTTTCTGACCAATGAGGACGAGCTGCTGCCTCTATCTGTGGCTGCCCTGCTCAGCCTGATAGCCGCCTATTATCTGCAGCGAGCCTTCATTGCCCAGGACAGCCTGTCCGGCTTAGATCCCGAAGTTCTCCGACTGGCAGGCGACGTTGCCTCCGTCAGCAGCCTGACCGGGGGCTCCCTGGTGGCTGACAGGCAAATCAACACCACTGTGCCGCTGGTTTCCGTGCCTACTAGGTGCGTCACTAATCCCTAACTCTTGCCACGCGTCCGGGGTTCGAATCTGGTGAAATTTGTACAAATAGGACATTGTATCCAAGGGGTTAGAGCTTCGTTGAGAGTTTGGGAGTTCTCGGCACAAGGGAAACTGGTCGTGTCTTAGAAGCAGGCAAAATGATTTGAAGCAATTTTCACACGATCCATGCATTACTGTCGAACCCGCGATCATCAACCATCTGCCACTATCCACCCCTGATCTGCTACTATCCCCCCCTGATCTGCCACGATCCACCCCTGATCTGCCACTATCCACCCCTGATCTGCCACTATCCACCCCTGATCTGCCACTATCCACCCCTGATCTGCCACTATCCACCCCTGATCTGCCACTATCCACCCCTGATCTGCCACTATCCACCCCTGATCTGCCACTATCCACCCCTGATCTGCCACTATCCACCCCTGATCTGTCACTATCCACCCCTGATCTGTCACTATCCACCCCTGATCTGCCACTATCCACCCCTGATCTGCCACTATCCACCCCTGATCTGCCACTATCCACCCCTGATCTGCCACTATCCACCCCTGATCTGCCACTATCCACCCCTGATCTGCCACTATCCACCCCTGATCCGCCACTATCCACCCCTGATCTGCCACTATCCACCCCTGATCCGCCACTATCCACCCCTGATCTGCCACTATCCATTCCTGATCTGCCAGAATCGATCCCCGATCCGCCACTATCCATCACTGATCTGCCATTATCTGTTTCAGCCATTATCCCACTCGCCAACACGCACAGGATAGTCCGGCCGATATTCGAGCAGTGCCCGAAGGTTGGCGAATGCACAGCCGACGTTGTCCATGCCCGTCTAGGCCTCAACGAGCCACTGAGCTTCAAGGAGCGCACAATACTGGCTTGCTCGCCGCAGTTCTTTCCTCTCTGTTTCTCGCCTGAGTCTAGCGCCATCACCAGCCTGCTGCAAGTTTTGGTCCGCGCCATCTGGGGTGTTGTCATCTTCTTCGTATTTGTGACCAATTTTTCCCGAATCTTTTCCAAAGCGTCTCCGGGTGGCGGCGCCTATTCCCGCCTGATGACATTGGCCACCCTAGTGGCCTTCGTATTCCCAGTTGTTGTGTCCTATCGCTTCCTTCTCATGACTCTGCTGTTCATTCCCAGCTTATTCCTGGATTTCGGCGGCGGCTACATCGCCGGCATGATTGCTGAGGCCGTGTTCAACGGTCCCTTCCAGACGTTGATGCAGAATCTAAATCAGACTCAACTGTCGATGCAATGCTTCATGATGTCCGGCAGCGACTTGGCCGAGGCTGGTATGAAACTAGCCCTAAAACCGTTCGTGAATGCGGCACACGAGTACATGACAACCACTCTACTGCTCAGCTTCCTATTCAAACGATTGAATTCTAGCTCTAAAAGTTTGCATCACCAATACAACGGCGGCAGTCAGCCAATGATGGACGATCTGATGGTGTCCAATGCAGACATGGACAAAAATGTCTACAACGAAATCGGCTCGCCGCAGAACCCTGACGTGATGGATCCCCAGCTAGACCAGGCCTCCAGACAGGCCGACCAGGTGTTGGAGGAGTCTGAAAAAGAAGAAGAAATGGCGGAGTCGCGGGCTATAGTGGCCATGAACAGACGATTAGAGAGGGGCAAAGTGGTTGTCAGGTTTGCCAAAAAACAGTTCAACAAGTTCACCGCGGCCCTGGCGCGGGCCAGAGACAAATTTAAAAAGATAATGAAAAATAAGTGCAAAGCGCTGCTGTTTGACATTGTGAACAAATGTCACAAGGTTGGCAACCAGTTGTGTGGAAAATTGAACGGTGAAGTGCCGTGGTACATGAGGCTGGTCAATCTGGTATTAAAAGTGTTTGACTGCCCCGCTGTGCGACAAAAATGGGACCAAAGCATTTGCGAGAAAGTCAAGCCGAGCGATTTTATTAAGAAGATATGCATCAAATACGCCCGGGTAATTTGGCACCAATTCAAATTTCCCGACTAGAGTTTGAGCACAAGTTCTTTAACTCAAATCAGCACTTTTTCATATTTTCAGAGCACCTCACCTCTGGCAGGAATTGGTAGCGAGTTCAAGAACGCGTTTAGGCTGATTGAAAATCTGATCCATTTCGTCGCTGTGGAGTTGGGATTTACAACCGTTATCAGCCGTTTCATGCCCAATATTGGCATTGACGATGTAAGCGCGGGATTTCAGCATGGTGTATGGGAAGGCATGAGTGGGGTAGGTTGGAGTGGATTACAGTAAGCAGGAGTGGATTAGAGTAAGCAGGAGTGGATTAGGGTAGGCAGGAATGAATTAGAGTGAGCAGGAGTGGATTAGAGTAAGCAGGAGTGGATTAGAGTAAGCAGGAGTGGATTAGAGTAAGCAGGAGTGGATTAGAGTGAGCAGGAGTGGATTAGAGTGAGCAGGAGTGGATTAGAGTGAGCAGGAGTGGATTAGAGTGAGCAGGAGTGGATTAGGGTAGGCAGGAGTGGATTAGAGTCAGTAGGAGTGGCACAGGGTAGGAGTGGATTAGGGTAGGCAGGAATGGAGTAGGGTAGGCAGGAATGGATTAGAGTCAGTAGGAGTGGCACAGGGCAGGACTGGAGTGGGCAGCCTCCAATGTAAGCCCCGCGTCTTCCCTCAGATAATCGCGGCCATGGCAGCGGCTGCCTTCATGCTAATTGAAGCGGCCAGCATTAGTATCTTGAGTCAATTCTGGGTACTCATCAATAGCATGATGATTGGCGCCATCATTGCTGAAACATTCATTTTTATAAAGCGTTACAACACGGTAAGTCTGATCAAATTGGCAGATGATTGCAGTGATCAGAACCTTTGCACAGAAGCTGCGATGAAATTCTCCAGGACCTGTCATTCTGCAATCACTACGTGACCCAGCCGCTGATTGACATTGACTATCGGCGCAAGCAGACCATAATTGACCCGGTGACGCAGCGTTCACGCGACTCGCTGCTGCCCTTCGCCGGCTGGGAGATGAGAGAGCCGGTGTGGCTCGGAGAGGAGCACGAAGAAGAGTCTCTGACGTACCCGGAGCAGGTGGGCCTGACTGTTGGCGAGAAGGCTCAGATCAAGCGGAAATTCACCGCGGACGCTGGCATGCTCGTGATCATCGGCATTATCTTCCTGACGAACTTTTTCATTACGGCAGCCATTGATACTATGAACGCCGGCCTGCCTGCCAACCTCACATTCGAGGGCAACTCGAAGCTCAATATTACAGTGCACGGACTCGACGCTAGTTTGGCCAAGAGAATCACCTTCGGTGTGGTGCGGGATTTGACTCAAACAGCTGTGGTCAACAGCACGGTTGAGCTGGAGGCGTGCAAGGTGATGCTTTGATTCTCAAATCCTAGAATTCAAACGACTGTACAAATCAGTTCGTACGAGTATATTAACATTAAGCTCCCAAAATAATAATTTTTAGCGCTCCAGAACTTTACTGACTACTTCAAGTAGGAAGTCACTTAAGAAATCAAACTCAAATTTACTGCAGGTGATTACAAAGCGGATCGATAACGAGCAACTGAAGACGGTGATAGTGATGGTATTGATGAAACTGTGCATGAACCTTCTCTATGGCTACATGAGTAGGCTCAGGCCCTACATCTGCGCCCTGTTCTACCCGGAGCAGCAGCGCCGGCGCACGGTGGCCCTCTACAACCAGCTGCTGCGAAGGCGGGCCAAGCGGCAGAAGACTTTCAAAATTCAGGCAAGAAATAATTTATATTCAGTTTGTTCATAAGCTATAACCCGACAAACGTTTTTAAACCGCTATTAAACTCCAATCCGTCAGAAATTTACAATCCATTAATAACCTCCAATCTTTAAAAAACCTCAAATTCGTTGCATAATCCATAATCCGTTTAAAATCTTCAAACCGTTAATCATCTCGTATCCGAAAAAAATTTCAAACTGTTATTAAACTCTAATTCGTTAATAATCTCTACAATCAGTTACTTATCTCCAATCCTTTAGCTAAATCCAATCAGTTACTTATATCCAATCAGTTACTTATATCCAATCAGTAAATTATATCCAATCAGTTACTTATATCCAATCAGTAAATTATATCCAATCAGTTACTTATATCCAATCAGTTAATTATATCGAATCAGTTACTTATATCCAATCAGTTACTTATATCCAATCAGTTACTTATATCCAATCAGTTAATTATATCCAATCAGTTACTTTTATCCAATCAGTTAGTTATCTCCAATCAGTTACTTATCTCCAATCAGTTAGTTATATCCAATCAGTTACTTATATCCAATCAGTTACTTATATCCAATCAGTTACTTATATCCAATCAGTTAATTATATCCAATCAGTTACTTTTATCCAATCAGTTACTTATCTCCAATCAGTTACTAATCTCCAATCAGTTAGTTATATCCAATCAGTTACTTTTATCCAATCAGTTACTTATCTCCAATCAGTTACTTATCTCCAATCAGTTAGTTATATCCAATCAGTTACTTATATCCAATCAGTTACTTATATCCAATCAGTAAATTATATCCAATCAGTTACTTATATCCAATCAGTAAATTATATCCAATCAGTTACTTATATCCAATCAGTTAATTATATCGAATCAGTTACTTATATCCAATCAGTTACTTATATCCAATCAGTTACTTATATCCAATCAGTTAATTATATCCAATCAGTTACTTTTATCCAATCAGTTACTTATCTCCAATCAGTTACTTATATCCAATCAGTTAATTATATCCAATCAGTTACTTATCTCCAATCAGTTACTTATCTCCAATCAGTTAGTTATATCCAATCAGTTACTTATATCCAATCAGTTACTTATATCCAATCAGTTACTTATATCCAATCAGTTAATTATATCCAATCAGTTACTTTTATCCAATCAGTTACTTATCTCCAATCAGTTACTAATCTCCAATCAGTTAGTTATATCCAATCAGTTACTTTTATCCAATCAGTTACTTATCTCCAATCAGTTACTTATCTCCAATCAGTTAGTTATATCCAATCAGTTACTTATATCCAATCAGTTACTTATATCCAATCAGTAAATTATATCCAATCAGTTACTTATATCCAATCAGTAAATTATATCCAATCAGTTACTTATATCCAATCAGTTAATTATATCGAATCAGTTACTTATATCCAATCAGTTACTTATATCCAATCAGTTACTTATATCCAATCAGTTAATTATATCCAATCAGTTACTTTTATCCAATCAGTTACTTATCTCCAATCAGTTACTTATCTCCAATCAGTTAGTTATATCCAATCAGTTACTTATATCCAATCAGTTACTTATATCCAATCAGTTACTTATATCCAATCAGTTAATTATATCCAATCAGTTACTTTTATCCAATCAGTTACTTATCTCCAATCAGTTACTAATCTCCAATCAGTTAGTTATATCCAATCAGTTACTTTTATCCAATCAGTTACTTATCTCCAATCAGTTACTTATCTCCAATCAGTTAATTATATCCAATCAGTTAATTATATCCAATCAGTTAGTTATATCCAATCAGTAAATTATATCCAATCAGTGACTTATATCCAATCAGTAAATTATATCCAATCAGTTACTTATATCCAATCAGTTAATTATATCGAATCAGTTACTTATATCGAATCAGTTACTTATATCCAATCAGTTACTTATATCCAATCAGTTACTTATATCCAATCAGTTAATTATATCTAATCAGTTACTTTTATCCAATCAGTTACTTATCTCCAATCAGTTAGTTATATCCAATCAGTTACTTATATCCAATCAGTTACTTATATCCAATCAGTTAATTATATCCAATCAGTTACTTTTATCCAATCAGTTACTTATCTCCAATCAGTTACTTATCTCCAATCAGTTAGTTATATCCAATCAGTTACTTTTATCCAATCAGTTACTTATCTCCAATCAGTTACTTATCTCCAATCAGTTAGTTATATCCAATCAGTGACTTATATCCAATCAGTAAATTATATCCAATCAGTTACTTATATCCAATCAGTTAATTATATCGAATCAGTTACTTATATCGAATCAGTTACTTATATCCAATCAGTTACTTATATCCAATCAGTTACTTATATCCAATCAGTTAATTATATCTAATCAGTTACTTTTATCCAATCAGTTACTTATCTCCAATCAGTTACTTATCTCCAATCAGTTAGTTATATCCAATCAGTTACTTATATCCAATCAGTTACTTATATCCAATCAGTTACTTATATCCAATCAGTTAATTATATCCAATCAGTTACTTTTATCCAATCAGTTACTTATCTCCAATCAGTTACTTATCTCCAATCAGTTAGTTATATCCAATCAGTTACTTTTATCCAATCAGTTACTTATCTCCAATCAGTTAGTTATCTCCAATCAGTTAGTTATATCCAATCAGTTAGTTATATCCAATCAGTTAGTTATATCCAATCAGTTACTTATCTCCAATCAGTAAATTATATCCAATCAGTTACTTATCTCCAATCAGTTAGTTATATCCAATCAGTTAGTTATATCCAATCAGTTACTTATCTCCAATCAGTTAATTATATCGAATCAGTTACTTATATCCAATCAGTTAGTTATATCCAATCAGTTAGTTATATCCAATCAGTTAATTATATCCAATCAGTTAGTTATATCCAATCAGTTAATTATATCCAATCAGTTAATTATATCTAATCAGTTAGTTATATCCAATCAGTTACTTATATCCAATCAGTTACTTATCTCCAATCAGTTAGTTATATCCAATCAGTTACTTATATCCAATCAGTTAATTATATCGAATCAGTTACTTATATCCAATCAGTTAATTATATCCAATCAGTTACTTATCTCCAATCAGTTAGTTATATCCAATCAGTTACTTTTTTCCAATCAGCTACTTATCTCCAATCAGTTAATTATATCGAATCAGTTACTTATATCCAATCAGTTAATTATATCCAATCAGTTAGTTATATCCAATCAGTTACTTATCTCCAATCAGTTAATTATATCCAATCAGTTAGTTATATCCAATCAGTTAATTATATCCAATCAGTTACTTATCTCCAATCAGTTAGTTATATCCAATCAGTTAGTTATATCCAATCAGCTACTTATCTCCAATCAGTTACTTATCTCCAATCAGTTAGTTATATCCAATCAGTTACTTATATCCAATCAGTTAATTATATCCAATCAGTTAATTATATCCAATCAGTTAGTTATATCGAATCAGTTACTTATATCCAATCAGTTAATTATATCCAATCAGTTAGTTATATCCAATCAGTTAATTATATCTAATCAGTTACTTTTATCCAATCAGTTACTTATATCCAATCAGTTAGTTATATCCAATCAGTTAGTTATATCCAATCAGCTACTTATCTCCAATCAGTTAATTATATCCAATCAGTTAATTATATCCAATCAGTTACTTATATCCAATCAGTAAATTATATCCAATCAGTTACTTATATCCAATCAGTAAATTATATCCAATCAGTTAATTATATCTAATCAGTTAGTTATATCGAATCAGTTACTTATATCCAATCAGTTAATTATATCCAATCAGTTAGTTATATCCAATCAGTTAATTATATCCAATCAGTTACTTATATCCAATCAGTTACTTATATCCAATCAGTTAATTATATCCAATCAGTTACTTATATCCAATCAGTTAATTATATCCAATCAGTTAATTATATCCAATCAGTTAGTTATATCGAATCAGTTACTTATATCCAATCAGTTAATTATATCCAATCAGTTAGTTATATCGAATCAGTTACTTATATCCAATCAGTTAATTATATCCAATCAGTTAGTTATATCCAATCAGTTACTTTTATCCAATCAGTTAGTTATATCCAATCAGTTAATTATATCCAATCAGTTACTTATCTCCAATCAGTTAGTTATATCCAATCAGTTAATTATATCCAATCAGTTACTTATATCCAATCAGTTAATTATATCCAATCAGTTAATTATATCGAATCAGTTACTTATATCCAATCAGTTAATTATATCCAATCAGTTAGTTATATCCAATCAGTTAGTTATATCCAATCAGTTAGTTATATCCAATCAGTTAGTTATATCCAATCAGTTAATTATATCCAATCAGTTAGTTATATCCAATCAGTTAATTATATCCAATCAGTTAATTATATCTAATCAGTTAGTTATATCCAATCAGTTAATTATATCCAATCAGTTAGTTATATCCAATCAGTTAATTATATCCAATCAGTTAGTTATATCCAATCAGTTAGTTATATCCAATCAGTTAGTTATATCCAATCAGTTAATTATATCCAATCAGTTAGTTATATCCAATCAGTTAATTATATCCAATCAGTTACTTATCTCCAATCAGTTAGTTATATCCAATCAGTTAGTTATATCCAATCAGTTAGTTATATCCAATCAGTTAGTTATATCCAATCAGTTAGTTATATCCAATCAGTTAGTTATATCCAATCAGTTAATTATATCCAATCAGTTAGTTATATCCAATCAGTTAATTATATCCAATCAGTTAGTTATATCCAATCAGTTAGTTATATCCAATCAGTTACTTATATCCAATCAGTTAGTTATATCCAATCAGTTACTTTTATCCAATCAGTTAGTTATATCCAATCAGTTAATTATATCCAATCAGTTACTTATCTCCAATCAGTTAGTTATATCCAATCAGTTACTTATATCCAATCAGTTACTTATATCCAATCAGTTACTTTTATCCAATCAGCTACTTATCTCCAATCAGTTAGTTATCTCCAATCAGTTAGTTATATCCAATCAGTTACTTATATCCAATCAGTTACTTTTATCCAATCAGTTACTTATCTCCAATCAGTTACTTATCTCCAATCAGTTAGTTATATCCAATCAGTTACTTATATCCAATCAGTTACTTATATCCAATCAGTTACTTATATCCAATCAGCTACTTATATCCAATCAGTTAGTTATATCCAATCAGTTAGTTATATCCAATCAGTTAATTATATCCAATCAGTTAGTTATCTCCAATCAGTTAGTTATATCCAATCAGTTAGTTATATCCAATCAGTTAATTATATCCAATCAGTTACTTATATCCAATCAGCTACTTATATCCAATCAGTTACTTATATCCAATCAGTTAATTATATCGAATCAGTTACTTATATCCAATCAGTTACTTATATCCAATCAGTTACTTATATCCAATCAGTTAATTATATCCAATCAGTTACTTTTATCCAATCAGTTACTTATCTCCAATCAGTTACTTATCTCCAATCAGTTAGTTATATCCAATCAGTTACTTATATCCAATCAGTTACTTTTATCCAATCAGTTACTTATCTCCAATCAGTTACTTATCTCCAATCAGTTAGTTATATCCAATCAGTTACTTTTATCCAATCAGTTACTTATCTCCAATCAGTTACTTATCTCCAATCAGTTAGTTATATCCAATCAGTTACTTTTATCCAATCAGTTACTTATCTCCAATCAGTTACTTATCTCCAATCAGTTAGTTATATCCAATCAGTTAATTATATCCAATCAGTTACTTATCTCCAATCCCTTAATGATCTCAAGTCTGTTACCAATCATCATTCTCTTATCATGATAATAATAAATTCGTTAGTTATCCCGAGCGATCCGTTAATTAGCCCAAATCTGAACGCCAATTCGCCAGATTCTCCATCGCATCCTGGCAGAGAGGTTCAACATTCTTCCATTCGGCTTCGTTACCCGACTGCGTCTGAAGTCGCCGACCTGGAATTCCATATTTCGCAGCCTGCCATTTATGAATGGCAACGTGATCTGCCTGTGCTGCGGCGATCCGGGGTTCGAACAGTTCAAACTGTGTCTTGACTGCAACGGGTCCTACTGCACGCCCTGTTGGTACCAGCTGAACTCAATGTGCCTGCTCTGCATCCTGCTGTTTAAGCGGCTCGCTTTGGACTACGAAGAGAAAAGATATAAGAAACGGCTGGCGATGCAGATTGAGAGCGGAGTAAATCAAGAGACTTAGCTGGCTGAGAATGTCTGACTTAGAAATCTTTACTTTTGATTTATTAGGTCCGAGAAATTACTTAATAGATTGTGTATAGAAGCTGGTATTCTATCTAACAGGTGGTATCCTGTCTAACAGGTGGTATCCTGTCTAACAGGTGGTATCCTGTCTAACTGGTGGTATCCTGTCTAACAGGTGGTATCCTGTCTAACAGGTGGTATCCTGTCTAACTGGTGGTATCCTGTCTAACAGGTGGTATCCTGTCTAACAGGTGGTATCCTGTCTAACTGGTGGTATCCTGTCTAACAGGTGGTATCCTGTCTAACAGGTGGTATCCTGTCTAACTGGTGGTATCCTGTCTAAAAGGTGGTATCCTGTCTAACAGGTGGTATCCTGTCTAACAGGTGGTATCCTGTCTAACAGGTGGTATCCTGTCTAACTGGTGGTATCCTGTCTAACAGGTGGTATCCTGTCTAACAGGTGGCATTTTGTCTAACAGGTGGTATCCTGTCTAACAGGTGGTATCCTGTCTAACAGGTGGTATCCTGTCTAACAGGTGGTATCCTGTCTAACAGGTGGTATCCTGTCTAACAGGTGGCATTTTGCCTAACAGGTGGTTTACTGTCTAACAGGTGGTATCCTGTCTAACAGGTGGTATCCTGTCTAACAGGTGGTATTTTGTCTAACAGGTGGTATTTTGTCTAACAGGTGGTATCCTGTCTAACTGGTGGTATCTTGTCTAACTGGTGGTATCCTGTCTAACTGGTGGTATCTTGTCTAACTGGTGGTATCCTGTCTAACTGGTGGTTTACTGTCTAACAGGTGGTATTTTGCCTAACAGGTGGTTTACTGTCTAACAGGTGGTATTCTGTCTAACAGGTGGTATCCTGTCTAACAGGTGGTTTATTGTCTAACAGGTGTTGTTCTGTCTAACAGGTGATGTATCCTGTCTAACAGGTGTTGTTCTGTCTAACAGGTGGTATCCTGTCTAACAGGTGATGTATTTGGCTGCTACTCATACAGGTGGTGTCCTTATCTCACATTAGTTAGAATTAGAATGTCAAACAAAGCTCGCATATGTTAACTGACAAACCTCTTAGTTCATTATTGACTAAACAATCTAAATGGCGCATAGATCAAAGCATATTTTTCTGTTTGCTGCTAATAAAAGTGCAGTCTGGTACTTAGAAGTGGTTTGAACCACCTAGGTAATGCACTTTAAATCCTAATTTCTAACAAAACATATACTCGACATTTTTGCAGGCCTCTGTTATAAGCCTTATAAACAGTAAATTTAGGCAGAAAAGGAATTATTATAATTAATTTTTTTTCCATTTCTTCAACTTAAGGTACTGGGAGCTAATTAGTAAGACAATTGAACAGTGGATTCAACAGTGGATATTTTTGATTGGCCATTTCAATTCATGGTTAGAAAAACAGGAAACCAAGGATGGTCGGTGGTTCGTAACAAATAACAGATTTGTTTTGTGAAGGGAGCCTATAGTTAAGTTAAGCATTTAATTTTTTGTTTGTGTGGCAGAATTAATGCGGATAAAATATTGAAAGTAAAAACACATTGGAACAAAGCTCTTGTGCAGTCTTTGTTCAGTAAATCACGAAATGGCCTAGGTCAGCGCCTTACAGTTTAAATCTGAAAGCTTGGAAAATTTCATAGATATTTTTTGCATAGAAGGCCGATTTTCGATAAAAAAAAAACAAGGCTAAAACAAAACAAAACAGAACTTGTACAACAGAGACTGGCGTCTGTCTTTAAGAACAATGGGTCTTCATCTAGTGCAGGGGTCGGCAAACTTATTAGCGTGCGGGCCACGGACAGAACCTAAAAGACGACAGCGGGCCGCATTAACTGTAGGAATATGAGACATGGGAGAAATGAGACACGGGATAAATGAGACAAGGGAGGGATAAGACAGGGGAGAGATGAGACAGGCGAGAGATGAGACAGGGGAGAGATGAGACAGGGGAAAGATGAGACAGGGGAGAGATGAGACAGGCGAGAGATGAGACAGGGGAGAGATGAGACAGGGGAGAGATGAGACAGGGGAGAGTTGAGTCAGGGAAGAGATGAGACAGGGGAGAGATGAGACAGGGGAGAGATGAGACAGGGGAAAAATGAGACAGGGGAGAGATGAGACACGGGAGAGTTGAGTCAGGGAAGAGATGAGACAGGGGAGAGATGAGACAGGGGAGAGTTGAGTCAGGGAAGAGATGAGACAGGGGAGAGATGAGACAGGGGAGAGATGAGACAGGGGAAAGATGAGACAGGAGAGATATGAGACAGGGGAGAGATGAGACAGGGGAGAGTTGAGTCAGGGAAGAGATGAGACAGGGGAGAGATGAGACAAGGGAGAGATGAGACAGGGGTGAGATGAGTCAGAGAATAGATAAGACAGGGGAGAGATGAGACAGGGGAGAGACGAGACAGGGAAGAGATGAGACACAGAAGAGATGAGACTCAGGAGAGATGAGACTCAGGAGAGATGAGACACAGGAGAGATAAAAGACACAGGAAAGATAAGACAGGGGAGAGATCAGATAGGATACTATAGGTGTTGGAAGGGGCAAGGGGCCGGATTTGGGAGCTTCGAGGGCCGCATCTGGCCCGCGGGCCGGAGTTTGCCGACCCCTGATCTAGTGCTAACAGGCACGCTCGGAGATAGGCTGTAATAGAGGCACTACAGAACAATACAGAGACGTTAGTAACACCCTGGAAATGTAAAAACAGTTCTGTGAGTGCTGTTTGCTGTGATTCAAAAATAGCATAAGCGTTTCTTTACATTCCAAGAAGATTAACTGATTCAGCAACCTATGCGATGCGAAATATGCGCGAATGTGTACGAGATTCTGAGCTTGTGCTCAACATGTGACCAGGGCTTTTGATCGTCAAAAAGTATTTTCTGGCTTATATGAAGTCAGAAGAATCATAAGATTGCGTTTCGAGTGCTTTTTAGACCTGGTCACATTAAATCGTCACCCATTGGCTGGAATTCTGGGCCCCACCCCACTCCATCAAGCCAATCCCACTCCGCCAGTCATTCCCCTATCTAATCTCTGATTGGCTGTCGCAAAAAGATACAAAGTCCAGCGAGAAAAAATATTAAAATACACGAGGCATCGACTGCACTGGCTCATTGCCGCTGCTCAGAATGGGCCGAGAGCACCTGCTCAACCACCGACCAGAGGCAGTTCTCGGCCGGGAACTGGTTGTCAACCAACGTCACCAGCAGGTAGCTGTCAGCAATTCCCTGAATCAACCGACGGCTGGTGGAACCCTCCGGGTACAGGTTCGCCCACTCCTGTGTCCACAGACCGAAGGCTTCGTCCTTCCAGGCCATGAAGGCGCTGTTGTCGCACACGGTTGGCTGAATGATTTCAGAGGCCGGGAAGACGCCCCAGGTGAGGGCGATCGGCTGCTGCTGGCTGAAATTAAGCCGATTCACTGTGCCCTCCCGGTTGACAATCTGGTAGTTGACGCGGGGCGTGAAGCGCTCCAGGACTTGCTGGAATGGTGCGAAGTTCATTTGTCATCCTTGTGGCTTCTTGACCAAACTCAGCACACATCTCCCAACTCCACATCGCCGCGGTAAAATAGCCCTCAACTCCGACCCACCTCCAGCGCGGCCAGGAAATGTCCGGGCAGGAAGAACTCCAGGTAGGCCTTCTGGTAGACGTAGCCGCCGGGCTCGCCCCAGCCGTAGGTCGGGTCCTCGCTAGGCAGGCCGTTAACATTGGGCTGTGAGTTGATGGTGAGCACACCGCGACTATTGAGCAGCAGCAGCTGGTCGCGAATGTCGCAGCTCTCTCGCTGCAGCTCATCGTCGCTCCAGGGCAGGCGGGTGACGCGAACGCCGTTCTGGTTGGGCTCGCCGGAGACGAAGTTGACAAACACGCGCCAGACGTCGGCCTCGCTAGCTAGCTCCTCGCCCCACATGCTCAGCCTGTCCTTCTTGCTGGCGCGGACTGCGCGAACGGCGTGGTCGAGGGAGCTGCTTAGAAACTAAGTCTTAGAATGGAATATTTTAATGTTTCACGATTAAATTGAATAGTACTCACCTGTGAGATAAAAGAGGTAATAATCTTTCAGATCGCCGAATGCCGGCGCGTCCGGGCGGCCCCAGCGACCGTTGGGAAATTCTTCCCAGTGTAGAGTCCGGTGCACATAGCTAGTTGGCCGATTGGACCAGAATACGGGCCGGACTAGTTCGCCGCAGCGTTCGTGATTTGCCGAGTGTTTCCATGGCAACGGCCGGGGCAGGTCCTCGTGCCAGAGGCCGATGTTACGCAAGATCTCGATGGTGGCTACCTCCCGATTCAGTGTGTAGAAGTGAATGCCTGAGAAATGTGACACGGAGAAGAAAGTTATTTGCATCTACATTTTCGAGCGCTATCGGCTATCGGCTATTGGTAATTTTAATTGCTCCATATTGTCTAAGCCACACAAATGAATGCGGCCTCGCCTTCACTCACCGTGCACTTCGCCGCTCTCCAACAGCCGCCGGCAGAGCTGCGTGCACTGGAAGATGCCGTAGTTTCTAATGGCCTCGTCGTTCTCCTTGATCGGCTCGATGGTGCGAATGATCTCATCCGGGACGGCCAGCTTGGACAGTTTTACAATGTGCCGCAGAGATTGGTAGGCCTGAATTGGAAGCACTCCTGGAATGATGGGACACCGAATGCCCAGCTGCCTGCAGTCCGATTGGAACTTCAAGAAGGTCTCGGCCTCGAAGAAAAGCTGAGTTATGATGAAGTCTGCGCCGGCGTCCACCTATGGGTAGAAGGGGGGCAGATTGCGAGGTGAGAGGGAGACAGGAAAGGTTTGAAAGGATGGATAAGGGATGCAGAGAGTTGAAGGACGAGGAGGGATGAAGGATGCTGTGAGATAAATGGGAAGTAGGGATGAGGGATGTTAAGAGATGGAGGTGCAAGGAAGGGTGAGGGATGCTGGGAGATGGAGGGCAAGGAAGGGTGAGGGATGCTGTGAGATTGAGGGCCAGGAAGGGTGAGGGATGCTGGGAGATGGAGGGGAAGGAAGGATTAGGGATGCTGGGAGATGGAGGGGAAGGAAGTGTGAGGGATGCTGGGACATGGAGGGGAAGGAAGGATGAGGGATGCTGGGAGATGGAGGGGAAGGGTGAGGGATGCTGGGAGATGGAGGGGAAGGGTGAGGGATGCTGGGAGATGGAGGGGAAGGAAGGGTGAGGGATGCTGGGACATGGAGGGGAAGGAAGGATGAGGGATGCTGGGAGATGGAGGGGAAGGAAGGGTGAGGGATGCTGGGACATGGAGGGGAAGGAAGGATGAGGGATGCTGGGAGATGGAGGGGAAGGAAGGGTGAGGGATGCTGGGACATGGAGGGGAAGGAAGGATGAGGGACGCTGGGACATGGAGGGGAAGGAAGGATGAGGGATGCTGGGAGATGGAGGGGAAGGGTGAGGGATGCTGGGAGATGGAGGCGAAGGAAGGGTGAGGGATGCTGGGAGATGGAGGGGAAGGAAGGACATGAAATCAATAAGTGGAATTAGGTGTTAAACTAGCAGCTGGACCTAAATGATCAAATGACAACAATCCCAGAAAGCATAAACACGAGCTAGCAATAATTGACTAAAGGAGAGGTGTGCAGTCCCTAGTTTTGCTTTGGGGCTTTCTCCGGGAATTTCTGGCCAACATGCTGCGTTATCTAATCTAAATGAGCGCTTCTAAAAAAAGAACTCATGTTAGTATGTGCTCCGAATTAGATAAGAAAATCCGGTGAACGGCGGCGGGGAAACCCCCAACACTTTCGCTACAGGTATTTCACCCGCACTGTCTAAGATAGTCGGTGGAATTTTCCTAGTTTGCCTATCAGAGGTCCAAGGCAATGTGTTCAATCTCTACTAAGGCTTGATTTAATTGAACGAAATGGACTCTCAACTTGTTATCTCTGTGAACATTTTCGCTACTTACTATATTATTATTACTTTTTGTGAATACAAACACTTTGCTGCTTAAAATTCAATTTCGCCTTTACATCTTCTTTCACTCTCTTCTCCTCGCCCTCAAAAGGACTCAAACCCCCGTAGATTACTCTCTCCCCACTCGCTTCACTCTCTCTATAAATCTCTTTAGCTGTATCTCTTTCTCTTTAATCTATCTCAGAGAAGTCACATGCAGTGCAAAAGCATGAACTTCACAGCGGCAAAGTCACCTTCTCCTTGAGCCTGAGCAGGTCCTCAGCGTAGCTGGTCGCCTCCGGGTGTCCGGTCGGATAGCCGGCCACGCAGATGTTGAAGAAGCTGCCGTAGCGCTTCCGAATTAGCCGCACCAAGTCGACTGCGTAACGAAAGTCGCCAAGCAGTTCGGAGCCATCGCCAACGTTGCTGCCGTCGCCGCCACCGTTGCTGCCGGGCTCCTCCTGAGTTTCTGGCAGGTCGCCACGCAGGGCTAAAATATTTTTCAGGCCGAGGCTCTTTGCTCTCTCCAGAGCCGCCGTCATCCGCTCCTCGGGCAGGCCGACGCAGGTGACGTGCAGCATTGTGTCGATGCCGCTGTAGTTGAGCATGGCCGAGGCCACCATAATTGACGACGTTGGCGCGTCGCTCATCGGATTGCCAGCCGGATGCCAAGTGACGTCGCAGAATAGGGGCCGGCCCTTGGCGAATCGGTCGAACTTCGATATGAGATTGACAGCGCCGCTGGCTGTGCGCGGCGGAAAGAATTCGCACGAGAACCAGCGCTTGCCCTTCTCGATGCGCCGATTGATTCGGCTGATGAGCGGCCGGTACTGGGCGATTGGCAGCACCGGTGATTGGGGCCTGCTGTCATGGTTGTCAATGGTCTCCGTGGCGGTGCTGGAGCTGTCGCCGCTGGAGACGCGGGACAGCTTCAGGGGGGCATCGGTGGCGTGGCCGTTCTCTTGTAGCGGCTCCATAAGGAAGAGTAGGACGCTGGATTACTAAGGACTTGTGTGCTCCACTAGCGAATAGGGCAGGGGGTCTGGAGGGGGTGTATGCGTCGTACAGAGTTGGGGTGGGTTGCGGTTGAATGAAGGTTGATAGAAAGTGGGTTTGAGAAAGCCCTCCCTTTGCGAGACAAGAGGCGTGGAAAGCAAGCTGAGCTAGACGAGAATCACTCGGGCTAAGGCGGTCTAGTTTTATAGGCGCGGAGAGGGACTGGGTGGGGCGGTTTCGGAATTCCCCGACCTTGAGTGAATCTCTGTCCCGCCCGGCCGGTATTGGCCCCGGACCATGAACTGTTCGGGCTGTACAGCCTAGCCCGGGAGTCGCCCCTCTGGTCACGCATGGGACGAGTGACGGAAACTACAGCGCTTTGGGTTTTCTGCCCGACCATGCCCCTCTACCCAGGTTCAAAATAAGTGCGTAGCATTCGTTTTACACACCCCTCAAGGCCACTACCGGTGAGGCGAGTTTAACGCAGTGTACATACTGTGCGGTACTGGGACAAAGTGTGCTTTTAGGCCGACTTTCCCGCATGGAAAGCTATCAAAAAGCGTTCAGAGGGAACCGAAAAATTTCTTTCAAGCTCTAAAGATAGGCGCGGAAACAAAAAACCGGTGTCTGAATTTACTAAATTTACCATTTCATTCGGTATTATAGTATTTACTGAATTATATAAGCTTTCACAAAAAAAATTTAATCGAAAAGTTAATGCACCCCAAATAATTCCTAACTTCGTTGCATGTTACTGAGGATTCCTTTTTACAAGTTTAGTCGCAGCAGCTCTTTAATTATAAACATTTATTAACTTTTAAATACAACCCAATTTGTGCTCAGGCTTACGAGTACGTATTAGCTTGTTTTGTCTCTCGAATTTGTTTATGCCGCTTAGAGAGACGTGTAAACAAGTTTGAGCTAAGCTAAAGTAAAGATAGTTAAAAGAAGAAGGCAAATATGAAAGTGAAGTCACGATGTAAAAATATTATTAAGATAATTAGACATTAGTAAAAACATCTCCGTTAATGGAGAACATTATAAGGGATCAGTAAAATTTATTTTAATAGACAAGGCAAACGAAAAAACTAATGTAACTTTTAAATTCTCTCGCAAATATAGAAATATAGAACTAGCTTTAAAATTGAATAATTGATTATGAAATTAAATAGGCAATGTTGGCAGAAAAAAACAGGCAAAATACAAGCGATAATTAAAAAAGAGTTCCAGATTTGTTTAGGCACACACACATACATACTACTCAATCTTAACTGGCCTAGATAAGTAGTTAAGAGACTTTTCATCAGTCATCACTTTATCTAGAAAATTTATGTTAACAAAATATATATTCCAATGGAAGAAAGAAAGCGTATCTACCCTTTTAAAAGGATTACTAAATAACATTAAGCTTGGAAAAAAAACACAAAATAATATTATTAAAAACAAAGAGAAAACGGTGCAGCTTTTAGAGTTTGCAGCAGACAGAAATCGTAGGAAAAAAATTGAGCAAAAATGCTTAGCGCGAAAACAATTATTCTTTATTTATTATTTTGTTAAGCAGATTGCAGGAAAAAGAATTATGAAGTGGTCTGCCAACAAAAACTGTGCAACCAGAAAAAATTAAGTAGACAATGCTTACCAAGAATAGGTTAGTCAAATTTATAGAATTCTAGAATTCTACAATATAATTGGTTAATTTAAATCCTGTGTCCGACAAAAAAGCACGCAACAGAAAAAAACAGTATGACAAGGCGAGGAGTCGAGTGGCCAGTGTTTAAATTAAAATGTTATTTTTTCATTCAGGGTAGACAGCGTGAGTAACTATGCTAGGATTTTAAGTTCATAATGCATCGTCATCTAATTAGCTAACTTTAAAATACTACTTTCTAAGAAATGTTGAACTCACTGGAAAACTCGCACCTGCCATTCCGTTAGAGCAGCAACCAAGGAACAGCCATAGCTAACTGGAAAGCGATAACTATTGCCGCGATATTGGCTTTAGTCGATCAAATTGTGATATTTACAAAAACGCCATTGGATAAGTGGAAAGCAGACGGACAGAACTGGGCCAGAACAACAACAAACTAAATGATGAACAAAAGCTATAACAATTGAAACAGGAAAATTTATGACTGTAGCCAGACAGGCAAACAATAAAGTTTACAATTTAAATAAATCCTACCAACTGTTGCACTAACTCATCGGGCAACACACGAACACGTGCACACAAACTACTCAATTGGGTAAGTAGTATAGAAGAAAATATCAACAACATTTGCCAAGTTAGATAAATCTAGTAAAAATATCAATAAATCACTCGTTTCGCCTGTGAGCGCGTGTAGGTGCAAAAATTAATTAATTATCTAAGGAAAATTTGAAAGGCGCATTATTTAAACAATTACAAAATACGACGGAAAAAGATTACAAACAAAATGCGCCCGAACGAGACACACCAAAAAAAGAATAATTTACTACAGAATAGTCTTTTATTGACAAGACAATCAGAAGAACGATTCTAGACTATAGTGAATGAAAAGAATAGAAAATTTGGCCAGTGCAACTGTGAACCAGAGCGCATCTAATATATAAATAGACTATTGCTAAAGTACAGAAGATACGCGTTTAGTGAAGCACACCAGTATATAATATAATACATAATAAGTATACCTGCCTAAGCATAGATAGTACTTAGATAAATTTATAACGCTATGGGCTTTAGATTGGACCTTAATTGATCAACAGCAATTTTCTGCTGATCATAAAGTGTAACAGAATTTAGATCAAAGATGGGAATGAATCAAAAGTAGCGAAACACAAACAATTATTATCAGACTATCTGTAACAATATTTTAATATAACTGGAAAAACTAGTACTACTACTGAGAGCATAGCTAAGTAGTAACAAACGATTCTTAAAATGATAAATTCGTGTCCAAACTATATGTAGACAGCTGGCGTCTTACGAAGAGGTTAGAAGTAGTACTAAAAAGCTTATTGATTTTTTGGTGCACTTTTAGACTGCGCTCAGTTTGACACTTTGATTTGACTTGAAATAGCTTCATCGTGTCGGTGACGTTGCAGCTTCAGTTGGTATGACAACAGACAACTTGGCCTTTTCGATAGGACAAAGATCCGTGTTTGACAAACAAATCTGAGACAAGAGAGGCAAAGAAAAAAGTGGCAAAACAGAAGCCTAAGCATGAAAGCGGCGATGCTGTTTATTTTGTTAAACAATCGACAAAGGTTACGCCAGTGAATACGCGCACAAGGCTAACATGAGTGAGTAATTTTTTGCTTCAAAATATTTTGTGCACGCAACGAAAATAGTTGAATTCAATTTAACTCAAAATAAAACAAAGCACAGACAATCAGTATATGGTATTGTTATCCAGTACTATACCAATTAAGTCTACTTTGATCTCCCCGATAATAATTATAAGAGATTGTCTGAGCTTTTGAAAGCAGAAATCGGACATACAATCCCAAATTGGTGCTTTCCTGTACTTCGAAAACACATAAAAAGGCGTAAGTAATAGTAATTAATGTGGATTATTTCTATAAGCTGAGAACAGTTGTAGCAATGGGACCGGGATCAAACCGAAACAAATTATTTAGGGGGAAAACGACAGATTATAAACGACAAATATAATTAGACACAAAATAGAACGAAAACAGTCCTAAAATTGTAGTGCATAACTCCGTAATCAACAATAAACAATTATATAATAATGAAATAATTGAAATATCAATTAGCGATGATAGATTGCTTATTTAGCTCACAGCGATTGAACAAAATCAACAAAACTAAATATATATGCATGGATAATAGTAACACACGCATATATATATAAAATAATAATAGTGAGAACACGTACCTGCTCCCGCTTAGCAACGCAAAGACACCAAAAAAAGAGAAAACAACTAGGCAAAATGTGTCTGAATTTTCGCTGAACCTACGATTAAATTAGTGAGTCGCGGAGCCAATGGGTGAATGGAAATCTGTAAAAATAAGAAAACCTAGCTGGTACAAATGAGCGCGCCATCACAGAGTTCAAACAAACAAACTGAAAATATTTATAGATTTTTGTAGCTTTTCATTTTCAAAGATGACCAAATTAAAATTAGTAACAACGCAAACCGCCGCTTTTAAAAAGCGGCTAGTGACATTTGAAAAATAATTGTTAACATGTATGTATAGAAATGTATGGCACAGAACACGAATGGCGAAAACAATTTCTCTAGGATCACGTCGACCTTGGCTAAAGAAACAGAAATAGTTTCTTCTTAAATTTGGCCCAAATAATGCTGGCCGACAACAGAAAAAAACTACAGAAATAATATAATAAGATAAAGCATACGCTTACAAATATAAATAGCAGATTTTCACCTGTGGTGTAATGAAATATTTGTTACACCTAAGGAAAACTGACACACGCGCGGAGACTATGAGGAGCAGGAGAAATTGGTGTGGTGAAAAACCAGCGAATTACAGCTGAAGGAATCAAATTTAAACCAGCGCGAGTCTGCTGTGAAATCAAAGACTTTTGATTTCTGTGTTCGCAAAATAAATTGCAATAGGGGATGAGAGCGCTGACAAAATATGCATAGTATGCTCTAGTATAATGCTGCTGTGTATGCTAATTTAATGATAAATAATAAAAATAGCAGTTCAGGAACGTTTAAAACTGGTTAAATAATTCTACAATTGACTTCAAATTGTTTACTAAAAATCCACTAGTGTTCCAGTAAAATTTGCTGCACCTATGAACAAACGATTTGATAAACATTTTGCTTGACGACCTGTGAATATCAAATCAGTGTAAAACAACGAACGAACTAATGATCATTATCCGACTTTTCTCCTTAACTGATCCATCTGCCAATCTACAGAGACGAGGCGAGGCACTAAAAGAAGTAGTGCAACCCGCAAAGTGCATCTATGGCGCCTTGAATACGTAACTTTGGTTAAAAACAAAAACCGACAACGCCGCATAGAACAGTAGTTGAATGAGAGAAAAAACTAGACAGGCCAGAGTACCGAAAAACAGAGACGGAGAAAGAAAACTCGTTAATAAATTTAACTGCTCAAGCAGGCGAGGAGGCAGCAAGTATAGATTTTAATTTCTTCTGTAGTAGGATTCGATTTTGGCAAATTAGGCGTTGCTACCCGAGGCATTCCTGCTGCCCTGCTCGCGACCACCGCGACCGACGCTGCCATTGATGTTCGGCCGATGCTGCTGCTGTTGTTGCTGCTGGACAGTAACGGCACCTGGCGAAGCCTTCCAGACGTTGCCACGGTGAAAGCCCGATCGGGAGCCACCTGCAAGGTCGTGCCCGACGGTCGAGTCTCGGTCGGAGGCTTCCAAAGAGGCCTCCATAGAAGCTGGCGCCGGCTGCGACTGGACTGCGCTGGCCACAGCCCGACGAACAGTGGTGGCCGACGTTAGCGAAGTAGGCGAAGTCGGACAATCGGCAACGGTCTCACCAGCCGATGAGGCGGCGGCTGTTGCTGAAACGATGGCAGACACCGTGGCCACCTTTGAAGTAGTTGAGCCAGGCGGCACCGACTTCTTCAGAGCCGCGGCGTACGAAGTGCCACCGCCGCCACTTGCGCCTCCTGACTGCTGCTCCGGACTGGCGCCACCGTTGGCGGAGTCAGGCGAAGACTCGCCAGCAGAGGCGGCGGCAGTGGTTGCCACTACTGTCGCAGTCGCGGCAGTGCTTGCAATATTGCTCAAAACTGGAAGACCACCACCGTTGCCTGCAGCGGCAAGGTCTGCGGAAATCTCAGGGAAGTCGTTCTCCTTCAGCCGGAATTCTGGCGGGCCCTGCGGCGCGTGACCGGCGTGGTAGTCTCGGGCTGCTCCGCCGCCACGGCCACCACCTCGGCCGTATCCGTGACCTCGGCCTCCTCGACCGATGGCCGCTCGGCCGGGTGGTGGGCGATATTCATGGTGCTGCTGGTGCTGGTGATGCTGCGGCGGCTGAGGCTGCGACTGTGCCTGAGGCTGAGTTTGCTGCGGCTGTGCCTGTGTAGGAGGTGCCGCTCGTTGAGCTTGCACAGGAGCTGGGCCTGGTCCGGGCGCAGCGGACTCGTGTTCGTGAAAGGCCGCGTTCTGACTTACATGCCTGGCAAATCTAGGCGGCACCGTTTGCCTCTCGGCTCCGTGCCTACGATTCTGCATGGAATAAGGAGCATAGCCTCCCTGCTGACTATGCGGGTGATGCTGATGAGGATGTGAGTGCGGATGCTTGAACATGCGGTTTGGCGGCTGCTGCGGCGGCATATGGTGCTGCGGAGGTTGCGGCGGTGGCGGCGGAGGCGCAGCGGAACCAGTTGGAGAGTCCATAAGGCTGCAGAGCGGATAGGCTGAGCCATCTTGCTGAGCCATGATCGGCGAGCCGGTAAATAGCGCGGTTTTAGCGGCTGCTTCAGCTCCAGCCGGCGACTGAGCGACGGGGTCGGACAGCTGGCCCACAGTCAACTCGGTCTGGCCGCTGGAAGCAGCTACTGTCGCATCCGATACAGTCGGCATTGACGCCTTGATGCTCAGGGTTGTGGACATGCCGACTTCTGCTCTGGTCAGCTCCCACTGCGAGTCGGCAACCAGCGGATAGGCCTGCCATTTGCCCGGCACAGCGTACAGGCTCAGAGCGTGAGGACACGAGCACGGCCGCAGTTGGGACTCCCACTTGCGCTTGGCAGCGTCCACAGGATCCTCGGAGGCGGAGGTAGCCGCCGCATCGGCGACAACCTCAATAGCATCCGGGCCGAGGCAGAGCTTGGTGAATGCCAGCTTGTGCAGCAGGGAGTTCACTCGCTCGAAGCTGTCAGTATCCGGATAGATGACCAGCACTGAGGCGTGGTCAACAACCAGCTGCTCAGGCGGCCTGAGTTGGGGCAGCTCGGCAGGCAGGAAGCTGCAGAAGAACTCGTGCAGCTGCTCCAGTACGTGCTTCGCCTGGACCCGATAGCGCTGAGAAGGCTTCTGTTTGATATCGTCGCATAGAGTTTCAATTTTTTCGGGGCTGCGGCCTTGCACACGAAGGATTGGACAAACCTGCAGAGCGTGCAGAATATCGGGAATCAATCGACATGTTCCAATCGTCACGTAACGATACTATTGTAATCTGGAAGGCTGGTTGGTGGACTGGAAACCTGTAATCTGGGAGACTGGTTGTTGGACTGGAATCCTGTAATCTGGAAGGCTGGTTGGTGGACTGGAATCCTGTAATCTGGGAGACTAATTGGTGGACTGGAATCCTGTAATCTGGGAGACTAATTGGTGGACTGGAATCCTGTAATCTGGAAGACTGGTTGTTGGACTGGAATCCTGTAATCTGGGAGACTGGTTGTTGGACTGGAATCCTGTAATCTGGGAGACTGGTTGTTGGACTGGAATCCTGTAATCTGGGAGACTGGTTGTTGGACTGGAATCCTGTAATCCGGAGGGCTGGTTGGTGGACTGGAATCCTGTTATCTGGGAGACTGGTTGTTGGACTGGAATCCTGTATTCAGGAAGGCTGGTTGGTGGACTGGAATTCCGTAATCTGGGAGACTAATTGGTGGACTGGAATCCTGTAATCTGGGAGACTAATTGGTGGACTGGAATCCTGTAATCTGGGAGACTAATTGGTGGACTGGAATCCTGTAATCTGGGAGACTAATTGGTGGACTGGAATCCTGTAATCTGGGAGACTAATTGGTGGACTGGAATCCTGTAAAATGGGAGACTAATTGGTGGACTGGAATCCTGTAATCTGGGAGACTAATTGGTGGACTGGAATCCTGTAATCTGGGAGACTAATTGGTGGACTGGAATCCTGTAAAATGGGAGACTAATTGGTGGACTGGAATCCTGTAAAATGGGAGACTAATTGGTGGACTGGAATCCTGTAAAATGGGAGACTAATTGGTGGACTGGAATCCTGCAATCTGGGAGACTAATTGGTGGACTGGAATCCTGTAAAATGGGAGACTAATTGGTGGACTGGAATCCTGTAAAATGGGAGACTAATTGGTGGACTGGAATCCTGCAATCTGGGAGACTGGTTGGTGGACTGGAATCCTGTAATCCGGGAGGCTGGTTGGTGGACTGGAATTCTGTTGTCTGCTGTCTGTCTGAGTTTTTTAGATAAAATTTCTCTTAATTCCTGTGCATTGCGGTTATTTAATAGAGATCTGCTAATAAGTTCATCAACTTAAGTTTTTATTAAATAATTATTTTTTTAATGGCGTAGTTCGCAACATTTCTGCTTTTTAAGGTAGGTTTTTCTATAGAAAAATGCTTCTCAAGAAAACGCATTGATTTTATTTAGCTACAAGGCGCAACTCGCTTTTGAAATAATACCAGCCTGCAATCGACCAGTAAGTAGGCTAAACGTAGAGCCCGTTATTGGACAAGTAAAAAAACAACACTAGACTTGAAATCACGATTAGAGCATATAAAAAATGAAAGCTCATAGTTCATATCTAAGCCTTTAAATTCTCAATCAAATTAATTTCCCTGTTCTACAGCGCTTGCTGTGAAGCTACATCTACAAATAGAGCTTAATACTTCCCGGCTGGATTTTTTAACATGATTTCATGATGATTTTGCATGAACATCGTTCTGTAAGCTATGAATTCTCTACTGAGTCCGCTATTAGGGCCGTAAATAAAGAACTCAAAGTGAAATAGCCTCACCTTCTGACGCAGCCGGCCGTCCACCACGCTAAATACGCAGGATTTCTCGTGAACCGCAACTTTCCATTCGTCGGCAGTGACGCTGCACTGGGCCAGATGGTGCAGAAAGCCGTACACTTTGCTTAGCTCGGCCTCGTGCTTCAGATCCGACAGTTGGCAAACATAGCTCCACACAACGGGTATGGTTAGAGCAATGTCTGTGTAGCGCCGAATTCGTTCCTGACGCTCCTCCGGCGTGATCTCCTCCTCGTCGTCAAGCTTCAGCATTAGTTTGCTAATCTGCTCGAGCGCCTGGTTAGTGTTCTGCTGCTTGGGCCTGCGTTGCGGCTGCTGCTGCTGCTGCTGCTGGTCTGGCTTGCCGTCAACAGATTCATTAGGCGATTGTTGTTGCTGTTGGTGATGCTGCTGCAAGCTATCTTGCCCAGCTTGTAGGCCATCAAGCGAAGCCTGATTAAAATAGTTTGCGGAGGAGGTCACAATTGAATTGGAATAGAGGCTCTCCATACCGCCAGGCGGACTCTGCTGCGATTGCTGGTGCTGGTGCTGCTGATGCTGAGACGCGTAAATACCATACGCCGCTTGCTGGTGAGCAGGTATCACTGAGGCGTGCTGCGGATAAGCATAGGGATAGCTATAGTGCTGCTGTTGGTGCTGATCAATAGAGTCATGCTGCATTGGGAACAGTAGCGGGTCCTGGTCTTGCAGAGCCACCATGTAGGGCTGTTGGAACATGTAGCCATTGCTAAACACCGGAACCTGACGGTTGAGATAAAGGAAGCATAGATTTTAAAGTGCAAATCATAAGAAAAACAGTTGAACATAATAAAATACAAGACCGAGATATTTAAATAAGCATTGTTTGAAAACAATGCAACGCTAATAAAGAGGACAAGTAAAAAAGAGCTTTTTACTGATGTTAAAGTGGCACAAAAATAAATGCACGCGAACATACGTTATTAGAGACAGGTGGAAAATGCAATAATATTTTATTTAGACTCAATTCGATGCCTATCTACGAGCTAGTTATGTAACTCGCGTGTTTCAATTCTAACGATAACAGATGACAAAATTTGACGCCTGGCTTTTTGGCGTCAAGTAAATCGGGTTCCTAAATGACAGCGACGCCTAACCTGATGTAAAGCGGCGGTGGTCTCAGGCCCTTGCAGTGTTGCCATGGTGACGGCAGGGCCGGCATGCGCAATGGCGCCATAGTCGGTCTGGAAGTAGCCAGCCGTGCTCAAATCGGGCGTTGTCGGCCCAATGGGAACCGAATGGGGAGTCCACATTGCGTGAGGATTCGACGAAGTGCCGGACGCTGTACGGGATTTATAATGCGACTGATGACTAGATGCAGTTGCAGCGGCGGCTGCTGCTGCTGCGGCGGCCTCGCCAGCGCTCGAGTTACCGGGACTCTGAGACACGCACAGGATCATGCTGTTATCGGCCAGGTAGTAAATATCTCCAGGACTGAGACTGTGCGGCAGCACCACAGACGCCATTTAGAGGCTACGCGACGAAGGCCGAGATTGCGGGGAAGGTAAGGACCCCCTTGACAATGGGGAGGGGTCTTCCTTCGAAAGTTGGGAGCTGTTCTTTCGAAAGCCCGCAGTAGAATGGCGACCGAGACAATCAGAGTTGGTTCTTCTTCCCGAAGAAAGTAAAAGGAAAAAGGAAAATTGTATTTATGAGAATGTGGAGTGAGGAGTAAGAAATGATCTCAGTACAGGAGGAGTGGGGCAGAGGGAGAGAACTTAACGCGCCGATTCAATCCACCGCGCTGACTTTCGTACGCTCCGTCCTTGAAGAACACTTTGCCGCCTTTTCTCTGTTTTTTCTCTTTTCGTTTCGCACAATAAAATAATGATTCAGCTCTTAAAGCTCGCCAGCCTGACGTTGGCCTTCTGTCCTCGTACGCCCAGAGGCGGTGGAGCGGTTTGGCCGTTTAGTAGCGTGCTAGTTGGTCGCGGAGCGAATTTAGTTTAAATATGGCTTTGGAAAAATTTAAGCGAAAGGGGGAGGAGAGGAGGAAGGGAAAATATAACGAAAGAGAAGAGGGTGCGTTTAAGCGTTGCAACACAGAGGGAGGGGGTTGGGGCCAAGTCAAGGCTGCCAACCCCAGCACGGACGCCGTTCGGTTGCACACAACATGCGCGCGAAGCATGCAAGCAAGATTTAGAGGGCCGGGATAGCTTTGCCTCAAATATTTGCGGCACACCCAGCAGAACTGATGCCAATATAGGGGGAGAGATAGAGACGGGGTAGGAGGCGGGGGGCGCCCAACGGTTGGAAGCAAGGTTCAGAGAGGGGAGTGGGGTAGGGGTAGGTCGAGCTGGAAGCAGCAAAACTGGCGATAATGCCCCAAAGGAGGGGAGAGCGCATAGGAGCGCACAAAGCAACACGCGGAGTCCTCCGATTCTCCCCTACTTCCCCATCCCGTCAGCCGGTGCTCCCCTTTCTCCCTTACCCTTTCCCAAGAATTTCCTATTTAACAAAGTCTTATATAGTCCAGCCTTCCTCCTTCCTACACTCCCGAGTCCAGTCTGTACGCTCACAGCCTTAGAGGCAATGGCCACGAGGAGGCGGGGGGGACAGGGGCCGGAAGGCAAGACAAGAAGGGGTGCAGACGCTTCAAATTTAGGCGAGGTCGCGCTTGATATGAAGCTGCCGAGGGCGAAGGGGGTTGGCTAGCTGAGGAAGAAGGGCCGGCTCTCTCTCCACTGTGAAAAGCCCCTCTCCTCCTCTCCTTGCCTCTCTTCCCCTTTACCCGCTCTTTAAGCCGGCCCCGCAAGCCAAGCTAATGCGTACAGCGAGAGGCGAGGAGCGAAAAACAAGAGCGAAGCAAGGGCAACAGCGAGGAAGCCGCTGCTTAGGCCTCTTAAAATGGCATGTACAGTTGGCGAGAGGGCGGCAGAGAGATGGGGACGTTGAAGATTGGGGATAGAAATAAACTGAAGAGTCCTCGCAACGGCGAGGGGTCGAGGCGCACAGATAGTCGGGGCAGCTATTCTAACAGGAGGGGCAGAGCTGCAGAGTGGAAGGATTATTATTAAAATAATGCGGACTGCTGAAGGCCAGACGGCACATTGGATAGGGGAAGGTGGCATATGCAGGGGCAGAACAGAGGCCAGTAGGGAGCGGGGAGAAATAAGCGACCCATCGCCCTAAAGCCGAAAAGGATGAGTGTTTGGACTAGGACAAGGAGGATGAGGGAATGGGAGAATGGGTTAGAAAACCGGCTAAGGGGATACGATGTTCGCTCTTACTCCGCCCTCAAGGCACTGCTATAGTCTCAGCCAATATATTGTCATGCAGCCTCATGCATTCTCCACCAACAGAATGACGCTGTAACGGCTAAGACTGTGTAGTGAGTGAGGGGGGGGGGTAGAAAAGACACAGAACAGCCGGATTTTGCCGGATTGTGTAGGCCAAATAGTGACAAACGGAGAGTAAGTTACAAACAAAATCAAGAGATAACCAAAACCGAATAGCAAATTGAAATGGTGACCCTCGCCCGCCAACATACAAAGGAGTGTGGAACAGTAGCTATGCAAATAAGCGCCTTGGATAGAGTATATGTAAACCTTGAGAAGCTTGTGTCTTATCGCAAGAAGTACAGATATGATCTTCGGAGATGAGAATATATAGGCCGTCAAAATTTAGCAATACTGTGTGAACTTTCCTAGCGCGATGGTCAAACTAACTAAGTGCTTCTTCTCTAGCAGAGAGATGCACAAAAGATTTACTCTGATGAAATAAAAACACTATTGATATTCGTAAATATTTTTTTAATTACAAAAGTCAATGGAGATGACACACATACTTCTGTTCCAGATAATTACATAATTGATTAAACAACACGATAAGTCAATATTGTTAACTTAAACTTCTCGACTAAGAACAATGGCAAGATAAGCACAAACTAACCTGGCTGCCAGGATGATGCTGATAATGACTAGCCGCGTGCACATAATGCTGCGGATAGAAAGCAGCATCAGCCGGATAGCCTAGCAGCGGGTGCGGCAATTGTGACTGGTGCATGGCGTGCCTGTTTCTTGAGCGGCGATTCCTGTAATTAAAGAAGCAGCATTCATCATTCGCTCCATTTGAGAGAGCTAATTTTTTTTTATTTATAGCATCGCGCTTTTAACAGAAACATTCATCTACAATAAAAAAAGCAATATGCCTACTTCAAGTACTAGAAATGGAGTCTCTTTACTTTCAAGTTAAAATGAAAATTAAAAAGACTTACGTTAAGCCCTCTATTGTTGGTTTAGCGCGTGGCAACAAAGAAATGACAAATTGGTGGTGAACAAAATGAGCGTTTTGTTGAACCAATGTCGCAAAAGCACCAGATTTTTTTGTGTGTAGAAAACTCCAATGCGACCTGAAATATTTCAGATAAAATCTAGCATCAAATACACTAGCAACATGCCAATTGCAAAAGTATAGTTAGCAGTATAACTTTTTAGAAATATAATATGCTATATTGCTAATGATATGAAGAGTGCTTGGTGTTTTAAATGCTCTGTAAAGCTATTCATGATTGGTCACTAGCTATGCTATTCCTGTCTACCCCACTCTCTCTCTGAATGTAGACAATTTAAATATAATAAAGGTATATCTGCATGGGATCTAGATTATTGCTAAGCCACAAAAAGTTTGTTGCATTGAGATAATTATTAAAATTGAGATGATATGAGAACAGGCCTCTCAAGCTGTTAAAATTGGCATTGAGTTGTTTGTAAAAAATCAATAGACAGTAACTCTTAGCAAATGTGACAAAGACAGACATTTGTCTCAGTTTAGTATAGTATATAGAAAGTGGTTAGTGTAAACCCAATAGACCATAGTGGGACTACAACAGGAACATTTTCAATAAGTATTGAATATCTTTTATCATATATTGATCAGTGCTACAACCATAAAGAATTACTGTCTATTTAATTTTATACCATTAACTAAAAGATAAAATTATAAAAAAATTATATTAAAAACATATTCTCAAAACTTGCATTAAGGAGACTAGGGCTTGCAGGGTATATATTACATATCAATAACATTATATCAATATCTAGATGTTAAATAAATTAGACCCTGCATAGCATTTAAGGTTTGATTACTTTTGATCCATTAGAGTCCATTGCAGTTGGTTTCTGTGTTTACATAGACTCAATAGATGGCACAATATTTGAATACACTAGATTACCAATACATACTAGGCCCTGTAGCTAGCCTAGAAATAATTAATTAACTAACAAGTTATTTTTTACATTAGAAAAAGAATAATAAATCAAGTAAAGCTTGAGAAAGGGCATATAGTAGAAAACTAATGTATTGTTAAAAACCTTAATCCATTGCTTTCAACTAAAGACAAGGCTATTGCAAAAAAAAAAATCTATATCATCAATATATTGTGTCAATATTTTCTGCCTATCTGTTCAGTGCATTTTCTTTCCAGTGGAGGGTTGGTATTCTGTTTAAAAGCAGGGCAGAGAGGAGGCCATTGACACATTTTACCGGTGTCTGCTATTGAGTTCAAGAACAATAATTTATTTGTTTAGTAACAAATTGTATATTTGGCTAAGACACTGCTAACATTGGCAGGCCTCTTGGTGAAGGTAGAGAAGAATTTACTTCTGAAATGGCTGGCTTATTTGGGCAGGAAAACTGCAAAATTTTAACTCTGAATGGTGCTTTTGTTTTTTTAGATTGCTGGACCAGATGTATATTGCTAGAAAGATCATGGATTTCTGATTTGAATTATTATTTCTTAATTCTGAAATTTTAGTATGCTATAGCAGAGTAATTTTTGTGGACTTTGAATTGTTTTTAACTAATAGAACAATGTCTTGGCAAGACTGCACAAAGGAGTGAGAAAATGTCAACCAATACGTTTTAGCACATTATTACTGCCAGATTGTACTGGGGCAAAGTTTGTTGGCAGTCAGTCTAGACAGTGAGGTCTGATTTTATTAATGAGAAAAATATGCATTTATAAGGCAGAGAGATAAGCTATATTACATTTTATTTCATGAAATTTACATAGCTGACTAGGTAGAGAAAGGAGTGTGCTGTCTACTACTAAGTAGGGTCTATTTGATTAGATTAGCCTAGTAATCAGGATTCTTACTTTGGAAGGGGAGGCAAGCTATTAAAATTTAATTTATTGAAATTGAAAACTCTGACCAGGTAATGTTTATGAAAGGTGCTTATGAAAAGGGCTGTCCTAGATAACTACTGTCCTCAAATGGAATACACTGAGTTTGCCAGATTTAAGGTCTGGTTTTTTCTTACATACATGCGCAACACCTGGCCAACCCGGCCGGGTGAAACAAGGGCCAAGCAAGGTAAGTCGCAAAAACCAATCGACCAAGCGCAAAAAAATCAAAGGGGGGACCAAGGGACAAAAAAGGAAGGTGTGAAGAAAAGGAAAAAGGGGAGAGAAAAAGAGAGCAAAAGAGAGCAAACTAAGTCACACTGCCAGCTAAGATTTGGGAGGTTACGCATGCATGTTTTTCTAAGCTTTGATTGAATTTCACAAATGGAATTTATACAATTGGAGTTCATTCCCCATAGTATTCTCGAAAGGAGAGGTTCTAACTTATAATTCTAAAATATTTAAATTTTGTATATCACTAACTAGCTTTTTACAATTTACAATTTCTGTCTAGAGCCTTGTATAGGTATTGAATCTCAGATGAAAAGTTTTTCTTTTTAAAGCAGATGAGCTAAGAGAAATAAATTAGCAATCCTCTATTTTTGCATATTTTATGAAATTGTTTATATAATAGATAACTTTCTGAGCTACAGCATACCACAAGTGAATACTTAAATTCTAGAAAGCAGAGCCCAAACCAAAGAGAGAAGAGAAAGGATAACAAGGACTAAGAACATACATGCTCAACACCCGGCCGACCCGGCCAAACGGCCTAGGTGAAACGAGGGTCAAGCAAGGTAAGTCGCAAAAACCAATCGACCAAGCGCAAAAAAAACAAAGAGGGGACCAAGGGACAAAAAAGGAAGGCGTGAAGAAAAGGAAAAAGGGGAAAGAAAAAGAGAGCAAATGAGAACAAACTAAGTCATAAATCGAGCAATGAAATGAACTAAGTCACAAATGAGAGCAAAAACTAAGTCACACGGCCAGCTAAGATTTGGGAGGTTGCACATGTATGACTAAGAAGGAAAGATTTTTTTTCTTACCTTGTTGGTTGTTAGGCCCTAATAATAAGCTTAATAAATTGTCTTGCCTTGTTCCCTTTGGCAACATTCTTTTATTAGTGGCGCACCACTAGTACTACTACAATGAGATAAACTGTCAGTGCACACTATTCTGCATCTGCACCCTATTCCACATGCTAGTTTTACTTGTTTAACAAAGAGCACTAGTTTTACAAGAATAAACACTAGGCCTAGCTTTAATCTTAGAGGAGTACCTACTAGTGCTACATAAGTAAGGTGCAATGTAATACAATATTTGCAAATTCATATGGTCTTCCTTGCCCCTTACATAATGTGCAGAATAGCATTTGGAATAGAATGCAGTGAAAATGTAATGCATGTACAATATGCAGTGAAAATTTAATGCATGTACTACATTTTCAATTTCACTACCATTACATCTAAGTGGATTTTTGGCTGTTATTTGAATCGTTGCTAGACATTGTTTATATTTTTTACTATACAGAGGTCATTGAAACTTTCGTCATCAAATCAGTTTGAATTAAGGCAGTTGTTATTTGTCCGGTTGAATTAAACCTTGAATTAAACATGCAAAACTAAACAAGAGGATTGCCAAGAAATCGAATGACAAGAAACACATTATGTTCTAAAATGTGTAAGATTTTTAGGAAAGTGTAATCACTTAACTAATACCAGTTCTTATTTGAATAGCCATCTTACAGCGACGCAAATATAGGATATTGCTTATGTGCATGTGCATCTAGGCCAATTCGAAACTTGACATGACATAGCTACTATTCAAGCTTGTAGTTAAAAAAAGGCAGTATTTTTAAAAAAAAAATTCTCTTGCAGGGCATTTTTGTCTTTTTGGTTAAAGTATAAAGGGATTTTCGTTTTGTATTTCGTTGTCAAATTTGTCATTTAAAAGTTGAAAGAGCTGAAGATGATTGAAATGGTCTAATACTAGTAATAGAGTTTTAGGGGATGTATAAAAATCAAATACAAACTAAGCCACAAAACGATATTGAAATATCAGTATTTTTCTATATATCGATACACCTGTTCAGTCCAAAAGGAGATTTAAATTGCATTAAACTATTATTTGTTGCTCATAGCGCAGGTAGGCCACCAGTGATCATGGAGGTAAAATCCAGAATTAAAAACGAACGTATTATTTTGAGCTGTTGTTTTTCCTTATCTACTATATATTAGTCTTATATTTTTATATCAGTGCTGTATTCAAAAGTTCTTTTTCTCGTTGTCCTTGTCATATAAAGTAAACGTTTTTGTTATAATTATTTTAAAAACCTCGGACTTTTTTATGTGTACCTCTGTATTCAAAAGCAGTGCAAAATTTAGTAGTTTGCTTATATTATTAGGACATTTGTCTTTACTATAGTAGTTATTCGTTCATCATTTCTGTCTTAGTGAAGAGCTTTCATTGTTCTATTCCATTGGTATTTTCGCAGCTAGAAGAGGATGGCCACAAAAATGTCTCTAAAGATAAACAAATCGCGTAATTTTGCCAGAAAGCTGCACATAACATGTGTTTTATTACTCAATTCGTTCGTGTTTGTTACCAATATTTTTTTGCGACTTACACTTGGTATGAGGAACAATGCGCGCAATCAATTTGTAAAGTCTTACTGCACAGAACAAAAATTCAATCTTCAACAGTAGCTGAATCAGCTCGGTCATTAAACATGATTTAACTACTAAATTCATTATGGAATGTACATGATGCACATATGTAAGTTAAAAAGTCAACTGCCTTTACATGCAGTTTATACTGCAATATTTATTATAATAACAATGTGACTCCCAATCCATGCATATATATTCGTGATACACATGCAATTTTGCACAAAAATTTGGATCATAATTTTCTTCGCCCACTACTTAACGTCAGTAGTAAAGTGCTAATCGGGCTGCAGCTTTTCGCCAGTCTGGGCAAGAATTATTTGGCGTCTCATCCGCGGGGGCACCCCCGCCCGCGGTGTTATGCAGCCCCGCGCGGATGGGCCTCCGCCCGGCCGCAGTTGCTGGGGTGACACACCCTGATCGCTGCTTTGCCCCATCCACGCCCAAAGGGGAAAGGGGGGGACTGCAGTGCAGGATTGGGGAGAGAAAAGAGAGGGTGGAGCGGGGAGAAGGAGTGCGAGGTGGGGATACGGAGCCCGATACCGAACGAGTCCCGGCAGCAGCGGGGAAGCCGGAGGAGGCGCTGCAGTCCTGCACTTTTGCGCATTGATCGCATTCCACACCGACGCCGATCCTCAGACTTCTCTCTCCCCACCGTGCGCTCGCTAGCCACTATTCTCCCCACAGCCTTCCAGCTCTTTTTTGTCTCCTTCACTCTCCCTTTTGCTTCGCGCTCTTTCTTCCCATTCTCTCTCCGATCCCTCCCTCTCTCTCTTTAGGTCAAAGCATTGCAGCGGCCCCGGCACTGGCTGAGGATTCTGATAACATGCAGTTATCCCAGCCTAGTATATGTGCATTTCAATTTCTGCCCCGTGCCTATCGGTCTGTCTCGGTCTCGCTTATTTTCCATCTCTCCAAATATCTCTCTATCCCTTTCTCTTGGTTGTCTCTGACGCGTTGGCCTAAGGCACTAGCCAGCAGCAGTGGGCCTGAACAGCAGGACCTGCAGAAACATTGCTGATACTTATACTGCCACAGACAGGGACTAAAATTGGGAACACTTTGGAGCCATTTTTTACACATCCGGCGGGGGGAGAGGAAAAGATGAACAGGTAGTTCTATTCCCCAGAATGCACTTCTGGGCGCCGTTGTGTTCAGACATGTGGAATGTCTGAATAACGTACTTACCCGCGGCCTTATTATCAGGCCATAAGCCAGCGTATAATGGGTATTATAGTAGCCAACTTGTGCCTTCCCTCCTATAATGGCAAACTATTCAGATGAAACAATCTTGGAGAGTTGCCAAAAGTCTAACAAGTTCCCACTGTGGCTGAGATTTTGTAAGTATGCCTTGTATAGAGACAAACTTAGATCTGAATAGTGAGAAATAGAATTTACGCAAACTGAATATACTCGTAGTTTACAATATATAAGGCAGCATTGGGTGCCCATATGCATGCACATGGCCAATTTCAAATCGTACTCATGTAGTTATTTGAAGTATTCCAATCATGAACGCGCGCATCTTGCTGCGCAATTTTCTTTCTTAGAAAAGCAGACTAAGGCACGCTAGGCCCAGCAGTAGGGCAGCAGTATTCTCCAGTACACCAACTGTGTTGACCAGTATGTGTGTACTTGCGCAGTGGTTGGGGTGGCTGCAGCGTAAGAGCGCAATCGAGTAAAATCCTATATAGAGGAGGCCTCGTACATTAAGACGAGGAGAGGATAGAGTCCGCGGACTGTTATAGCTGCGGAATAGCGGAATATCATGGGCCTTAGCCTTCCGTTTGGCGCCGTCGTAGTAGGAAGCTACAGGAAGGGCACATTTAACAAAGAAGGGGGCAGAGAGAGAGAAAGTGATGCGAATGCCCTCCTACACTGTCTCCGGCTTATTTACATCCTTCTGATATCCCAAAGCACCCGGCCGACTACGGCAGAGATTTGGGGCGCGGAGGGCAGAGGCGAGGCAATCGGGTGGGAATGGGAGTGGCAGAGACTGTTGTTGCTCTTCGGGCGGAGAAATGAGACTTCTTGCTCGTCTTTTTTCCTCTTCTCCTATATAGTAGAGTCGCGCCCATTTAGGCCTATAGCTCTGGAGCCACACCCAGCTCGAGCGGACCCCTCCCTTGACTTGATCCCAGCGAATGCATTAACTAACTAATGCGGCATCTTTTGTTTAAGATTGCGCACCCAATACGCCAGTGAATATCAAGCCTACGAGTACATAAACAGACTTGTAGCTACTATACAATACAAAGCATGAAATTCTACTATTGCGTGCGCATTTGAAGGCTGCGTACGGCTGTTCAGTCCATGGACTGGGGAGGACGACACAAGCAGACTCAATTAACCCAGCTGATGCCGGTACCCATTAAACAGCTGGGTGAACTGAAGCACTGCATAGTTAGGAGTCTGGAATCGAACCCCCGACCTTCGTTAGTCCAATGTGTTAGTCGAACCCTACACGTTCCATAGATTTATGGAATAATTATCACCTATTAGGATCGTTGTTGGAATTATTCTTGGTTAGGAAAAGAGAGATTAGTGAAACTTGCCAGACATAATTGCCGACCGACTCACACTTGCACAGGTAAAGAAGAGTGACTGGGCAATAGTAGAGGGGGTGGGTGGATCAGCAGTGTGCCCAGGGCCAAACAGTCAGCGCCGCCGCCGCCGCCGCCGCCGTTTGCATGGGGGAAGGCTGGGGCAGCGGCAGGGGATTGCAAAGGAGGCATTTGCGCCAGGCTGTGGAACAGACATACGGCAGCTACTGGCGGGAGCTACGTGCGTGTGTGCTCACGCACTCGCACGCCCCGCCACCTCAGCCCTCTTATCCAGGCAGCGCGAGGCCAATGTTATGCTGTACACAGCCAAGCTAGCACTGGCGCAGGCCCGGTAGCTGCTGCAAGCGCATGATAGTATACGACGTACGTCATTTGAAAAGGGCTGCACAAGGAGGAGGGGGGATAATTTTCCTAAGCCCTTTCTGCCTCCAGAGCGGGCCGCGCGTACATCACAGGAGCGGCCGCTGGGTAGGGAAGCCATTCAGAGAATGCTTACATGCACAGAGAACTGTGGGGTGCGGGGAAGAGGGGAACGGAGGCACAGAGAGGCGGGGTGGTTAAAGCCTGCTAGGAATTAGGAACTTTTACGGACAAATAGGCCGAAGGGTTTATGGCAAGAAAAGCGCCCCCGTAAAGGGAGAGTATGGGAGCTAGGAGGTGGATGAAGAAGGCTTCTGCCTTACCTAATCCACCCCAAACTGCCTCCCGTCCCCTTAGCCGGGAGAGCAGAGAAGGAGCGGAGGGGGGAGAGGGGGGAGACAAGCGACCGGACGGCCCAGAGGAAGAGAAGGCCTGGAGCTGCAGCATTCCATTCAGGCTTTGGGAAAGGATAAGAATACGAAGGGGTGCGCAATGCGGAATTGAGTGTTGGAGAAGAGACGAGAAGGCGAAGGAGTGAACTCAAGAAGGAGGCGTGTACTCAAGCCCGGCCTGATCCCGTACACTTCCCCAATATTCCCGATCCTTCTCCTTAGAGAGAAAAATGGCAAAAGCGCGGCAAGCCGAGTCTTAGAAGGAAACGGATGAGCAGAGGGAGAGGGTGGGGGAGTCGCGAGTGAAAGGCGACGCCGGGGCGAGCAGATTAAAGCAGGAGGCCCTCGGTGAGGCTGGGGAGACGTGAGGAGGCTGGGCGAGTTTAGACAGGCTAAGAAGGGTTAGGGCGTTGGGACAAGGCCCGCCTAGCCACGCGGTGGAGGGGAAAAAGAGTAAGTTGCCTTGGGTGAGGCACGGATGGAGAATGGGCGGAGGCGGCCGGGCATCTCTCGGGCAGAAGAAGAAAAAGGGTATCGGAGCTAATGCAACACACATACACACAGACTCGCGCACGCATGCCACTCATTCTGTGAGGGTGAAGAAGATGAAGCCTGAGCATGAGCGCCTAAAAATCATTTATCAGAGGCTGGCCTTGCAAAGCGGCATACAGCACTGGCTGGCCCGGGGGTTGGCAGGATGGAAAGTGAAAGAAGACAAGGGGCATTAGGCGGCAGCCAACCACACCCTGATTGCCCGGATTGCAGCTCAGATTGGTGCTAAATTTGGAAACAAACTCAGGTGGGCCAAAACAGACTATGGGGCGAGCCCAGTTTTCAGTGATGGAAGTCCCGCGAACCTAGTTCTTCTGACTGATAGATTGCATGAAATCAGCAAGGCGGTCAGAACTGCTCAGCCGGCAGAGAAAAGAAACATTTTTTGTCAAGCTTTTTTTATTGGATTCTTGGTAACACGGCAAATATATATCCATTTATTTAGTTGTTTTCCAAATTTAATGAGTAAAACCCGTGGGTGCGGCGTGACAAAAAAGGATTTTTGTTTAATTTAACTTCCAAAAGCGCTTGCACACAGAGTTCAGTGCATAGTAAAATTAATATAAGGGCCAAGAGATAGACGATATAGTTACTTATAGTACGACTTCAATTATATAAAGACGGATAACATAGCTATGTAAAAAACTGTTGAACATAAGAAACAGTGAACTCTGCGAATCTGTTCAGCGTTAGGCATTTGTTTGCTTGCCATGCTGATTTTAGACTAACACAAATATAAAATCGGTTCTTGTCTCCCTCTCAGTCTGTTGTGTAGGTACAGATAGTCACCTTCAACTGTTATATATACATAAAAATGTGTCCAATAATTTAAGGATCTATTGGTATGCAGAATAACACAAAGACTTTGGGAGAAGCATAGAGAAGGCATCATCTTGAATTGCTCGGAAACAAATATTCAAGATTGCTACCAGGGGAGGGGAGGGAGGGAGAGACAGAAAAAGATTAGGGCACATTGGTAGATAGAAACGAGATAGAAATCCTTGTGCGCTAAATTACTTGTCAACTGTTCGGTCGTTGGTGTAATAAAAATCTGTGACTTCTCAACCTTGAGGAAGGGGTGGGAGGAAGGCTATTGTGGTGGGGACTAATTATCTGTGTAAAAAAACAGCGAATAGAAAAAATAGATTATTGGGCTGACAGTTAGCATACGGGAATTAGGTCGGGGTCGGAAGGCGTTGGGTGCAATTTAGCATATATAATATATTGAGTCCGAACACGGTGCAATAGTTTCCAAGTAGCAAATTATGTAGCATTATATAATCATTAAAGTATAAACTTTCATTTCTCATGTTTTTTAGTGTCTTCTCTTAATGCTTATAACATAGAAACAACAGGCTTGCTTGTGAGAGAGAGAAGAGAGAGAGAATATAACACAATAGTATATGTATATATATATATGCATATATAAAACCTGTTTGCAATAAGACAGAGACAGACACAGAGATTGAGACAATACAAGGCTGAAAACGCAATAAAAAACTTACTAAAGAGAGAAGAGAGAGAGAGAGAGAAGAGAAAAACACAAACAAACAACAAAATAGGCTCTGAAAACTGTCTTCTGACTAGCGTAGGTAACAAATAGACTGAATGTTTGTGTCGGGAGCCATATATAAGGCTATAAAGCAAAATCATTGCAAGCGGCGAAGACAGAGAGAGACGACGGGGAAAATTGCGGAGTTGAGGCGGGGGACATTGGGATTAATCTTGTAGCCAGCCGGGGACATTGAAGCTAATAAAATCAAACCCTTATAATAACTAGAATTGAAGTAATGACGAATAAGCTACTGATTATAAAATAGCATATAACAAAATATAAGCGATATTAGCTAGTAATTAAAATAGTCAACAAAAATACGGCACACACATTGAACACGCTGAACAGGGTGTGTGACAAACTGCCGACTATGCAAACAGGCCGCAGAAAAATAGCGGCTAAGGGGAGGTTAATGTTGCCGGGTATCAGCTAGCAAAAGGCTGCAGTCAGTGAAACATTTCAATAATTAAATCACATTAACATATTAATCACCTAACTTAGAGGAGCGACATTATTTATCTAGCCTCAATGCAGATGCACACACTAATCTTTTGAACAATTGTTGAAGCAAAAAGAAACACATGGCTAGGCGCACATAGTAACAGTTTGAAAAGATTAATGCTAGTTACTCTTCGTTAGGAGTAATATGAATTTGCTTGTTTGCTTAAACCAGGGGTCGGCAAACTCCGGCCCGCGGGCCAGATGCGGCCCTCGAAGCCCCTAAATCTGGCCCGTTGCCCCTTACACCACCTATAGTATCCTGTCTCATCTCTCTAGTGTCTTATATGCCCTGTGTCTAATTAATCTCTCCCCTGTCTCATCTCTGCCGTGTCTCTCGTCTCTCCAGTCTTATCTATTCTCATCTCTGGCTCAATCCTCCCCTGTCTCGTCTATCCGGAGTCTCATCTCTCCCATTTCTCATCTCTCCCATTTCTCATCTATCCTGTGTCTGATCTCTCCCCTTTCTCATATTCCTACAGTTAATACGGCCCGCTGTCGTCCTATAGGTTCTCTCCGTGGCCCGCTCGCTAAAAAGTTTGCCGACCCTTGGCTTAAACAAACAGTCAATCAATCGTGCAAGCACTTCATTTTCCTGCTTCTAATTTCTTTTCAGTTTTAAACTGCAAGTGATCGCAATTAAAATTGTGTGTGCATAAGCAAGCTTTAATAAAAATATATGAAACTGTTTAGTATATAAACCGATTATGCAGCTTTAGCGATTGCAACAGAAAAAAAATGTGTCCAATAAATTTAGAACAGTTATTAAATTACGTTAACCAGTAAATAATCTTTTCTAATAACTTTATTGCGTAGGCGTTAAACACAATTTACAGTTGGATTAGGCTCTCGGGTAGATCGGGCTCAGAAGAAAATTGATGGGGCGTCAATTTCGTTTCAAAATTTAAATAAGAAACAGTACAACAAACACAAGGAGAGCAGACCGCAACAGACACTGGAGAGATAGGCTGCGAAATTCACACTTTGATCTATGTCGATTTATAAAGAAATTAAATTTCACTGGTTTAAAACTGAAAGTTTAAACCACTCATGACTTCGACATTCTGGTGCAGAGTCAGTGTCCTGTTGCGTTTACATTAGCGAAGTGAATGAATGGATACTGGAGCCATAGCGAACTGACGCCATGAGAGAGACAGACAGAATATATATGTAAATATAAGTATATACGGATAAATAGTTTATTATTTTTTAAGTCGGCAAAGATAGAGAGAGAGTGAGAGACAGTGTGAAGTAGGGGAAACGAGGGAACACAGTTTTTTCAGGTCAAAAATGTTTCAAACGCGGCCGAGTTTAGATTGGATAGGGTGGAGGGGGCTGAGTCTGTTTCTCCTTTAGACAGAGAGAAAGAGAAGAGATTAGCGATGGGCCGGCTACACCAGGTTGTATTCCTTGAGGTTCAGCTGCAGTATTGTGTCCTTGACGGCAGCGAACACGAACCGAATGTTCTCCGTATCTGCGGAATGATTTTTGTTTGGCGTTGAACAAGCAATCGCGCGGCGCATTTGAAGGCTGCGTACGGCTGTTCAGTCCATGGACTGGGGGACATGGTACATGGAAGCAATGCAGAGTGAAGTGTCTTGCTAAAGGACACAAATTGTTCCAGTTGGGAATCGAACCTCCGACCGTTAAATCGTGAGTCAGACGCTCTAATTACAAGGCTACAACCTCTGCCTACTGTATGCAAACCATTTTTTTTCTACCGTTATCTAATCCATTGCCAAATACACACGCGCGCGTAAGCATGAAAAGCGTGATAAATAATTTGCCGCAACCATTTATTTGTTCCCTACGCCCTAAAAATAAAGAGTCGTAGGGGAGGGGGCAGGTGGGGACAATAAGCGCACAGATAAGACACTAGCTAGGGCAAACACACACACACAGATTTCAAACTCCGCGTCCCCACCTTATAGTAGCTGTCTAAATCTGTCTCTCCCAGTTCTCAAAATCTGTAGCCATATAATGCGGCCTCCACAACCCCACAATAAAACACAGACAAGCAAGGCAATAAAAAAGTAGAGCGGCACAAACCAGTGGCACAGGTGAAGTGGGAATAGATGATCTTGTCCGGGTCCGGGTTCAGGTCGACGAACATCTTTAGTATGAACTCTCTGGCAGCCTGGGCGTCGCGCTGCGGCCCGTCGAATTCTGGGAAATAATCCACCAGGTGCGAATACATCACCTTCTCCTCTAGCAGGTCCTTCTTGTTTAGGAAGAGAATAACGGAGCTATTGCTAAACCAAGGATAAGTGATGATGGTGCGAAATAGCGCCTTGGACTCTTCCATGCGGTTTTCGTTGTCGGACTCCACTAGAACCTGGTCGTATTCGGATAGGGCAACCAGAAACATGATGCTGGTCACATTCTCGAAGCAGTGGATCCACTTTCTGCGCTCGGATCGCTGGCCTGCAGTTGTTAGACAGGTGAATGTCTAGTGTAAATGACACAACGCACACAAATAGCTTCCAGTCTATCTCTCTCTGGATGATGGGGACGGAAGCAAACTAAGAATATATGCTGGTACTGGTACCATTCGCACTAAACTGTAATATAGTGCGAATGGGGCTAGACTAGATATTATATATTTTATATCTAACTTAATAATTTGTCTTTAATAAATTTGCAACCCACAATAATCCTTCAACCTAATCCACTGGTAAAGGGGAAGAGAATTGGGATCTGGGAATGGGTAAGAGCATTGGGAACTGGAAGAGGGGAAGAGCATTGGGATCTGGGAAAGGGGAAGAGCATTGGGATCTGGGAAAGGGGAAGAGCATTGGGATCTGGGTAATGGGAAGAGCATTGGGATCTGGAAGGGGGGAAGAGCATTGGGATCTTGGAGAGGGAAGAGCCTTTGGGATCTGGGAAAGGGGAAGAGCATTCGATATGGGAGAGGAGTATTGAGATCTGGAAGAGGTGAAGAGCATTAGGATCTGGAAGAGAGAAAGAGCATTGGGATCTGTAAGAGAGGAAGAGCATTGGGATCTGTAAGAGGGGAAGAGCATTGGGATCTGTAAGAGGGGAAGAGCATTGGAATCTGGGGGAGTGGAAAAGCATTAGGATTTTGGAGAGGGGAAGAGTGCTGGGATCTGGGAGAGGGGAAGAGTGCTGGGATCTGGGAGAGGGGAAGAGTGCTGGGATCTGGGAGAGGGGAAGAGTGCTGGGATCTGGGAGAGGGGAAGAGTGCTGGGATCTGGGAGAGGGGAAGAGTGCTGGGATCTGGGAGAGAATACGCTATTCTGGATCTTGGAAAGTACAATAGCTTTGGAATGCGGGTGAGAAAATAGTGATACTATCAACTTTTATTTTCATCTTCAAAAACGGAGGTGCGGTAGAATTTTGGGAGCTGTTGAAGATTTGAATCTGTGGTGACGGGGAAGATTTGGGATCTTGGGGTGTGAAAAAAGATCGACTCAGGGACGAATACCTCCGAATTCGAATTCAAATACCTTTGGGCTTTGGCATCTGGGAAGTGAGTTTTAAGGGATCTAGGATTTAGGGAGTTTTGGATGTGGGATAAAGGCTTTTTTTTAATTTGCAGGTAAGGAACTTTTGTATCGAGAAGAAAAGGATGACTGGAAACTGACAGGTGAGGATCCTTGAAATCTACGATGAGGTGCTTTGGGATCTGGGAGAAAAAGTGCTTTTGGATTTTGGAGGTAAGTTGCTTCGTGATCTGTGACGTTGGCAGCTTTGATATCTTGCAGGTGAGTTGCTTTGGGACTAGGGAGATGAGTTGCTTTGGGATCTGGGTGATGAGTTGCTTTGGGACTAGGGAGATGAGTTGCTTTGGGATCTGGGTGATGAGTTGCTTTGGGACTAGGGAGATGAGTTGCTTTGGGATCTGGGTGATGAGTTGCTTTGGGACTAGGGAGATGAGTTGCTTTGGGATCTGGGTGATGAGTTGCTTTGGGACTAGGGAGATGAGTTGCTTTGGGATCTGGGTGATGAGTTGCTTTGGGATCTGGGTGATGAGTTGCTTTGGGATCTGGGTGATGAGTTGCTTTGGGATCTGGGTGATGAGTTGCTTTGGGATCTGGGTGATGAGGAGCTTTGGGACCTGAAAGGTGGGCTGCTCTGGGATCTGGGAGGTCAGCTGCTTTGGGATCTGGAAAGTGATGTGCCTTGAAATCGATTTCGCAAAGAAACTACGCCACTCACCGCCAACGTCCACCATGCGAAAGATGATGGAGTCCAGGTCAAACGGGTACTCCACAATGCCGGTGGTGGGCACACGGGTGCGCAGGATGTCCTGCAGAGTTGGCAGATAGTCGGCCTGACAGATGCGATCAAGACTGTCCAAGTAGTACTTGGCTGAGTCGGTTAGCTGGAATTCGCGCCTGCGGTCGTAGCACTCCTTCATGCCGGCGTCCGCCCACAGGCTGCGAATGGCCTCAACATGGCCGGCCTCGAGCGTTGTAACTGTCTCGTAGTCAATGTCGCGCAGCACCTTGGCGTGCTCCTGGAGCATTGTTGCAAGTAACAATCATTAGCATTGAAAATAGCAAAATAGACCTGTTGATACTCAAAAAAGACAGCACAGCTCGTTTAGAGACTGGTGAGAGTGGTGACTGAGCATGGGGATCTGGGAGAGTGGTGACTGAGCATGGGGATCTGGTAGTAACAAACTACACATTTTATCAGTCTGATTTTTCACAGACACAAATCTTAATTCGAAAATAATGTAAAATAATTTTATTTATAGTTCCTCACCTCGTTTGACGAGTCCTCGAATGGAATCCGCAGCGTCTCAATGGCTCTGGTCATGGCATGCATTGCCATGTAGATATTCTGATAGATGATTTTAATGAAAGACCGCTTATCGTCGTCTGTATAGCCGGTGCCATGGATGATGCGCATCTGTTTGATGAATGTACTTTTGCCAGACTCGCCAGTGCCTGTGTGATGGAGCACATGTACAAGGATGCAAGTATAACCATGCATGAAGTGATTACAGAACTTCAAGATACAAAGAGAATACAGATATTCCTAGCAAACTTATTTCCCTATTTTAAACGCCTAACTCCTATTAGGTTAATAAAAAATCTGGTGCTTAAAAAGACAAATAAATGTTATTTGAATTTATAATTTAATTCAATAAAGCAAAAAATGCACAATTTTGATAAGCCAAAGCTTAAAAAAACTTTATAGATTTCATGAACCTTACTTCTACTATAAATAAAAATGAAACAATATAATACAATTATTTTTTCAGAAATGAAAGATACTATTTCTAGCTTATGTTCATGCAACAACTGAAAATCTGCATATGTTTACAGGCACAAACATTTAGTATTTTTATTTTAATGAAAAAATACAATTTTTAACCTAGATAATAAAATATTTTAGAATGAGAATATCCTTTGTGCTTTGAAATATTGGGGCTAAATTACTGAAACAATAGAAGCTTACCATTTACTGATTGATAAAAAATCTTGCTCAATATGAGTAAAGAAAAAATCATTACCTAAAGAGCTCAGAAATTAAATAGTAATATTAAGTTTTTGGTCAATCTAAAAAATGTTTTGTTTCAATAATCTTTGACAATAGGTGGATAAATTTTAAATACTGAGCAATTTTTATATCTTTTTATTATATCTGCTTTTCTACTACATTGGAAAAAAAACTAAAAAAATTTAAATTCTTAAGTGAATATTGCCATGAACTTTTATAGCTAAAATTGAATTCATAGGCTGATGCAAAAAGATGAAAAAATTTGTAAATAATTTTAATTATTTAACAAGCATTTCTTATTGTCATATAAAATGGATTAGACTGAAAACTAAAAAATGACAAAATGAATGTAAAAATATGGGAACTGTACATATTTGTATTAATATATCAGTTTTACATAGAAATAAACAGTTAAAAACTACCTTGCTTAAGTAAAAAGTTCATTTGTAAAGAATTTCAAAAAAATGTTGTACTTCTTTATCTAAATAGATAATAAATAGAAAGAAATGAAAATTTACATTTGTATTTGTGTAAGAATACATATTTACAAATAACTTACTTCCTTTTTGCACATTGATTTTGGTTATAATTTTAGTACTATTGGTTTCTATTATATTAGCTAAAAGTCCACTGAAAGAACCAGGCTTCAAAGTGAAAACTCTGATATTTAATAGGTGATATTTAAAAAGAAATATTTAACTAATATACTTTATTTATTAAAAATTTTTTTAATTTTTATAAAATTTTTAATAATATTTTTTAATTATTATTAATATAGCTCAAATATATATCTTAGCAGGTGAAAAAGTGTGAGGTTGCCTCAGCACTTTTTGTATTTTGACACTGAGATAAGGTTTTTTGATTTATTTATATACTTAGTTATTAGCATGCAGAGGTAATATTATACATTTAAGTAAAACCTACTAGTTCTGTTTTTATTTAAAATAGATACAAGATACACTAAAATTTTGATTGTAACAGCTAGATTATAAAGGATTAACAATTTTGTAGCAAATATATTTTTTTGAGATTATGAATATGCTATGACCAATATTTTGGTACAATTGCATGTATCCAAGAAAATGACCTCTTGTTTAGGTTTATGAATATATAAATTTTATAATATCTTACACAAAAGCTCTAAATCACTTTAAATATTTTTTATATGTACTTTATTCTTTTACAAAGCAAAAAAACTAAAATCAGTATTTATATGGTATGTTTACAATTTTTAAACAAAAAAATAAAATGTCCAGTAATGTTTTTAATCAAAACTAAAAACTATCAAAATCACTAAAGTCAGTTTTGTGCTTATTGTTCAATTTTATAGTAATGCACAAGCCCCTTATTGTGGACTTTTATTAATAATGTAACTTTAAATTTTTGGTCCATGATACACACTAAAATATTAAAATGTATGCCCAGTCACCAAAATCACTTTGTGCTTCGAGTACCACCAACACCAACATTCTCGAGTATAACCCAAAAATATCCTTTGCCTTCATCTTAACTATGGGTTATGAGAAAAGAAAGATTTAGTGCCTGAATAAATGAAAAGTATTATTAAAAACAGAACCTTAAATATGTAGAAGGACAAAAAAGTTATCATACAATATATACATAATCTTATTAAAGCTAAAAGAAAAATTAAGAGGACAAATTTGATCAATCTATACATTACATAGGATCATATTGATATATCATTGTAACAATGACATTTACATGATACTCAATTTATTCCAAATTTATCCACTTTAGGTAAAATGGATTCCAGAAAAAAAACTATATAATTTTTGTTGTGGTTGCAATATCAAGGACACAGTTTTTAAGCAAAAAGTAAGTTGCATTAGCTTTAGCTAATTGCTTAGCTTACCAAGCAATAGAAGTTTTAATTCTCTTCTAGCATCCTTTTTATCTCGCTTTAATTGACGCTCAATCTCCATGTTGATTCGCCTTTGTTCCTTGGCTTCTTCTCCCATGCAGCATGCCATGATGCTAGGTCCCATAAACAGGAGGTCAAAGTGTCTTTAAAAATGGTACCCACTTAGAGGGTAACCTTATTTGCTAGAGTTTAGCAAAAATGAAAAGAAAACAATTCTAAAGAACGCTAACCTAATTACTGAACAAAGCGGTATGCTGAGAAATCATTTTATAAATAAAAAATCTAAAGCTGAGCATTAATAATTAGAAAAGTTCCTAAGTCCACGATCGTTTTACTCAGGACAAATGAGGCTGATATGATGTTACACGTGTAATAGTTGCCTCGTAACTATCTCCGCCACGTCACTCTACAATCGAAGAAGAGATGAGTGTAGTTTTTTCTGTTTCTTATCCGACCTTATCACAGCCAGCTGATTTCATGTCTCAATTTATTATATATATAATTTCCGAAGTATACCAACCGATCATGAATTTCGTATATTTATATATTTAAAACAGTTCTAAATTCTCATCTTCGTCAGAAGCACGTAGAAACATCGTTAATTACGTAAAAGCTTCCAAAAAGATACAAAACCCATCACTTCCTTTGAATTATAAAAGAAATGATTAAATCTCAAAAGCTTTTGCATCCTAAATTGTATGTCGAAACAAATACTTTCTGGTATCGTATGCATTTTTGGCTGTATTGAAGCAATATTGATGGAGCAATCAGTTATTTGCATAAATTCAATAAATAAACATTTTAGTTCCACGTTCTTGACATTTGACCCTTGAGAGATATGTTCATGATATTTAACTTTAATTGTAGTGTAAAATTATATATTGCAAGACAATGCTGTGTCATACTTTTTTAAGGTCTTAACTATATATTTTCCATAAACTGTATATTTTACAGGAACTTGCATGAACATCAGAGAATCTTATTAGTAAGCGGAGTCTGCACCATAAAGGATTTTTTAATCGTTTTGTACTTTGATGTACTACCTGCAGAACTAAAAAATAAATAAGAATGATACATTTTTTCAATTACCGACTTTTATCGTCGTTATATTAAGAATATATATGTCTATTAAGCTTCTACATCCAACGTTACAGCCGTTGCGCTATGCGACCTGCTGCTGTCGGACGCCGGCATCTCGAACCATCGTGAAATAAAAATTCTGTGCAACGCTGCGCTTGCGCGCGCATTTTGACAATTTTACCCTACTTTCGGTTTTGGCCAGGATTGTTTGGCCAGACTATCGTGATAGCTCTTTATGTTTTGTGTTAACACTGCATATACCTTTCAGCAAAAAAGTACATGCAATTTAGGCGGCATTTTAGCATTTTATGCGGGTCATAAGAGCGACGAAGCTAGATCGTGCACAAAAAATGTTGAAATATTATTTTTATAAAAAAATTTATCATGATGTATCTTTTTACGATTAATCTATACAAAGTCAATCAGTTCAGTCAATTCTCCATAGAATTTTGATTCTCTTGTAGCTCCTTCTCTAGCTCGCGAAGATTCGTTGCCAGTTGAGGGTGCCCGGAGTATTGCAAAGCACGACTCAGGATTTGAACCTGATGGGAGAATTAAACTATTAATAAGCTGATTAAAGCTGGTTATTGTAAGTAAAACGTAGCATTGTACATGAGATTCCAGGTCTGAATAGGAAGGTTTTTATTTGAAATTTTTTTTAACAAGAAAGTATTCAAATTTTCTAGAGAATTCCAAGACGAGCTAGTCAGAAGATGCAGATATTGTCTACCAGAAACCAACGCATATCTTTATGCTCTACTAATAGATCCACGATTACAGCGGAATAAGACGCACACATAGTAATATAAAGAAATAGGTTAAGTTTTGGTGCAATCCTCACCTTGCTCTTCAACACTGGCAGTCGTTTCACCCAGGTGATTAGCATTTCGTGAGCCATCTGCTGAGCCGAGTCATTGTTCCTTTTGATGACGGAGCAGCGCTTCCTGGAAACGTCCAGCTTCTCGGCCAGCAGTTCCCAGCTGTCGCACACGAGGTTGGACAGGTGCTTCAGGTACTCGGCGGTGACAGCGTCTGGTTATCAAAGATATTGTGCCATCATTTTGTTATGCTATCAAAAAACTATCAAATGGTAAGTATAGTATTATCCCACAATACTGGGACTAAAGCAATCACCCTTGGCTCTGAATGAGAACGGAGTGGTCAGTGCGGACTTCACTCTTAGATCCTCCGCTGACTTCGGTATGCAGACTAGCAGGCGGGCCACGTTAACCTGCTCTGTCACCAGCATCGCAGGGCCGCTGACGCCGCTACCGCCATTCACTCCGATCCGCTTGGCATCTCGTCCTGGCTTCAGCACGGCTGCGTCGGTGAACACTTCCAAGAAGCCGCGATACTGGTCTATAGCCCGTTGAGCGAAGCGATCCTTCTCGACAACCCTAAAAATAGTTTTTTGGAACAAGTGAAAATCTCTTCACGACGTCATCCTCCGCGCGTACGGCTTTTCAGTCCATGGACTGGGGAGACGCCACACCTACCCTCAATTGCCCCAGCTAATGTTGATACCCGTTTAACAGCTGACTAAACTGAAACAATGCAGAGTTAAGTGTCTAGCTAATGGACATTAAATTTTCCAGTGAAGTCGGAAATCGAACCTCCGACCTTCAAGTCGTTCGTGAACCTCTAGGCTACGAACCCTGCGTGAGCAGAAACTTTCAATCCAGCCGGAAAGACTATAGGACGACCATGGACAATTGTTGAGCATGAAATTATTATGTACAAATTCTGCAGGTTGCAAAGTCGGGCCAAAGACAATATTTTCATTTTCAACCCACACCCCAAATCGAACCAAAAACTGTTTGCCAAAAACTGATTCTTGAACGCAAACGAGTGCGTCATTGGCAAAAGCAATATGGATATTTGAAGGCCGATTTCAGACAAATGATGCACCGTTCTTAGGCCAAAGTGAAAATGATTTTCAGAGGCCGTATTTACTTCTAAAGCTAAATTACTTCATGACTCACCTTATGAATAGGCGACCCCGCATTTGGGAGTTGAACAGCATGACAAACTCATTGTCCCCCTTTGGCGCGTCCTCGCTGACTATGTTGCCCCGGAAGCGGAGTCGGAACTGTTGCCTCTCACGAACTTTGATCTCTTCCGTTGAGCCGTACATATTCGGCTCGCTTGAATAGCCGCAGTCCTGCATGTGCCGCATGGTGCGATCCAGCTTGCTGACCATTGTGAGAGCCACCATCACCTGCAGTGCCGCGGTGCGGGTTCTGATGTAGTTAAACAAGCAAACCCATCCCCAGAGCTGCTACCCAATCCATCCCCAGAGCTGCTACCCAATCCATCCCCAGAGCTGCTACCCAATCCATCCCCAGAGCTGCTACCCAATCCATCCCCAGAGCTGCTAGCAATCCATCCCCAGAGCTGCTAACAATCCATCCCCAGAGCTGCTAGCAATCCATCCCCAGAGCTGCTAACAATCCATCCCCAGAGCTGCTACCCAATCCATCCCCAGAGCTGCTACCCAATCCATCCCCAGAGCTGCTACCCAATCCATCCCCAGAGCTGCTACCCAATCCATCCCCAGAGCTGCTAGCAATCCATCCCCAGAGCTGCTAACAATCCATCCCCAGAGCTGCTACCCAATCCATCCCCAGAGCTGCTACCCAATCCATCCCCAGAGCTGCTACCCAATCCATCCCCAGAGCTGCTACCCAATCCATCCCCAGAGCTGCTACCCAATCCATCCCCAGAGCTGCTACCCAATCCATCCCCAGAGCTGCTACCCAATCCATCCCCAGAGCTGCTACCCAATCCATCCCCAGAGTTGCTACTCAATCCATCCCCAGAGCTGCTACCCAATCCATCCCCAGAGCTGCTCCTCAATCCATCCCAAGAGCTGCTAACAATCCATCCCCAGAGCTGCTACCCAATCCATCCCCAGAGCTGCTACCCAATCCATCCCCAGAGCTGCTACCCAATCCATCCCCAGAGCTGCTACCCAATCCATCCCCAGAGCTGCTACCCAATCCATCCCCAGAGCTGCTACCCAATCCATCCCCAGAGCTGCTACCCAATCCATCCCCAGAGCTGCTACCCAATCCATCCCCAGAGCTGCTACCCAATCCATCCCCAGAGCTGCTACCCAATCCATCCCCAGAGCTGCTACCCAATCCATCCCCAGAGCTGCTACCCAATCCATCCCCAGAGCTGCTACCCAATCCATCCCCAGAGCTGCTACCCAATCCATCCCCAGAGCTGCTACCCAATCCATCCCCAGAGCTGCTAACAATCCATCCCCAGAGCTGCTACCAATCCATCCCTAGAGCTGCTACCCAATCCATCCCCAGAGCTGCTACCAATCCATCCCAGAGCTGCTACCCAATCCATCCCCAGAGCTGCTAACAATCCATCCCCAGAGCTGCTAACCAATCCATCCCCAGAGCTGCTAATCAATCCATCCCCAGAGCTGCTACCCAATCCATCCCCAGAGCTGCTAACAATCCATCCCCAGAGCTGCTAACCAATCCATCCCCAGAGCTGCTAACAATCCATCCCCAGAGCTGCTAACAATCCATCCCCAGAGCTGCTAACAATCCATCCCCAGAGCTGCCTAACAATCCATCCCCAGAGCTGCTACCCAATCCATCCCCAGAGCTGCTAACCAATCCATCCCCAGAGCTGCTACCAATCCATCCCCAGAGCTGCTACCAATCCATCCCCAGAGCTGCTACCCAATCCATCCCCAGAGCTGCTACCCAATCCATCCCCAGAGCTGCTACCAATCCATCCCCAGAGCTGCTACCAATCCATCCCCAGAGCTGCTACCCAATCCATCCCCAGAGCTGCTACCAATCCATCCCCAGAGCTGCTACCAATCCATCCCCAGAGCTGCTACCCAATCCATCCCCAGAGCTGCTACCAATCCATCCCCAGAGCTGCTAACAATCCATCCCCAGAGCTGCTACCCAATCCATCCCCAGAGCTGCTACCCAATCCATCCCCAGAGCTGCTAACCAATCCATCCCCAGAGCTGCTACCCAATCCATCCCCAGAGCTGCTACCCAATCCATCCCCAGAGCTGCTACCAATCCATCCCCAGAGCTGCTACCCAATCCATCCCCAGAGCTGCTACCCAATCCATCCCCAGAGCTGCTACCAATCCATCCCCAGAGCTACTACCCAATCCATCCCCAGAGCTGCTACCCAATCCATCCCCAGAGCTGCTACCCAATCCATCCCCAGAGCTTGCTACTCAATCCATCCCCAGAGCTGCTACCCAATCCATCCCCAGAGCTGCTACCCAATCCATCCCAGAGCTGCTACCAATCCATCCCCAGAGCTGCTACCCAATCCATCCCCAGAGCTGCTACCCAATCCATCCCCAGAGCTACTACCCAATCCATCCCCAGAGCTGCTACCCAATCCATCCCCAGAGCTGCTACCCAATCCATCCCCAGAGTTGCTACTCAATCCATCCCCAGAGCTGCTAACAATCCATCCCCAGAGCTGCTACCCAATCCATCCCCAGAGCTACTACCCAATCCATCCCCAGAGCTGCTAACAATCCATCCCCAGAGCTGCTACCCAATCCATCCCCAGAGCTACTACCCAATCCATCCCCAGAGCTGCTACCCAATCCATCCCCAGAGTTGCTACCCAATCCATCCCCAGAGCTGCTACCCAATCCATCCCCAGAGCTGCTACCCAATCCATCCCCAGAGCTGCTACCCAATCCATCCCCAGAGCTGCTAACAATCCATCCCCAGAGCTGCTACCCAATCCATCCCCAGAGCTACTACCCAATCCATCCCCAGAGCTGCTACCCAATCCATCCCCAGAGTTGCTACTCAATCCATCCCCAGAGCTGCTACTCAATCCATCCCAAGAGCTGCTACCCAATCCATCCCCAGAGCTACTACCCAATCCATCCCCAGAGCTGCTAACAATCCATCCCCAGAGCTGCTAACAATCCATCCCCAGAGCTGCTAACAATCCATCCCCAGAGCTGCTAACAATCCATCCCCAGAGCTGCTAACAATCCATCCCCAGAGCTGCTAACAATCCATCCCCAGAGCTGCTAACAATCCATCCCCAGAGCTGCTAACAATCCATCCCCAGAGCTGCTACCCAATCCATCCCCAGAGCTGCTACCCAATCCATCCCCAGAGCTGCTACCCAATCCATCCCCAGAGCTGCTACCCAATCCATCCCCAGAGCTACTACCCAATCCATCCCCAGAGCTGCTAACAATCCATCCCCAGAGCTGCTACCCAATCCATCCCCAGAGCTACTACCCAATCCATCCCCAGAGCTGCTACCCAATCCATCCCCAGAGTTGCTACTCAATCCATCCCCAGAGCTGCTACCCAATCCATCCCCAGAGCTGCTAACAATCCATCCCCAGAGCTGCTACCCAATCCATCCCCAGAGCTACTACCCAATCCATCCCCAGAGCTGCTACCCAATCCATCCCCAGAGTTGCTACTCAATCCATCCCCAGAGCTGCTACCCAATCCATCCCAAGAGCTACTACCCAATCCATCCCCAGAGCTGCTACCCAATCCATCCCCAGAGCTGCTACCCAATCCATCCCCAGAGCTGCTAACAATCCATCCCCAGAGCTGCTAACAATCCATCCCCAGAGCTGCTAACAATCCATCCCCAGAGCTGCTAACAATCCATCCCCAGAGCTGCTAACAATCCATCCCCAGAGCTGCTACCCAATCCATCCCCAGAGCTACTACCCAATCCATCCCCAGAGCTGCTACCCAATCCATCCCCAGAGTTGCTACTCAATCCATCCCCAGAGCTGCTACCCAATCCATCCCCAGAGCTGCTAACAATCCATCCCCAGAGCTGCTACCCAATCCATCCCCAGAGCTACTACCCAATCCATCCCCAGAGCTGCTACCCAATCCATCCCCAGAGTTGCTACTCAATCCATCCCCAGAGCTGCTACCAATCCATCCCAAGAGCTACTACCCAATCCATCCCCAGAGCTGCTACCCAATCCATCCCCAGAGCTGCTACCCAATCCATCCCCAGAGCTGCTAACAATCCATCCCCAGAGCTGCTAACAATCCATCCCCAGAGCTGCTAACAATCCATCCCCAGAGCTGCTACCCAATCCATCCCCAGAGCTGCTAACAATCCATCCCCAGAGCTGCTAACAATCCATCCCCAGAGCTGCTAACAATCCATCCCCAGAGCTGCTAACAATCCATCCCCAGAGCTGCTAACAATCCATCCCCAGAGCTGCTAACAATCCATCCCCAGAGCTGCTACCCAATCCATCCCCAGAGCTGCTAACAATCCATCCCCAGAGCTGCTACCCAATCCATCCTCAGAGCTGCTGACAATCCATCCCCAGAGCTGCTAACAATCCATCCCCAGAGCTACTACCAAATCCACCTCTAGAGCTGCTACCCACTCCATCCCCAGAGCTACTAACAATCCTTCCCCAGAGCTGCTACCCAATCCATCCCCAGAGCTGCTACCCAATCCATCCCCAGAGCTGCTACCCAATCCATCCCCAGAGCTGCTACCAACTCCTTCCCCAGAGCTACTACTAAAACTCATCCCAGAGCATGTTACTTTGATGTGCACCCGAATCGACGGTCAAAATTTTAGCGCAGTGCAAAGTTGGTTCAAATCGTGCCGATGAATATCATTTCAGGCCATTATTTTAAATCATTGAATTTTGCTCGACAAGTAGTTGTGTAGAGTCAACTATCATGGCTAAAAAAGTTTCCTCTCTTGTGATTTCCTAGAATTTCGGCCGAAGAAAGAAAGTTAGTACACAATCACGACTTTCTGGAGTAGCAAAATTTCTTATTTGCTTTGGAAAGACATTGCGTAAGCTTTGAAGGAAAGTTAGAACTCAGATATTTTTGTAACGAAAAAAACATAAATAATACATAGAATACTCACCTCCCTGAGGTTTTCCGGCTTCTGTCTGATAATGAAGCACGCAGATTTCTCCTCCGAGCTCCTCTCAATGGCGTCGCAGATCCGGCTAATCATGTCCGTGTTGAAGTCTGGCCGAATTCGGAATGCCATAAAGCTGCGGAGGGGTGGGGTTGGTGAGAGGTCAGGTTCACTCTGATAGGTCAGGCTCATTCAGAGAGGTTAGGCTCATTCAGAGAGGTCAGGCTCATTCAGAGAGGTCAGGCTCATTCAGAGAGGTCAGGCTCATTCAGAGAGGTCAGGCTCATTCAGAGAGGTCGGCTCATTCAGAGAGGTCAGGCTCATTCAGAGAGGTCGGCTCATTCAGAGAGGTCAGGCTCATTCAGAGAGGTCGGCTCATTCAGAGAGGTCAGGCTCATTCAGAGAGGTCAGGCTCATTCAGAGAGGTCAGGCTCATTCAGAGAGGTCAGGCTCATTCAGAGAGGTCAGGCTCATTCAGAGAGGTCAGGCTCATTCAGAGAGGTCAGGCTCATTCAGAGAGGTCAGGCTCATTCAGAGAGGTCGGCTCATTCAGAGAGGTCAGGCTCATTCAGAGAGGTCAGGCTCATTCAGAGAGGTCAGGCTCATTCAGAGAGGTCAGGCTCATTCAGAGAGGTCAGGCTCATTCAGAGAAGGAAAATCGTCAGTCTCACCGCCTGTCGCAGAGTTTGGTCGTCCTGAACGATACAATGTCTTTTCCTGGCTCCTCTTCGAGTTTGGCGTCTGTCAGCAGCTCCCAAGCCGTCGAACCGCCAGCTGCGCCTTCGTTGCCAACCAGAATGAGGAACTCCTCTGTGCACTCTGTGAGGTGAGATAGGCGAGAGTACAGGAAGATTACAGGTAATGAGGAGACAGGTAGAGAATGGGGAGACAGGTAGAGAATCAGTCTAGTTCTGATTAGTTGCTATGCAGACATTTCCCAATGCCTCACTGTGGGAGTCGATCCCGAGCCGTGACAGGGCCGGCAGTTTCCCAGTCAGCGGCCTGTAGGCCAGAGCGGTGGCCAGGGCGGCGGCTTTGGGATCAGCCGCTGTGCCCGGCCTGCGCTTTCCGTTGGCGAACTGTCCGACGCCGCCGATGCCAGCGATGCCAGCGACGCCGACCCCGGCGATTCCAACTGTTGAACTGGCTTGCGTTGAGAAGCCCACGGGATTCAAAGGCAACGGAAAGGAGAAGACGACAGGCTTCAGCGTGTTCTTTTTTGGACTGCCTGCGTTTTGTTGACGGATTTGTGCAACATGATCATGAGCACACTGGATCATGAGCACACTGGATCATGAGCACACTGGATCATGAGCACACTGGATCATGAGAACACTGGATCATGAGCACACTGGATCATGAGCACACTGGATCATGAGCACACTGGATCATGAGCACACTGGATCATGAGAACACTGGATCATGAGCACACTGGATCATGAGCACACTGGATCATGAGCACACTGGATCATGAGCACACTGGATCATGAGCACACTGGATCATGAGCACACTGGATCATGAGCACACTGGATCATGAGCACACTGGATCATGAGCACACTGGATCATGAGCACACTGGATCATGAGCACACTGGATCATGAGCACACTGGATCATGAGCACACTGGATCATGAGCACACTGGATCATGAGCACACTGGATCATGAGCACACTGGATCATGAGCACACTGGATCATGAGCACACTGGATCATGAGCACACTGGATCATGAGCACACTGGATCATGAGCACAATCATGAAGAAGGTAAAAAGTCTCACAGTGCTGAACAACTGAGCTGCAGGTGAGCAGGCCCTTAGTCTCCTTAGGCAGGCTGGTCTTCACCATGGCGAGCGTGGCCGAGTCGATGGGCTGCACCTCAATCGCCTGGTCCAACTGTACCTTCACAGCCTCCTCGGGCACTGTGAGGCAGACCCGGCTGTCCACGGAGCTGCTGTATCGAAGGCCACCTCGGCCCAGTCGGAAGCGGTCGGTCCGGAGCTTATTGGCCGGCACAGCGATCACCGAGTCCTGATCCGACCGGAGCCTGGCCTCCACCCATCTGGCCTGGAAATCCAGGCCTTCAATATGCGTCTCAGACGATGGCAGCTCTGTCCAGGCTTCATCATGCAGCACCTGAGTTTGTAAATATATAGATTCGTAAATTTAATTACTACTTCCTTGGTTTTGGTTTTCATGGCCGTTGGTTGAATATTTTGGGAGATATTTGAAATACCACCGCGATCTTTCTACAGCTAAGAGCAGAGATGTGCTCAAGCAGACGGACTCACGTAGATAACGGTCTCCCGAGACGCCACTCTCTGAGCACAGTGCGGCATCAGTATAAACATATGCTGTCTAGCAAGTTGATTCCTATTGGCCGAATCGATTGGTAATTCCAGACGGACAGCGTTGCCAACCAGTTCGGCGGTGGGCGGAAGGCCGCCAAGGGGGAGCCGGTGCAGTGGCAGCAGGGTGCAGGTGGCGCCAGTGCCGGCCAGACGACTCTCCGAGGCCCGCAAAGCGCAGCCGTAGCCGCCGAAGTCGTAGAACTCGCCAGAGGTGGCAGCGTCAGCCGACGATTTGTTGACGGCTTCGAGCACGATTGGCCGCCAAAGCCGATCATCTTCCTCTTTTTCCTCGTTGGTAGCGTTAACTGTCGCTGTTGAAGCTGTTGCAGCTGCGGCTGCCGCGGCCTCCTCCTCCAAGCGCTGCCGGCGTCGGAGTTCTTCGGCGCGACACTGAGCCGCTTCCTCCGCCGCTGCCACCGCTGCCGCCGCGGCCGCCTCAGCTACCGCCTCTAACTGCAGCCGCTCAGCTTCTCTTCGTTCTTCGGCCCGCCGCTGCGGAGATCAGAAAAAACTGATTCAAAAATACACTTTCCCGTTGTTTCCTTGAACTGCTCTCGTGTGACTGTTTCCCTGGCAGTTTCCCTGGCAGTTTCCCTGGCAGTTTCCATAGCAGTTTCCCTGGCAGTTTCCCTGGCAGTTTCCATAGCAGTTTCCTAAATAGTTTCCGTATCAGTTTCCATAGCAGTTTCTCCAACAGTTTTCCTGGCAGTTTCCCTAGCAGTTTCCCTATCGTTTCGCTAGCAGTTTCTCCAGCAGTTTCCCTAGCAGTTTCCCTAGCAGTTTCCCTATCGTTTCGCTAGCAGTTTCTCCAGCAGTTTCCCTATCAGTTTCCCTATCAGTTTCCCTAGCAGTTTCCCTATCAGTTTCGCTAGCAGTTTTCCTATCAGTTTCCCTAGCAGTTTCCCTATCAGTTTCCCTAGCAGTTTCCCTATCAGTTTCGCTAGCAGTTTCCCTAGCAGTTTCCCTAGCAGTTTCCCTATCAGTTTCCCTATAAGTTTCCCTAGCAGTTTCCCTATCAGTTTCCCTATCAGTTTCCCTATCAGTTTCGCTAGCAGTTTCGCTAGCAGTTTCCCTATCAGTTTCCCTAGCAGTTTCCCTAGCAGTTTCCCTAGCAGTTTCCCTATCAGTTTCCCTGTCAGTTTCCCTATCAGTTTTGCTAGCAGTTTCCCTATCTGTTTCCCTATCAGTTTCGCTAGCAGTTTCCCTATCAGTTTCCCTATCAGTTTCGCTAGCAGTTTCGCTAGCAGTTTCCCTATCAGTTTCCCTAGCAGTTTCCCTATCAGTTTCCCTATCAGTTTCCCTATCAGTTTCCCTATCAGTTTCCCTATCAGTTTTGCTAGCAGTTTCCCTATCTGTTTCCCTATCAGTTTCGCTAGCAGTTTCCCTATCAGTTTCCCTATCAGTTTCGCTAGCAGTTTCGCTAGCAGTTTCCCTATCAGTTTCCCTAGCAGTTTCCCTATCAGTTTCCCTATCAGTTTCCCTATCAGTTTCCCTATCAGTTTCCCTATCAGTTTTGCTAGCAGTTTCCCTATCAGTTTCCCTATCAGTTTCGCTAGCAGTTTCCCTAGCAGTTTCCCTATCAGTTTCGCTAGCAGTTTCCCTAGCAGTTTCCCTAGCAGCTTCCCTAGCAGTTTCCCAAGCAGTTTCCCTATCAGTTTCGATAGCCGTTTCCCTAGCAGTTTCCCTAGCAGTTTCCCTAGCAGTTTCCCTATCACTTTCGCTAGCAGTTTCCCTATCAGTTTCGCTAGCAGTTTCTCCGGCAGTTTACTTATCAGCTTCCATAGCAGTTTCTCCAGCAGTTTCTCTTCGTCTTTGCTTTCAGACTCACCGCGGCTTTCTCCGCTTCTGCAGCAGCCTTTTCAGCCCTCAGTCGCTCCTTTTCAGCGGCGGCCGACGCCTCCGTCAAGTTCATCGCCAGAGCGTCAAAGTGCTGGGCTAAAACACGCATGGAGTCGGCCAGTTCGGTCGCAGCCTTCGACGCCAAGGCGAGATCGCTCTCAGCCTCGGACACGTCAACGATTGTCAGTAATTGACGTCGCACTGATTCCACAGCTCGACTGGCCGCGCCAGACAGCGCATTGTTGGCATCAGTGATGGCCCGCAGACTCTGCACAAAGAGCCCCAGCCGCTGTTCCAGACTGTCATGCTCGTCATCAACTAGTTGTCGGACAGCTTCGTCCAGGAACGCGTCCGCCCATCCTTGCCCATGAAGGTCCAGGCAGCTTGGACCTGACATGACCTTAATAATACAAGTGTAATAACAAAATAATAGCATTCACTATCTGAGGCTGTGTGAACCACAGATACTAAATACTTAGTATTTATATAGTATCTGTGTGATGTGAACTGACGCAACTCACACACATGGATAAGTACACAGACGCAGATTCATAGAGGTGTTTAGGGCGGGGGTTGGGGTGTCGGACTCAAGACTTGAAGGTCGGGGGTTCGATTCCTGAAACCACTGGTAAAATCTGTGCCCATTAGCAAGACACTTAAATATGCATTGCTTCAGTTCACTCAGCTGTTAAATGGGTAACCAGCATCAGCTGGGGTAATTTAGGGTGGGTGTGGCGTCCCTCCCCAGTCCATGGACTGAACAGCCGTACGCTACTTTAAGATGAGATGCGCGATAGCTGCGGCTGTGCTGCCGGCTGCACATCTGGCCCGAATGGGGCCAGAAGTAATAGTTCAATGCAAATTGTGGCCTCGACGCGGACTTGAACCCTTTATATTTGGCCTTTTCTACAATTGGACCACTTTTAGAGAAAAAAATACACCAAAAGGAAACAAATTATGGTCGGTCTTTACGATCTCACTTAAAATAAGTCGGCCAGTAGTCCAGGAAGATCCAAGAAACGTTTCTCTAGGAGCAAGATCTTAATCTCGAGCGCAAACGAGAAAGCAAAATTGATTTTTTACACCTTGTTTGAAGCAAATATTTGAAGCAAATGGATAAACTAAGTCTTAATTTAAACTGTAGAAACTCTGCAGGATGTCTGTCTCTGGTTTAAATAAGGATCAGAATGGGACACTTACAATTTTACCGTCGAACGTACTGCAGCTTCTTCAACACGGGCTTTAGTGTTAGTTAGTCAATAAAATAGCTCATTAACAATTTAGCCTTAGTGCCCAGTAGATTAGTCGGTGATTGCGATAAAGAGCAGTGAGCTAGTGGCCCAGATCCATCTGATTCTCGATGCTTAAGTTTGAATCGACTACAACCAGCGCGTTGTCAGGGGCGACTCACTCAACAAGGAAGAGCGGCAGAAGGAAAATAGGGAGAAATAGGAGAGGTCGCTGAGTGGGAGAAAAGACGTGGCTTCTGTTGCATGGGAACTCTGCACTGTGAGCAACCGTTAGGACTTTTAATCTGGTAAGTTTAGATTGTTCCCCAGAGTATATGGATCGGGCACCTGGCGCATTGTCCAAAACATCGGGGGGAAGGAGCTGGCACTCTGGCATCTTTGCCACTTCCGGACGGATGGAAGCGCTCCACTTCGTGATTGGAAACTCTATTTAAAGCTAAGGCGTGCAGCTTCGGATTGCTCTGGCAATTGCGTTGGGCCACGCATTGAAAAAAACACTGCAGCTGGGACATATACGCTCGTATGCAGTAATTGCACGGACAGATATGTGACTGTGTAAAGTCAAATATATAACAGCTAGTTTATAAATGCGTTGCATACTGTGCAACTGCTGAAACAATGTTTGAATCAGCTAAAATTTTGAGAAGGATAATTAATGTCGGACTTTCAGTTTTATCGTGTTATATTAATATGCTCTAATGATATTTTTAACTAAAAGCATATTTTAATTTATTACAGCTAAAAAGCAGATCGTGAAAAATCTAATACAGCGGAAAGTTTATTCGCATTATTTGGACTTCAGGCTAGGGCCAAAAAATATATTGTCCTTGCTTACTACTAAAGCTATATCTTTATCTATAGCTTTAATAGCTTTATCTTCACTGCACACTTTCACGGGCTTTTATTGAATTAGTTGCGAGAGTGTTATATAACAAAATTATTCTATTATTTTAAAGTGTGATGACAAAATCATATAAATTAGTATCTACATTATATTAAAAAGCATTATACTATAAATTAACTATAAATACTTTAATATCATTAGCCTAATTTACGCGTTGTGTGAATGTTTTAACTTAAAAATGCGCCAGATATTTTCTCACTAAGCTTTCACAATTTTCTTTGACACTTTAACACAAAGTCTATTGTATGGTCTATTATACTATGCTTCAGTGATTATAAAAATCGGCTGCTCTGAGGATGGTGGAGTCTAAATAATTATAAGAAATTCATTTTTAGCAATCACATAACCTAGTACTGACGCCTTTGCGGCTTAAAATGTATGTCTTCAACAGTTTAGGCTCCGATTTTTACTTCTTTGCCACATAATTGAGATTTGATAAAAAATATAGAAAACAAAAAATGATTATTTATGATATTTAAAATAGAATAGGATACTAAAAGGGAACGCATTATTATATCGTTTATTTTTTGTTTATAGTACAAAAATCTAGTTCAAAATTGTTTTGCCTAAAATATGTTGTCATCATTTTTGTCAAGTACACCAATAGTATTGCTGAGCGAAGAAAAAATTATTTATTATATTTTTTTTTGCAATATTATACATACATGGGAAATAAAAAGGTTATTAAGTTTAAATGCTCTATTCGTTATAAAAAAATAACTACGAGTATGTAATGAAGGGATTACTAATTACTATTTACAATTGCAATTATTAGATTGCAATTATTATCATTATTATATTACAATTGCAATAATTACAATTACTAATATTTTAGTAAATGTATACAATTGTATAAAAATTGTTTGCTTTTACATATTTATTTTTTACGACTACAAATTTTTTTATTGCTAAGCAATGACGAAAAAAGTAAAATTGCATATTTTATAAATGTTAAGAAAGGAATTCATTTTAGCTTTTTTACTTTTCAACAGATCGTGTGATATAGTTTTTAATAAACAATCCAAGCTTTCTAGACGATTTAACATTGCTTGAAGATAGTGCAAGCCTATTTACAGCCCACTATTAAACCCAGCTGTTGATTATTATACACCTGAATTTTCTAGCAGCAACAGCAGTAGCAGCAGCATGACCCTAGTACCAGCCTACCAGGGACGACTGCCTCAGCCGGTGCTGCCCGGCCTGGTGGCAGTCGGCCGATTTGATGGTCGCTCGGACACTCTGGTGTGCGCCGCCAACACTGGCAAGCTGATGCTACTCAGCCCCAGCCAGCAGCAGCGCATCCCGGCTGCCATGGAGACAGACGGCGGCCTACCTGTACAGATGCTGAACATGGAGCAGCCGGTACTGTCTCTGTGCACCGGAAGGCTACATGATACAGAGTCACGTGACACGCTGATTATTGGCACAGCTACTGATATGCTGGCCTACGATGTGCATAGGTAGTTATAATATTTGCAGGTGGGCAGTGGGCACTGGCAAATCAGGAGGCGATTCTGCCCATTCCGCTGGCTCCTGAGCACACACGCTCACAGATACTGTACGCAGGCCCTCACACAGGTGTGTACATCTGCTCTGACTTTCTCATTGTCAGGCAGTGTATACTTTTATTACTGGGCCTTAGATATTGGCCTTCAAGGGCGTAAATTAAGGACAGCCAAAAAGCCTCAACTCCACGGCTGCTTTAAAAAATAAATGCGGCCTCGCCGCAGAATCGAACTCAGGTACCTTAATGCGGCCTCCTAATCTAGAAAAGATTAGGAGGTTTGATGTCACTCTATAGTAAATTTATTTTGCTCTCCTGTGCTTCCCAGAAACGCGGACCTGTTTCACCGTCCAGTACCAGACGGTGCCTTCGCGGTGGTCGTCGGTCAAACCAACGGCAACGACCAGTCCAAGCCCCGCCGGGTGGCCATCGCAGGCGGAAATTGCACCCTGTTAGGCTACGACACTAACGGCGCGGAGGCCTTCTGGAGCGTCACCGGCGACCGAGTCACCTCCATGGCTATGGGCAGATTTCAAGGCGAGGAAGCTGGCGAACTGTTGCTAGTTGGCAGCGAGGACTTTGAGTTGCGCCTATTTCGCGACGACGCCATTGCGCGCGAATTCACTGAGACCGACGCGCCGGTGGCGCTCCTGGCGATTCCGGGCTCCGCCAGGTTCGCCTACGCGCTGGCCAATGGCACAGTCGGCGTCTACGAGAGGTCGACGCGATTGTGGCGCATCAAGTCCAAGCACCGGCCAGTGGCGCTGGCCGCGTTCGATCTGGACAGCGACGGCCAGGTGGAACTGCTGGTCGGCTGGAGCGGCGGCAAGGTGGACGCCAGGCGAGTCACCACTGGCGAGGTTGTGTTCAGGGTGAGTCTGCGAGTGGCCCCGCTGTGAGACCAGATGAAAACTGGCTTGGGGATTGGACGGAGAGAGATAAGACAGGGAAGCGATCAAGAACTTTGTGAGATGTTTGTGGCAGGATGTTTGTCGGGTCTATGATTTTTTCGCCGAGTTTTTATCGCAACGAGACTTTCCATCGAAGTTTCTTGCTCCCTGTTGGACAGCTTTGCTGTAGCTACATTGCTTTACAGCTTGCGACTCATTCAGGACCAGGGTCCCTGTGCTGTCGCCGGCTTGGCAGTAGCCGATCTACGCGGCGACGGTCGACCCCCTCTCCTAACCATTGTCGGAGTTGACGGCGATTTGCGCGCCTTCGACGCCGTGCCGCAGCACCTAGCGGCAGAGCTGCTGCGCGCCACCCTGGGCGAGGACGCGCCCGGCTCGATGCGCTCGCTGATGCAGGCCAAGCAGAGCCTGGGCCTGGAGTTGCGCAACTACTCCGACCAGGGAGGTGGAGGCGGCGGCGGAGGCGGCGGCAGCGGTATGCACAGAAGCGGCTCCGGTATTAGCTTCGACGGCACACTGCGCGTTGCCATGGGAACCTCTGGCTCGGAGGCTTCAGTTATTCCGGCAAATACGCAGCTCAGCAGCTGCCTCAGCGTGGAGGATGACGCTGTTGTGCTCAGCGTAGCCACCTCCAATGACACAGTGGTCCGAGCGCTGTCCGTCTTCGCCGAGGGTCTCTTCGAGGACGCCGAGTCGCTTGTGGCACATCCGCCGGCTAGTCAGGTGAGAATTCGGGCATTGCAGGATATTTTTCCTTGTAGATCTCTCTCAGTTCAGTCAATGGACTGAGAGCCACCTTAGACACCAAATTTTTACCCCGCTAATAATGGGGGGGTGAGTGGCTGAGCGGTCTAACGCGTTTACCTCTTGCACCAAGAGGTCCGTGAGCTCGATTCCGCGACGAGGCCATATTCATTTGGGGCGCAGCCGCGGAGAGAAGGCTTGGTGGGCTTGTCGCGTAATTGACGCCATTGAGGGCCAACCTTAAATGCACAGCGAGAGTGTACACTGCTTGACGATGAGAAAGTCAGGGCAGTTATACACACTTTTATGAGTGCGTGCTAAGCAGAGCGCGTCTGCAAATATTACTATTATCATTACCTTATCTAATTCTGGTACCCATCTAAGAGCTAAGTGAATGAATATGGAGAAGAATCGAATGGATAATTAAGGACAAGGACACAAAACGTTTCCCTTGGGCTGAGTTTTGAACTCCTGACGTCCCGATTATTAGTCCGAAACTGTTGCCGCGGTAGCTGAAACCTTGATTTAGAGAGAAATATTTCGCTTTTTCACAATAAAAGTGCAGAGAAAAAGTGCAGAGAATAAAAGTACAAATAATAAAAGTGTAGATAATAAAAGTACAGATAATAAAAGTGCAGAGAATAAAAGTGCAAAGAATAAAAGTTCAGGGAATAAAAATGCTGAGAAAATAAGGGCAGAAAACTTTACCAAACAATTGCAGGTAACTAATCGGCTGGCGCTGGCAATTAGACCGTTGCGCAACGCGGCAGTCGATCTGCACCTGAAATGCCTGGTCGGCCAGCGCAGCACCGTCGCCCAGTTCCACGTGTTCGAAGCCTCCCGCCTGCTACCCAGATTCGCCACATTCGCCTGGCTGCCGCCGGGCTCAAAGGAGTCGTTGGCTAGCCCAGCCGGCTGGGTCCGGTTTCGCCTGGCTGAACGGCCGCAGCGGCTCAGCATGTGGGTGAACAACAGCTTCCTGCTGCCGCCGGCTGCCACGGCGGATGCCGGGTCCTACCGGTTTCAGTGCGTCCGCACAGGCCGCCTCCTTTCAATTGAGCTGCGCTCCTCCACGCCGGAGCCCACGGCCGTCGTCGGCGTCGACTCGCTAGAATTGGCCGCCGAAATTGTCGCCTCCCTGGCCGAATTTCTTGGCCTAGACGACCTGGCTAGCGAGGCCAGCTTCCCGGGCCTCGCTGAACACCTGGACAGCCTGGCCAGTCAGGTGCGCCAACTGGAGGCTGGCCAGGCCCGCCTGGCCGCTGAACAAGCCGACGGCTCCGGCCTGGTCCGCAGCCTGGCCGTGCGGGCCGAGGACTCCCGGCTGCTGGGCGATCTGGCGAACACGCGGCAGGCCTACGCCGATCTGCTGAGGGTCAACCGCGGCCTGGCCGCGTCGCATCGAGTTCGAGCAGACGCGCACGCTTCGCTGGTTGGCTCCCTTAAGCAGGTCGGGCTGGTCATTCAGCAGGGCGCCGCGCTGCGTACCGGACGCCATCGGGCTCAGGTTGTGTCGCAGTGTCGGGCCGCAGTGCAGGACCGCGAGTTCGGCCTCATCTACCAGGTGATCTGCGCCGGCTCGGCCTGAGGCTGCGGCTTATTTTCGGCGGTGAAAATAAAAAATGCGTTTTTTACTACTTGTAAGTAGCTGAGATGAAAGATTTCTTCTGAACTATATGTCAAGCAAGTGCCAATTTTATTTCGGTTTTTACTAACTAATGCAGGATTTTATTGATCCGAGACGAGATTGTATTTGGTGCTTGCGTCTTGCGTGTTAACTTTCTGCTCTTTAACAAGCTTCATTTTTTGTCTTCCTGATGAAATTACAACGAATTTTATTATGAAAGTTCTAAGAATTTTTCTGCTTATATGTTCCCTCATTTTTATTAAACTAATATATTGAAATATTCTGTTTAACTCTAGAGTAAAGTTTATAGTGCCTAATATGTATAAATTGCAATAAAAAACTAATTTATAAAAAAAGAGAATGAAATATTGCATTGTGCCTTACTGACTCCAGAATCTACAGGATTTTGTTTGAGATGTAAAACTTTATTCTCTGTTTGCCTATCGATTTGCTAATTAACTGCTAGAATTAACTAATGCTTTGATAGTAGCAGACAGACATACATTACTGCCAGTTGGTAATTCGAAATTTTGCTGCTTTTTAATACATCCTCCAGTTTTTTTAAACGGACCAATCAGAATCGTTCTAGTGTTCAGGGATCACTTAATCCACGAGCATTAGCCACACTAGGGCAGGCTGGCAGATATTTATAGTCTCTCAGTGGTCGCCGCTGTGGCTTCTCAAACTGCTCTAGAAAGAAGAAGTATTGAGGATTTGCTAGGCTTTTCTCACTCTCCGATTGCCGTTGGGTAAGTGAGCGGTCATACTGCTGACCGAAATTTGCATCTGTGGCCGACTAGAGTGGCTTCTGGGGTTCTAGGCAGTGGCTGATTAATGAATTGATTTGGCATAGCAAATCCCTCTAATCATAATAGCTAGTCATGCAAGTTCATAGTTCATAAAATATATTTTGTTTACCAAATTTATTTCTAATATTATTAAACTAAAGAATAAACACGATCTTATATATCGATAGATTATTACATTTTAAAAGTGCAGTCAGTTCCAATCAGGAATTGAATTGTCATTACAGGCCAACTCTAAACTACGTCATTGAATGCAAATCCAATTTGAAGATAATTGCTCCAGTTACTTTCGGCTGAACTGATGAGCAGAATCTGATCCATGGTGATATTTGAGGTCGTGTCTCACAAAGCAGGGATGGACATTGAGATAGGAAGATTGTGGAATGAAAGGACAGGATAGAGATGGGGAGATTTGAAATAAAAGGACAGGATAGAGATAGAAAGATTGTGGAATGAAAGGACAGGATAGAGATGGGGAGATTTGAAATAAAAGGACAGGATAGAGATAGAAAGATTGTGGAATGAAAGGACAGGATAGAGATAGGAAGATGAGGGATGAAAGGACAGGATAGAGATGGGAAGATTGTGGAATGAAAGGACAGGATAGAGATGGGAAGATTGTGGAATGAAAGGACAGGATAGAGATGGGAATGATTTGGAATGAAAGGACAGGATAGAGATGGGAAGATTTAGAATGAAAGGACAGGATAGAGATGGGAAGATTTAGAATGAAAGGACAGGATAGAGATGGGAAGATTGTGGAATGAAAGGACAGGATATAGATGGGAATGATTTGGAATGAAAGGACAGGATAGAGATGGGAAGATTTAGAATGAAAGGACAGGATAGAGATGGGAAGATTGTGGAATGAAAGGACAGGATAGAGATAGGAAGATGAGGGATGAAAGGACAGGATAGAGATGGGAAGATTGTGGAATGAGAGGACAGGATAGAGATGGGAAGATTGTGGAATGAGAGGACAGGATAGAGATGGGAAGATTGTGGAATGAGAGGACAGGATACGGATTCGGATATTTGAACAAACAAAAGCTTTTTATTCTGACTCTAAAGTTGTGGTAAAGGTACCAGCTTCGCCAGAGGAATTTCATCATGAAATCACACCCCCGCGACCCTACTAATATTTTAGCAGCTGCTGTTTCGACCCATTGAATCTACCGGGGTTCCTCCAAGTAGAAACCGAACCCCACTCGCTCATCTGGGAAAATCTTTCACCGCTTTGAAGCTAGGTAAATAGTGTTGAAAACAAATCCCACTCACATCCGTTCATTCATTTTATTTTATGCCGGAAACCACTTTTAGCCCCGCCTCCCCAGACTCCTATACCCACGTGCCGCAATTTTTATTTTCGGCGTCTGGCTGATATCTTTCAGCCGAACAGATGCCGCTTGCGCTTCGCGATGACAGGCGAAAGCCAGTTGTCATCTGTGATAGCCACGGCTGCGTGGTCCTTTCCGGGGTCTAAGCTTGTGCCAGTCTCTCCATCCCTAGTGGGCATTTGGAATTAGGAATTAGGGGGAGGGGAGGTGGGTGGTAGGATATCCCCATAGCCGTCGCCTGAGGCCACAGTCTGTCTCTCCTAGGAGCCAATGCGGTGATCGTCAAAGTTCCCCAACCGCCGTGTTTGGCACTCGGTTTGAGTTAATTGAAATTCGAGCTATAGCCACGAGGGAGCCGGTGGGATAGCATGAACGACTTTCTTCCCCTCCCCCAGCAGCTCTTTGTCAGTTGTTCGGTTCAGTGCTTAAACACTGGTCCCAGGCGGGCAGCCAGGAGGTCCGGGTTGGCATATATCGACCCCCCATTCTCCGGCACAGTATGTCTCCGATAGTCTGCAGACAACAGATGCAACTGTTTTATCTGAGCTGTCTTAATTTGAAAGGGAGTCATGGGTTCGATTCCCGACTCCATGGGAACACTTAGTGTACTTTAATAAGAAATTTAAACTCAAAATATTGAACCAATCTTCATGAAAATTCAGAACACAGGCTAAAATTTTCCGCTCCAAACGATTAAATAGCTTTCAGAAAAAAAATGGATTGATTAAATTGTTATATAAGCACTTACGATATTATAATATTATAATAATATTAGTAGTAGTAGTAGGAGTTAGCAGAACCCTGCCGACACTGCGGAGATAGGAGGCTATCTCGCCAGTGTATTTTGGAGTGTGGAGGGGCGCCGACAATCTCAGAACAGAGGAGGAAGATGATAGGAAGTAAGCATTGGGGTGGGGTGGGGTGTGGCGTCCAATCCGAGACTAGAGGGTGGGGAGGCATGGGGTGGGTGGGTGCCTGTGTACACAGTGCAGGGATAGACTGATGGGATGCCGGCCAATCTGCCGACACTGCGGAGATAGGAGGCACGGGAATACACTGATGGGATGCCGGGCAATCTGTAAGCAGAACCCTGCCGACACTGCGGAGATAGGAGGCACGGGAATACACTGATGGGATGCCGGGCAATCTGTAAGCAGAACCCTGCCGACACTGCGGAGATAGGAGGCACGGGAATACACTGATGGGATGCCGGGCAATCTGTAAGCAGAACCCTGCCGACACTGCGGAGATAGGAGGCACGGGAATACACTGATGGGATGCCGGGCAATCTGTAAGCAGAACCCTGCCGACACTGCGGAGATAGGAGGCACGGGAATACACTGATGGGATGCCGGGCAATCTGTAAGCAGAACCCTGCCGACACTGCGGAGATAGGAGGCACGGGAATACACTGATGGGATGCCGGGCAATCTGTAAGCAGAACCCTGCCGACACTGCGGAGATAGGAGGCACGGGAATGTGGAGTGTGGAGTGTGGAGGGGCGCCGACAATCTCAGAACAGAGGAGGAATGAGATAGGAGGAAAGCATTGGGGTGAGTGTGGGGTGTGGCGTACAATCCTACTTGGAGTTATAATATAATAATAATAATACGATATGATTATATAATAATATAAGCTTTTCATTTCGGAACCAATTAGGAAAGTTGAAAGTTGTTAATACTCGAATATACTGAAAGGACCCCATTAATTTCCTTCAATGAAGCAAATAACTGTTTAAAATATTCGTCAACCAGTAAAAAAATGAGCTCATGTGCAAATAATCTTATACTCAGCACTGCTTTAACTGTTCTACTGCCAAATAATCGATTGATCTCAGTTCCAATACTTTAAGCTGCGCGCACACACACAGAGAGGCCTGTACAGTCTAGAACAAGATATAGCCATTTCGCATGAGTCATACTTCAGTCAAATCGATTTCGCCTACTTGGCGTGTGAGTTATGCGAGTGAGAACAGCATTTCAGAGAAATTGAGAGAAAAAGGAATGAGAAAACTGTTCCGTATATTACCAAAAAACTTCTGGGGCTTAAAAGGAAACTAGATTTTTTCTGTAGCTTTGTAACATTTCAAATAGTATTTATTGCCGCTGAAGATATTATAATTCGCTAGTAAAATTCTTGAGTTTAAAGTACATTTATTGAGGGGCAGGCAATATATACATTTTTCAGGATGACTTTTAAAGTGCATATTGAACAGCATGATTTAAAATTCAGTGGTGGCAAAATCTGACCCGCGGGCCATATGCGACGGGATTCTCTCTCTACTGTGTCTCATCTCCCCGGTGTCTCATCTCCCCCGTGTGTCATCTCCCCCGTGTCTCATCTCCCCCGTGTCTCATCTCCCCCGTGTCTTATCTCCCCCGTGTCTCATCTCCCCCGTGTCTCATCTCCCCCGTGTCTCATCTCCCCCGTGTCTCATCTCCCCCGTGTCTCATCTCCCCCGTGTCTCATCTCCCCCGTGTCTCATCTCCCCCGTGTCTCATCTCCCCCGTGTCTCATCTCCCCCGTGTCTCATCTCCCCCGTGACTCATCTCCCCCGTGTCTCATCTCCCCCGTGTCTCATCTCCCCCGTGTCTCATCTCCCCCGTGTCTTATCTCCCCCATGTCTCATCTCCCCCGTGTCTCATCTCCCCCGTGTCTCATCTCCCCCGTGTCTCATCTCCCCCGTGTCTCATCTCACCCGTGTCTCATCTCCCCCGTGTCTCATCTCCCCCGTGTCTCATCTCCCCGTGTCTCATCTCACCCGTGTCTCATCTCCCCCGTGTCTCATCTCCCCCGTGTCTCATCTCCCCCGTGTCTCATCTCCCCCGTGTCTTATCTCCCCCGTGTCTCATCTCCCCCGTGTCTCATCTCCCCCGTGTCTCATCTCCCCCGTGTCTCATCTCCCCCGTGTCTCATCTCTCCACTGTCTCATCTCTTCACTGTCTTATCTCTCCCTGTCTCATCTCTCCCCTGTCTCATCTCTCCCGTGTCTCATCTCTCCCTTGTCTTATCTCTTCCCCGTCTCATCTCTCTCCTGTCTTATCTCTCCCTGTCTCATCTCTCCACTGTCTCATCTCTCCACTGTCTCATCTCTCCACTGTCTCATCTCTCCCGTGTCTCATCTCTCCCTTGTCTTATCTCTTCCCCGTCTCATCTCTCTCCTGTCTTATCTCTCCCTGTCTCATCTCTCCACTGTCTCATCTCTCCCTGTCTCATCTCTCCACTGTCTCATCTCCCCCGTGTCTCATCTCCCCGTGTCTCATCTCACCCGTGTCTCATCTCCCCCGTGTCTCATCTCCCCCGTGTCTCATCTCCCCCGTGTCTCATCTCCCCCGTGTCTTATCTCCCCCGTGTCTCATCTCCCCCGTGTCTCATCTCCCCCGTGTCTCATCTCCCCCGTGTCTCATCTCCCCCGTGTCTCATCTCTCCACTGTCTCATCTCTTCACTGTCTTATCTCTCCCTGTCTCATCTCTCCCCTGTCTCATCTCTCCCGTGTCTCATCTCTCCCTTGTCTTATCTCTTCCCCGTCTCATCTCTCTCCTGTCTTATCTCTCCCTGTCTCATCTCTCCACTGTCTCATCTCTCCACTGTCTCATCTCTCCACTGTCTCATCTCTCCCGTGTCTCATCTCTCCCTTGTCTTATCTCTTCCCCGTCTCATCTCTCTCCTGTCTTATCTCTCCCTGTCTCATCTCTCCACTGTCTCATCTCTCCACTGTATCATCTCTCCACTGTCTCATCTCTCCCTGTCTCATCTCTCCACTGTCTCATCTCTCCCGTGTCTCATCTCTCCCTTGTCTTATCTCTTCCCCGTCTCATCTCTCTCCTGTCTTATCTCTCCCTGTCTCATCTCTCCACTGTCTCATCTCTCCACTGTCTCATCTCTCCACTGTCTCATCTCTCCCGTGTCTCATCTCTCCCTTGTCTTATCTCTTCCCCGTCTCATCTCTCTCCTGTCTTATCTCTCCCTGTCTCATCTCTCCACTGTCTCATCTCTCCCTGTCTCATCTCTCCACTGTCTCATCTCCCCCGTGTCTCATCTCCCCGTGTCTCATCTCACCCGTGTCTCATCTCCCCCGTGTCTCATCTCCCCCGTGTCTCATCTCCCCCGTGTCTCATCTCCCCCGTGTCTTATCTCCCCCGTGTCTCATCTCCCCCGTGTCTCATCTCCCCCGTGTCTCATCTCCCCCGTGTCTCATCTCCCCCGTGTCTCATCTCTCCACTGTCTCATCTCTTCACTGTCTTATCTCTCCCTGTCTCATCTCTCCCCTGTCTCATCTCTCCCGTGTCTCATCTCTCCCTTGTCTTATCTCTTCCCCGTCTCATCTCTCTCCTGTCTTATCTCTCCCTGTCTCATCTCTCCACTGTCTCATCTCTCCACTGTCTCATCTCTCCACTGTCTCATCTCTCCCGTGTCTCATCTCTCCCTTGTCTTATCTCTTCCCCGTCTCATCTCTCTCCTGTCTTATCTCTCCCTGTCTCATCTCTCCACTGTCTCATCTCTCCACTGTATCATCTCTCCACTGTCTCATCTCTCCCTGTCTCATCTCTCCACTGTCTCATCTCTCCCGTGTCTCATCTCTCCCTTGTCTTATCTCTTCCCCGTCTCATCTCTCTCCTGTCTTATCTCTCCCTGTCTCATCTCTCCACTGTCTCATCTCTCCACTGTATCATCTCTCCACTGTCTCATCTCTCCCTGTCTCATCTCTCCACTGTCTCATCTCTCCCGTGTCTCATCTCTCCACTGTCTCATCTCTCGACTATCTCATCTCTCCCTGTCTCATCTCTCCTGCGACTCATCTCTGCTGTCTTATCTCTTCCCTGTCTCATCTCACCCCTGTTTTATCTCTCCCCTTTCTCATCTCTATTCTGTCTTATCTGTCTCATCTCTCCACTGTCTCACTGTTTCTCGTCTCACTTCCCCCCATACTTCTACTGCCTAGCCGACACCCAGTAGTATTTTGGACTCTATGTTCTGTCCGCAAGACATACTAATTATCTGACCCTAAATTTAGATTCAGTTCTTTAACAAAGTACACACCAGCTTATTGTGTATGTCCTTGGATAAGGAGATATCTTAGGAATGTAGTGAAGTACATTGACTGCGAGCTGCATCGTCAGACCAAGAGGGCGAGGCCCAGATGTGTAACATCGAATGTCTGGCCGGCGCAGCCGAAGCCGCCGGTGACGAGCAGCAGGTAGCACATGCAGCCGTCGAAGGTTACGCGCTTGTAGACGCAGACGCTGCTCGGATGGCGCAGCCGCCCGGGCCGTTGAAAGTTCGCGGCGAGTTCCTCGTCCGATCGTAAGTGCTCCATCAGCAGCACATCCGGTTCGAAATCCCGGCTGCCCAGGTTGACCAGTTGGTGGCCCGTCCTAGCGCTGTACACTTGCACGAGTTCGGCAGCTCGGTCGCACACGAACAGCAGGCCGCGCGGATCCACGGCCAGGTCGGCGATGTGCCTGAAGCTGGTCCCGTTTTCGACTGGCAGACGAAATGCGCACCTGGCGTCGACCGCTCGCGGCTGGCAATCGCTTTCTTCATCATCCGCATCGTCGTCTTCGTCCGAGTCGCCCTCCGAGCCGACCTCGGGGATGTCCAGAGCCCAGACGTTGCTTCTGCTGGCCAGGAAGATCCGCCGGCCGTAAGGCCAGTGCGCCAGACTGCGCCACGGGCTGCGACTCGACGCGCCTTCGTCCAAGTCGCCGTCGTCGCCGTCCTCCTCGTCGTCTTCGTTGTGAAATTCTTTGCCACTGTCTGGTGTTTTCGAGTGAGACGCCGTTAGCTGCTCCTTCGTCTTCGACGGCACCAGCGAGTTCAGACTCCAGCGATGCCGCCAGGCTGGCAGCTGCTGCGCGGGCGAGTCCTCCAGGCCAGTCAGTCGCTTGAACCGCCCGCAGCTCAGAGCGCAGCCAGTCCTGACTGCGAACAGCAGCCTCCGCTGGCCGAGGCAGAACACTTCGCAGTCGGCCATCAGCTGCACCGCTTCGTGCGGCCTGGACAGCGGAGCCTGACTGAGCTGCCGCCCCAACTGCACCAGCAGCTGGCCGTCTGCCGACTCCAGGTTGCGACACGCAGCCCGACCCCACCCAGGGAGCTTGTTGACCATCAGCTGCTGCTGCTGCTGCTGAATTCGGATCCCATAGTCCGGCCGCAACGACCCAAGGCGCGCAACCTGCTGGGATCGGTTGCGCCCGTCAGCGTAAAGACAGCAGATGTTGTCCTCAGTCGTCGACGAGCAGCTGCGAACCCACAGCGGACGATAGCGACTGAAGTGCACCTGCACCAGATTGTAGGAAAAGCCGGGCTGGGTGACGCACAGGTAGTTGAAAGTGCGCCAGTCCAGATCGTCGCCAGCCTGATCAGCCGAGCTGTGGTTAGCATCGTCCAGTTGATCTCCGGCGTGCCTGCCGTAGGCCTCCTCCAGCGAATTCCTTCGGCCAGGCCGCCTGCCCCCGCTGCAGTCCAGCTCGTCAAAGATGCGCAGCCGCTGTCGCTTATTCTTCTTCTGCTTCTGTTGCTGCTTCCTATCGCTGGAACTGTCGCCAGCGCAGTTAAAGAGGCTCAGAATTCGACTGGTCATATTCCGAATTGGGCTCTGCAGCTTAGCTGACACAAGGTTCGTGTGCTCACCTGGCCACGAATTTATTGCTATTCAAAATGTGTGCGGCAATTAGTGACGTAACAATTTGGCTCTCTTATTGTGGAAAGAGAAATAAGTTTTATAGAGGCTTATTGAGTTTTGCTTACATTTTCTTACTCACAGTCAAAACCACGCTGCTATTGTTATAATATTTGTGTAATATACAGTTGTAAAACCTAATATTAGGTGTAAAACCTAATGCGCAGTTGTTTGGACTGTACGGCTCCAAGACATGTGAGGAATGTGCCACCTCCCTCCCCTTAGATGAGCATTGGGTTTTCTCAATGTTGGCATGATGTGATTGTAGCATTTTTTTAAACTGCGAACAGCCCATATTATGCATTAGGAAACCTGAGAAAATGTATGGCTCTAAATGGCAACGTGTAATTCTCTTCACACTGTCGAAACTTCACGTGCGAAACGAATAGACGAAATGTAGTTTTGTAGTAAGTAAATATAGGCTCTTAACTTATCGATACTAGCTTATAAATGAGCAGAAACATTTAGTAGCCTATAATATACACCTATTCAGCTGAACTATAGCTGAGGAGAAACTGATAAAAAGATTTAGTTTCGGAAACTGTTGGAGAAAGATTGATGTGACATCAGCATGAGAATGAGGTGTGAAGTGCTATTGGTTTTAGTCGAACAGCGAACATCTATGCGAAAGCAAAATGGCAGTATATTTAAAACTATACAATGATAAATTGAGGTACAATTTTGCCTCTAAAACAAAGAAATGGCTTTTAAAAATGGTTCAGGAGTTACTAGATAAAATATATTTTTACAAATGTGAAGCCACTCAACCTTTGTCTGTATGATGTCCCACTCAAGGTATTGCCGGTATTCTTGGAATTCCCGGTATTTCCGGTGTTGCGGGTATTCTAGGGATTCCCGATTTTTTAGTGTTTCTCGGTATTCTAGGGATTCTCGGTATTCTAAGAATTCTCGGTGTTCTAGGGATTCTCGGTATTCTAGGGATTCCCGATATTCTAGGGATTCCCAGCTTTCTAGGAACTCCCAGTTTTCTAGGGACTCCCGGTTTTTAGGGATTCTCGATATTCTAGGGATTCCCGGTTTTCTAGGGATTCCTGAAATTCTAGGGATTCTCGGAATTCTAGCTCTAGGGATTCTCGGTATTCTAGTTCTAGGGATTCTCGGTATTCTAGGGATTCTCGGTATTCTAGGGATTCTCGGTATTCTAAGAATTCTCGGTGTTCTAGGGATTCTCGGTATTCTAGGGATTCCCGATATTCTAGGTATTCCCAGCTTTCTAGGAACTCCCAGTTTTCTAGGGACTCCCGGTTTTTAGGGATTCTCGATATTCTAGGGATTCCCGGTTTTCTAGGGATTCTCGGAATTCTAGCTCTATGGATTCTCGGTATTCTAGTTCTAGGGATTCTCGGTATTCTAGGGATTCTCGGTATTCTAGGGATTCTCGGTATTCTAGGGATTCCCGGTTTTTTGGGATTCCAGGTTTTCTTGGGATTCCCGATATTCTAGGGATTCCCGATATTTTAGGGATTCCCGGTGCTCCCGAAATTTCTTCGCCTGGTAAGAAAACGAAATCAATAAAGGAAGTGGTTCAAAGTTGAAGACTAGTAGCAGGGAGAATATTTGAAATCGAATGCCCTGGTGCAGTGTTTATTCATCCAAAAACAGACGGTCTTCGAGTCGCTATCATCCCCCACTCGCACTTTGGAGCACTGAATTATTTATCGGGAATTGGCGCCATCGGAAATGGAAGTGCAAAAAAGAATTTTCCATCGGCTCAGAGACGGAACGGGGCTCGGGTTTTTTCGGGGGGGGATTAACTCTTTCTGGCCGTTAGTCTTGATCTGCCAAAGCGTCTGGAGGAAGCTGTGAGATTTGTTGCTGAGCGAGCATCCTTCAGACTTAGCCACAGAAGCCGACCGATTTCCACAAGCCTTGCTTCTGCACCTCCTAATCCAAAAAGTCTATGCAGCCAATTTTTTCATGCAATTTTCGTATGCTAAAAGCTTCGCAATCATTAGATTCCCGAAATCCTGGAATTCAACCCGAACTATCTGGTGTTTCCTGGAATTCAACCCGAACTATCTGGTGTTTCCTGGAATTCAACCCGAACTATCTGGTGTTTCCTGGAATTCAACCCGAACTATCTGGTGTTTCCTGGAATTCAACCCGAACTATCTGGTGTTTCCTGGAATTCAACCCGAACTATCTGGTGTTTCCTGGAATTCAACCCGAACTATCTGGTGTTTCCTGGAATTCAACCCGAACTATCTGGTGTTTCCTGGAATTCAACCCGAACTATCTGGTGTTTCCTGGAATTCAACCCGAACTATCTGGTGTTTCCTGGAATTCAACCCGAACTATCTGGTGTTTCCTGGAATTCAACCCGAACTATCTGGTGTTTCCTGGAATTCAACCCGAACTATCTGGTGTTTCCTGGAATTCAACCCGAACTATCTGGTGTTTCCTGGAATTCAACCCGAACTATCAGGTGTTTCCTGGAATTCAACCCGAACTATCTGGTGTTTCCTGGAATTCAACCCGAACTATCTGGTGTTTCCTGGAATTCAACCCGAACTATCTGGTGTTTCCTGGAATTCAACCCGAACTATCTGGTGTTTCCTGGAATTAAACCCGAACTATCTGGTGTTTCCTGGAATTCAACCCGAACTATCTGGTGTTTCCTGGAATTCAACCCGAACTATCTGGTGTTTCCTGGAATTCAACCCGAAAATCTAGTGTTTCCTGGAATTCTATATAGCTGTCACGAGTTTCCTGGAATTCTCCACAACTATCTAAAATTTCCTGGAATTGAAATTAAGCCATCCAGAATTTTCTGGAATTCAATCCAAGCTATCCAGAATTTCCTGGAATTCAACCCGAACTAGCCAGAATTTCATGGAATTCAATCCAAATTATCTGGTGTTTCCTGGAATTCAGCCCAAACTCTCCGTTGTTTCCTGGAATTCTCCTTAACCATCCTGGTTTTCCTGGAATTCTCCTTAACTATCTTCTGTACTTCTCCCCAATCGATCCCAGTATTTCCTGGAATCCACAGCCAAATATATATTGTTTCGCGAAATTAACCCCCCAAACTTCCAGAGTTTCCTAACAAGGAATTCTTCCAAAATTTGTGAGTTGTATTGCATTCCTTCACCGTAATGGTGTACTGATATGTTATGCTATTTATAAATGCTTCGAGTAGTAGTAAAGTTGCAGTGCAGAAGGAAGCGCTATTTGCCAATGTCCCCCGTGGGATTCGTTTCAATCTTCAGGCCCATCCCTAAAATGGATGATGCATTCCGCCTACGGAGTGGCAGATTTTGTGGATAGACATACTGGAGATGGCGAGCAGATAGTTCAAAAGCTTTAGTGGCTTTATTTTTCAATGTTATTTTTTTTGCTTAAGTTTATGCTTTCAGTAAATATGCATTATTTGCAAGCTTCGCTAGTAAGTTTTAAGGTTTTTTTAAGCATCAGCTTAGCCATCAGACCAAAGACCATGAAACCCATCAGCCAAACCCTGAAACCCATCAGAAGAACCCTGAAACACATCAGCCAATCCCTGAAACCGATCAGCCAATCCCTGAAACCCATCAGCCAATCCCTGAAACCCATCAGCCAATCCCTGAAACCCATCAGCCAATCCCTGAAACCCATCAGCCAATCCGTGAAACCCATCAAAATAACCCTGAAACCCATCAGAAGAACCCTGAAACCCATCAGCCAATCCCTGAAACCCATCAGCCAATCCCTGAAACCCATCAGAAGAACCCTGAAACCCATCAGCCAATCCCTGATACCCATCAGCCAATCCCTGAAACCCATCAGCCAATCCCTGAAACCCATCAGCCAATCCCTGAAACCCATCAGCCAATCCCTGAAACCCATCAGCCAATCCCTGAAACCCATCAGCCAATCCCTGAAACCCATCAGCCAATCCCTGAAACTCATCAGCCAATCCCTGAAACCCATCAGAAGAACCCTGAAACCCATCAGCCAATCCAAGAAACCCATCAGCCAATCCCTGAAACCCATCAACCAATCCCTGAAACCCATCAGCCAATCCCTGAAACCAATCAGCCAACACAGACAGACGGAGATGCAGACCGGAACAGGCTGGCAGGACGAGCATCAACACGCCGGAGACGACACTCTGCACGAGGCCTTCGAGCAGGCCGCCATGTTCGCCATTGCCGGGGTCGGCCTACTCGCCAACTGTCTGCTGCTGGTGGCGCTGCTTCTGCGGCCGCGCACCCGGCGGCTTTCGTCGGCATTTATTGGGCATTCGGCCCTGCTGAACATGGTCATGTCTGCCTACTGCTTGCCGTTCGGCCGGGGCCTAGTCGCCGACGGTGGTGGCGTATCAAGCGGCGCGTGTAATTCACTCGGCACTAGTTACATTGTGCTCATGACCACGGCCGCCTTTAACCTTGTCGCCATGGCCTGCTGCGAGGTGTACTTTTTTGACAGTCGTCAAGCGGCTGAGGGGCGTCAGCCGGAGGGCTCGGTCTGTTGCATCATGTTCGGCGTGGTCCTGGTCTACACGGGCAGCGCAATTCTGCACCTCGGCCCCACCTTGATTGGCGCCAATTTCGAAGCCTCCAACGGCGGTGGCGCCGGTGGCAACTCTGGCGGCTCGTCCAGCGGCAGGAGCGGAGAAAAGTGTCTATTTGTCTATGGCCAGGTGAAAAACTATGTTGTCTATACAATGTGGGTACTGATTGTGTCGCTGGCCCTGATGGCGGCTGCCTACTATCTGTTGGTTTTCCATCGGACCATCGGTCGTACGATCGGCGCCAAGCTGGCCTTTCACAGAGCTCGCGCCGGCAGCGGCCGGCCGCCTGCGGATCAGCCAGTTGAAAACTTTGCCAGGCGTCTGGGCCAGCTGGCGTCGGCCAAGTACAACCGGCAGCGAGTCCTGGCAGGCCTGTGGTGCCTTCACCTGATCTGCTGGTACCCGCTGTACGCCCTGATCCTCATGGATCCGCTGTACCGCGTGACTGTCGAGCTGTACAAGTTCCTGACTATCCTGGGCTTTGCCAGGGCAGCTGTTGAGCCTCTGGCGCTGCTGGTCTTCGACCGTGACTTTGGCCGCCTGCCGCTTCGTCTCTGCCGATGCTGTCGTTGCCATGGCGACCGTTGTGGCCTCTGTTGGCTTCGGCGGAGAGGCAATCGTGAGCGCTTGGCTGGAACACCGGCTCCGCTTCTGACTACGTCATCAGCTCTGCCGCCACCACCGCCGCCGCCTCCGCTGCTGCTGGCGCCCTCTCAGCGGCCACGGCGTCCTCGCAGCGGCGGCGAGGTCGACAAAGTTGTCGTCGTCTTCGGCGATCGTCGTCAGCATCAGCGCTGGGAGGAGGAGGAGAATGGAGAGGACGAATGCAGCTGCGATCGGCTGCAAACCGACATTCGTGACGTCTGGGCGTCGACGCCTGGCTGCTCAACGTCTCGAGACGCCGGATGGCAGAGGCAGCGTCGACTCCATCGTCAGACTCCACCGCCCCCTCCGCCGACTTCGCTGCCGCCTCCACCGCAACTACTGATGGTTTCATCGTCTAGAGCAGCCTCAGCCTCGTCTAGCGGCAGTGTGTCGTACTTTTCTCCGATGTCTATTGTTTAGTTTGCTCGGTGGCTTGTGCTGCCTTTTGCGTGTCAACCTGTGTTATAAAACTGCCCAATCCCTACGTTTTCCTCCAGGAATCCCCCCTTACCATCCAGATTTTCCCAATCGGGAATTCCCCCTTACCATCCAGATTTTCCCAATCGGGAATTCCCCCTTACCATCCAGAGTTTCCCAATCGGGAATTCCCCCTTACCATCCAGAGTTTCCCAATCGGGAATTTCCCATTACCATTCAGAGTTTCCCAATCGGGAATTCCCCCTTACCATCCAGAGTTTCCCAATCGGGAATTCCCCCTTACCATCCAGAGTTTCCCAATCGGGAATTTCCCATTACCATTCAGAGTTTCCCAATCGGGAATTCCCCCTTACCATCCAGAGTTTCCCAATCGGGAATTTCCCATTACCATTCAGAGTTTCCCAATCGGGAATTTCCCATTACCATCCAGAGTTTCCCAATCGGGAATTTCCCATTACCATTCAGAGTTTCCCAATCGGGAATTACTCCTGACCATCCAGAGTATCCAAATCGGGAATTTCCCATTACCATTCAGAGTTTCCCAATCGGGAATTCCCCCTTACCATCCAGAGTTTCCCAATCGGGAATTTCCCATTACCATTCAGAGTTTCCCAATCGGGAATTTCCCATTACCATCCAGAGTTTCCCAATCGGGAATTTCCCATTACCATTCAGAGTTTCCCAATCGGGAATTACCCCTGACCATCCAGAGTATCCAAATCGGGAATTCCCCCTGAACATCCAGAGTTTCCCAATCGGGAATTACCCCTGACCATCCAGAGTTTCCCAATCGGGAATTCCTCCTGACCATCCAGAGTTTTCCAATCGGGAATTTCCCCTTAACATCCAGAGTTTGCCGATCGGGAATTCCGCTTACCTTTCAGTGTTTCGTAATAGTGAATTCCCATTCCCATTCTTAGGTTTCTAACAGGGAATTCCCAAAAGCTTCTAGAGTTTCCTAATCGGAGATTCCCCTAACTATCCAGAGTTTCCCAATCGGGAATCCCCCTTGTTATCCAGAGTTTCCTACATGTAACAGTGACGCTCTGAAAATTGAAAGCTTGTGTTGCAGTTAATTTTCTTTCATTTGTCACGTGCATTAGACTTTACCCCTGCTCTGGATCATTATCACACTTCAGTTTAAGTTGCTATAATTTATCATAATTTTTTAATTTGACTTACTTACAAATTATCAAACAAAAGAACACAACAGACACTTCCCAAACCAGGAATTTCCCTTATTAGAAAGTTCTCAATCTTAGAACATACCAAAATTACTATCAATTTTGTGAATTTTTTATTTGGATTTCTCAATTATCTTATTGTCTTCTGTTCATAATCTTTCATCTATAAAACTGTTGTTGCATTTTTTAAACTTGAGATTAAACAAAAAGTTTGAAATTGCTTTGATATTAACGCAAGTCTATTTTTGTCTGACTATATAATGTACTTTTTCAGTTAATAATGGCGCGAAGTTAAGATTGCTTTATAATCTTTGCCTTGTCATTACCTACTACATGTTTGCCGCGATTCCCTAATTAACCTGCAGCAAGGAATCAATTATCCCGATAAGCAAACTATTCAGTTATTTATTTATTACGAGTATCTTTAGGAATTAGTTAGCCTCGATCTGTCAATATCGGGTGAAATCTGGATTTTCTGAACGCTAAAATCAATAGAGCAAGTTTACATTTAATGGCTTCACTGCAGCGATTATATTAACAAATCCTATATCAACACACAAAGTATTATACTCGAAAATTCCCAATCGTACATTTCCCATATTTTTTTCCTTCCTATGTAGAAATAAAAACTTTTGACAATTTAACTGCACAGCCTCAACACGAATAGTCCATTTGTTTTTCTTCCAAGCCAAACCAGTTTGCGCGAACATGCAAAACTCCTCTGCCATTATGGCTTTGTAAAATCATTGACTACCTACGGAAGATATGAATTTTGAGCGATTGTAGAGATAAACATAAACTCACATGTGGACTTGGATTTTCACGAAAATATAATTTTCCGCATTAGAAAAGATAGAAATATACGCAAACAAACCTGTCAAAGATGGCATCACCTGCCTAACAAATTAATCATAATTGATATTAAAACCCTTCATAAACTGGTGCGCTTGGCAAATTGATTAAATTAATTGGCTATGCCTGGAATCCTTAGCATGTACCCATCAAATTATTTCTAGATGTGTATTTTCAATTACTGAAAACGATATGTCCAAACATATCGATGTCCAAGTTCATGATAATGACATGCGATCCTAGAGTAAGATTCAACAAAAAGGGAAAAAAACTGCGCCATCGCGTGTATTAGCACTAAAACTCTAAACATACCAGTATATAAAAATTGAAAACACAATGGTCTATAGAAAAACGGGTAGCACCACTAGAAGTAGTATATTATTGTTTAAGATTTTTATCGGCGAAGAAATTAAAGCGTTTCGATACTGCGTTTTCAACATCTGAATCTGACAGTAGTAAGCATACATCAGAATGCAACAAAAACAACAGCAACAGTCACAACAAGTGGGTCAGCATCAGTTGTCGTGCTTCAGTGCCAGCTTAAATGCGATCGCGATGAGCTAGCCCACATCGGCATCAGTCCACACTGCTGCCCAGTGTCATGCGCATTGCCGTCTCGAATATGTCGTTATGGAAAGAACGCTTCTGCAACAATATGCAATATAGTTTTTTTGGCTTTAAAAGAGTAGCCAGCCTACTGTGTTCCGCTATTTAATTGTATGTGAGTTAAAAGTGTTTTTTAAAAATAATTACTTGGTAATTAGAAGAAAAACTGCGATTTTCGGGCATGAGAAGGTAATCCATAAAATGTTCCGATTGTTCATTTAGGTCGAAAGAGGAAAATTAAAATAGATTTTTTGCTTCAACTTTCAAGATTGTAGTGCGCCAGATAATTTTTTTACTATAATAGCTTCCATGCAAGTTATTTACATTCGGAGAATTTTACTTGCTGCTGAAACTGAGTTCATCGGTTCTTTTGTAAGATCCATAAAGAAGTTATACAACATATTTTTCATATTCACTCTGGAAAAGAGAATCTCCTAAGTGTATTTATTGCCTTATCGACCCTATTTAATTAGATTGTCACTATTCTAGGTTCAATTATAATAAGAAAGTGTTGTATCTTAAATGACTGACGCAACGGAGATTCCGATTTGTTAGAATAATAAGGAAAACACGCCAATAGGCGGCACTCGGCAGGCAGACGAATAGGAGTGTATATTTGATATATTATATCAAATAACCGTACGAATTACGCATGAGTGCAGAGGTCGGGGCCTTTATTTATTGGCCCAAAGGCGTGGGGAAGAACTTTCTAGAAAGTTACTAAAAATAGACTACGCGGGAAAATTCTGGAAAGAGTATGGACTTAACGCCTTACGACAAAGAATAGAAAATTCTGGAAAGTTCCCGGGAATTACAGCAACAACAGTCTCAACAGAAAGTAAATCTGAACAAAGTAACAGTCGCAGAGCCGGATAGTTCAGATTATAATTTTTTAATAGTTTTCGCGCACGGTAAAACAAAGAAACGATTAAATGGAACCTAAAGAAATTTTTTTATACTACTAATAAGCGTACTATACCATTTTTACAACAGTATTTTTGTACTTCAATTTTTTTGCAGACTAACATTAGTATAACTGGCGCTAATTCAGACTACAGTCTTGTCAAAGAAATCTCTGACTTGCCCTTTATGTAACTTTTGAAGTGAGGTAACGTAAAATTGTATGCCTATAAGTCATGCATTATAATAGCATCCTTTGAACTTTGCTATTGGTAGCTCTGCAACCAATAGTAACCATTTTTTAAGAACTTTAGTTAAGCAATATTAATTAACTTATAACAGAAGCATTTTTTTCTAATACTCTATCTGGACTGTGAGTGCATTTTTTTATTTAAATGAATGTATTGACAGTTATAAATGTTTACTACTAAGTGCTAGTATTAAAAAATGATCTGTTTATCAGCCAATTTAGTTTCTTTGAATACATTGGGATAGCTAGTTACTATTATATATATTAAAAAAGTTAATAAGTAAAAGTATTGTTATTGTCAACTTAATATGTGTATTATATTTGTCTTATTCCTCTCATTTCAAGAAGACTATTTGAATTTATATACTTAAACTACTGTTTAAATTTTAACTAATACTAACATTTTTTACCTAGTAGAAGATTTTTTCCAACTAGCTTGGATAAAAATCATAATAAGAATTGTAGGAGGGCTGCAGGCAATAGAACATCAGTTATTGAGACTAGAATTTAGCCAGAGAATAGGCAATTCTTCCCATTTTACTGACTCCTGAGCACACACTCACACATATCCTATATGCAGGCACACACCCTATTTAAATAATGGGCAGCCTACTTCATTATCATCATCGTCAGGCAGTGTACACCTTCACTGTGCCTCGTGGAGGTTGGCCCTCAAGGGCATAACTTGCACAACAAGCCCCCTAGCCTTCTCTCTGCAGCAAATAAATGTGGCCTGGCTGTGGAATCGAGCTCAGGGACCCAGGTGCAAGAGGAAAATGCGTTAGACTGTTCTGCCACTGACCCCCTTTGCAACTGGTTTAGCTGGAACAGATGTGTATAACTGATGACAAATCTGCAGATATTGCAAAGAAGCCAATTAAAATAAATAATAAGGTGTCTGAACCCTAACTAATACACAGCCTCTCAGTTAGGAGCCAGATTTCAAAGTTACTGATGTGGATAGCAGATCTTAATAAGTTAACTTATAAATTTTCTATTCCACCAAGCCATGGTTGTTGTATTGATATATTTTTTTTTCTAGCATGGAGGACTTAGTGTCATTCGCCGACAAGGCTAAACCAGACAAAAATGCCAGTAACAGTGGGCAGGAGAAATCAGCCTGTCCTGACTCTGCCGCTGGCGGTGGCAGATCCGACAATTCTTCGCCGACGCCATTCAGCCCTACCAGGCTGCTGCAGTCGCGTAAGCATGAGTTCGCGGACCGGGTGACCCGCATGCAGGCCGATATGCAGAAACAGAGCAGGCTGAGCATTTCCGCCCAGCCGCATATGGCTATTGATCAGCATTATCAGCCTAAACAGTTGAAGAAGTTCAACTTTACTATGGCCTTTCATGCTATGGAGCTGTTAGATTTGACCCTCACCAAAGTTTCAAAGGTTAGTATGGGAAGTTTTTTTAGAATATCCACTATCTATTCCCATATTCTCCTTCAGGTTTTCTACTCATTAATTTTTGTGTTATCCAATTTTCCAATTATTCAATCGGTGTTATTTATGATCAGTCCTTTTAAACACTGTGACGTTCTGTGGTGTTCTTGCACATGACCTGTCCTTCAGGTGTCCTTCATGACCAGTCCTTCAGGTGTTCAACATACCAGTCCTTCAGGTGTTCAACATGACCAGTCCCTCATGTGTTCTTCATGACCAGTCCCTCATGTGTTCTTCATGACCAGTCCCTCAGGTGTTCTTCATGATCAGTCCCTCAGGTGTTCTACATGACCAGTCCCTAAGTTCTACATGACCAGTCCCTCAGGTGTTCTACACTAGATGTTCATTAGTAATTGAGTTGATTGTTATTTGCGAATTAGCCAATTGCGCCCCCAACAGGTGCTGGTGCTGTACACGGGCGGCACAATCGGTATGAAGTCTGTTGGTGGCGCCTACGAGCCAGTCGCCAACTACCTGGCTAACGCTATTCGCGACACCAAAGTGCTTCACGACACTGATCGATTGAAATCATTGATGAGCGAAGATGATTGGCAGATTCTCACTGACAGCAGTTTGGGCTTGGTTGACCTGCCATTCGCCCTTCCAACTAGCGTTGAAGGCCGCACCCTGCTGTATGTGATCTACGAATACGAGCCGCTGCTGGACTCCTCCGACATGACCATGGACGATCATCTGCGCATCGCGTCCGACATTGGCCTCGAGTACGACTTCTTTGACGGCTTCGTTATTCTTCACGGCACCGACACAATGTGCTACACAGCATCGGCTCTGTCATTTCTGCTGGAGAATCTAGGCAAGCCGGTCATTGTGACTGGCTCTCAGATTCCTATTATTGAATGCCGTAGCGATGGTCGCGATAACTTCATGAGCGCACTCATACTGGCCGGATTCTACTGTATACCGGAGGTGTGCGTCTATTTTCATAGCGAACTGCTGCGCGGCAATCGGTGCACCAAGATCTCCACTAATGACTTTGACGCGTTCGCTTCGCCTAATTGTAATCCCCTGGCTAAGCTGGGCATCAATGTGCAAGTCTACTGGCACCGGGTGCTGGGCGCGGATCAGACGCGAAAATTTCATGTGCACGACAAACTCTGCAATCAGGTGCGGATAGGCTGCGACTTGGGCCTGAATGACCGATTCTGAGTCATCAGAATGACCAATTTTGAGTCATCAGAATGACCAATTTTGAGTCATCAGAATGACCGATTCTGAGTCATCAGAATGACCAATTTTGAATCATGAGAATGACCGATTCTGAGTCATCAGAATGACCAATTTTGAATCATCAGAATGACCAATTTTGAGTCATCAGAATGACCAATTTTGAATCATCAGAATGACCAATTCTGAGTCATCAGAATGACCAATTTTGAGTCATCAGAATGACCTATTTTGAATCATCAGAATGACGAATTTTGAGTCATCAGAATGACCGATTCTTAGTCATCAGAATGACCGATTCTGAGTCATCAGAATGACTAATTGTGATTCATCAGAATGACCGATTCTTAGTCATCAGAATGACCAATTCTGAGTCATCAGAATGATAGATTTTGAGTAGTAAAAACTATTACTTCTGAGTCTTAAAAATGATCATTTCTGAGTCATGGGAATTAACGATTCTGAGTCAACAGAAGGACTTACTCTGTGTCGTCAATATGATTGATTCTGAGTCATCAGAATGAGCCTTTCCTCCCAGGCCTGAGTAGTGCATTTTATTATTAGGAATATGTAGTGGGTCATAAGAAATGTTTAATTATTAAATATGAAATCCTTCAGTCTTCCTTAATAAACACTTTATAAAGCCCTGAGCTGTCCTAAAATTACCTCAGGTGATCCTGCTTCGACTATTCCCGTCGATCACAACTGAGCTAATCCGAGAGTTCCTCAAGCCGCCCATACTTGGCCTCGTGCTGCAGTCATACGGCGCGGGAAATTTCCCAACAAACGACGGCATGCTCGGCGCACTAAAAGAGGCCAGCGATCGCGGCGTCCTGATGGTGAACATCTCGCAGTGCCAGCGCGGCCCAGTATCCGTGATCTATCGCACTGGCCAGGCCCTAGCCGAAGCCGGGGTTATCTCTGGCGCAGACATGGTCCCGGAGGCTGCCCTGTCAAAGCTGGCCTACGTGTTGAGCAAAGAGGACTGGCCGTTGGAGCACAAGCGCCGGAAACTGCAGCGCAGCCTGCGCGGCGAGGCCACGGCTGTTGCAGATTACGCCGATGGCGTTGATGAGGACGGCGAGAGGCGAGCCCCGGTCGACTGCTCCAGGGTTTGTGCGATCGTTAATATAACTTTATCTAGCCTACTTATAGTAGTGTTATTGGAATATTCGTTTTGTGTACTCTGAGTCGTTGAAATCAGTCACTTTACTCCTCAGCCTGTGAAAAAAGTCATTACTAATTTTCATTTCAAATGAACCATGAACAATTCTGTGTTTGTGATATGCGCCATGACCAATTCTGTGTTTGTGATATGCGCCATGACCAATTCTGTGTTTGTGAAATGAGCCATGACCAATTCTGTGTTTGTGAAATGCGCCATGACCAATTCTGTGTTTGTGAAATGAGCCATGACCAATTCTGTGTTTGTGAAATGAGCCATGACCAATTCTCATTGTGCACTGTGATGAGTCAGGACCCAGTTTGAATAGATTTTATTATAACAAGAATCACCGCCCGCAGTCGGACCAGCCGGCCCTGCTAGACCGCATGTGCGCCCAGCTGTCTGACCAGTGCGCCAAGGCTGGCATCACTTTATCCCATGACTATTTTGCCCCGGCCCTCTTAAACGCCCTGGCCGTCTCCGGGCACGCTGACCGGGCCGAGCAGATCCTGCGCGGCAGCGAATTCAACTTGGCCACTCTGAACTCCGGCAAGTACAAATTCCGAGCCGGCCCGCTTCACCTGGCCGCAGCGCACGGCCGCGCCAACATTGCCCGATTCCTGCTAAAGCACGGAGTCGCCCTCAACGCCAAGGACGAACGCTGCCACACCGCTTTAGACATCGCGCTGGATCGAGGCGACTCCGAACTTGTCCAGCTTCTGACAAGCGTCGGCGGCGCCAGCGGGCGGTCTATGGCCCAGAACGGCACCAGACTATGCGCTATGGCTGCCACCGGTGATTTAGCTTCTCTGCGCATGCACTGGAAGGCTGGCGCAGATCTACGCCTCACGGACTACAATGGAGCCACGCCTTTGCACACCGCCGCACTGCACGATCACCTGCAGGTGGTGAAATTTCTTTGCAGCAAAGTTGGCGTCCCGCCCAGACCGTTGGACCTGCTGGGCCGGTCGCCGTTGCAATTCGCTCGTGACCGCGGCTGCGAGTCGGTCGCCGCCTACCTGGAATCGCTGCCCGACTATGCCTATGATCATTAGACAGGCCTGCTCTACTCTAATCAATGCTCTTTTTTAGAGACATTGCTGTATCGATGGTCGCTCATTCGATAATTGCAGTGTTTATGATCACGCAAGGTCATTGTGGGGCTCATTGCTGCCTAAAAGACCATTAAATGGGCTCATACTTCGGAATTGATCATTCGATGGGTCATTGGTGTCTAATTAGTTTTTCAATGACTCATTGTTAAACTGAAGACTTGTAAGTGCGTCATTGCCTCATTGATCCTTTAAGGGTCACATCTGGTTTAAATGACCATTTAATCGGTCATATTTCGATAATCCTTCTCTGATTCTTATTTCGATAATCCTTCTATCAGTCCTATCTCGATAATCCTTCTATGAGTCCTATCTCGATAATCCTTTTATCAGTCCTATCTCGATAACCCTTATGAGTCCTATCTCGATAATCCTTCTATCAGTCCTATCTCGATAATCCTTCTATGAGTCCTATCTCGATAATCCTTCT